>LR990368.1:5589000-6210000 GCA_905147345.3 Mythimna impura | reverse complement strand
ACACCCGGTTGGAGCTCGCCCCTCAGCACCCAATCGTAACCGATGTTCCACAAGGGTGGCCCCAGGACCGAGCCCTGTGGAACACCGCACGACATATCACGACGGCCCTCGCCGTCGCGTCCCCTGTAGGTGACACACCTCTCTGACAAATAAGCCCCAATGATGTGGCGGAGGTAGCGGGGCACCCTATGGTACCTTAGCGCCTCCCGGATACAGCTCCACGGCAGGGCGTTAAAGGCGTTGGAGATGTCCAAGGACACCGCCACCATCACCCCGCCCCGGGAAACTGCTTCCTCCGCTAGGACTCTCACCCGCATTATGGCGTCGATAGTGGAGCGCCCATGCCGAAAACCGAACTGACTGTCGTCCAGATCCGGCCCCTCTCTGTACAAGTGACCGTCGAGGCGGGCAGCAATAATCCGCTCGAAAAGCTTACCCACCTCGTCAAGCAGCACTATGGGCCGGTATGCGGACGGCGAGTCTACTGGGCGCCCCGCCTTCCTGAGCAGGACCAGACGACCTGTCTTCCACTGAGTGGGGAAGTGGCCCTGCTCAAGGCAAGCTGAGTAGAGTCCTCTCAATTGGGGCCCCAGCTCCTTCAGAGCGAGGACAAGCGCGCGGCCGGGAACTCCATCCGGTCCCGGGGCAACGGTTTTGGCCCGAAGCCGCATCACGGCCGCCCTCAACTCTGGTTGTGTCACCTCGGGGACCTCCTCATCCTCCGACTCTGTGTCTGTGGGCAAAGCCATCGGCGGCGGTGTGTGCTCCTCCCTAGCAGGGAAGAGAGCTGCGACCACTACCTCCAGCAACTGAGGCTCGAGGCTCTCAGTGAGTGGGGGCGCCCAGGCACGAAGTTTCCCTCGGACCGTACGATAAGGACGCCCCCATGGATTTGCATCTAAGGTCGCAAGCATCTCCTCCCAGGATCGAGTCTTCGACTCGCCGATGGCCAGCCACAGAGCCTTCTTCGCCGCGCGGTACACCTCATACCGCGCGGCCTCTTCTTCCGGAACCCGACGACGTCTCCTCCGGTATCGGGTGTACGCCGGGCGCCTGACTTCCACGCAGGTCCTGCGCATCTGCGCGATTTCGGCGGTCCACCAGTACAACCGGCGCCTTGTGGGTTGAGTGCGGATACGAGGCATGGACGCGTCGCAAATTTGCGTCATCGCCCCGCGGAACCACTGCGCCTCCTCTTCGACGTCGACGGCTTCGTTCGTCATTGACTCCCGGACCCAGGCCTGGATGATTGCGGCTTCCTCGAGAAGCTCCCTGTCGATCTGTTTAATCGACCAGCGAGGACCGTCCCTTTGCAGGGTCGACGGTCGGCCACCGCCCGTGGTCTGGGTGGAGACGCTGAAACGGATGTACCGATGATCTGACAACGTCTCCACCTCCACGGCTACTCGCCAGTCATGGACACGGCGCGCAACAGCGGGGCTAGCGAACGAGACGTCCACTACAGACCCACCCCGCTGCCGCACGCACGTGTACTCCGAGCCCCGATTCAGAACGGTCAGGCCGGTCGCAACCGCCCACTCCTCCAACACCTCGCCCTTAGGATCGGTGACTGGGGATCCCCACGCCGCAGACTTGGCGTTGAGATCCCCGAGCAACAGCACCGGGTGAGGGTGGGACCGGCCCACGACGGCACCCAGCTCGACAAGGAACCTCTCGAAGTCGGCGAGACTCTTGTTGGGCGAGAAATATGCCCCAATGATGGTGATTCCCCCCGCGAGAGCGGCCACCCAGCCGCGTCCTCGGGAGGGACTGCCAAGAGTCCCACCAATGATGGCCACCAAACCGTCCAGGTCTCCTGCCCAGTTATCGCGGGGAGGTACAAAATACAGTTCAGCGGCCACAGCCACGTTGATAACCTAACCTAACCTAACCTAACCTAACCAAACCTAACCAAACCTAACCAAACCATACCAAACCATACCATACCAAACCAAGTCCTGTCCTGTCCTGTCCTGTCCTGTCCTATTCTATTCTATTCTATTCTATTCTATTCTATTCTATTCTATTCTATTCTATTCTATTCTATTCTATTCTATTCTATTCTATTCTATTCTATTCTATTCTATTCTATTCTATTCTATTCTATTCTATTCTATTCTATTCTATTCTATTCTATTCTAAATACTTAGTATAGCTCTAATTTTTTTATATTTTTTTTAGTTCTTCAGTACGGCTTTATAACACTGTTCGTGGCAGCGTTCCCTCTGGCTCAGAGGAGCCGCGCGGAAGCGCAGCGCGAAGAGAGCTTCGCGCTGCTCAACAACATAGCTGAAATACGCCTGGACGCATACAAGATGGTCACGCAAGCTCGTAGGCCGCTGGCTGAGAGAGTAGAGGATATTGGTGCTTGGTACGTTGACATTTAAGTCTCTTTTAGCTTAGATGTGACCCCACCTTGCCAAAAGGGATCGTTTTATCCATCGCTGGGTTGTGTCGCTCCATGTAAAATTCTGGTCTTTAGCTGCATCCGGCTAGACTGGAGGCTGACATAGTCGGTAAAAAACTAAGCAGATGATGGGCACAGAACATCCTGGACAGTCCACCTTGTCGATTGGCTATTATACCACTATAGTGAGGGCTTCGCCGGATTGGCAGCGTGTTACGAGGAGCGGCGCGGATGCGGGGATGCGCGCGATTGTGCCACTCCATAATCGAGCTATCATAACAACGCCAATGGGTAGCTCGTTGTCCGACCGTCCGGTAACCGTCCGAATCGAGCCCAAGTCGTCGACGGCGCGTACTGTTCCACGCGCGCCTCAAGGAGATGTCAACAAACCGTAGAGGACCAGCAGGATCGAAGCCTACTAGGGCCAAGGATCTGCTTCTTAAAGGAAGACTTGGCCCTGGTATGAATGGCAACGAAGGAACAGGAGTGGGTTTTTATTCAGTAAAAGTCTGACACAAAAGAGCGCGGGATGTCATTGGATGATTTTCCCACCGAAAAAAAAAAATGTGTGCGTGTACTAGCGTACACTCGTAAGAAGTGAAACTTCTTTATGACGTTATTTTTCAAAAAATAATTTACTATATGCAACTTTACAGAAATTGGTTAAATAAAGATATATTAGATAAAGTTTAATAAAAGGCTTTTATTATCATAGACATAAATACAAATTCTACAATTATTTCATTTTAGCTTATTACTACAAAGATTATTATTGAATTTCATTAATTGTAATAGAATTATTACTATCATTGATGTCGTTATTATATATTTGTGTTATTTATGGCTTATGGTAACTGAAATACGAAATATATTGTTTACATTCCACAAAATTTAGTAACCGAGCGAAAACTCCATCAATTGTAGTGCCGGATCTCGTTGTCGACGTTTGAGGATCCACTTATAAACAGAGTGCCTATTTCTCATGACGATTCCAATTAACCCAAAACACTGCAAGGTTACTTTGTTTTATTAGAAAGTTCCTGTGTCTACCTTCCACCTTCCGGCTCCATCACCAGATCAATTCGATAGTACCTTATAGCCAAAGTGCATCTCATGACAATTCTAATAAGCCCAAACACGGCTAGGATACATTGATTAATTACGGGGTCCCTATGCCTACCATCCGGCTCCATCATCAGATCAGTTCGATAGTACCTTATAGCCAAAGTGCATCTCATGACAATTCTAATAAGCCCAAACACGGCTAGGATACATTGATTAATTACGGAGTTCCTATGCCTACCTTCCGGCTCCATCATCAGATCAGTTTGATAGTACCTTATAGCCAAAGTGCATCTTATGATAATTCTAATAAGTCTAAACACGGCTAGGTTACATTGATTAATTACTGAGTTCCAGTGCCTACCTTCCGGCTCCATCATCATCATCAGATCACTTCGATGATACCATTTTCAAAGTAACGTAACTATTCAGAACCATTCATTTATTCGTATTGTCATAGTCGCTTAACTATCTTCATTGTGATATCAAAGTGAGTATGAAGTTCCGTTGACCATTTCTGGTCTTTTTCATCAGTTCCACTTCATCAAATGTTACTTTTTGACTGTAAATGCTTAAGTTCTCGATGATAATATCAAAATAACTATAAGGTTGCCTATAATATTTGAGGAGTTCCCTCGATTCCTCATGGATCCCATCATCAGAACTGGATTTTGAAAAAAATGGGACCAATCTGGAAGCATATCCTATAAAGGGAAAAAAAAAATTGCAAATCGGTCCATAAACGACGGAGTTCTGAGGTAACAAACATAAAAAAAAAGATGGCACGTAACGGAAAAATGTGACGCGTAACGAAAAAATGTTACACTAAATTTTTTTCCAACCCCGTTAAAGAAGTTTCACTTCAAAAAATCTTAACAACGCACACGGTTAGCTCGAACAAGTCTGGGAATATAGCCATATTGGGTCATAGCGTGAGTTGCCCGTGCGCGTCTCGTGACGATCTCGATCCGCTTCCCGCGCCAGCCTCGCACCCACGTGTCCCTATGGACACTCAAATGAAGTTGGTCCTTTTGTTTGAGTACGTCGCATACAGGCCCAGCTCTGTAACACTTTCATGTTTAACTTTTTTGTTCTAGGTACGGTATTCTTAAGGGAATCACATACGCTGCTGTCGTTTCGAATGTAAGTATCTACTTTACATCTTTAGAGACACTCAGGACGACGAGCAATGGGTAGCTCGCCGTCCGGCTGTTAGGTATCCGTCCAGACCGAGCCCGAGCCGTCGACGGCGCGTAGTGTTCCACGCATGCGTCAAAGAGATGTCAGCAAAACCGTAGGGGGTTAGCCGGGCAAAAAAAGGAAGGTAAAAGGTTACCTGCCCCCCTAGCCAAGTTACGATCGTTTCGTTTGCGTCGAACGCCTTGTGTAGACCACGCCTCCGATTCCTTTGTTCTGACCCCGTGACTGAGCGTTGAGATGACGTCAGAACAAAGGAATCGGAGGCGTGGCCTGCTCGAGGCGTTCGACGCGAACGAAACGATCGTAACTTGGCTAAGGGGGCTGTAGCCCTACAACGCAAGGGGCAACTAAAGCAACATATTAAATTCTTCTCTTTGGCTTTTATCCTCGCAGCTGCATGAAGAGCTCTATTTGTCGGGGACAGATGTTCAGCAATAAAGACTGGAGATTTTAGTCCAGCGTAACCAAGGTGCGAACAGTTCAGCTTTTCTTGAGGGTTAGCTTTATTGTACTTAATTGTTGCTGCCAGAAGATGATCACGCATCCTTGGTGAGGCCCACTGGACGATTATAGAGCGAGGGCGGTTACTTGATGGGTTGGCCTTAGCAATACGAGTGCAGTGTAATACATCTTTTTCACTAATTTCGCAATTAACCACACGCGCAAGTTGAGTTACAATGTTGTAAACATTTTCATTTTTATTTTCCGGTACACATTGCAAGTCTATGTTGTTCGATCTCGACTGTTGCTCCAGGTTAGCAAGTCTGTCGTTGAGATCTTCAACGGTGATCTTAAGATCTGCGTTTTCCGATTCTAATTTTGTAATAATCTCCTTAGATAACTCGTGTGCCTTCATCATGTCTTCAAATTTCTTATTCATGAAAGACATCGACTCAACAATATCTGCTATTTCCTTCTTAATTGGTGCTAGTTCTTGGCCGATCGTGGTAATAATAGTGTTATTAAACTTCGACAACATCTCACTTAATTCATATTTTATTACTTCTCTTATAACGGAACGCAGTTCGTCGTTATCATTGGACGTGGAAGGAGGCGAAAGCGGTTCAGTGGCTTGTCTTTTCGGGCCTCTGGTCGTAGACACGTTACGAACTGGGGTTGAGTCGTCCCTACCCAACTTTGGCGTTTTGCTTAAACATGACGGACACTTCCAGGTAGCCTTCTTATTAGGAGATGTAGTAAGGGATATACAAGCATAATGATAACACTTTGCACATGTTGGGCATTTTATGGATTTTGCATCTAAACCTGTTTCATATTCATTAGTGCAACAACCCCATTGTACATTTTTGTCAGCCATAATAATTATTATTTATTATTATAGCTAGTGACAGCAATAAAAAAATAATAATATATATATGTATGTATGTATGTATGTATGTCGTCCTCTTAGAAGCAATCAACAATAGGCATCAAGTGCTGTCCCGTCTGTGTTGACTTATCTTTGGCGCGAGCCGTCGCTTGAGTCATCGGTCGCCGCTGCAAGCAATATTGACGGTTCTGCGCACTGCCGAACCGTGCGAAATTCCGTGCACTGCGCGTAAAGTGTCTTGTCATTCACTCACCGGCTGATTCGTTAACTTTTAAAACTTGTAACTGTTTGCACTTAATAATGTTCAAATTACACACTTTACTTTAGTTTTTTTAAGTTAATCACACATTAGCAGTGTCATCGAGTCACTATGTCACTATTATTTACCAATTGACTGCGAGTTGTATTGTATAACTGATATTAAAACACAGAGTGAATAAGTTCGTATGTTGACCGTTTGAATGCCGGGGCAAAGATGAATGAATATCACAATCTGATAAGCCTGTGCCTACCTTTCGGCTCTATCATCAGATCAGTTCCATAGTACCTTAGAGCCAAAGTGCATCTCATGACAATTTTTTTGCCCTCACTCACTAGTGCAGTCTAATTGATCACTAACCACTCAGTTGCCCTTTGCGTTACAGGGCTACGGTAAATCTATTGAAGACTCCCGCAATTCTTGGACGCAAACCGGATGCTTGATACTTCACGCTTCTTCATCTTTTATGTGATTATTAGAATTATTTATTTATTTAAAGACAACTTTTGGTGTAGATAGTATCACTTGTTACTATTTTAGTTCAGAAGTTCAATAATCCACCAGGTGAGCGGTCAAGCGCGAAACTATAAAAAATAATAATAATAATAATTTGTGCGCACGATTCTGTATGCGAGCGCGAAAAGGCTCTTATCTGAGCACATGCTGCGATATTAAAAAAAAAAATGTTTAGTCGTTGGTCCCGATTGTTATTTGCGTATCTTTGACTGATGTTAATGTTAGTAAGAAACCAAAAAATCTGACACCAGTCTACCTAAAAAGTATCACAGTCATCACCCAGTTACTGTGTTGTGGACGATCATCATCATCATCTTCCTGCCCTTGTCCCGTGTTATTTGGGGTCGGCGCAACACGTTTTTTCTTCCATTCTGCCCTGTCACTCGTCATACTAGTGATAGTATGACGAGTGACAGGGCAGAATGGAAGAACAAGAACAACAAGAGAAAGAAAAGGAAGTTAGTGATGACTTTCTTTTATATCACTCTTCACACAATCCATCCATCTTTTCTTTGGTCTCCCTCTCCCTCTCCATCCATCCACATGTAAACTCATAACTCTTTTAGTAACAAGCGTTTCATCTCTCCTCTTCACATGACCATACCAAGACAAACGATTCCCTTTCAACTTTTCAGTCAGTGTTGTGGACGATCCATGTAAAATAATAAATGTTTATTTTCTCACCATAATATTTTACAATACATCAAATTCTTAAAATGTAGTGACAAGTGTTTTATTATTGAGGAATACTGGTGCCTAAACTCGGCTGCAAGCCTGTATTTCAGGACACCAGGACCCCGCCTTTTAAACATTAAACGTCTTGAATACTGATCGGTGAACTTATACTTAATTATTTCCAATTAATAAATAAATAAATATATACTTTTACCTAATGAGCTGCATCCAGGCAGACAGGAAGCTGACCCCAATGCAATTAGGAAAAGGCACGCAGGCTTTACAGACACTAAACATTTTCGATATCTTCATGAATGAGATTGTATAGAACATGTAACATAAACGGACATACTTTTTTTTAAATCATCCAATGACTTCTCGCGCCCTTGGGCGGTGCGAGAGGGCGTGTCAGACTTTTACTAACAAAAACCCACTTAAGCCCCCTTAACCAAGTTACGACCGTTTCGTTTCGATTCTCTTACTTCAAACGCCTCGGGTAGGCCACGCCTTTGCCGATTCCTTTGTTCTGACCACGTGACTGAGCGTTGAGATGACGTCAGAACAAAGGAATCGAAGGCGTGGCCTACTCGAGGCGTTCGGCGCAATAGAATCAAAACGAAACGGTCGTAATTTGGCTAGGGGGGTTGTTCCTTCTTTGCCTTCGTTCCAGGGCCCCGGGGTACACTTTCGCACAACCCATTGCCCCAGTAGGCTTCGACCCTGCTAGGCCCCTACGGTTTGCTGATTTTTTTTTTGAGGCACGCGTGGAACACTAAGCTCCGTTGACGACTCGAGCTCGGTCCAGACGATTACGGGACGGCCGGACGGCGGGCTACCAATTGCTCGCCGTCCGCAAGCCTTCGTCTACGGTGGCTGGAAATCGGGATCCCGGTAGCTGGGGCGTGAGGGCCGTTTGTACGGAACCCTCAGTGCACGAGTCCGACTCGCACTTGCCCTGTTTTTATCCTTAAACAATCAAGTGTTATTTTGGGACAAAAAATGTCTTATTTTGATAAATTCTCATAAATCTTGATTGCGTCACTAGCGTTTTGGTGTATGTGTGTGTGCGTAGGCTGTATCAATACTGGTGCACTAAAAAATCTAGTGCGTCCATGCCCATTTTATTTGCCTACCATTAAGATAACTTATTTCTCAAAAACACATTACTTATACTCCATTTGTTTAGGTAGTTATCTAAACGTAAACAATCGTGAGATGTCTTTTTATTTTAAAAAAATCGGATAAAAGACTTACAAAGATTATTTAAATTTAGTTAATTACCAAACATCGGTACTTATAGGTAAATAACAAATTGTAAACATTTTTAGATAAAAGACATGTCAAGATTGTTTACATTTTGTCAATAACCTAAACAGATGGAGTATCGTGCATATATGTAAAATTTCAGCGCTTACATTTTGTCAATAACTTAATCAGATGGAGTATCGTGCATATATGTAAAATTTCAGCGCTTTAATTATGATTTTAACTTAATTATCTAATTGGAGTGGTTGTGTATTACTCCAGTTACTTATTACCTACCCAATAATCTCATATTCTTTGTACCTTTTTTAATTTCAGAGAAACCACAGGGCGCCGCTTGGCTGCGTCGCACGTCACGCGCCTCCGACGGCTTGGACGCCCACGTGGCCGTCTCTCAGCGCCCCACATCCCCACGGATAACACACTGACAGTTATAGCGACGTGGAAGCTCACAGAGCATCGAGACACATAGCCAGCACCGGCTAGAGATGACATTGACAGAACATGACATACACACTGCACATGTCAGTGAATTTCAGCCTTTACTCACACAAATTGATGTTTGGTGGTACACACGCAAATGAAACTCGTGGATATCGGAAAATGGGGTCTATTCGTAATAAACACATGTAACTTATAATTAATATACAGAGCTCACGCTAGATCGAATGGTAGAAGCAGTCTCTCTTTTCAATATGGCGGCAGACTCTAGTCTGGCACCGGAAACATTTAGTGTTGCCACCCAAAATATTATATACGGTGTTGCGACATAATACGCCACAACCACCCCCCTACGGAGAAAATAACAAGTAATTTACAAAGAAAAAACACACAAAAATACACACGAAGTAGATAACACAAGACAGGCAGCAAAAAAGTTAACGAAAAAAAAAAAAAAAAAAAAAACTTATGCTAAAGATCTAACCTATCCTTAAATCTAACAGTGCGACCTGACCGGGTGGTAACTGGTTGTTGTGCAACAGGGGGCACAGTCGGCTGTGCAGGCGCGGAGGGCGCAGGTAGCGCGGGCGCGGAAGGCGCGGGCGCTGCGATCCGTTGCGGAGTGGTTAACCGGGAGAGGTCGCTCGCTAAATCAGGTGCGGTGTATGCAGGCTTCACGCGGTCGATACTGACCGTCACGCGTTTACCTGCAATGTCGATGTCGAGTAACTTGTCGGTCCGTGACATTACCTTGTAGGGTCCAGTGTAGGGCGGCTGTAGCGCACGGCGGACAGTATCGTCTCGCAGGAGAACATGAGAGGCATCCTGAAGGTCTTTGAAAATAAACGACGTCGGTCGCGTGTGTCGCGACGCCTGAATTGGACGCAATTTGGCCATGTTCGTACGCAGAACCGTCACAAAATCGTTGACGTTGTCGGTGTTATTGGGGGTGCTGGCTATCAGGAACTCTCCCGGTAGACGAAGCGGCTCCCCATAAACAAGTTCGGCAGCCGAACACTCGAGATCCTCTTTCAAGGCAGATCGAATGCCGAGAAGCACGATCGGTAAGGCTCGGTGCCAGATGTCGCTGTGGCACATGAGAGCAGCTTTCAGTTGTCGATGAAAGCGCTCGATCATGCCGTTAGCTTGAGGATGGTAGCTGGTGGTTCGCCTTCGCTCGGTCGCGCCAACATTCATGAGCCGTTTGAAAAGGTCCGACTCGAATTGACGGCCTTGGTCAGTCGTGACTGTGGTAGGAACGCCGAAGCGTGCAATCCAACCCTCAACGAACCGATCAGCTACTGTCTAACCGCATAGTATTATTTTATTATTTTTAATCGTAAGCAAACGCGATCGCAATGACCATTGTAAAAATTTGTTTATCTACGCGTCACTAGATGGCGTTGTACTATTTCGATCGATTCCTGAATCGCGATGTTAAGATTCTCCGCGATTAGTATAAGTCTTTAGAACTAAATATTTTTTTGTTAACAACCACTTCAAACCTGTATTCTATGGTGTAATCACTACATCGGCGAATAAATTAAACTTGGGGTTCTAGTGTTGGTACTACTGGTCCACACTACCGAGTGAAGATAAATCACTTTTTTTCATTCAATGACCCCAACTATAACCCTCTAAGGTAAAGGGTTATTCATGGTCCTTCGAGCCGGACTGGCAAGGGCTACATTAACATATCAGGTGTGTTCTTTGTAATTGGACGAAGAAACATCAAACCCCATACGTTCCTGCTGAGTGATCGCGGATGGTGAGAGAAGGAGATAGCAATACCGGATCCAGTCGAGGGAGGTACGGAGGAAGGAGTATCAATCAGCAGCAAGCAAGCTGCAGACGACTAAGGTCGTAAGGAAGTGAGTGATAGTGCCGAAAATCGTGAGTACTTTGAAATTACATAAATGCCAAGCAAAAGTGAACTTTATTTCCAAGAAGATTTTAACTTTAACTTTTAATTAGTAAATTTGGACTTAGAATAATTTCATGTGTGTATGTTTAGACTTAGTTAGATTTTAAGCAAATTGTGTTCAGACGGGGAACCTATGCCCGATTTTGAATAGGATTAATGTGTCAAACACTTAGAAAAAATTCTTTGTTTACATTGACTTGTAAAATTTTCGGAACTTTTTTGAACTTAGAAAAAATTCTTTGTATACATTGACTTGTAAAATTTTCGGAACTTTTTGAACTTAGAAAAAATTCTTTGTTTACATTGACTTGTAAGATTTTCTATAACTTTGGCTTTGATAATCTTGGAATTTTGATTTTTCACTTTGATTTTTTTTGTAAATTGTTCAGATTACTAACTTCAAAATGTCTTTGCAATCATATGTTAAGGTACAGGAGGATATTCACGCTCGATTATCACGAGCTAAAACTAATTTTAAAAAGTCGCCAAAGGATAGGATCACTATACAATATTTAGAAACCAGATTAGAAAATGTTGAAGAGTTGTGGGCGCAATTTAGTTTAACACATACACAAATTGTGAAGGATTTTGAGACTAGAGACTTGATATCTTCACCCTATACGATAAACGAAATATATTTTAACACCGAAGAATTGTATTTAGATTTAAAATGCGAGTTAAAAACGGCATCAAGTAAAATAAAAGCTAGTGACGTTTCTCCAGTTGAGGGGTCGTCAAATAAGGTTTCAGAAAGTAAAAATGTGTCTATAAAGTTGCCTAGAATAACTATCCCAACATTTTCGGGGAAATATACCGAATGGCCGACTTTCCGAGATTTGTTTGTATCGGCAATACACAAGAATATTAGTATTGTTATTGTTCAAAAATTACACTATTTAAAGGGCTATTTGAGTGGGGAAGCCGAGCAGCTCCTACGTCATATACCAATTTCAGGATCAAATTACGAAAAATGCTGGGCTCAATTGGAGACCAGGTATAACAATAAAAAATATTTATCTCACTGTATTTTGAAGAGATTGCTTAATCAAAAGAACATAGTTCAAGAGTCAGCTAGTGCTTTAAAGGACTTAATGGATACAACATCCGACTGTCTAAATGCACTTACTAATTTAGATATTGATGTAAGATCTTGGGATATTTTAATAATTCATATCATAACTTTAAAACTAGATCCTGACAGTAGAAGGGATTGGGAACTAAAGGTAACTAGCAACACGGATTCAGATAAGCTGCCTACATTTGAACAGTTTAAGGAATTTTTGACAGGCAGATATAGGGCTTTTGAATTCTTGGAAACAAAGCCAATTAAAAATAATGTTAATGTTAACAAGGCAAAGGTATTTCACGCGGCCGCCAATGCGGTTCCAATGGTATGTCCGTTTTGTAAGGACGAACATAAGATAAAAAATTGCAAGCAATTTGTCAGCGAGGATGTGGATACTCGGCGTAAGTTTGTGCAGGATCACAATTTATGTTTCAATTGCATGGGGCACAATCACTCTGCCAGGGTTTGTAAATGTACAGCCTCTTGTCAAGTATGTAAGCGCAGACATCACTCTTTGTTGCATCCAAAGAGTGAACAGGAGTCAGTAGGGGAGAAGGGTGCTTCGTCTAGCGACAAAGTATTGCAGACGAAAGAAAATACGCACACAACAGTCGAAGCTGCGAAAGAGATAGTAACTTGTTTTTCGAAGGAGACAGCTAATAACCAAGTTTTATTAGCCACGGCTCTCGTGAGAGCTATATCGAAAAACGGGGTTAGGTATACGATCAGGGCTTTGTTAGACCAAGGCTCTCAGGCGTCCTTTGTTACCGAACACACTGTCCAGAGTTTAGGATTGCAGAAAACATCGGCTAAAGGTTTAATAACCGGTATAGATGTCAATAGCAAGGTATTATTAAATTCAGTTGTTGAGGTTAAAATTCAGTCCAGGGTCGATCCATCGTTTGAACTTGTAGTCAAAGCATACGTTATCAGGTCGCTTACATCATTACTACCGGTTAGGGAAACGGTATATTTAGATTGGGCACAAGATAACGAGATTCAATTAGCGGATCCTAGATATCATAAACCAGATAAAGTGGATATGTTGTTAGGAGCAGAAGTTTATAGTCAGGTGTTACAAGAAGGGTTAAAGAAAGCTCCTGGAAATAGTAGGGGTACCACTGTAGCTCAATGTACCTCATTGGGATGGATTCTATCAGGGACGGTAGCTTCCGCTGCTCAGGGTACATCAAAGTCAAACATTACCGTGATGCATGCTCATCTCGGTGATGATGAATTACTAAAACAATTCTGGGAGTTAGAAAAGAACCAAATCAAAATAAGAAACGTATACTTACCGAAGAAGAATCAAGATGTGAAGACATATTCAAGACTACAACTATAAGAGATAATGACGGTCGTTACGTTGTAAACTTACCATTTAGAAGTCAAGATCCAAGCTGCAAATATGGCGATACAAGAAAGGTAGCAGTTAACAGATTATACGCATTAGAAGCTAAATTGAGTAAAAATCCAGATTTAAAAATAAAATATCAGGAAGTGATCAATGAATACTTACAACTGGGACACATGAGGCAAATAACTAAGGAAGAAGAACAAAACCAACACGCAGTCTACTTGCCTCATCACGCGGTTATACGCGACGATAAAGACACAACCAAGGTTCGGGTTGTTTTTGATGCTTCCTGCAAAGGAAAAAACGGAATGTCGCTCAACGATGACCTAATGATTGGTCCAGGGCTGCAACCAGATCTGCGGCATTTATTGATTCGTTGGAGAACTTACCGTATTTGCCTAGTTTCAGACATTATCAAAATGTACCGAATGGTTCGAGTAGCTGACCATCATACCGATTTTCAACGCATCGTGTGGAGAGATAGCAAACAATCTGCAATTAAGGATTATAAGTTACTTACGGTCACTTTTGGCACCTCTTCAGCGCCTTTCTTAGCCGTTCGATCGATGCAGCAAGTAGCGCACGATGAAGGAGTCAATTATCCACTAGCAGCTGAAAAAGTCCTCAAGGATTATTACATGGATGATCTCATGACTGGTTGTGACTCAATAGAAGAAGGCATGCAGATATATAGTCAAATGAATAAACTACTAGCAATGGCAGGCTTTTCTTTGCAAAAATGGTCGAGTAATAGCAACGAACTACTAGCAAAAATCATAGGTGAAAGGCACTCGTACAAGGGACAGGATGATGCAGAAAGGGAAATCAACATAAAACAAGATGAAATATTTAAAACGTTGGGACTTACCTGGAACCGAAGCTGCGACACCTTCCAGTACTCTGTTCAGTTGCCGCCACTGCAGGAATCTGTAACGAAAAGAAAACTATTATCGGATATAGCAAGACTATTTGACCCTTTGGGATGGGTCGCTCCAGTGATCGTATTAGCCAAAATATTAATTCAAAAATTATGGATTTCTAGAATCGGATGGGATGAAGAAATTCCATATGAAATAAAAAAAGAATGGTTGACTTACCGGCAAGAGTTGCAATGTTTAGCGGAATTCTCAGTACCTCGATGGTTACACATGAAGCACGGCGACAAGCAAGTTGACCTGCATGGATTTTGTGATGCATCAAAATCAGCGTACGCTGCGGTAGTGTATGCACGGGTAGTTGGGGCTGACGGCAGGATACATGTAACTTTGATCACAGCGAAAACTAATGTTGCACCCATAAAAACAGTGTCAGTGCCTCGATTAGAATTGTGCGGAGCAGTACTCCTAGCAAAACTGTTATCTGAAGTCTCAGAAGTGATGGGTATCGGCAAATCTAACTTGTACTATTGGACCGATTCTGAGATCGTTTTAGCGTGGTTAAATAGCCATCCTAACAAATGGAAGACATTCGTTGCAAATCGCGTTTCTGAAATTTTGTCCATAAGTGAA
Organism: Mythimna impura; assembly: GCA_905147345.3. Lineage (NCBI taxonomy): Eukaryota > Metazoa > Arthropoda > Insecta > Lepidoptera > Noctuidae > Mythimna > Mythimna impura. The sequence goes on along the minus strand of LR990368.1, from coordinate 6,194,992 downwards.
CCACAGCAATGGAATCATGTTGAATCTAAAGTCAATCCTGCCGATTGCGCATCACGCGGTCTTTATGCGTCACAATTCGTAAACTTTAAGTTGTGGGTAGAAGGTCCTGAGTTCCTGAAAGATGAAAATATTACATTTGGCAAACGCAAGGTAGTATCAACGAACATAGAGGAAATTAAAGTACATGTAGCATCAGACGATAAATTTATTTGGGATAAATACTCATCACTTACCCAACTGGTTAGAATTGTAGCATATTTAAGACGTCCTTTAGAATTGAAAAAACCGAAAACTGAAAGAAATAATTATAAATTCATAACTGCAGAAGAAATGAGATCAGCGTTGGAGACATGCATTAGGGTATGTCAAAGTCAACACTTTGAGTCGGTAATCCTGGATCTGCAAGAAGAAAAACCTAAAAAAAGGGAGTTTAAATCTTTAAATCTTTACCTCGATTCCGTTAAAATCCTGAGGATGGGCGGTAGATTGGAACGCTCCGAACTCGACATGGATCGCAAAAATCCAATGTTGATTCCAAGCAATAGTAATTTCACCAATCTCCTAATTGCCGACGCACATTATAGGAATCTGCATGGAGGTCCTCAACTAATGCTCAACTATTTAAGTACGAAATTTTACATTCAGGGAGCTAAGCGGCTGATAACGGCATACGTACGAAAATGTGTGACTTGTTTGCGTTATGCCGCTTCTACAAAACCTCAATTAATGGGCCAACTACCACCTGCACGGGTTACACCAAATAGGCCGTTTAGGAACAGTGGGGTAGATTATGCAGGTCCTATTAATTTGAGAACATCCAAGGGTCGGGGTCACCATGCATACAAGGGATATATTTGCTTATTCGTCTGCATGGTGACTAAAGCTGTCCACATTGAGGTCGTAAGCGACCTGACAACAAAGGGGTTTCTTGCCGCTTTTAAAAGATTTGTAGCAAGACGCGGTCACTGTACCGATATCTGGAGTGATAACGGCACAAACTTTCTGGGTGCCTCTAAGGAATTAGAGTCATTGGTTCGCTCAGAAAATTCAAATTTAGGAAACGAAATTGCTGCGGCCTTAGCCACTGAGGGTACCACATGGCATTTCATACCACCACATACTCCGAACTTTGGCGGATTGTGGGAGGCGGGTATAAAGTCCTGTAAGAAGCATTTAAATAGGGTAATAGGAAGCTCTACTTTAACTTTTGAAGAGATGTCCACTTTGTTAAGCCAAGTAGAAGCGTGCTTGAATTCACGTCCCTTATGTAGACTAACCGATTCAAATACCTTTAACGCATTAACACCAGGGCATTTTCTTGTAGGGGAACCAATGGTTAACGCGCCTGATCATAACTATGAAGAGGCAAACATTTCTAGCTTGAAAAGGTGGCATTTAGTCCAGCAGATGACGCAACACTTCTGGCGTCGCTGGTCCAATGAATACTTGACCACGTTGCTACATCGTTATAAATGGTCTAAGCAAACTCCTGAACCAATCGTGGGGGATATCGTTTTAATCAAAGAGGACAACCTACCTCCTTGTCGGTGGCTTCTTGGTAGGGTGGTTGAAAAGCATCCGGGCTTGGACAATCTTACACGAGTAGTCACACTCCGCAGTAATGGTTCCATATTTAAAAGACCAACATCAAAACTGTGCGTCTTACCTATTGCTTAAGAATGTTGTTTGTACTTATAACTTGAAGCACGGTTTAGGTATGTAAGTACTAGATTAAGTTTAGATGTATAAGTTATATGGTAAGAATTTATATTGTGAGTAAACGAATTATCACTTTGTAACTTTAACATTAGAAGGACATAATGTTGCACAAAATGTCCTTGGTGGGCGGAATGTCTAACCGCATAGTATTATTTTATTATTTTTAATCGTAAGCAAACGCGATCGCAATGACCATTGTAAAAATTTGTTTATCTACGCGTCACTAGATGGCGTTGTACTATTTCGATCGATTCCTGAATCGCGATGTTAAGATTCTCCGCGATTAGTATAAGTCTTTAGAACTAAATATTTTTTTGTTAACAACCACTTCAAACCTGTATTCTATGGTGTAATCACTACATCGGCGAATAAATTAAACTTGGGGTTCTAGTGTTGGTACTACTGGTCCACACTACCGAGTGAAGATAAATCACTTTTTTTCATTCAATGACCCCAACTATAACCCTCTAAGGTAAAGGGTTATTCAGCTACCTCCTCAGCAGTTATCGAAGTCATCGGCCAAGCCTCAGGCCAACGAGAGAAACGGTCGATCGCTGTCAGGCAATATGAGTAGCCTCTCGATGTTGGATGAGGGCCGATTATATCTAAGTGAACGTGGCGAAACCTGGATGATGGAGCGGCGAAAGTTCCGAGTGGCGCAGACACATGGCGCGTAACCTTGGAGCGCTGACAGTGGAGACATTCCTTTGCCCAGGCGAGGCAGTCTCGTGCCACGCCAGGCCACACGTAACGCTGTGCCACGAGGCGCGCGCTCGCGCGAGCACCGGGGTGACTGAGCGCGTGCAGGCGCTCGAAGACGGCGCGGCGCAGCGGTGCTGGCAAGTAGGGGCGCGGTTTGCCTGTTGAGACGTCACACTGAACGATGGTGTCCGTGCCTGGAATTAAGGTACGTTGCATATTGAGAGACGAGTCAGTTAAGGTTTTTAACTCATCGTCGGCATCTTGTGCTCGAGCCAACGCGGTATAATCGCACTCGAGCGAGACGGCTTCGATGCGCGACATCGTGTCAGCGACGACGTTGTCGTCTCCCTTTACGTGCCGTATGTCAGTAGTAAATTGGGAGATAAAGGTGAGCTGATTGAGTTGGCTGGGCGGCAGCTTTTCTCTGCGTTGCTTGAATGCATACAGCAGGGGTTTGTGGTCGGTATATATATTGTGGCGTGTTGCGCCTCTAATATATGCCGGAAATGCTGCACCGCCGAATATACTGCCAACAGTTCCCTATAATACGCTGGCCACACTGACTGACTCGCCGTAAGCTTCTTGCTGAAGAAAGCAAGCGGTTGCCAGCCCTGTTCATTTTGTTGCTGTAAGCACGCGCCCACCTGTGTGGCGGACGCGTCTGTGTACAACGCCAATTGGGCGTTAGGTACAGGATGTGCTAACCTGGTAACCTGAGAGAGGCTGTCCTTGCATGCGGTGAAGGCGTGCTCCAGTTCAGGGGTCCAGGGCATGGGCTTGGCTCCCTTAAGCTTCGTAGCTGTAAGGAAATCAATGAGCGGGGCTTGAGTCTTGGCAGCATTGGGCAGAAACTGTCGGTAGTAATTTATCATGCCCAAGAACCTGCGGAGACCTTGGGCTGTTTTAGGAAGGGGGAAATCTTTCAAGGCTTGGACTTTTTCTTCCGGGGGGCTTATTCCTTCACTGGAGACTTTATAACCGAGGAAAATAACCTCAGATGTGCCCAGCACGCACTTTGTTGGATTAACTACTACACCGTAGTTAGCCAATCGTTCAAAGAGCGTGCGTAAGTGGTTACAATGCTCCGTGGCATCCCTGCTAAATATTAAAATGTCATCGACATATGGGAAACAAAAATCCAAACCCCGGACAATTTCATCAATGAAACGCTGGAATGTCTGTCCAGCATTTCTGAGACCAAACGTCATATAGGGGAATTCATACAAACCAAACGGTGTTGTGATGGCAGTTTTGCAGACGTCAGCTGGCTCCACCGGAATTTGTTGATATGCCTTAACTAAATCAATAGTACTAAAGATGGTGGAACCAGCGAGAGCATGACCAAAATCCCCTATATGGCGCACGGGATACCTATCTGGTATAGTCCGAGCATTCAGTGCTCTATAGTCACCGCAAGGGCGCCATGAAGAGTCTTTCTTCTGGGCTAGATGCAGTGGCGAGGACCACGGACTTTTAGATGGGCGAGCGGTGCCAGCTTGCACCATATCCGCAAACTCCTTCTGAGCTGCGCGCAGTTTATCCGGCGCGAGGCGGCGCGGCCGAGACACCACGGGTGGGCCGTCGGTCGTCTTGATGTAATGCACAGTGTTGTGCTTCACCTCGCGATGAATGCCGGGGGGTCTCATGATCGCTGGAAATTCAGATAAGATTTTGTGAAATTCAGAATTTTCAAGTTTTACGGTTTTTATGCTGAGCTGGTTAAGTTTGAATACGGAGGCTGGAGCAGTGAGACCAGTAACTCCGCAGCGTATTATTTTGTTTCTGCAGTCGGGAAGTAGGTTGTAGAAAGCCATGAAGTCAGCACCAATGATGGCGGTGTCGACATCAGCAATGACAAAGTTCCATTTGAAGGAGCGGCGGAGACCAAGATTGAGTGTAAAGTTCTGACAGCCATAAGTCTTTATGGAACTGCCATTTGCTGCACATAAATTGTAATTTGGATCTGCTATTTTGCTTCCTAACAATTTTTTAGGAAAACAACAAATGTCAGATCCAGTATCTAACAAAAATCGGAACTTGGTGTCTTTGTCCACAACAAATAAGCGGCTACTATTGAAACAGTCGGTCGCCGCTGCTTCAGACTGTTCTGTTGGTTTCCCGACCAAGAGCATGGTTTGGTACATTTACTTGCTTTAGCACCAAATTTATGGTGGTACCAACAGAAAGGCTGTCGGGCCACCTGGGACGCAGATCTGGATCTAGGTTGATGAGACCTAGAACCAGACCGTTGTCTAGAGCTGGACTGCCTTGTGGTTAAAATGGCCACCTGACGTGCAAGTTCTTGAACTTGGGTGGTAAGGGCAGCAAGGTCAGGGGCACTAGCTGGAACGGGAGAAATGGCGTGGACGGAGACAGAGTTGACCTCTAAAATTTTGTCAGCCAGTTCGGCAACTTTGTCCAAGGTGAGATCACCTTGAGCAGTCAAAATTGCCTGTATGTGTTTAGGCAGACGTTGTAGCCACAGTTCTCTGATTATTGTATTATCTTTGAAAGACTTACCAGCTAGAGACTTCAGATGACGGAGAAACTGGGTAGGTTTCCGGTCACCAAGCTCCTCGCCTGACAACAATTGTCTGACCTTTTGTGACTCGGAAGTGGAAAAACGCTTAATAACTTCTTCCTTTATCCATTCATACCGGCCACCTTTTGGAGGAGGGTTAGTGACAAGATCCTCGACTTCATGAGAGATCCTGGAATCAAATTGTGAAATAACATAATTGTATTTGGTTTCATCCACCGAAATATTGCATAAAACAAACTGTGATTCTAGGTGAGCAAACCATCCAGCGGGATGCTCGTGCCAAAAAGGAGGCAGTTTAGGACGGACCGCATATGTTGCTGGATTCTGCACACTATGGGCATTTAATTGTGCCCGTAAGTCAGCATTTTGTTGCATCAGTCTTTCGTTGTTCGCCAGAATTTGGTTGAGTCTCTCCTCAATTTGTTGGCTCTCCATGTTGAGTGTGTGTATAAAAAAAATGTATATAAATATATTATAAAATATGTTCAAGTTACAGTTACCACTCAGTCAGGTTGCTTAAAACTATAACAAGCAACTTAAAACTAAAAAACAAAACACAAGGTATATACAGAACGCGCAAGGTAGATAAGCATGTGCTGCAGGTAATTATGTACAAAACAAATGAGGAGTTCAAACGACTTATTGATATAAAATGCAATAAATACCTGGTACCATTAGCAACTTAATACAAGCCTCAGCCAGTTATAACTTTTAAACAAACACACGAAAAACCAACACCAAAAATATGTAAACAAACATGAACAAGGTGTAAAAACAAGATAAAAATGACCTAGATTTGATTAAGATTTTGTAATTTACATTAGAAACCACCGAGCACACCACAAGTTAGTTCTTTAAAAGATGCACATGCATGCAGGCACCAAAGAGTATGTAAAGAGTGCAGGCACTGAATAGTTCGGAAAGTTAATCGTTTCAAGTCTTCAAGATCCCGCGTTGCGATGACGGATGACAGTGACGTATCGGGTCGACGACGCGACGTTCAATCGTTCATTCGATCACTAACCGGGAAGTTCCGCTACTCCCCGATAGGTAGCGTATGGTGGCGCAAATCGCGAGTCTTGGTGGAGTTCCGTTTCCGGGTCGATGGCCTCGGAGCATTCAAAAACTCTCGAAACTCGAAAATGATGCGTAGGATGATGGAAACTGCTTGTAAATGATGCACAACTCGCTGCAATCCGTTGGCGCACCTTCTGAATTACGGAGAGGCGCGCGTAGCGTGCCGGTGTGAGCAGTTAGGTATCTACTCGGCAACTTCTCGTTCGGCGAATTACCTGGCGGTTAGTGGTAAAAACCAGCCTGGGAATGTTGCGCCGTCGTTGGATTAGGCAGGCTGAAGATCTCAGCATGGCTCACTGCTGAAGTCCGGTTCCATGTTCACTGCTGTAGGTACCTCGCTGTACTTACAATTGCGTTACGATCACGTCGGGTCACCAATTTGGAGGTACACACGCAAATGAAACTCGTGGATATCGGAAAATGGGGTCTATTCGTAATAAACACATGTAACTTATAATTAATATACAGAGCTCACGCTAGATCGAATGGTAGAAGCAGTCTCTCTTTTCAATATGGCGGCAGACTCTAGTCTGGCACCGGAAACATTTAGTGTTGCCACCCAAAATATTATATACGGTGTTGCGACATAATACGCCACAGATGGTTCGTCATATTAGGGATGTTCAATGTTTGGTTCACCCCGTCCTTTGCTGTTCTCCCTCCAGTCTCGCCCTAAACCGAGGTCCGTACTCTACAGGGGATGCCCTGTCAATTAGTTAATAATTTAGTTTTTTTTATAAGTCCTGGCTCTTGAGGAAGGTTCTGACGTCCCGGAAGACGCAGCATTGGAAGGCCACCGATGACCTATTGAGGGTTGCAGGAATCTAATGTATGCGAGACGCACAGGACGGGTCGTTATGGCGACGCTTGGGAGAGGCCTATGTCCAACAGTGGACTTCTTTCGGCTGAAATGATGATGACGGTCCTGGCTGGAGTCTTTAATTTATTAAGGCTGCCACAGACTAGTCCATTTAAGCAGACTAACCTCGAAAGACCACTAAAAAAAAACATATAAGGACATTTTCTGGATAATAAAGTAATAATTCTAATTAATTGTTCAGTATATACAACCCTATTTTTTAATTAGTACAAAAAAAAGTTGGGCTCTATCTGTAGCCGTTACTGATCATATTTATGTAGTCCAAAATAAAATAAAAATGAAATCCCAAAATTGTCCTCGAAAATTTGTCATAATTGGTAAATTCGTAATTGAATCAATTATTCATAACATTTGTTACTAGAAAAAATACTACGCGCTGTGTTTTTCCATTGCTTTTCATTCATAATCAATAAATAGCCTGTACAATTTCCATAAATTGAGTGACATTTTGGGATATAAACGAACGCTAATAACTTTGCTGTTTATGAATATTATTTATTGAGACTTTACTTAAATAATAACAAGACCTTTTCTAATAAGCCCTTTAAATATTTGTACTAATTAAAAACTAGTGGTGTATTGTCTATCTTTCTTCAGACTACATACAAACTCAAACTGCAATAGCCAAAACTTGTGTGGCAACAATTTTCAGTAATGGCATCTCTGGTCGCAGCCAGCGCATCTCGTGCTCTGTGTGGAAGGTTAAGTTAGGTTATAAGTAGGAAATAGATGGTAGCTTTTAAAATTATTAGTGGTTGAATTTGGAACGGCGAATTAGATTCTGACGAAACTTCACAGCTATGCGATGTGGCTTAAAGTTTTCAGAACTTATTTTGAATATAGTGCGGTGCTCTGCCTACAATGTCTTCCGGGCGATCCTCACAATGGTGACACCTGGGCGTTTCTTCCACCTGAATCTGAAACAAGAACCTCCCGAACTGGCCATGTCCGGTGAGAACCTGCATCAGACGGAAGGTGAGGGGATCGTACCTCTCTGGCCACTCCTCAAACAGTGGCTAGAGAGGCACGACTTACTGTCGAGTCTTAAAAATATTTGGCAAGAAATGTTTTTTTTTTTTCAATACTTACCTATTTCTGTGAAGTTTCGTCAGGCAATTTAAATTGACCTTTTATAAAATGTGGGAACGGTATAATCGAAAAGGAGAAGGAAGTTTCATACTTATATGTTCCTCTCTCTTCTTTTTGGTCGATTATGACAGTTAGTTGAATCACATATGTATGTGGTTTTGTACATTTTTTTTTCTTTGAATGATATAAATTGTATCCTAACAAGTTTTCTAAATAACAATTTAGGCCTACTGTCCACGGACGCGTGGCCACAGTATAGATTTGATATATGGAACAGTACGGAGACTACCTACAAACATTCGAAACAGCACACTCACACAAACATACGCATCGACGAGACTCCTAAGCGTTTCTCGCGGTCCTGTCAGTAGCGAATGCCGCTTATGAGTCTCGTCGATGCGTACGTTTGTGTGAGTGAGCCGTTTCGAACATTTGTAGGTAGTTTCCGTACTGTTCCATATATTTATACTGTGGAGTAGCTTTATAGACGCGTAATTGTCATTATACTCTTGCTGTACGTCTGCTCACAGCTTACATACAAAACTGTGAAGCTCTGCCCCCCTAGCCAAATTACGACCGTTTCGTTTGCGTCGAACGCCTCGAGTAGGCCACGCCTCCGACGCTCAGTCACGTGGTCAGAACAAAGGAATCGGAGGCGTGGCCTACTCGAGGCGTTCGACGCAAACGAATCGGTCGTAACTTGGCTAGGGGGGCTGTCGACGAAGCCCCAATGACATGATGCGACAGTACGATATGAGTGCTAGCCAGCGGCATTGTTCTAACAAGTTACGCGGAGTCCTAAGCAGAATCGTAAGCGATTCAACGTTTCAAAATTCGATTAGTTCCTAGGAGATAGGTCGAGAAGACGCATTTAAACGAACTATGATCTGATTGATTAATAATAATTATTATCGTCGTTTAATAAAAAGATAAAGTTTTTAGGTATAGAAGGGTTTTAACACTTTTGGTGTCAAGGACCCAGTTTAATAGTATTCGTTCTGTGATCATACCATGAGATCATACTGACTTGAACTTTTTTTTAAACGCCTTTTAACTGGTTCTATTATTTCTTTAAATAGTCATTATCAACAAGCAAGAATATGTAATGTGAGTATTAACTTGAATGTAAAGTTAAATGATTGGTGGACAATAGTGGAATCAACGATTTGAACTGCTTACCCATTATGAAAAATTGTTCCTGAAACCAACTGTAGATAGCAGCACTTTCTTTGACAAAGATCAATGAACGACACCTATCGGTGAATAGCTGAATATCTAAGTCATAAGTTATAAATCATAGCTATCGGATAGATGGCAGCACTTTGTATGGGATATTATAGGAGAATTTAATGATAAAAAATAAGTTTATGGGTCGTACAATAAATTAATTGTAGATAAGGACTTGTTAGTCGGGTCCTGGGCATGAACACAAATCGACAAATAACGACTCGGAAGGCGGGTAGTAGGCATACGAACCAATAGGGAATATGCAAGAAAAAAATATATATCTAACCCATGAAGGAAATCCTTCATGATCTAACCAGTATATCAATAAGTATACAAAAATAGAATACTAATTGTGAAAACTATATCAATATTGGTAGAAAAGCAAATCAGATATAACAATTTTAAACAAATACATTTAAGTGTCTCTCTCGCCAAAATGCTGTTTTGTATGGCGACCGTACGAGTGTCATGGCCTTTGACATTGAAAGACCACGTTGGACTTCTTTCTTATTAGCTTTGAAGCTTTATATCTTCGTTGCTGATGAAGATATTTTAATTTTTGTTTTCATATTTGTTCAGCAAATTAAAAAAAATCATGCATATTTCCTATTACTGTGTTCTTGGCACCGAAAGTTTTAAGATATATATTCTTTCTGAGGGTCCAAAATTTGGTTAGTGTGACTTTTTACAGTGCTACACCCCAATTGCGTAACACTATTTTAATCACAGTCCGAAGATTTTCGAAAAAATACTATAAAAATTTCTTCAAGATATTGAAAATTTTAAATTTTCTTGAATTTTTTTGGATATAATATATGCTTTTAACATTTCTTCATGTGATTAAAAATTCGTGCTTAATAACGACAACATACGATACTTACCAATGATAGTATGTAGCGCATTTATACTGCTGACATGACGGGTAATGTGGCAAGGTTTTTCAATGAAACTTCATATACCATAAAAATAACATGGAAAACTTAATAATGTTACTACTACACATACCAACCATACTATACTACTATATATTACTTATTTTATAATGTATGACATTATAACTTATTTATTACTTATTTTATAATGTATGACATTATAAAATAAGTAACCTAACCTAACCTAACCTGAATAAAATCTTAGATAGTTAATTTATTAAAATAATCATGTAATTTTAAAATCAAGCCAAAATAAATGCTTAGTTTTTTTCCAATTTGCTGTAATTTTTTCAATGTAATCGGTACAGTAGGTACTTAATATATTATATAATTATTTTCTTTTTCTGTTAATTATAGTTTTGATAAATCTAAATTTGTAAATCGTGATTGAACAAAGGTGTAGAATTGAATAAACTTTATTGTGCACCAAAATAGTAACAATTTTATAGAAACTTAAATCTATGGGTATAATGGCGGTCTTATCGCTGACAGCGATATCTATCAGACGGACTATAAGAACTTAAACTAAAAAAAAACGTATCATATCACATCACACACATACATAACGTATCATTTTTGTGCTAATTTTGTAGAATTCTCCCAGCTGAATTATTATGAAAAAGATTCTATAAATACTGAATAAAGCATTTATTTTGGAATAAATCGTAGTTTTAAGAAGAAAACAAATTATTGTTACATCTTGGTGTATATTTAGACGACACGACATGAGATGGTTATCAAACGGGCTTAAAAAATCTGGTTTCTGGGCTTAAATAGTTAGTTCAAAACTCATAACTAACAGATGAGGTATCAACCGGGCTTAATTACCCGATTATTGGGTTCAAGGTAGTTTTGGGCCCGAATGTTCTGTTCCGAAAGTGTTGTTGAAAATGTTCTGTTCTGTGAAGCCGTGTTCTGGGTCTTTGAAATTGTGAATTGATTAAATTATCGTTTTATAAACTGCACAATATGAACTGTGATGATATCTTCAGATTGACTTTTGAATTATAAGTTCAAATAAACTTTTTTATTTAGGGGATGTTATTCCCATTTTGAAATTAGTTATTCATTCGTTTTTTTGCATTTTGATTTTGCTATAATACCGCTGTATTTACAAAAATAAGAACCCAAATAATTTTTCATAATTATTAGGAGTTTCATAAAACGACGATTTCATATAGGTATGTAAAAAACTGGGCAAGTGCGAGTCGGACTCGCGCACTGAGGTTTCCATACAAAGTACAACTCCCGAATGGAGTCTCGAAGATTTTTCCCAATTGCAAAAAAGTTTTTTTTTGTGTCGTAGGTTTCAAACTACTATTATACTGTTTTCAGATCTATTCCTATACCTGCGCTATAAGATCTCGCTTTATGCCAAATTTTAGGATTCTGGGGCAACGGGAAGTACCCTATGAATTTTGATTCCTTTGAGAGTATCAAAATATACGTTTATTTCGACATAAACGGCCGTATCTTTTTTATTCATTAACTTAGAAGTTTGATTTTTTCAAAACTTCAAGGGGCCGTAGACCTAAGTAAATGATTTTAATTTCAACTCGATACCTCCACGCGTTCCCGAGATAAAGGGTCTTGACAGACAGCCAGTCAGACAGACTGACAACAAAGTGATCCTATATGGGTTCCGTTTTTTCCTTTTGAGGTACGGAACCCTAATAAAACCTGAATATGTATGGCTGTCATTATTCTCGTATATACGTATTAAATAAAGTGTCAAATGATATAGCCTAGTATTATTGTATTTGTCAAAACCAATAAATTTTTCAGTATGCACGTTTTGGAATCTTTAAAATTTTGTGTCCACAACAAACAATATTATTTGGTAACTAGCTTCAGCCAGCGGCTTCGCCCGCATTCCTATGTCACACAGTGATAAAGTACCACTCGACTAGTTAAAGAATTTTTAAAATCGGTCCAATAGTTTTTGAGTTTGTTCATTAAAAACAAAAATACAAATATTTCCACTGTATAATATTAGTATAGTAATAGAGATAAATCTAATAAATAACAACATTATCATTTATAAGATTTAAAAACCTTGTTTCTGGAAGGCTAATAAAGCCACACGTCAGTTATTGTGATTGGCCGAATCACTTTACAATGCGTTCCAAATAAGAATAGGATCGATTGCCATGTTGTGACGTCACGTCATACTGTCAAATCGAAGAATTATTATGGTAAGCAAAACGAGAAATTTTTAAAATTTAATTTTTTTGCGAACTGTGAACGAAAAAAGTTTAATCAGAATCCAGTTCTTCAGTTTTGCTCAGCTCTGAGTTCTTCAAAATTGCCCAGTTTCTTGCGATTTGACAGTATGACGTGACGTCACAACATGGCAATCGATCCTATTCTTATTTCGAACGCATTGTACGTAACATTTAGGTATTTGTCGGGTCGATAATTTCTTTGGTAAAACCGTTCGTGATTTGATTTATTTACCTACATAAATATACGAGTATTTTAACATTAACTTTAACCACTTGCGTCGGATTGGTCCGACTAGTGTTTTCGTGTACCATTCGCCAGGGTCGTGTGTTTGCGACTGAGTACTCCATCTCGTTTAGTTCTTCAATCCCCATAAGTGTCAGTAGAGCTGGCGAGATGAATGAAAATTGGAATATTTGATCGCCGATGGCGGTGTTTGTCGGATATATCCGACGTAGACAATTAAAGGTTGAAATAATATCAATGACACTATCCTAAACTAAAATCTATTAACTATAATACGTACTTACAGGACTGTAAGTACTGACAGGACCTTTTTTATTAAAATATAAGTACACAGCTCCAAGAGCCTTTTAAAGCTCAACAATTCCTAGATGGCGCTAATAAAGCTTTGTGAAATGAGGGTTTTCTGAAGTGACGGCCACTAGATGGCAGCACTGAGATGTTGAGTTTAAGTTTTGTAGGTAAACGTCCAAAAAAAAATTATGGACAGTAAAAGATTTCTCGCCTAAGGCAGTGTTTCTGAATTGAGTACCTATTATTTATGAAGAACGAATCACACCTTAAGGGCTATATTTCACCGGGACACCATGGCGGCGCGACCAGTTGCGCCACCATGGTGTTCCGGTAAAATATCGCCCTAACATACTCTGTGGTGGAGACGTCACTGGCGGCCGGACTGGCGTCCGAACTGGTCGTGTCACCAAATTGTTGGCGCAACCAAACGGACACCAGGTGAGTAACTCTCTATAGAGCTGTATACATTTTGTTGGTAGCAGCGACTAATCGCGCCGCCATGGTGTCCCGATGAAATATAGCCCTAAAGCCAAATCTTGATAGGTTTTCAGACGAAAGTAGAGTTTGAGAAATATTAAACTTCAAAATTGCTCAATTCAGAAATTAAGGTAAGTGGGCGCCACTTACCGTCACCATAATGAAATCCCATGAAAACCCTTATTGTCTATGGAAATTGTAGTGGAAAATAAGATGGCGGTAATTGTTTCAATTTCTGCTACGCGCCAAAATATTCTTATAATCTAACTAATGATGAAATAAATGATCTTTGATTTTTAAAAGCCTGATCGATAAATTGTATGACAAATCATTATGACGATGCAACTTTTGATTTGTTGATGTGAATATTAACACAAATGTAGGTTTAAAATAAATGACGATCACAAAACGTGCGAATAGAATGGAACCTTTAAAAAAAGAAAGAGTTTTACTAATTATTCTATATAAGATTTCTGCATCTCGCTCTTGCGTTTCAAGATCGCGACTCCTACGAACATGTTCACTTATGTACTTTTTTTTCATATCTGTAATTTGGCGATCTGTGTTTAACACAATGAGCCACTCAATTGGCTGTACCTACCATAATACTGGAATTTCAGAAAATAGCTCGAAAGAGACTCCAATGAGTGCTCTTTCCATTATTGGGTTTCCGATTCAGTTGAATCTGCTGGTTAGAGAGGAGACACTGTGCTTTCTGAGCCTTGTGTGTCTTACACTGCCTTCCCCTTTTAGCCTCGAGGCCAGTAAATTTCTGTGAGTCCGAAGTCTATCTTGATAGTTCCTGCTATAATGTGAAATTTCCTGTTTAACTGTATTTAAACCCAGATCTGAGTACATGTATTTGTTACTTATGTTGTATGGTATGTTTAACATGGATCGTACAGTTTTACTTTGATCGGTGGCGAATCAAAGCACACCTAAGTAAATCCGTCCACTTACGTACTGCCTTCTTTATCTAGTTACCTGTATTTGTTGTTATTAAAAAGTGTTATATCCTATGAGACGATAGATTTCCATGTCGAATATTTATAATATGTATATAAAACGCCAGGAATACATATTCCAATAACTTCAAGTATGAAAGTACTCGTAGGTTGCACGTGCAGCGACATCTATGGCGTCACACAAGAACTAATCCTGCGTCGCGCAATTAAAGTTCTCCGCGCGATTTGAACATATAAAAATCATACATCGAGCAGTTGCCCACCAGACATAACACCTGTCTAGTTGAAGGATCCTCCCTTTTCAACGGAGGTTTGCAGGATTTTACTCTCTGTTTCACTTACTTCCAAACTGGTGACCCCGACGTGATGACAAGCAACTATGATTTTTTTGTCTGATCTAGGTTAAGTGAAAGGGAGTGTCAGACTTTAACTGACTAAAACCCACCTGTAGTCCCTAACTTGCTCCATCTAGAGCAGGGGTCATTTGATGATTTCCAAATTAAAAAAGAAACATTGTGCAAGTTGCTTTTATGTGTATTCGTGCTATAAGGGAATCTCATGACATTTGGACGTCAATCCAATATGTAGACTTATTATTATATTTTTTGTAACACCCACTCGGATTAGCGTTTGCCTACTGCGTACGTACGTACGTTTGAGTAGTACTGAAACGCTTCAGCGGGACGTCACTACGGGCGGCATTGCCAACTTATGCCATAGACATAGAAAATGACCTGAGCAGTAGCTTAGTCTATAATTTGGCCACTTCACTCTCTGTTCACCTGAAGAGTCGACGAATCGCATAATTCGACTCGTCACATAACCAGAACTCTGGTTTTTTTTTTTGCCAAAGAATCAGTTTTGCCATTCATTTTGGCCAATGCAGCAGTGTTTTTCACTTTTTCGATCGACAACGATCCGAACGAGTTTTTTAATAGACTGTGAGTGGTCTCCTCCCTTTTTTACCCGTTTGTACATAACTTTGCTTGTATATAGCTGTAGACGGAGATGAAGTGACTGTGCGACCAAAACCTCTTTTATTTATTTATTAAATTTCATGCAACACAAAGAGAAAAGGTAAAATGTCCAGTTTTTATTAAAATGGCACATTTTAACACTTCTCTAAGTTGTAGAGTTATGTTAATGGTTTTAATTAGTATAGTTGTGTAAATACATACAATCATATCTTTACCGCAAATTTTTGTTACCATACTATCTGATACTGAGCTGCAAATTGCAAAAACTTTCGAAAATTCCAATTTCGCGGGCTACCCCTAAATGTAGCCCCTTAATGTTACTTTCGGAGTTACGAAGTAGTACTGCCCCCCTAGCCAAGTTACAACCGTTGCGTTTCGATTCTCTTTTCGTTGATTACCTCGAGTCGGCCACGCCTCCCATTCCTTTGTTCTGACCACGTGACTGAGCGTTGAGATGACGTCAGAACAAAGGAATTGGAGGCGTGGCCGACTCGAGGCGAACAACGAAAAGAGAATCGAAACGAAATGGTTGTAACTAGGCTAGGAGGGCTCAGGCCTTACTATAGGACGTGTTAAAATGTCAAGCGTGCAAGCATGAAAAAGGGATGGAGCTATTCACCCTATATAGCTCCATCCACATAAAAGTTCAGTTTAGGTCGTGAAATGGATCGCGTTAAATGCTCGTGGTACGGCCTCCATTGTCTGTAAACGCTGTCAACACGACGATTCTGTACTCTATACACTTACCTTGAAAGTCAGCTCAGACCGAAATGCGGTACATTATAGAACTGTATGCGCTATATTATAAGGTACAAATTTCAGTGAAAGAATTCGAATACACCAATTTAAGCGCGGAATTTAAAATTTGAATAAGGGTTTTCTAAAATGACATCCACCAGGTGGCAGCACTGAGTCGTCAGGTCCAGACACCTGTCAATACGCCTATGTTAATGACATTAGTCAGACGTCAAATGTTAGACGTCAACGTCATGTATACGTTTTTAAAATTAGAAGACCTTCCAGCTAAGTGGCGCCAACTGGTGATGTGAATTTTCCTGAAAACTTGATTGTATCGCTATTTTAAAAAGACCACGCATCTTTGCGTCTGTAAGCTGACGGTGACTTTAGACAATTTATCGTGTATGTCCCCAAAATAAATGTGATATTAGTTAATTTCCCTGTACAGTAAGAAAATAATCTCTAAATATAAGTTTTATTGTTATCTTTCTGTGGTCAAATACTCAATTTTCTTTAATAAATTATAATTGTTTCGAATATTATTTTTGGTTTTATTTTTTGTCTCATTCCTGCTCCCGATTTTTCATAAACGTCATAATGGCAGGACCAACTCTTGTACCCGAATGATTCGTGTGCATCTGGATTGAGGGCCCATTTTTTAAATCCTTATGTTAAGAAACAAGATTTATAGGGAATTTAGTTAAAAATTAGTAAAACTTAATGCAATGAACCATAAATTTCTAAAACGTAAATTAAAACTGTTATGATTAAATAACGTGGGCCCTCAATCCAGACGCTTGCAGAAAGAGGCATAGTCTAAATCTCGGAAAGTACGATGTCTGGGTTAATAATTATTATTTAGGAATATAGTAAAGAATTTCTAAAACAATTTAAGAAATTCTCAAAGGTGTAGAATATCACATTACAGATTTATGGCGATTATTATTTATTTATACCTTGGGGCCCTCAATTCATTAATGTCATTTATAAAGAATCTGCAAAAACTGAATTTATCTGACAAAATTCATACATACGACTTTAATATATTTTAATTATATACCTCTATGAATTAGTAAAAAAGAAATATGATTAAAAAGTTTATCATTTAAAAGAAAATGAGAGTTGAATTTTACTGAAACGTCTGAACTGAGGGCCCAAGATTTTCGGCTTTATTGACTAGACTAAACTTCGTAGATTAACGCATAGCAGATCAAGATTTCTTACTATTTTTTAACTAAATTTTAACGTATCGTCCGTTCTTCTAAATGCCATATTTTAAGAGAAAATTGATTTTCAATTTTGTATAGGAGAAAATTTTGTAGGGTGACCATAATGTTTATCGTACCTATAGGAACATTTTGTAAAGCACAGACTAAAATTCATATATTTGCAGATAAAAGTATTATATATCTCATTTGTGTAGGAGACAATTTTTTAGGGTAGATATGATTTTATTAGTTTTTTGGACTGATCGGTATGTAACCCCACACAAGCCAATTTTTAAGCGACTGAGTAAATATTTGTTGCTTGAATTTTCAGAAGCGATACTGCTTTGTGTGGTGCAATAATTTAATGGTGTAATAAATATTATTATTATCAGTATTTTATTTTTGCGTTATCGAAGTAAGTAGGTACCTATATTATTTGAATATTGTATATTTAGTAACATCAGACCTCGGATTACGGTTACTGTATATGAAATAAAAAAAACAACGAGTACAACAGTTCAACTAGTATGTCGTATTAAACAATCATTATTATAATATTGAACAGTTCATTTATCGAGGAAGGCTATAAGCTATATAAGGTGCCTAAGCTATGCAAGTTAATTATCAAACATCGGTATAGGTAAATAACAAATTGTTATTTTTAGATAAAATTTTTAGACAACTTTTAGATAAAAGACATGTCAAGATTGTTTACATTTAGTTAAATACTTAAACAGTTGGAGTAGAAGTGGGCGGAGCTTCGTACAGGTGTGTGAGTGGTGACCCGGGTCAACTCTGTGTATAGAAAAATGTGTAAAAAATGTGTTATGCTTTTTCATGGCCATTTGCTCATGCAACTCCATAAAAATAATGCATTTCTGCATATTCACTTAAGGAGTAAAGTTCCTTGAACGTCTGGCAAGATTTAAATGCGCACATACTCGTACTTTATGTTTTATTTATTGAAATTGATTTGATTGATGTACGGATTGCGACCTCTCTGGTGCTCCAGATCTTGTCCATAGATACGATGACTACTTAAAAAGAAAGAAAACATTTATTTGAGACTCACACAGGACAAACAACAATATTAAAAAGTAACTACTTATTCTATAAATACTTAACTTAAAATAAAAAATAAAATAAAACAATAAGGCTCCAAATAAGGCTCCTATCTAAACAACAACATACTAGGTACTGGTCGGTTAATTTATCTTTTATTTTATGCATACATCATTGAAATGAAATAGATGTACTTTTAAATTTATTTGCTTTAGGCATCTAGGCCCATAGTAATAAATCTGACATGTAACGGAGGTCCGATTCCGATTCCGAAAGGTCGAAACTTCTGATTGATTTTGCACCTCCGATTAGGATTTTGGTTCCGATTTTTAATCGGAACTTACATCGGAGGTGCAAACAACAAAGTCGCGCGGAGAACCTCCCTGCCCGTGCTTTCTGTCGATTACTCTTTCACATGTTATTTTGTTTCGTATTTGGCATGTTGCGAGTTCGCGCTTCATTTTATGCTTACTTAACCGGATTTTTGATCAGGTTTAGTAGTGTTTCATTTGACGCTTCTGCATCCGATTCCGATTCCGGTTTCGGTTCTGATTCTGATAAACCAAATTTAAAAACTGCTTCTGAATTCGTTTCTGATCCACTTCCGCTATATCCCTAGTTTAAATACCATAAGGACTAACATGCATTTAAAGTAATTTACCTAACATAAAAAATATAAAAACAAACAAGATTATTGTAGATATATAATACTTTTATCTGCAAATATATGAATTTTAGTCTGTGCTTTACAAAATGTTCCTATAGGTACGATAAACATTATGGTCACCCTACAAAATTTTCTCCTATACAAAATTGAAAATCAATTTTCTCTTAAAATATGGCATTTAGAAGAACGGACGATACGTTAAAATTTAGTTAAAAAATAGTAAGAAATCTTGATCTGCTTTGCGTTAATCTACGAAGTTTAGTCTAGACAATAAACGTTCAGACGTTTCAGTAAAATTCAACTCTCATTTTCTTTTAAATGATTAACTTTTTAGTCAATATTTCTTTTTTACTAATTCATAGAGGTATCTAATTAAAATATATTAAAATCGTATGTATGAATTTCGTCAGATAAAATGAATTTCGTCAGATAAATTCAGTTTTTGCAGATTCTTTATAAATGACATTAATGAATTGAGGGCCCCAAGGTAAACCGCCATAAATCTGTAATGTGATATTCTAAACCTTTGAGAATTTCTTAAATTGTTTTAGAAATTCTTTACTATATTCTTAAACTAGCGCTTTGCCCGCGACTACGTCCGCGCGTATCGCCGTTTTAAGCGTTTGGCCCTGTGATTTGTTTATTGTTATTGCAAAGCAAACTTTTTTTGGACTTTTTTTTTGGGGGCTGAGTCACCCGCGTCCGTAGGAGAATGCCCATAGATAGGCCCTACACGTGGTCCCCGGGTGGTGCTAATCAGGTGACATTAACTGGTGGTAGGTTTCGACCGATGGCTTGTGACCACCCACTGGGCAAAGACGTACCGCCAAGCGGCCTAGCCGTGTTCCGGTACGATGCCCATTGTAGCCAATTTAGAGGAGTTGGGTCGAAGTGGCGGTTCTAATGTATGCAGACCAGCCGGACCCGCGCTGGTATTGACATATCGGGAGACTAGTCGCGGAGGGTAGCGGGATCCGAGGCACGGTGCACCGCTGGCCGACCGCAGTTAGTTGGGGGCCCAAGTAATGTGCTAGCCACACATGAAAGGCTGCCCCGCCAATTGGCGAAAAATCCCGGAATGCACCATCGTGCTGGTTGGCGACCAGATGAGAGGGCCCGATGGTCATTTCCGGGGGGGCTCGGGCGTCCCCGCAGTCTCCAGACTAGTGCCCCATTGATGCTGTCCTGCCAGTGCGTGACGAAGGTTAGCATCATGGGACTCCATTTCACTTCCTTCTCCTCTCCTACCTCACTCTCAATATGCCAAGGTTGAAAAAGAGAAAAGTTAAACAGCGGCTGCACTCCCTCTCACTTAAAGTGCACCTCAGCAATATTAGAGGTCTGCACTCAAATCTCGCAGCAGTCCATCATCACCTGGAGACTGAAAAACCTTCCCTCTTTTTCCTTTCGGAGACGCAGATAAGAAGTCCGTCAGACGTGTCGTGTCTTATCCAGGGTTTACCCTGGAGCACAATTTTAAACCACACGCTGGTGTGTGTTTGTACAGTCACCCAGTAAAAGTGCTTAGATACCTTAACGCCTATTTTCCCTTGCACGTTAGAGTTCAAGTTTTCGAAAATTAAACTAGATGGCGTTGGTTTCTTCACAGCTAAGTGGCGAGCAAAGGCAATCTCACAAAGTATAAACTTGACTTTTAGTTTAACAAATAATATACACATGCGTCATCATTGTCGTCAACAACTGATTGTAGTTCATAATTTCATCAACTTAGCATAAGTCAAGATGGCCTAGTGGTATAGAGCACACAGACTGAAGCGCAAATCAGTGTGCCGCAAGTTCAAATCCCACGCAAATGTTGACTTTTTGTAAGTTCTTACCCGATTGGAAGTTATGGATTAGCATTACATATTATTATATTAAATTATTCTTTAACTTGTTCACACATTTCTTAGAGTTAGAAAGGGATCACAAAAAAACTAAATAAAGAATTAGATTTCTGCGAGGTAGACAAGTTTTAACTTGACCGAAATGAACTGTCGTTTGGTTGTAGTTGTTGGTTAGTGACGTGTGGTTAACAGTATTGTAATATTCGCAAAATGCAGGCTAATATTAGTATTGAAGTGAGGGCGACTATCATTGGGCTGCATAAAAGCGGTCTTAATAAAACACAAATATCTGAAGAAACCGGACTGAATGTGAGTATAATAGCTATTAATGAATTGTAACTTTATTATAAATTAATCTTCTAATTAAAATGTATGCCATTTATGAATCCATCCATCGTATCTTTATGAGGCTTAAAAGAGAAATACATAAATCGTTGGGTTTATTGGATTTATAAATGCAGTTTTATTTTAAAATTATATTCAATAATTATGATTGTTAACATTTTATATAATGAAAATGAAGTCAAGTAGGTATAGCTGCCTAATATATTTTTTTTTGTTTTAGAAAAATACTGTAAGTCTTTGGATAAAAAGATATGAGGAAGAAGGTAGCCTTGCTAGTCGAAAGAGAAGTGGGAGACCGAAGCTTATTAGCGAGGCGCAGCGACGACATATGGTGGACGTATACGAAACAAATGGTTTCGCACCAACGAGACATTTTGCGGAATTATATGACACCTCGATGGATACTGTTCGCCGTGCACTTCACGCTGAAGGCGTGCATCACAGAAAACCTGCTAAAAAGCCGTACTTGACAGAGAGGCATAAACAAGAACGATTACGTTTCGCACGTGATTATTTAGATTTTGATTGGAATACTGCGGTATTTTCAGATGAAAAAACATTTAAATCCAGTCAAAAGGGCAGGCTTCACTTATGGCGCAAGAATAACACTCGCTGGTGTGATAAAAACATTATTCCTAACACACATTTTAATACCATATTGATTCCAGCGCGAGGATGAGGTGGACCTATAAAGTGACTGGTACTAGTAGCACTCTTTCATTTAGGCCCTTTGCCCGCGGTGACTTTATATGCTGATGTATTAATGCGCGTTAGGCCGCGTATCCACTATGTCGTAAGGACAGATAATCGTGCAGTTTTAAGTGTCGTGGGTTATATATTTAAATGGTGGTGTTCACATATAGGTCGACACGATTAATTACTGTCGTTACGATAGCTTACACGACAGTCGTCTAACGATAAAAAATTGTCAAGACTAAACCTTAACGGTGAATCATGTGTAGTTGTTGCGACAATCTATCGTGGCCACGACAAACATTTGTTATAATGGGAACAGCTAGAGACGATAGTCGTCCGACGATATATTAACCGTTACGACATAATTTAAAACGCGGACTTAGTCGCGAAATACGAAGAATACGAAAAAGCTTGTTTTTAATAATTATTTTTTTCTCAAACAGATCTGCGTGGTACTAGGCGCTGTCCTCGGCACCATCATCTACAGGATATCCATGGTGTCGGTCATCTACAGCGGTACCGGCTTCTACATACAGAACCACGCCAAGCTCTTCACTACCATGACCGCTGCATCAATCAACGTGATTATCATCATGATCTTAACCAGGGTAGGTTGTTGTTACTGATGAATCGTTAACGTTACCGCAGCCGTGAGGGAACGGACATCCTCACGCCCCAGCCGGTGCCATAGGAGACGCCACGGGCGTCGCGAGTCCCAGGGCGATCTCAACCACCGCCAGTAGGCGCGGGCTTGCGGACGACGATCAATGAGTAGCTCGCCGTCCGTTTGTCCGATATGGACTGAGCCCGAGTCGTCGCTGGTGCGCCTCAAAAAGATGTCAGCAAACCGTCCCAGGAGCCCAGTAGGTTTGATGCCCGCTAGACCTGCGGGGAATATCTGAAAGGGAAACCGTGGTTCTAGAACGCAAAGGGCATCAACACCGGTGTGGTTTTAGTCGGTGAAGTCTGACCTCTCGCTTGACCCTAGAGCGTGAGAAGTCATTGGATGACTTCCCACCACAAACAAAAAACTAATGTTAATTCCTTTGAGAGATTTTATTTTATCCAGTCAGAACCTTTTTACGCTACAGCACAGAGCAAATTAGACTGCATAGAAATAGTAGATTATGTGACTAAAGCAGTGTCTTACAGTCGCGGGCGGTGTCTTAAATTCCGATTGAAACGAAGGTTGCTAAGTTTTAATTCCGAATGCAGTGAGGGATTTATATAATTAACTCCCGAGCACAGCTTGAAACAAATAACAATAATATACAAACCTGAGTGAATTCCAGCTGCCCAAGACAGACATCTTTATCCCCGTGTTGGATACTCTGCTTTTAATATTATACTCTTTATTCGATCTAAAACTTATTAAGTACATTTTTAAATATTTCTTAAAAAATTAAAAAAAAAAACATTTAAAAATATAAGAAATAGTGTCCCACCGGTATCGGGAACAGGGTCCAAGCTACCGGCGGTCAGGGCTCCAGAGAAAGGAACCTTCTAACAATACGAGCCGTGTCCAGGAGTGCCGCTTTCTGGATAAAGCCCTTGATCCAGCCGCCTAACGCGAGCCTCCTAAGGTGTTGGTCGAGGCTCTTGGCTATTAAGCCATTCGCTGACACGACTATCGGTACAATGATCGCCGAGTCTACATCCCACATGTCGACAACCTCGCGAGCCAAATCAATATACTTGATTTGTTTGTCTTTCTCGGCTTTCACGAGGTTCTCGTCATGCGGAACGGATATGTCAACAATCATTGCACGCCTCTCTCTTCGGTCCACCACCACTACCACCACCACCACCACACTACACCACCACCACCACTATCCACCACTATATCAGGCTTATTGGCTACAATACTCCTGTCAGTGATGATGGACCGATCCCAATACAGCGTGATGTCGCCATTATCGAGAACTGGGTCGGGCACATACCTGTAGTATGGCGCCTCCGCTTCCACAAGAGAGTACTTCAGAGCAAGTTGCTGATGGATAATCCGTTAGCTAGACGAGAACAACCAGAGATAATGTGGCGGATTGATTCACCCGGTCGGTGACATGCCCGACAAATGTCAACCGTGCCGTCCTTCACAATAAATTTCCGGTAGTTATTCGTCATAATAACTTCGTCCATAATTGCACACACAAAACCTTCGGTTTCCCCAAAGAGGTCACCGACGCGCAGCCAGGCTACGGACGCTAGTTGATCTACATCGGGCCCATGAAGGGCCCGGAAAAACATGGTAATATTATAATTATTATAATATTACCATTACCCGTCACGCTATGACTGACTCCCTTTTCTTTTCTTTGCCTCCCTCTCCCTGTCCATCCGTCCAAATGTATACTCATAACTCTTTTAGTAACATGGGTTTCATCCCTCTTCTTCATGACACGACCATATCAAGACAAACAATTCGTTTCAACTTTTCAGTCACTTTAAAATTTCTTAATGTTTTGTTCTAGATCTACGCTGATATAGCGGTGTACCTGACCAACATGGAGAATCCTCGGACACAGTCTGAATATGAGGACTCTTACGCTTTCAAGATATTCTTTTTTGAGTTCCTCAACTTCTATTCTTCTCTCATCTACATTGCTTTCTTTAAGGTAAAGTTTGACTTTAGTTATGTAAAGAAATAAAGTAAGATCCCGGATATAAAATTAACTATATAATTTTTATTCACTCACGCAATGATACTCCGAGCATAGCCCTTTCCATTGCCCTTTGGGTGACTTTAAGCCTTCTGATGAGGCCCATTGTGTGCGACCATGTTTCAGAGCCATATATATCATCACTGACAACACACACTGGTTACAGACTTTCGTCTTGAGACACTGTGGTATGTCAGACGAGAAAATACTGCAGCTTCCCGAACGCTACCCCATCCGAATCGGATTCGACGATAGATCTCTTTCTCGAAGTTAGACCTGGGTAACGCCTATCCACGCTGAAAATCAGCGCTGTGGACTCGGCGCCATGTGTGTGGCCACAGCGTTATGCTGAGCGTTAGGCCGTTTTGCGCGGACGTGGCGCATATTTTCCCTATAGAATATTAATAATTTGTAAACTGGTCATAAGATTGCATAATTTCCCGCAAATAAAATGTGTGTGTGTGTGTGTGTGTGAATGTGT
Organism: Mythimna impura; assembly: GCA_905147345.3. Taxonomy (NCBI): domain Eukaryota; kingdom Metazoa; phylum Arthropoda; class Insecta; order Lepidoptera; family Noctuidae; genus Mythimna; species Mythimna impura. The sequence continues at coordinate 6,169,941 of LR990368.1, read as the reverse complement.
GTAATGTGAATTTTCTTTCTTTCCTTCCACACTGGACTGTCTGTCCCAGGTAAACGTAGACGTCCACAACTTCGAGTGTGAGTCACCTTGTTAGGAGTGATTTTTACATGGTTGTTTACCATGACTTTGGCTTTGTATGGACAAAGCCAAAGTCATGGTGAATATGGATTCATCTTAAGACCCACCCTTTCGGAAGCTCATCTGAGGTCATCGAGCATTTTACTGACCACCTCTGAGAATCCGATGGTCGCGAGACGCACAGGACCGGTCGTTGTGGCGACGCTTGCGGGAGACCTATGTCCAACAGTGGACGTTTTGTGGCTGAAATGATGATGATAATGATGATGGTCACACAGTAAGCAAAGACGCTGGTGAAACCAAGGAGGACAGCTAATCACCACTACAATTCTTTTCCCTAGGGCCGTTTTTACGACTACCCAGGCGACGATCAAGCAAGGAAGTCAGAATTCCTCAAGCTAAAAGTTGACATTTGCGACCCAGCGGGCTGTCTCTCAGAGCTGTGCATACAGCTGGCCATCGTGATGATCGGCAAGCAGTTCTTCAGTAACTTCGTCGAGCTGACTACACCGTAAGTACGTCTGTGTTTGTGCTTGTCTGGCGTTTTCTTCTTTTCCCGCTTTAAGCTGCCTAACCACTTTGTAGTGACAACAGTTTGTCATGACAGTGGGAACGACTATCACGACAGTCGAAAAACGATAAAAATATGTAACGGTAAATCGTGTGTTGTTGTTGCGATAACTGTCGTTATAATGGGTACAGTTAGAGACGACAGTCGACCGTCGATAAAATTACCGTTACGACATAGTGGGAACGCGGCCTAAGATGTACTGAGAGGATTATATCGATGATTTTAATGATTAGAATTCCGTAATGAGTCCAAAAATTTTATCACCGTAAAACTTGACACAGATCTGCAAAATTCAAATACATCAGTTCCTGGTCCTAAACTTCAGGTAATTTTAGAAAGTACTCATTTTTATAAAACTCTCTAAGGTGGCTACTGAACTGGTGGCGGCAGCGGTCACACCGGGCGAAGACTAAAGACCCTACGAGACCCGACATGGCATGGGAGCAAGACTACCACCTGTAGGAACCTGGACGACTGGCACTCTTCGATGAGTACCTGGAGATGAGTGAGTACCACTAAAAGCATCTAAAGGCGAACTTAACTCGAAGTTGAGTTTTCTTCCAGCAAACCATTGAGTGATAGATATAGATCACAGTAGAGGTTAGGATCCTGTGCACAATTTATAAATTACAAATAATATCAATAAAATAATACATTTAAAACATAATTATCTAGATACATAAATAAGATACGAAATTGCTGAGTTGGCGACCTTTTCGGTTCGGGCACGCTCAGCGCAACTATATTGTAAATCTGTAGTGTTTTTTTTTGTGTTACAAATACTATTTCTATTCTTTTCTATTCTATTATATTCCATTCCATTCCATTCCATTCCATTCCATTCCATTTCAATCCAATCCATCAATCAAATCAAATCAAATCAAATCAAATCAAATCAAATCAAATCAAATCAAATCAAATCAAATCAAATCAAATCAAATCAAATCAAATCAAATCAAATCAAATCAAATCAAATCAAATCAAATCAAATCAAATCAAATCAAATCAAATCAAATCAAATCAAATCAAATCAAATCAAATCAAATCAAATCAAATCAAATCAAATCAAATCAAATCAAATCAAATCAAATCAAATCAAATCAAATCAAATCAAATCAAATCAAATCAAATCAAATCAAATCAAATCAAATCAAATCAAATCAAATCAAATCAAATCAAATCAAATCAAATCAAATCAAATCAAATCAAATCAAATCAAATCAAATCAAATCAAATCAAATCAAATCAAATCAAATCAAATCAAATCAAATCAAATCAAATCAAATCAAATCAAATCAAATCAAATCAAATCAAATCAAATCAAATCAAATCAAATCAAATCAAATCAAATCAAATCAAATCAAATCAAATCAAATCAAATCAAATCAAATCAATCAATCCATCAATCCATCAATCCATCAATCCATCAATCCATCAACCAAACCATACCAAACCATACCAAACCATACCAAACCATACCAAACCATACCAAACCATACCAAACCATACCAAACCATACCAAACCATACCAAACCATACCAAACCATACCAAACCATACCAAACCATACCAAACCATACCAAACCATACCAAACCATACCAAACCATACCAAACCATACCAAACCATACCAAACCATACCAAACCATACCAAACCATACCAAACCATACCAAACCATACCAAACCATACCAAACCATACCAAACCATACCAAACCATACCAAACCATACCAAACCATACCAAACCATACCAAACCATACCAAACCATACCAAACCATACCAAACCTAATCTAACCTAACCTAACCTAACCTAACCTAACCTAACCTAACCTAACCTAACCTAACCTAACCTAACCTAACCTAACCTAACCTAACCTAACCTAACCTAACCTAACCTAACCTAACCTAACCTAACCTAACCTAACCTAACCTAACCTAACCTAACCCAGTAACCGATAATACGTCGCCACAAGAACATCGCCTCCGCGTTAAAAAAAATCACCTAAATTGAACGCGTTGAGTTAAGTGCGCAAAAAAGTTACAGGTGGAATTGTGCAGTGTTGATTCACCGGGAAACGTGTGGGCAAGTGTCTGGCTCTTCTGGTTGCGGAGCAGTACTCCTGCAACTTCTGTGGTGAATATCGCAGCCAAGTTTAGTGCAATAGTTTTGCAAACGTTACACCTAGGAAAAGCGGCAGAGACCAATCCAGCGACACCAAGATCAGCAAAATCGGAGCACGGACTTTGGAGCTATTAGTGCGTAAAAAAACGCCAAAACACGTGGTTTTGTCGCCAAGTAACCTTACTTTTGGCCCACGTGTTTTCTTTTGAGACACAAGGCGTGACGTCAAGCAGCCAATCTAGCCATTACTGAAGACTCCGTTGCCGGCCGAGGAATCTGCCTGCAGACCAGCTACCAGTGTGACGTCTCTGCGGCCCATCATCAGGTTAGCCTGAGGGAACTCGTCAACCCCTGGTCCTATTCCCCCCGAGTTTGGACTCGTCTAACTTGGAACTTCAGGATCTTTCCACAGGGATCTCTTCCCCTTTCCCACTCATTTTACCCCCCCCCCCCTCACTACCTAACCCCTTCACCACTCAACCTCCCCTTGCCACCTTACTTCCCTTCCAAAGTCATACCTCCCTAAAAATTGTAACACCACACCCCCTCTGCCCCCTCAACACCCAGCACATACCCCCCCCCCCTCCCCACAACTTACCCCCCCCCCTCAACTTACCCCTCCCCTAAATAGTCTCCCCACGAAACCCTCCCCCCCGACCCCCCTCAAGGTGACCTCACCCCCCCGCGGCCTGACTTCGTTCCCGTTTGAGCTAGGATAGCCGAGTTTGGGCTCATTTGAAAGCACACAGAAAGCTCTTCAATTTGGCCCCACCAGAATCCCAAAACTCGGTACCCATACACGCAACGAACCGGCAGCACTTCGGGATTTCACTGGAGACTACCACCAGCGTGCACTCAGAGCTCAGAATATCGAGCTCTAGCGGTTGTCGGGCTCCTCATCGGACAGCAGACGCAGACCACCAGCAGAGCATCCGTGAGTCCATCTTAAATTTAAAAAAAAAATTAAAAATAATATATATTTAGTATAATAATTAAAAATTAGTTAATTAGCATTTACACACAGGCACCAATATTGAACAAAAAAAAGAAAATTGTAGTTTATAAAATATTATAGTGTAGTAAGTCTTAATCCAAAAAATAGTTATGTCTACCAAAACTTCCACCACCTCCCGCAGAACGATCACGGAAGCCGCAAAAGCCCCTAAGTCTCTCCGAGAAAAAATACTAAAAAATAATACCGCGAAATCGATTGTCTCAGAGAAGTCGGCGCGTCCGTCGCAGACGCCACAAATGTCAAAGGCGGCGTCGGAACCAGACGTAGCGAGCAGACAGTCTTCACCGCCACCACCATCAGCGCCTGAGTCACAAACCTCAGAAGATCGAAGGAGAATATCCGAAACGGTGATCAATTGGGAACAATGTGGCATCTCCCCCCCTCGCCAGGTCATCTCGGACGAGGAAAGCTCGGTGGCCTCCACATTAAGCCAATCCGAGCGCCCCGAGAGTGGGCGACCGAGCCTTCTTTACAGAACACCAAGAAGGGGCACAGGGGTAGAAATGGACCTGGCTACTAGAGAAGCCAACGAACTTCTCCAAAAGGGCAAAGACGCCCTCGAGTCTGCTGGAAACATGAAGAGAGAGTGCAAGGCCACGGCTCATGAGTGCTTACAGGGTCTGTACGAGACGGCCCTGTCATTGGCAGACTCGCGTGCACGTCACAAATACAACCTCGAGAAGGAGCGCTCTCGACACGCACAAGAGTTAGTGCGGGTCGAGAGAGCTCACACTCGAGAACTGATGGCGTTCAAGGTAGAGCTCTCTCTCATGCGATCTGATGTCTCAGAGACAAAAAAAGAAGCGAAAGGGATCCGCGAATGGCTCGGCCATGAAACCCTTGAGGCCTTCAAGGGAATCAAGGAAGTAAAAGATGAGGTCAAAACGGCAAGCTGCAGTAACCTTAAGGAACACGAGAAGACAAGACAGGAAAGCTTAAGAGTCCCAGGTAATCCACAGTGGGATACAATGGGGGCCAGCTTTTCTCACCTAAACAACAACATTTCCAGCATTTCTAACCAGCTGGACGTGCTCCGAAAGGCCCTGGAGAGACTCAAAGAGGACCTTATCCGACCAGTAAACACCGAAACGGACCCGAGTAGCCGAGAGATAGGCCTGCTCACGGCCAGCAGATTCGAGGAGGAAATGGAGAAACTGCAGAGCAATTTACAGGCCATTGCCAACAGGCCTTCCACCCTACCACAACCACCACCACCACCACCACCACACCCACCAATTAACATCACACACCAACTCAAACCCATATCGGAAAGACTTGAGATCGTTTCAGCGGATCTTCGCGTCTTGCGTGACAGAGAGCCGTAGATCCAGGCGCTCCCTGCATTAAATCTAGAAGCGGAACTGGCAGTCGGGGAGATGAAAAAAAGGCTCCAGAATATAGAGAAAGGGGTGGCGGACCTGGCCAAAGCGGATAGACCGCTTCAACAACAGCAGGGCCCTAAAACCTTCGCCCAGGTCGCTAGTATGCCCAAGCCCCCCAAACCACCCACACAATCCAACCATACCTTGATCGTCTCATCGACGGACCCCAAACACACTGGGGACAATGTTATTGAGAGGATCAGGACCACCCTGGACCTCAAAACCAGTGGAGCCCGAGTCGACACGGTTCGTAAAGCACGTAACCAAAAAGTGATTCTCAGGTGCGCGAGTAAGTCGGACTTGAAAATAATAAAGGACCAAGTCCAGTCAAACCAAGGGCTCAAAGTGCAGGAGCCGAAACCCCAAAACCCTCTCGTCTGCATTAGGGGAGTGCTGTCCAGCTACAGCGACGGGGAAATTGTCGATCTCCTAAAAGCGCAGAATAAACACCTTCTGCAAAATGTCGCTGTAGATGGACAGACCATAAGGGTGCGCTATAGAAAACGCGCAAGGAACCCTCATGAATGCCACCCTGTTCTGGAGCTATCCCCGATACTCTGGAAATGCTACACGGTGGCACAAAAGGTCCATGTGGGCATCAAGCGATGCTCAATTGAGGACCAGTCCCCACTAGTCCAGTGCACAAATTGCTTTGGGTATGGACACAACAAGTCCTTATGCAAAGCTGCCAAAGAAGTCTGCGGTTTCTGCAGTGGAGCACATAACATAAGAGACTGCTCGACTCGAGCCGATGGTAAACAGCCCACTTGCATAAACTGTAAGATAGCACACAGGACCGGCGCAGACTTGGCACATGCAGCTTTCAGCGAGGACTGCCAGGAACGCCAAAAATGGGATGGTATAGCAAGATCGCGCGTTGCCTACTGCTGAGGGCGACCAAGATCAAACTAACTAACCTGTCACCACCCAAAACACAACAAGACCGACAGCAAGATTACAGTTCATTCAAGCAAATCTTCAGCGCTCCAAACTGGCTACGGAAGAACTTCTTATGGTGGCTCAGGCAAAGGGGGTTTCAGTAGCACTCGTTCAAGAACCCTACGTGGGAGGAACAGGTGTGATGAAACAAAGCCCCGGCACGCAAGTAATCCAGTGCACTCTCAATCGCCAAAAACCAGTAAAAGCGGCTATCGTTGTTTTCGGCAGCAATCTGGAGGTCATCCACGATCCTCAACTTGTAACCGAGAATATCGCCGCCGTCTTACTAAAGGTGGGCCAAGTCAGTTTTGGGGTGTTATCGGTCTATTTTGAGGGTGACCAAGAAATCGAACCCTATCTTTCCGATACACACAACATAATACACAAACTACATACTTACAACATCATAGTGGGAGGAGACATAAATGCCTGGAGCCAGTGGTGGGGAAGTGTCTCTGAAAACCATCGCGGGGCAACATATAATTCATTCCTCAATGAGCGGGATCTCCACATCCTTAACACGGGCCAAACGCCGACGTTCGAAACGTATAGGGGAGACCGGTGGTATACAAGTATGGTCGATGTGACAGTATGCAGCTCGTCGCTGCTAGGCAAGGTTGAGGAGTGGCGGGTAGAAAGGAGTCTCACAACTTCTGACCACAACGCAATAACCTTCTCGATACGCTTAGAAAAGGCCTTAGAACAGTTAAGGCCAATCTCGACGCGTATCTACAACACAAAGAAGGCAAAGTGGTCCGACTTCAGAGCGCACTTCAAGACCAGCTTAGCAGACAATGACATCACACCAGTCAGAGTCTCGAACGTTTCGACCTCAGAGGATCTGGAGTCACTTATTACAGAATACGTCAACCACATCCACCACTCATGCGAGGAATCGATCCCGAAACTCGGGCTGCCAAAACATAATGGCAAGCCCCCATGGTGGACCCCTTCTTTGGACAAGCTTAAAAAAGAGGCATTGACAAAGAAGAGAAGGATTCGAAATGCAGCTCCGAGCCGGAGACACTTTGTCATCCAAGATTATGTGTTGGCTAAAGATACATATACCACAGCAGCGACGGCAGCAGCCACAGCCAACTGGAAAGAGTTCTGCTCGATGCAGGACCGAGAAAGTATGTGGGACGGCATCTATAGGGTACTAAGGAAGACAGCCAGAAGACAGGACGACGCGCTCTTGAGGAATACCGCAGGTGAAACACTCAGTCCAGAGCAATCCGCGGATCTTCTGGCAAAAACCTTTTACCCTGACGACTCAACAGAAGCCGAACAACCTTATCACACAAGTCTGAGGAGGCTAGCAGAAGAAAGGAGCCCTCAAGGACTGTCCACTGACGATCCTCTTTTTACGATCGCGGAGCTGGAAATGGTTCTTCAAAATCAAAATCCGAAAAAAGCACCCGGTCCCGACGGATTAACAGCGGACATATGCACAGCGGCAATAAACTGTGACAGGGAGGTGTTTTTAGCGATAGTCAACCGATGTCTGACGCTGTCATACTTCCCGAAACAGTGGAAGGTCGCCCATGTGTGCATATTACGCAAGCCTGGAAAAGATGACTACACCAACCCAAAGTCATACAGGCCAATAGGTTTACTCTCGGTCCTGGGGAAAATCGTTGAGAAACTCCTAGTAGGTAGACTCCAGTGGCACCTCCTCCCAACACTAAACACAAACCAGTACGGTTTCATGCCGCAGCGTGGGACCGAGGACGCCCTCTATGCTCTAGTGGAACACTTAAGAACTGAAATCAAAGCCAAAAAGATCGTGCTTTTGATATCATTGGACATAGAGGGGGCCTTTGACAATGCATGGTGGCCAGCACTTAAAAAACAGATGGTGGATAGGAACTGCCCCGAAAATCTCTACGCTCTCGTCACCTCATATTTGGAGGACCGCAATGTCAGGGTCAATTATGCCAGAGCGATTAGCGAGAAGGTTACCACGAAAGGATGCGTCCAGGGATCCATTACTGGACCGCCCTTTTGGAACCTAGTCCTAGACCCACTCCTTCACGAGATGGCTGGTGTGGGGGTATATTGCCAAGCCTTCGCGGACGACGTTGTCCTTGTTTTCTCAGACTTCACAACCGGTCCTCTGCAGCAATCGGCCAACGACACCTTACGCATAGTATCGGAATGGGGCGTCAAAAACAAGCTACGTTTCGCCGAGCATAAAACCAATGCGATGGTGTTAACGAAAAAGCTTAAATACGATGTTCCGGTACTACAAATGTCGGGCACGCCGCTGAACCTAGTCCAAGAGGTCAAGATACTTGGCCTTACGATAGACTCTAAGCTAACCTTCAATGCGCACGTGTCTGCGACCTGTAAAAAGGCTGTAGACATCTATAAACAGTTGGCATGCGCAGCAAAGGTGACTTGGGGTCTCAACAGAGAGATCATAAGGACAATATACGTGTCGGTGATAGAGCCCATCGTGATGTATGCAGCGAGTGCATGGGCTCCCGCAGCTGAGAAACTGATGACAAGAAATCAGTTTGATTCACTGCAGAGAGGTTTTGCGCAGAAGATCTGCAAAGCATACCGCACGGTATCCCTCACATCGGCACTTATCCTGTCAGGCCAACTCCCCCTAGATCTACGGGTAATCGAGGCCGCAACTCTCTTCAAGGTCAGAAAGGGATATTCCCGAGAATTCATACCGCCAGGTCGTGAGCTGGAGTACAAAGTGAATCACTCCCAATGCCCCCACCCAGCGCTACTCACAACAACAGAGTACGTACGTCTGGAGGATTGGACTCCTGAAACTCTGGAAACCCATCAAGTAATTGGTCCCCAAATATACACCGATGGCAGCAAGATAGAGGGAAAAGTTGGAGCTGCCCTAACTTGGTGGGAAAACGGAAAAGAGTTTGAATTCAAAACTTTTGGCCTAGAGTCTCACAACACGGTCTTCCAATCAGAAATGTACGCACTCTTTCAAGCTGTCAAGATGGCAAGAGAATCTACGGCGGCCTCTGTAAGCATCTTAAGTGACTCAAGATCATCGCTTGATTTGCTGTGGAGCCCGTCTGTCACTCACCACTTGGCGCTCCAAATTAAAAGATACATCCGCGAGATCAGAGAGGAGGGTAGAGATGTGAGGTTCTTTTGGCTTAAGGCCCATGTGGGAACCGCCGGAAATGAAAGAGCAGACGAGTTGGCCAAGGAAGCAGCACTAACTAAAGAATCTCCAGACTACAACAAGGTACCCGTATCATTCGTGAGAAAGAAGATACGGGAAGGGACTATAAAGAAGTGGCAAGCGCGATACGAATCCTCAAGTACAGGAGCGGTCACAAAAGTGTTTTTCCCAGACGTCCTTGCGGCGAAAAGGACACTCAGAGACGTAGTTCTCTTACCAGTTCATGTACAAATCCTAACAGGACATGGAGGGTTCTCAGCGTATCTCCATCGCTTTCATCTCAAAGATAGTCCCTCGTGCGTCTGTGACCCCAGCTGCGAGGAAACAGTGTGGCATCTGCTTTTCGAATGTCCGAGGTTCAGTCATGACAGGATGGAGCTGGAAGTAAAGATCCAAATCCAGCTAAGCCAGTCCACGGTCCACACCATTATGGGAAGACCGACCACCAGAACACTATTCTTGGCATTCGCGAGCAAAGTCGCCATCGTCGCGGCAGGGGCAAACAAAACGGACGCTTCCTTCCGAAGTCGAAACCGACCACCATCTGCTCGAACAGTCGCGTCCACGCAAACAACAACTTCAACCACCACACAAACAATCACTGCAACCACCACACAAACAGCAACGATGCAAAACATGCCACACACAGCACTCACACAGACAATACAGGCCACATGCATGCCCATAACACAATTTCTGGCATGTGGAGGAGACGGATTACCAGGCATCAGACTGCGAGGTGTCGCCCTGTTTATGAACAGGGAAGAGGAAAAGTTGGGCATTAGTTTCTGTATAGGCTCAAGCCGACCTAAAGCCCGTATTCCCATATCACCAGGTCTTGCCGCCTTGATCAATGGAAGCACCTCCAAAACAACTATAACAGGCAGCAAATATGCTTCACTGCCTCAAGTAGAAGTGGCCACGCACCGATGCCGTCTTTTGCGATCGAAAAAAAAGACGATCGCACTATTAGAGTGGAGAGAGGAAACTCCATTCGCTCAGGCAAGCGCGCTGCTTCAAAAGATCAGAGAGGCAGGGGAATACGCGGCAGTCACGGCCCGTACCATAAGTGTTGATGCGATGATGGTCGGAGGGGAGAGAGGAAACGTCGCAGACTGCTACGGATGTTTAAAAGCTTCAGAACATCACGAGCTAGTCGTCTATGAGGACAGAGGGGAAACTCTAAGTTTCCTTAAAGCCCCGAGACACCCAACAGCCACCTCGATTACTCCCGTAACAAGCCCGACCATTCAAAGCGGATCAGATAGGGTTCAGCAAAAGGCGGCCGCCGAGAAAGCTGCAAAGGAGCAGAATAAAACAACTAGCCCGGAGGATCGGGCCAAAAAGAAAAGTCGCCTAAAAGCCATCGGCACTTTTCTCAGTGCACTGCTCCCAAGCACGAGCCGCGCATCGCCATCGCAAAGGCAGGAAACGGCAGTGGAGAGGTTCTTCAAAAGAAAAGAAAAAGAACCAACACCACAGAAGCCTACACCAACAAGAGCCGACAAAGGGCATGTCAGCCCGCCGACCCTCGCAGTAAACTCAGGCACTATAGATCACATCAAGAGTGCTTTCCTCGAGTACGTTGCAGTTGTGAGAGCGACTAGAGAGGTCAATCTCATGACATGTAAAAAGATCCATCTGACCTTCCAAAGAGAAACAGAGGGCCTACTGAAGGTACTGCTCGAGGAGGCAGAGGCAGCGGTGTACGACAACACCAATTCTCAAGTCATCAAAGGGGAAATGATGGGGTCGTACATGGCAGCCTACAGCGCGAAGTGTGGTTTTGTTGTCTTGGACGTGGAGGAATCGGAGCGCTTAGGCAAAATGAAATTTAAAACACCGGAAGACGACCCGATAGTGGTTACCGCCAAATGTACCAAAGTTATGCTAGACGATAAGATTCTCGAAATGGCACGGTCCATTGCGGGAACTTCGGACACGTCAGCATCGCAGGAATGTTGGGCGATACCCAATATCAGGTGGGTAAATGGAGTGCCGGGTTGTGGTAAAACCACCTGGGTGGTAAAGCACTTCGACGAGGAGAAGGACGTCGTAGCCACTACGACGGCTGAAGCTGCCAAAGATCTAAGAGAAAAGCTTGCGCACCGTTTAGGAGATCGAGTAAAGTCAAAGGTGCGCACTATGGCTTCAATCTTAGTAAACGGGTTCAAGAACCACCAGAAATGCTACCGTCTTACGGTAGATGAGGCTCTTATGAACCACTTTGGGGCCATAGTTATGGCAGTAAAGTTGTCTGGAGCAAGTGAGCTTGTCCTCGTCGGAGACATAAACCAGCTCCCATTTTTGGACAGAGAAAACCTATTCGAATTAAGGTATACCCGTCCAAACCTGGTGGCTGGCATCACCCAGGAGCTACCAGTCAGGGATACGGGTCCGGTGAAGGGTCGCGCACGTTAACTATACACGAAGCTCAGGGGCTGACCTACGACAGTGTTATCATCATAAATACCAAATCCAGGAGGCTCCAAGTCCACGACAGCATCTCCCACGCGGTGGTGGCGGTGTCAAGACATACTGTCAGCTGTGTCTATTACTCCGACGACAACGATGACGCAACGGGCCGCCTTGTAAAGAGAGCAATGGATGCGTCGACTAAAACGGTCGTCGATAACAATTTAAAGACGGCCATGCAGCATCGAGACTCAGCCGTTGTAGATGCTCTGCTTGGGCTGGCGAAATCCCTGGTCAGAAAACCCCAATAAAAACCATTAACAAAACCCCATTCCAACTCCTATTCGGATTCCTGTCCCCGCCTAGACCATAACTGTGTCTGTAAACCCTGCAAAGATAAATAGAAATGTAAAACTTCATGGCGGCACGAGTCTGACAAACTCACGTAGAGGTCCCGTCGATGGTGGCGCTGCGCGTCTGGTCGTAGAGTTTCCTAAGATACGGTTGAATTAAACGACGCAGATGCGTTCGTCATGTCCGTAAACGGATGCCAAGTATCGGAACTGGTCGGCTCGCGCTGCCATGAGGTCCTACCTGTAACTTATATTTTATAACCTTAATAGCATAAGAAGCCACATGCAAAAACGATGTGTACAATAAGTTTTAAAATAGGAATATTAGATATGATTAAGAACAATTGTAATGCCTGTGTGAAATATTAAAAAAAAAAAAAAAATATGTAAATACATGCTTAAAATAAAAATAAGAGAAAAAAAAAAACAAAATAAAAAGAAAAAAAAAAAAAAAGACATATAGATGGACTCACTTAGACATAAGCTTTAGATTACTTTTATTATGCATAATTTGATTTGATCAATAGTAAAAAAAAAAAAAAAAAAACTTGAAAAGTTTGCACTGGAATATTTTTGTATGTAATATAGAAATGTTTATAGGAGTAGACAGACAAGTACAAAATAATAATATTATTAGTAATAAATAGAAGTAAGGAAAATGTGTGTCCAACACGGGAGCACCACAACAGCAAATAGAAATATTTTAATCAAATAATAAAAACATTCAAACAACAGCGCGGACTACCACGTCTGCGGTAGAATAGAATTGAAAAAAAAAAAAAAAAAAACCTAACCTAACCTAACCTAACCTAACCTAACCTAACCTAACCTAACCTAACCTAACCTAACCTAACCTAACCAAACCTAACCAAACCTAACCAAACCATACCAAACCATACCATACCAAACCAAGTCCTGTCCTGTCCTGTCCTGTCCTGTCCTGTCCTATTCTATTCTATTCTATTCTATTCTATTCTATTCTATTCTATTCTATTCTATTCTATTCTATTCTATTCTATTCTATTCTATTCTATTCTATTCTATTCTATTCTAAATACTTAGTATAGCTCTAATTTTTTTATATTTTTTTTAGTTCTTCAGTACGGCTTTATAACACTGTTCGTGGCAGCGTTCCCTCTGGCTCCTCTCTTCGCGCTGCTCAACAACATAGCTGAAATACGCCTGGACGCATACAAGATGGTCACGCAAGCTCGTAGGCCGCTGGCTGAGAGAGTAGAGGATATTGGTGCTTGGTACGTTGACATTTAAGTCTCTTTTAGCTTAGATGTGACCCCACCTTGCCAAAAGGGATCGTTTTATCCATCGCTGGGTTGTGTCGCTCCATGTAAAATTCTGGTCTTTAGCTGCATCCGGCTAGACTGGAGGCTGACATAGTCGGTAAAAAACTAAGCAGATGATGGGCACAGAACATCCTGGACAGTCCACCTTGTCGATTGGCTATTATACCACTATAGTGAGGGCTTCGCCGGATTGGCAGCGTGTTACGAGGAGCGGCGCGGATGCGCGCGATTGTGCCACTCCATAATCGAGCTATCATAACAACGCCAATGGGTAGCTCGTCGTCCGACCGTCCGGTAACCGTCCGAATCGAGCCCAAGTCGTCGACGGCGCGTACTGTTCCACGCGCGCCTCAAGGAGATGTCAACAAACCGTAGAGGACCAGCAGGATCGAAGCCTACTAGGGCCAAGGATCTGCTTCTTAAAGGAAGACTTGGCCCTGGTATGAAAGGCAACGAAGGAACAGGAGTGGGCTTTTATTCAGTAAAAGTCTGACACACCCTCCCACGCCGCCCAAGAGCGCGGGATGTCATTGGATGATTTTCCCACCGAAAAAAAAAAATGTGTGCGTGTACTAGCGTACACTCGTAAGAAGTGAAACTTCTTTATGACGTTATTTTTCAAAAAATAATTTACTATATGCAACTTTACAGAAATTGGTTAAATAAAGTTAAATTAGATAAAGTTTAATAAAAGGCTTTTATTATCATAGACATAAATACAAATTCTACAATTATTTCATTTTAGCTTTCATTTCATACCGACTGGCAACACTGACTGTGCTAGTAACGAAAATTTGCTCCTGTTGTTTAATTAATTATTTTATAGCTTTTTCAACGGGTTTTACTGCGGAAACCCAAGTAAAGTTTGAAGAAAATCAGCTCCATTTTTCCGAGATCGCACCTATTTCAATGATTCCATTTATTGTCCAGTTACGTTGACATTTGAGATACAAAACTATAATATTTTAACATCGAAAAAGGAAGATAAGCCCAAGAAAGCTTTGACAGGCACCCGGCCTGTACGGCACAATTTTCATTGTGTTATAAAGTGCTCTGTGTGCACAATAAACGTCGCTGACGTGCCCCCTGAAGGTGACGCCGAGGACGCGACGCGTATCGTCACCCGGCAACGGTTGTTAGGGCGCCGCCACCGAGATGCCATCATCGGTGTCGCGGCGCTCCAGGCCGCCTACGCGACTGCGCCACTTCAGTTGACACGTGTTGTCATTTTCTTTGAGTTTTCTTTGTGACATTCGAACGTTTTTTTGTCAGTGTTTATTTTCTAGTGATTTTCCTTTTATTTAGCTATATTTATTGTAAATAAGTTAGTACATAAGTGTAAATTTTATACATATGCTTAGCGACAACAGTGAAGTGGTCGAAAACAGTGCCAGTCAACCTTTAAACATCCTGGAGAGGTGCCCTCTGTGCACCCAGGCACGATTTTTCAAAGGTAAGCGGGGTCTGAGTGTGCATATTGGGAAAGTACATAAACCCCAGAATGCATCCACTTCGGACCCTGTAAGTACACCATTTCCAACACCTACTACATCATCTTTAGATCCGTTTTGGAAAATTCTTTCAAAATTCAAAAACTCTTGCCCAGTTTTAAAGCGAGTTCCCCGCGGAGCTAGACCTCTTGTGGCGCAAAACCTAGCAGGATGCGTTCGCCTTGCCGTACGGGAGAACTCGCAAAGTGCTTGGGAACACCTGCTCACCTTCCCCTACAGAATTTTACACGTCCAAAAGAATTTAGCAACAAAAAAGACTTTAACTTCACAAATTAAAGAAAACTGTAATGTTTCGGCCTGTCATTTAGATTCAAAATTACCGTTACAGAGGTTTATCCCTTCAAAAGGTATATCCCATCTGGTAGAAACAAAGTTGGAGGAAGGTGACATCAGCGGAGCAGCCAGGATTCTTTTTAGTAGTGATGTGGTGGCTCCGTGTTCTCCAGATACTCTCGCAGATCTGGAGAGAAAACACCCTGCCCCAGCGGATGGCCTTTCCTTTCCCGACCCCCCTGATCCGGACATTCACACCCTCACCATTACAGGTCGAGAAGTGATCACGGCCGTTTGCTCTTTCCGGAGCGGCTCTGCTGGCGGCCTCGATGGCCTCAGTCCTCAGCACCTAAAGGACCTTATCTGTTCAGGCGCCGGGGAAGCTGGTGAGTTGCTCTTGAAGGAGC
The DNA here is from genome assembly GCA_905147345.3 of Mythimna impura. Lineage (NCBI taxonomy): Eukaryota > Metazoa > Arthropoda > Insecta > Lepidoptera > Noctuidae > Mythimna > Mythimna impura. The sequence goes on along the minus strand of LR990368.1, from coordinate 6,154,409 downwards.
TTACGGCCCTGATTAACCTAATGCTCTCTGGCAAGGTGAACGAAACCGTCATCGACGTCTTGTACGGGGCTAATTTATGTGCCCTGCGCAAGAGGGATGGCGGTATTCGTCCCATTGCCGTGGGAACTACCTACCGTCGTATGGCAGCCAAGATTTGTTGCAAATTTTATGGTGAGGTGGTTTCGGAAAAATTTCAGCCCCTACAGCTTGGTTACGGCTCCAAAGGGGGCTGTGAGGCTGCCGTACACGCGTTGTCGACCTACCTAAATTCTGGCAAAGGAGAGGCTATCCTTAAGGTTGACATAAAAAATGCATTTAATTCGGTTAATAGGGACACCTTGCTGGCAGAAACTAAAAAAGAAATACCTCAAATCTATAGTTTTCTTTGGCAATGTTATAGACAACCATCAAAATTACTCTTTCGGGACAACCTTTTAGAATCCGCTGTTGGCTGCCAACAAGGTGACCCACTCGGGCCAGTGATCTTTAGCTTAGCTATACACCCAATCATTCGAAAACTAAATTCTAAATTTAAATTAAATGTGTGGTACCTCGATGATGGAACCTTGGGAGGCGATGTAGATACCGTTTTAAATGATTTACAATTTTTAAAAAACCAACTCTTTTCTATAGGACTAGATCTCAACTTCTCTAAATGTGAATTATTCCTCTCTGACAGTACTGACAGACATCTGACTCTTCCAAAATTCAATGCAATAGCCCCTGCAATCAAAATTATCGATAAAAGTTCTCTTCGTCTCCTCGGGTCCCCAATCTTTGAGGATTCCTTTCCCAGTTTTGTGGAGGAAAAAATACAAAATTTCAATGACGTTTCGGAAAGATTACTCCAAATTAACATGCATTCGGCCATTACCCTAATTCGTTATTGTTGTTTCGGTCCTAAATTAATATATTTCCTTCGTGCTTCCCACTTATGGAAGCACCTTCACCTTTTGGAAAAAATGGACCAAATTATCCGACATACACTTACTTTAATTTTAAATATGACCTTGGACGATCGAGCTTGGGATCAAGTTACTCTTCCCATCCGTATGGGAGGCCTCGGCGTCCGCAAAATTACCAGTATTAGTTTACCGGCATTCATATCTTCGGTTCACAGCACTGATAAATTAATCAGGAACATTCTAACTTCCACACTGATTCCTTTTGAAGTGCCGTGCTTCACCGAGGCTATGGATGCCTGGAGAATCGCTTGCCCGAATACAAATCCGCCTGACAACCCAACCTCCCAGAGACGGTGGGATGAACCGCTCTGCAAAGTAGTCCAGAAAAACCTCATCCTAACATCTGCTACTACTGCGGAGCGTGCGCGCCTCCTGGCTGTGGGAAATTGGGAGTCAGGTCTTTGGCTTCACGCACTGCCGTCGTCGAATATTGGCACCTTATTCGACGATACTACTTTCCGCCTAGCTGTTGCCCTACGCATAGGCGCTCCTTGCTGTTCCCCTCATCGCTGCCACTGTGGCGAAGTTGTCAACAGCCTTGGTCACCACGGCCTGTCATGCAGTCGAAGCGCGGGACGGATAGCACGGCACGCGAATATTAACGACATCATCCGACGAGCCCTTGTCACCGTCGGCGTTCCGGCTGTTTTGGAACCTCATGGCCTGGCACGCGACGATGGTAAGAGACCGGACGGTATGTCCTTATTTCCGTGGAAGTTGGGTAGGCCTTTAGTGTGGGACGCTACCTGTGTCGACACTCTTGCGCCATCGCATCTTCCTAGCTCTTCGTGCTGTGCTGGTGCCGCCGCTGCGGCTGCGGAGAACCTCAAGCGGCGGAAATATAACAACCTCGTCGGTAGTTATATTTTTGAGCCGTTTGGGGTTGAAACTCTTGGGCCGTGGGGTCCGAGTGCTCATAAGCTTTTCAAAGAATTATCCAAACGCTTAGTTGACACTTCGCGTGACCCAAGGGCTGGCTTTTACCTCGGTCAGAGATTGAGCATTGCCATACAACGTGGCAATGCCGCCAGCCTTTTGGGCACACTTCCAGTCGACAGCGATGCGGAGGAATTTTATGACGCCATATTTTAGCTAGTAGTTTTTGCCTTTAGTGTATATATAGTTTTAATTAGTTAAGTGTTTTTAGCTTATTACTACAAAGATTATTATTGAATTTCATTAATTGTAATAGAATTATTACTATCATTGATGTCGTTATTATATATTTGTGTTATTTATGGCTTATGGTAACTGAAATACGAAATATATTGTTTACATTCCACAAAATTTAGTAACCGAGCGAAAACTCCATCAATTGTAGTGCCGGATCTCGTTGTCGACGTTTGAGGATCCACTTATAAACAGAGTGCCTATTTCTCATGACGATTCCAATTAACCCAAAACACTGCAAGGTTACTTTGTTTTATTAGAAAGTTCCTGTGTCTACCTTCCACCTTCCGGCTCCATCACCAGATCAATTCGATAGTACCTTATAGCCAAAGTGCATCTCATGACAATTCTAATAAGCCCAAACACGGCTAGGATACATTGATTAATTACGGGGTCCCTATGCCTACCATCCGGCTCCATCATCAGATCAGTTCGATAGTACACACGGTGACTTTGATAGCGTAGCAGGGCACACTAACATGATAAATGTGTGCGTAAACGCTAGCGCGTGAAACACAACAGGTATTATCGTTGTGTGATACAAAGTAACTCGTTTCTACACTCACACTCTTGAAAAAAAAAATAGTAGCCGTCTAAGTTACACGACTATGAAAATACAGCAAAAATTGGCTACTGTTATTAATGGCGCTGTGGCGCAATGCGTATGATACTTAACTGACGAGTAAGAGGTCCCAAGTTCGATTCCAATCGTCTGATGTAACAAAAAGTTTGCTTGTTTTTATTTTCTTTTTGATTTACCCCTGTTTTTTTTTTTAATAGTAATGTTATAGTTACTCTCATAATAATTAAAATATTTTGAAAATATTGTGACAAAGAAAACTGCGATAACGATCCAACTATGTTTATTACAACTTATTAATTACATACATTAAACGGAATGGTCACAATTAACGAATCTGTTCATGATTATCTTTAATACAATATATAAAGTGAAAATATTCTAAGTCAGACAAGGATGGACGTCACTTTTTTAAGTTTTTTATTAGTGACATAAATCAACATGTTATCAAGAATGAATTATGATAGATATCGCAACTCTTGATCTCAATAACAATAACATCATGTCACATAATAACAACAACAGTATAATTACCTACAGCTTACTTCTTAGTCTTTTTTTTTTACTTATAACATATCAATCAACATGTTTTAAAAAATGAACTATGATAGGTATCGTAACTCTTGATTTCAATAACAATAACATGATAAAAACAACAACAACAAAAACAGCATACAGTAATACAGCTTTTTAAAAATATTTATAATTGGATTCAATTTAAATCAAAATTAATATCTAATTGGTGCACCTTCATTGTCGATTACTTCTTGTAACCTCGTTCTCATGCTAGCCACCAAATTTTCACACAGGTCAGTGCCGCGAAACAATTCCCACATGGATGACACTAAATTATCTAAATTACGTTTAGATCTCACATCAGATGAATCCCAGTTGAGCACCATGTGACCCCATAGATTTTCTATGGGGTTCAAATCGGGACTTTTAGAGGGCCATTCAATAACAGTCAAGTTTTCTTGGACACTTAACCAGTCTTGCACCATTCGTGCGCGGTGCACCGAGCAGTTATCGTGCACGAAGTAAATATGCTCGTCCGGGTATGCCACGCGCACGGTAGGCAACATAACATTTTGCAAGATGTCCAAGTAACCTTGACTGGTATTGCGACCCCCTACCTCCACTAACTCACCGGGACCCATCGATGACATCCAGCCCCAATAACCTAACGTAATGCGACCACTAGACCTGCATGGGAGAATATTTTTCTGATGGTAACGTTCTCCATCTTTTCTCCATAATATTTTACGCCCATCCTTATCTGACTTAAAACACTTTTCATCACTAAATATAACTATGTTATTGCACCAATCAAAATCTATAAATTTTCTTGCAAACCGCATCCTTTCTTCCTTATGCAACGCCGTCAGTAAAAATTTTTTCGCAGGCTTGCGACATTTAATTTTTGCTGCTCGTAAGTGGCGTCGAACAATTGTCATAGACACGTCGTGCATAATCGCAGTGTTTCTTGTTGTAGCAAAGCCGTCAGCGCTATACGTAGCAACAATATTTCGATGCAGTGGGTTGGCATCCGTATATGCAATTGCTTTTGGACCCGGACGTTTGGCATCGATTGTCCCTTCAGCTGTATATCTATGCACCCAAAACTGCACAGTTTTCCTCTGTAAACAATCACAAAATTACGTTAAAACCTAACAAATATCAACAATGTTAAATTATTTCGCATTATGTTAAGTTTGGATTTGTTACTTACCGGTAGCATTAGTCTCCTCGAAATTTCACTTATGGATACATTTTGTTTATATAATACTACTATCTCAGCCCTCAAAAGTGTAGACAAATGAGACATGTTAATTATTACTTGTAAAAAGTATCACTTTCCACAACGATTAATTATTTTTTGTCTCGGAGTAAGTTGTAGAACACACGATCGTGATAGGCAAAAGCGTTATGCCAGGTTAACTTATTATCCGACTCATTTCTTAGTAAATAACTAATAAAGTGGGTAGATGATAATATTCATACACTTAGTTTTTAAAGCAAATATTCTAAGTTTTAGCTTTAATAAACTTCGTTATCATTATACTACAATAAAATAGAAAATAATGTTTTGTCAATGGCTAGGATCGAACTCGATACACCTTTAACGGCAAGCAAGCACTTGATAATCAGTGCTAATTTTCCATCTAATGAACGAAGCGAATTTTTTTATCTAATTCGTAGCAAACACATATACAAATATGTGTGTGTGTATATCGAGTAGTAAACGAGTTTTATTTTGTTTGCGAGTTGAGCTGGAGACATATTATTTGAATAGGTGAATTATTGTGGGATGGCACGCTCGGTTTTACTTCTGTTTGTATTGATACCCACAGCTACTTGATTATTGTGAACATTATTGCTGATTACCTACCCATATCATCAAAATTACTTTCCAAAGATTAAGTGTAAGTGTTTGATGCTAATTTAAATAACTATAATAATTTCATAAGTGAATGTTTGCGAAAAAAAAAAAAAAAGTTGACAATGAAAGGATTGTCAACTATTAATAATAACGTATTGTTATATTACGTAAATGATATATATATATATTATAAAATTATTTATATTACAAGTTATATACAAAAATTTCGTTAATTAATTTCGTAAATATACATAGTTTATATGTATAAAATTACAAAAATATATTTCGAATATTTTAATTATTACGAGAATAACCATAACATTACTATTCAAAAAAAACATGAGTAAAACAAAAAGAAAATAACAGATAATTGGAATCGAACTTGGGACCTCTTACTCGTCAGTTAAGTATCATACGCATTGCGCCACAGCGCCATTAATAACAGTAGCCAATTTTTGCTGTATTTTCATAGTCGTGTAACTTAGACGGCTACTATTTTTTTTTTCAAGAGTGTGAGTGTAGAAACGAGTTACTTTGTATCACACAACGATAATACCTGTTGTGTTTCACGCGCTAGCGTTTACGCACACATTTATCATGTTAGTGTGCCCTGCTACGCTATCAAAGTCACCGTGTGTACCTTATAGCCAAAGTGCATCTCATGACAATTCTAATAAGCCCAAACACGGCTAGGATACATTGATTAATTACGGAGTTCCTATGCCTACCTTCCGGCTCCATCATCAGATCAGTTTGATAGTACCTTATAGCCAAAGTGCATCTTATGATAATTCTAATAAGTCTAAACACGGCTAGGTTACATTGTTTATTTACTGAGTTCCAGTGCCTACCTTCCGGCTCCATCATCATCATCAGATCACTTCGATGATACCATTTTCAACGTAACGTAACTATTCAGAACCATTCATTTTTTTTTTTTTTTTTTTTTAATGTTTTTTTCAAGAAAATTTACACAAATAGTTTCACATTATCTTCTGCCAAACTGCAGTACAGTTTGTCGGCAGTGTTCTCGTGGATAGTCTTCTTGATTAACTAACAAATATCAATACAAAGCCAAAAAACAAAGACAGCAAAAACATTATAAGTACTTATACTCCATCCGCTCAGTCAATCAACCAAACGCAAACAATCCCGACATGTCCCCCATCCAAAAGTTTTCTAAAAATATTTACAATTTGTTATTTACCTATACCGATGTTTGGTAATTAACTAAATTTAAATAATATTTGTATGTCTTCTATAAGATTTCTTTTTTTTAAATAAAAAGACATATCAAGACCGTCCACGCCCAGTCAACCACCTAAACAAATGGAGCACGGAAGTGTAGTGAGAAGCAAATTTGTATGGGCACTCGCCCGCCAGGCCAGCCTGAACTTGTAGTACAACTCAATCGTCCGACGGGCTCCACCGCCATCGCCACACCTCGCCCGCCGGAGGGAGACAGGCAACCCAGCGCGAGCGAGACATGGCGCGGCCGCTCGACCGACAACAACACACCGCACGCGCTTATAAGACCGGCCGGCAAGCGCGCCCCCTACACATTACATAACTAACGCTATGGACACAGACTCAAATAATGTTTATGAAGGACACTTTTTAAGGCATTTTTGGAAATGGCTTCAGTTGTGATTCGCGTCGGTAGTTCGTTTAACAATGTTGGAGTAAGCCATTGCCGCGTCCTTTGACCAAAATAATTGTTCACTTTAGGGACCGAATATTTATTCCTCTGTGTCACTTTACGGGTTGGACGGTTATGCACTTTCTTTATTTTATACTGGTTCTTATTGTACTGTTCTAATATTATAGTTAATTTCAGTTTGTCCTCCACAGGTAATATTCTACAAATTTTAAATAATTTTTCGTATTCCTTATTAATGTTGCGTTTAGTTGCCTTATTTGTTAATAATTTTAAAAATCGAATTTGTAATTTTTTTATTTTGTTTAAATGCACTGAAAACGTCGTTCCATAACCACCCAAACCGTAATTTATTGTTGCTTCTGCAAGTGCATGGTAAAGAATATAAAGTACTCGCTTACTAACTACATATTTTAAATTATTTAGTTTCCCTAATACAGAGCGCAGTCTATTACATACGGTGTCTATGTGAGCGTCCCACGTAAACCGTTCATCGATTGTTAGTCCTAAGTATTTATACTTCGCTACACGCTCAATACACTCACACTGGCAGTTTAATTTGTTCTTATGGAGACATTCATATGAGTGGCCCTTTACCGAGATACAGACATTTTTAGCTAACTTGTTATACGGAGACGATATCAGCATACATTTAGTTTTATTTATATTAATAAGAATACCATTATCGTGCGCCCATTTGACTACATTATCCAAATTATCTTGCACTGCTGACTGGATCAGTTCACAGTCCCGACCACTGTATGCCAAGCACGTGTTGTCTGCATACATATGGCTGGCCTGTTGGTCTGGTGGTTAGTGGCCCTGACTGCTATGCCGGAGGTCGTGGGTTCGATTCCCACCCAGGACAAATGTTTGTGTGATGAGCACGATCATTTGTTCTGTGTCTGGGTGTAATTTATCTATATATATGTATGTATTTAGAAATATATAAGTATGTTTATCAGTTGTCTAGTACCCATAACACAAGCTCTGCTTAGCTTGGGACTAGATGGCGTTGTGTGATAGTTGTGGAATATTACATATTACATTACATATTACATATAGGTTTTACAGTTTTTAATGACATTTACCATACTGTTGACGTGCATGATATACCCCATCGGTCCATAAACCGACCCAGTCGGCACCCCGTACTTGACTTTACCAAGTTCACTTTCTACCCCTTTTACCGTAACTTTTAGATATCTGCTGTCTAGATATTGCCTGAACCACCTATTTACAGGCCCTCGTATACCACACTCGGCCATGGCCAGCAGCAAGCCCTCATGGTCCAGAGTATCAAAGGCTTTTTTAAAGTCATTAAATATCAATAAAACTACCTCTTTCGAATCTAATGAATTGTTTATGCTGTCGGTAAACTTACTTAATGCCGTGGCTGTGCTTCTATTTGGCCTAAAACCGTGCTGCGAATCTGTTAAAATGTTATTATTTTCTAGAAATATTGTAATTTGGCCTACAATTACTTTTTCAACAATTTTATTAATTACACTTAATATGGCAATGGGTCTATAATTGGTATATTCATTGTATTTCCCCCCCTTGAATATTGGTCTAATAATTGAGATCTTTAATTCATTATGATATACTTGTCGTTCTAAACATTTATTAATGAAATGTGCAATGACTTAGCTAATTGGATACTTAATACATTTTAAATCTTGTACTCTAATATCATCGGACCCTGGGGACTTGTTGCAGCTTAACTTATCTATTATTATACATATATCTCTAGGGCAGACCTTTTTAAATCTAAAACTCACTTCACTTTCTTTTACATATTCATTTCTATCAAAAAATAAACTGTTGCACAAATGCTTCTGTTTTAAAAAATCAATTTCATTAGTGAATGTTTGACAAAAATTGTTACATACCCCATCCAGTGTCTCGCTACTTCTTATAAAATACTTAAGTATGACGTCATCGACATTTAACTTTTTCCTGCCCAGCCACTTGTTCGCACACTCCCACACCTTTCTCATGTCTCCGTTACAGTTTTTTAACTCTTGTCGCCTGTGTGCATTTCTAGCAACATTTACAGCTTTATTAGCTTTATTTCGACATTTTGTGTACTCTAACCGCAATGACATATTTTTGGGATTAGCTTTCCATTTTCGGAACAATGCATCTTTATATTCGAGTAGTTTTTGCAGATTTTTATCCACCCAGGTGTTAGATTCCCGTTGTTTACTTAACTTTACTGTTTTCGATGTACGATAAATGTTGCTAAAAGTGTCGCACAGTCGCTGATACAGTTCCAAAGGGTCATCAATACACATGAATTTTTTCCATTCTACATTACATAATTTAGTTTTAACCGCTTCATTATTAAGCATAGTGCGATAACAAGGAGGTATCAGCTGTTTATCTATTTCAATCGAGAGTCCCGTTAAGTAGTGGTCGGATACTTTAGTCATCAGTACATAGGCGTGCAGCTCGCCGGCTGGTCGCGCACTTCGCACAAAAATATGATCTATGCATGATGTCACTCGTCGCTCCGATAGAACTACCTCTCGCGTAACATCTTGAATGCAACATTCCAGCCCTAATTCACTCAAGGTGTCCAGATATTCGTTTGCGCGTGAGTCGGTTTCCCCCTGCAGTATATTTATGTTGCAGTCTCCCATAAACACTAAGTCACTTCCAGTAGGTATATCTTGCAATATTTTTTTGATTTCGTTTACAAAGTGTGCTTTATTCATTTGTGGAGGCCGGTAAGTAATTATTATGTCAACTTTCTTGCCCTTTGTAACTATTTGACCATGCATTAGCTCACAGTATAGGTTATGTTTTTTTATCATTTCAAACTGTAGGTGATCCTGTATATAGATTATTATGCCACCTCCCCTTCTTTCCTCTCTAGTTAAATAATATGAACTATAACCATTTATTTCATAATTGTAAACTTCCTCTTCTTTAATATTTATTTCGGTTAAACATATAACTTCCAATCTAGGCAAACAGTCTTTTATGAGTACAATAAATTCATTAAAATGCTTCCTTAACGAACAAATATTCATATGTATGATATTTAATTTATTTTTCGCTTGCGTTAGATGATCTATCCATTGTTTTGTAGATTCATATTTTGAGTATGTAATATCTTGTAAGTTTCCAGTGTTCATGTTTATATATTAAGGTAAATTAAAAGCTTTTTAACTATTTAAATCTATAATATAAGTATATAATAAAGATATAAATGTATGAAATTACTCTCCGTTTTTGCTGTTAACAGGTAGGTATTTGTTTATATCGCTATCACAACAGATATTATGCACTTTCTTCTCGTTCTCACTCTTTTTAATTAAAATCTTTCCATCTTGTATCCATATAAACTTGAAGTCATCCTTCAGCTTCTGTTTTGTTGTCCAGAATAGTTGGCGCATTTGACGCGTAAGATTTTCATTAATATAGATGCGGGTGTCATCGTTGTTGTTGTAGATTGAGTGGTTTGTCAGCTGTTGTTTTCGGCTTTTTAGCCATTGCATGCGCGTTTCTCTGTTACACATTTTTACTATAATTGGTGTAGATGCTCCCTCACCTCTGACTCTCCATACCTTTTCTATGCCTTCTACCCTCAGCTTCAGTTCCTTTGCAATCTTCTCTACTACTTCTTTGATATTCTCACCTTCCTGTTTACGTACATTAATTAACTCAATATTTAATTTCAAGTCCTTCTGCTCCAACCAACCTATACGATCTTCCAATGACTTATTATATTTTTCCAGAAATATACCTTTTTGTATCAAGTCCTTCATCCTGTTTTCATTTTTGAGGTTAGAATCAATCAGTTTTAGGTGCGCCTGATCTAGTTCTTTGTGTTTCCCTTCTAGATTTTTCACAATATTTTCTGTGTCGTAGTTTTTAGTTTTTATTTCCACTACCTCCCTTTTGTAAGCAATTACAAATAAATCGAATAACCCCATCTTAGTTATTAAAGTAAACACGGACTTTTAAAGATTTTAACAGTACGCAATTTGACTAGTAACGATAATTTGGTTCAATAAATTGCTGATAGTTTGAAAAGTTGGCTCAAAAACATTTAGGAGATATTTATAACACAATTTTAAACAGACACAATTTGTAAATTAGTCTATCCATTGACTTTATACGCGCGCCTCTCCCCCACTTTATATGACGTAGATGCAGAGCTATTGACTGACAGAATGTTGTCGGGCAGTCAATCTATCGTTGGCGGTTGAACTGTAAGGTGTAAACTGAGGGTACATGTACAAGTATTACTATTGAAATAAAAGTATTTATAACAAGTTCCAGTGTTTTCCTTTCAGTTCAGAAGTGGGATGATTCACGTAAGTTTTATTGTTTTTTTTTTTTTGTTACTTGTTGTTAAGAAAGCGAAATGCAGTGACATTTATGCTTTAAAATAGTACTTAACTTTTTGTTGTACATTTTGTTTGGTTTAATGTAATCGTATTTACACATAAGAATTAGAACTTGGCGACTTATTTAAGACGCTTGCTAGCCTAGGAATTGTGACTAAACGGGGTGTTATCAAAATTCATAACTACGAATCAGTTATTGGTCTAGAATATTACGTTTTCTTTTGTAATATTAACGGCCGTTGTGATTTGAAATATAAAATATGATAACATCTCACTGTACCTTCCATAGTGTCAGTGAATTAATTCGTTGCGTGGTTTAAAGAATTTAATCAATCTTTCAAACGTTCATGATATGTAATGGTGGTCAATATCTACGCCATAATTTTAAAGTTACACAGGTTTTAAGGAATAGCTGTGTCCGTGTATTATTTTACTGTCCAGGTTTACATGGGGATAACAATGGTGATTGAAATGTGGCTCAACCACTGCAAGTTTCATCGCCTGTGCCAGCCAGGGCAGCAGCCAGGGCAGTAGCCAGGGCAGCAGCCAGGGCAGCGGCCAGGGCAGCGGCCAGGGCAGCGGCCAGGGCAGCGGCCAGGGCAGCGGCCAGGGCAGCGGCCAGGGCAGCGGCCAGGGCAGCGGCCAGGGCAGCGGCCAGGGCAGCGGCCAGGGCAGCGGCCAGGGCAGCGGCCAGGGCAGCGGCCAGGGCAGCGGCCAGGGCAGCGGCCAGGGCAGCGGCCAGGGCAGCGGCCAGGGCAGCGGCCAGGGCAGCGGCCAGGGCAGCGGCCAGGGCAGCGGCCAGGGCAGCAGCCAGGGCAGCAGCCAGGGCAGCGACCAGGGCAGCAGCCAGGGCAGCGACCAGGGCAGCAGCCAGGGCAGCGACCAGGGCAGCAGCCAGGGCAGCGACCAGGGCAGCAGCCAGGGCAGCGACCAGGGCAGCAGCCAGGGCAGCGACCAGGGCAGCAGCCAGGGCAGCGACCAGGGCAGCAGCCAGGGCAGCGACCAGGGCAGCGGCCAGGGCAGCGGCCAGGGCAGCGGCCAGGGCAGCAGCCAGGGCAGCGGCCAGGGCAGCAGCCAGGGCAGCAGCCAGGACAGCAGGCAGAGCAGCAGGCAGGGCAGCAGACAGAGCATCAGCCAGGTTGGCAGGCAAAGCTGCAGCCAGGTTGGCAGGCAGGGTAACAGAGGTAGCCGCAAGGCTGATATGTTTTTTTAAACTTATCAATTTTCTTGATAATCATTCGAGTATGGGATTCATAAAGTAAATAAAAATAGTGAGCATTTACATTGAACAGACCAACAAATCATACGAAAGTATTATAACTGTCAATTTATTATAGCTGGGTGTAGAAAGGCTCGAGCTTTTCTGTCTGATGAAAGTTACAGCCAAATACTTTTGAATACGTGTTTATCTTTAATTAGATGATTATTAATATGATAAAATCACGTTGCCCAAATTGATTTTGATAACCACGACCAACTTTCTGGTATAACTGCAAAATGCAAAAAGTATAGGTAAAATAAATAAGTATACGAAATTCTTAACTATAGATAAACCATATACTAAATAATTCACTCGATCAGGTGCTGGAATTATAAGGAAAGAGGGTCATATCACGAATAAGAGTACTAAGCCGTTAAATAAATGTACTGTTCAATATTTGGTCACGATTCTAATGAGTGTTATCAAAAGAATGGAGATGCAAAATTTGTTTTAATTCGGTAATAACGGTTTTCAAATAGTACATTATGATATAAGTGTGTAATGTTGGTGGTTACCGTCGAGGCGGTATTTAGACCCGAGCCGTGGCGAGGGTCTTAAGAGAGCCAAGGACGGTAATCATTAATTGCTCACGTGTGTTGAAAAAGTAGTTTATTTATATTCACGAAGCAAGTTAATGCTGAATAGAAACGTTGATTTAGTCAAGATGACTAGGATAGAACTTATTCGGTGACCTCGATAGGTTTTACTGGAATAGTAATTTATGATATATAATAATAATATAATAATTCACAACTATCACACAACGCCGTCTAGTCCCAAGCTAACCAGAGCTTGTGTTATGAGTACTAGATAACTGATAAAAATACATTTCTAAAAACATACATATTATAGATAAATTACACCCAGACACACATATAGGTTAGTTTTATAAACTCGATCAAGGTATAATGGTCTAGTTAATCTTACCGTCATCCCTGAACATTCTTGAAATACTCATTACTAGTTGGACGGTAATTTACTGAAGGATTTGAGCGTTAAAATCTAAAAAATTGATTACGAATTAATAATTTCTCGCCAATTTCTGAAAACTAATGGCGAGGTTAAACTGTCTTCAAAAGAGAGTTATTGAATACTACCCGGATTTTCGTATGTGACGGTTTATTCATCTAAAAACATAACGGGGTTCATATTAGTAAAGGATAAAATAGAAGTGGACACCCACTATTTAATTGAAAATGGTACATTAGTTGATAATTATTTTATCAAATGAAGTAACTCATATGTTTAGTTAATAGCTAGAGGGTAATTACTGCGAATTAAAATTATTTTTTTGTCCTACTATTAATAAAATTGATTATTGTGAGTCCTTTAAAACTCTTACTTAATTAATTGTCCTCATACGATTTAGAAATCGCGACCGTTGAATCTTATACTCGTACAATGTTATCGAACTGGCTTTGCTACTAATCTAACAGAGTTTAATGAGCATCAATTTATTGAGCCCCAACCTATAGTTTACAGGCCTTATAGTTTCTCTCATGAAGAAAACCAAAATCCGGTATCATAAGAGTATCCGTTTGTAAGTCCAATAATATAATTCCAGTAACAAAAAAAAAAAAAAAAAAGAAAGCGCACTTGCATAGATCATAGAGCTTTATATTGAAAGATTATTAGATATTATCTTTGCCTAAGATAGATGATCAGATGGATTGGTTAGCGGGATATATATAACTTACTAGCTCCGACTAGCGGCTTCCGCGGGTGAAGCACTCAGTGATAAAGTAGCTTTCTATTGGTGAACAAATTTTTTAAAATAAGTTCAGTGGTTTTTGAATTTATTCATTACAAACAAAAAAAAAAACTGTTTCCTTTTTATAATATTTTAATTTTCTCTGTATAGACAGATACAAGAATTTGACTTAGCATCTAGATACTAATCCGATGGAATTAACTGTAATGGATAAAAAAAAAAAACTGCTTTCGTCACACCAGAAGGACAATTCCAATTTAATAAGATCCCGTTTGGTTTGACAACTATTAATAAAATCTTTGATAATTTGAGAATATATATTTGCATGGACAAGGTTCTGATTCTCTCGATTTTGTTTGGCCGTGTACTTAAATCGAGTCAGTATTTGATAAAATTAGAAATACAGGTCTTGCATTGAAGCTCTCGAAACGTAACTTCTTTCGTTCTAAAATTAAATATTTAGGCTTGAAAGTCTCAGGAAAAGCTGAAAGAATATAGATAGTGTCAAATAAATGTGGTTGATAACTACAAAAAATAAAAAATTGTTAAGCAGTTCTTAGGACTGGCTGATTTTCTTAGGCATTTTATTAAAAACTTTGCGATAGTAGTACTAACCCTAAAAAAAGGGTCTCAAACTTAGAAAAAGAAGTGAAGAGATTGCATTTACATAGCTAAGTAGTACCACGACCTATTGGAAGTTATAAAACCCAATCCAAATGCTGTCATTACAGAATTACGAAAGCGAGCTAACACGGTTTAGATGAAGTTTAAGAGTGATGAAACCAGTCGCTTAATTTGGTAAACTTATTTCACCAGAAGAGTAGCACTTTCCATCGTACGGGTTGAAACCCTAGCAGTAGTAAATCATTTCATTAGATTTAGATTAGTTATCTTATAGGGTTAAAATTCACTATTGTAACCGATTATAGTTTTTTTATGAGCCATTTGACTGCGATATAATTCATAAACCAAGGCATTTTTATGATGAACGTAGACGCTCTAAGTTGGACCCGTTGTAGGGTAAATACATCGTACATCTATTCTAGTTTGACTAGCTAGTTTAGTTTAGCTAGTTTTGGTTTCTGGTGTACAATAAAGTTTATTCTATTCTATTCTATTGTAGTTTGGTTAGCTACGGTTCAAATGAAAGACGATAAGATGCAAAGGACAAAATCATTATAATGGATAATTTAGACTCGAATCAAATTAAATAGCTACCTATCCGTATAAATTTTTATAAAATAACGGACAAAGGACTTAGATGGTCTAAGACAAAGTGTCAGATTCAAGTTTTACATGCTTTCGTCGTGATATTGTCACTTTCGATGATTTTAGATGTCGCTTTTCGTATGAGAAGACCTTAGACAAAGTTGAAACCATTTACTAGTTCCCAATAAAGTAGTTCTAAAATACTGCCAAGCATGCGTTCAGTGTGTTCATGGAAAGAGAACTTTTACATCCCATGGCAAAGGCATCCGAGTTTTTTTTTCACATAGTACATGATCCCGCCGCTACGCGCTGGATTCTTTGGATGAGACCAAAATAAACATATAGAAGTATTAGCCCATTACTGATACGTATACATGTATTATTCCTAAACCAATTAAAAATGCTAAGGCTCGACTATTTCAGTTTCCAATGAATAATTTAATTTATCCGCTGTGCTTTCTCGAGTAATAAGATAGAGGTCATACTTTTACCAGCTCGAAAATCAAAAAAGTGTTTATTAGAAAAAAAATGCTTATGAAGCATGTTTTAAATACAGAAAATATATATATACGATTGCTACTTCTCGCACAATCGGGCATTTAGAGCATTACAGTAAGATGTTAGATTAATTAACGTTTATGATTTATGGAAGAATATAAAAAAAAAACCATAGGATCAGTATTTTCAACAAGTACAATGGGATTTAAATAATACATCAACAAAACAGTAGCTAAAACCTCAGATAAATTGTTATTTGTGTTAAGACCGAAGGGGTCGACTGAGAGTGCGCTGGGTCTACCAGCTCACAGCTCAAATTAATGCTACAAATATAAATGCTGTAGAAGATATTAGAAACGGAGGTTTAGATACAATAGAAAGTGTTTAGGAAAAACAAAAGCAAATGTTTGATAAAGCTAGAATTCCCCTGCATCAGTAAAATGTAGGACAATTGGTTAGCGTAGAAAGAGAAGCCAATCGAACGAAAGATAGGATATTAGTTTTGTATTGTCTAGGCCCGTATTGCTAATTCAAAATATTACATAGTGACAGATAGTGAGTGTAATATACGCCTATTGCCAATAAAAGGGTAAACAAAGGTATTTCGCCATTTTTTTCATAGATGTAATCTACTCCTGACTAGAGTATCAGTCGGAAGATGAGAGTAACGATGATGATAAAATTGAAAGTGGTTAAAGAAATGAATCAATGAATTGTGTATAAAATGGTCACCTGTGAACAAGCCACGATAAGCCTAAGTGGTTTAATGAATAAAGATTCAACAAACATGGAGACATAATAAGGATTCTTAGAAAAGATTAGTTTCGCTTATTAGATTTCAAAATTTAGCTTAGCTTTTATTTAACGTAGCTTAGCTTAGCTCAGCAATTTCCATAAAATAGTATGGTACAGCATGGTTAGTATGGTTAGTATGGTTAGTATTGTTAGTATTGTTAGTATTGTTAGTATGGTTAGTATGGTTAGTATGGTTAGTATGGTTTCAGCGAAAATAAAAGTAAAAGTTAAAGTAAAAGGTTAAAGTGAAAGGTTAAAGTAAAAGTGTAAAGATAACGTAAAAGTGTGAATTATGATTGCCAAGACCAATATGAATTGTTACAATTAAAGGCAAAGACTTGTTAATATGTAAATGCTATAGATAAATAGTTTTAGTCCTGTATTGTTTTCTAATAGGATTATTGTGAGCAATTACAATGAAATACTCATTGTTTAATATGTTATTTGTTTGTTTATATATTAGTTATAAATGATTTATTAATGATATTATTGAATTGTTTATAGTACAATAAATACCTTAATGTTGTGTTGGTTCAGATTATGTATTAATCGATGTAAAATGTGTAAAATTATAATTTGTTTGTTAGCTACGTTACATTTGTCTGAAATGTTGTCTGTACAATATGTATGATACAATGTTAATCAATATGTAACTAGTAGATTTTGGATTTTTTCTTTTGTATTTGTTATGTATAATTTGATAA
This sequence comes from Mythimna impura, assembly GCA_905147345.3. NCBI lineage: Eukaryota > Metazoa > Arthropoda > Insecta > Lepidoptera > Noctuidae > Mythimna > Mythimna impura. The sequence goes on along the minus strand of LR990368.1, from coordinate 6,137,118 downwards.
GATTTTTTTATTACCTAATATTTCGCGAGGGCGCGACTGTGTGGTCAGGATGGACGAATGTAAGCAATTACAAATAAATCGAATAACCCCATCTTAGTTATTAAAGTAAACACGGACTTTTAAAGATTTTAACAGTACGCAATTTGACTAGTAACGATAATTTGGTTCAATAAATTGCTGATAGTTTGAAAAGTTGGCTCAAAAACATTTAGGAGATATTTATAACACAATTTTAAACAGACACAATTTGTAAATTAGTCTATCCATTGACTTTATACGCGCGCCTCTCCCCCACTTTATATGACGTAGATGCAGAGCTATTGACTGACAGAATGTTGTCGGGCAGTCAATCTATCGTTGGCGGTTGAACTGTAAGGTGTAAACTGAGGGTACATGTACAAGTAAAACTATTGAAATAAAAGTATTTATAACAAGTTCCAGTGTTTTCCTTTCACTTTTAATCTCCGTGATGTCTGCTTGAATGGCAGCGTATTTCTCATCCTGTTGCTGCTTCATGGTGGCCAATAGGGTATGCATAGCCTTTATTTCTTCACGGAAAGCGTTAATTGTATCATTCAGTTCGCTCGTTGAGCAGCGAGGTTTGAATCTCCTACTCTCCTGCGATATTAGTGAAGAATCACTATCTGAATCCTTATCGTCCCACTTTTTCTTGCTTTGCCTCGCGGTAACCCATTCCTTATCTTTTTTCGAAGCTAAGTTCGGGTCCGATGAGGTTTTGGATACTTTAGTTGGTGTTCTTTGCAAATTTAACATTTCGAGAACGTACGATAAAAATAACGCGACGTCGCAGAGCAGTGTAGTTCACACGTCCACTCGCGGGAACTACCCACGAGAACTGAAAAAATTCATATTGTCATAGTCGCTTAACTATCTTCATTGTGATATCAAAGTGAGTATGAAGTTCCGTTGACCATTTCTGGTCTTTTTCATCAGTTCCACTTCATCAAATGTTACTTTTTGACTGTAAATGCTTAAGTTCTCGATGATAATATCAAAATAACTATAAGGTTGCCTATAATATTTGAGGAGTTCCTTCGATTCCTCATGGATCCCATCATCAGAACTGGATTTTGAAAAAATGGGACCAATCTGGAAGCATATCCTATAAAGGGAAAAAAAAAATTGCAAATCGGTCCATAAACGACGGAGTTCTGAGGTAACAAACATAAAAAAAAAGATGGCGCGTAACGGAAAAATGTGACGAGTAACGAAAAAATGTTACACTAAATTTTTTTCCAACCCCGATAAAGAAGTTTCACTTCAAAAAATCTTAACAACGCACATGGTTAGCTCGAACTAGTCTGGGAATATAGCCATATTGGGTCATAGCGTGAGTTGCCCGTGCGCGTCTCGTGACGATCTCGATCCGCTTCCCGCGCCAGCCTCGCACCCACGTGTCCCCATGGACACTCAAATGAAGTTGGTCCTTTTGTTTGAGTACGTCGCATACAGGCCCAGCTCTGTAACACTTTCATGTTTAACTTTTTTGTTCTAGGTACGGTATTCTTAAGGGAATCACATACGCTGCTGTCGTTTCGAATGTAAGTATCTACTTTACATCTTTAGAGACACTCAGGACGACGAGCAATGGGTAGCTCGCCGTCCGGCTGTTAGGTATCCGTCCAGACCGAGCCCGAGCCGTCGACGGCGCGTAGTGTTCCACGCATGCGTCAAAGAGATGTCAGCAAAACCATAGGGGGTTAGCCGGGCAAAAAAAGGAAGGTAAAAGGTTACCTGCCCCCCTAGCCAAGTTACGATCGTTTCGTTTGCGTCGAACGCCTTGTGTAGACCACGCCTCCGATTCCTTTGTTCTGACCCCGTGACTGAGCGTTGAGATGACGTCAGAACAAAGGAATCGGAGGCGTGGCCTGCTCGAGGCGTTCGACGCGAACGAAACGATCGTAACTTGGCTAAGGGGGCTGTAGCCCTACAACGCAAGGGGCAACTAAAGCAACATATTAAAAGTGAAATAAATTACACATAGTAATGCCACAGTGTTACAATATTTCCTACAGTAGCGCAACGCCTTTGATGTCGCGCGATGCCGCCGCCAGTGTAGGTACTTACGCTATCACATGCAAATATACTAAGGTTGTCATCAAATGGGAAATAAAACAATTGTGATTATTACTATTATGATGTAATCATTTATTCATATGTACATTCAAAATAATTGTGATTATTAAATCTAATTATTCATAAATATATATATTTACATATTATGTTGCACTGCTAAATATTTACGTGACACTTTAATTTTGGATGTTCTTAATTGTCTATTATAAAATTTAACTACATAATGTATTCGCATTCGGATGAACAATTTTATTTTATTTTATTTTATTTATTTAGGTTAACCAACAATTGTTTACACATATACATTTCAAACTTAATTATTAGGGTAACATTAACAAGTGCAACAATTAATTAAAGGTTAACACCACCAACAGGATTTGTCCGACGAGTGTTTTCGTGTACCATTCGCTAGGGTCGCGTGTTTGCGACTGAGTACTCCATCTCGTTTAGTTCTTCAATCCCCATAAGTGTCAGTAGCGCTGGCGAGATGAATGAAAATTGGAATATTTGATCGTCGATGGCGGTGTTTGTCGGATATATCCGACGTAGACAATTAAAGGTTGAAATAATATCAATGACACTATCCTAAACTAAAATCTATTATAATACGTACTTACAGGACTGTAAGTACTGACAGGACCTTTTTTATTAAAATATAAGTACACAGCTCCAAGAGCCTTTTAAAGCTCAACAATTCCTAGAGGGCGCTAACAAAGCTTTGTGAAATGAGGGTTTTTTGAAGTGACGGCCACTAGATGGCAGCACTGAGATGTTGAGTTTAAGTTTTGTAGGTAAACGTCCAAAAAAAAAAAATGGACAGTAAAAGATTTCTCGCCTAAGGCAGTGTTTCTGAATAGAGTATCTATTATTTATGAAGAACGAATCACACCTTAAGGGCTATATTTCACCGGGACACCATGGCGACGCGACCAGTTGCGCCACCATGGTGTCCCGGTAAAATATCGCCCTAACATACTCTGTGGTGGAGACGTCACTGGCGGCCGGACTGGCGTCCGAACTGGTCGTGTCACCAAATTGTTTGCGCAACCAAACGGACACCAGGTGAGTAACTCTCTATAGAGCTGTATACATTTTGTTGGTAGCAGCGACTAATCGCGCCGCCATGGTGTCCCGATGAAATATAGCCCTAAAGCCAAATCTTGATAGGTTTTCAGACGAAAGTAGAGTTTGAGAAATATTAAACTTCAAAATTGCTCAATTCAGAAATTAAGGTAAGTGGCCGCCACTTACCGTCACCATAATGAAATCCCATGAAAACCCTTATTGCCTATGGAAATTGTAGTGGAAAACAAGATGGCGGTATTTGTTTCAATTTTTGCTACGCGCCAAAATATTCTTATAATCTAACTAATGATGAAATAAATGATCTTTGATTTTTAAAAGCCTGATCGATAAATTGTATGACAAATCATTATGACGATGCAACTTTTGATTTGTTGATGTGAATATTAACACAAATGTAGGTTTAAAATAAATGACGATCACAAAACGTGCGAATAGAATGGAACCTTTAAAAAAAGAAAGAGTTTTACTAATTATTCTATATAAGATTTCTGCATCTCGCTCTTGCGTTTCAAGATCGCGACTCCTACGAACATGTTCACTTATGTACTTTTTTTTCATATCTGTAATTTGGCGATCTGTGTTTAACACAATGAGCCACTCAATTGGCTGTACCTACCATAATACTGGAATTTCAGAAAGTAGCTCGAAAGAGACTCCAATGAGTGCTCTTTCCATTATTGGGTTTCCGATTCAGTTGAATCTGCTGGTTAGAGAGGAGACACTGTGCTTTCTGAGCCTTGTGTGTCTTACACTGCCTTCCCCTTTTAGCCTCGAGGCCAGTAAATTTCTGTGAGTCCGAAGTCTATCTTGATAGTTCCTGCTATAATGTGAAATTTCCTGTTTAACTGTATTTAAACCCAGATCTGAGTACATGTATTTGTTACTTATGTTGTATGGTATGTTTAACATGGATCGTACAGTTTTACTTTGATCGGTGGCGAATCAAAGCACACCTAAGTAAATCCGTCTACTTACGTACTGCCTTCTTTATCTAGTTACCTGTATTTGTTGTTATTAAAAAGTGTTATATCCTATGAGACGATAGATTTCCATGTCGAATATTTATAATATGTATATAAAACGCCAGGAATACATATTCCAATAACTTCAAGTATGAAAGTACTCGTAGGTTGCACGTGCAGCGACATCTATGGCGTCACACAAGAACTAATCCTGCGTCGCGCAATTAAAGTTCTCCGCGCGATTTGAACATATAAAAATCATATATCGAGCAGTTGCCCACCAGACATAACACCTGTCTAGTCGAAGGATCCTCCCTTTTCAACGGAGGTTTGCAGGATTTTACTCTCTGTTTCACTTACTTCCAAACTGGTGACCCCGACGTGATGACAAGCAACTATGATTTTTTTGTCTGATCTAGGTTAAGTGAAAGGGAGTGTCAGACTTTAACTGACTAAAACCCACCTGTAGTCCCTAACTTGCTCCATCTAGAGCAGGGGTCATTTGATGATTTCCAAATTAAAAAAGAAACATTGTGCAAGTTGCTTTTATGTGTATTCGTGCTATAAGGGAATCTCATGACATTTGGACGTCAATCCAATATGTAGACTTATTATTATATTTTTTGTAACACCCACTCGGATTAGCGTTTGCCTACTGCGTACGTACGTACGTTTGAGTAGTACTGAAACGCTTCAGCGGACGTCACTACGGGCGGCATTGCCAACTTATGCCATAGACATAGAAAATGACCTGAGCAGTAGCTTAGTCTATGATTTGGCCACTTCACTCTCTGTTCACCTGAAGAGTCGACGAATCGCATAATTCGACTCGTCACATAACCAGAACTCTGGTTTTTTTTTTGCCAAAGAATCAGTTTTGCCATTCATTTTGGCCAATGCAGCAGTGTTTTTCACTTTTTCGATCGACAACGATCCGAACGAGTTTTTTAATAGACTGTGAGTGGTCTCCTCCCTTTTTTACCCGTTTGTACATAACTTTGCTTGTATATAGCTGTAGACGGAGATGAAGTGACTGTGCGACCAAAACTTCTTTTATTTATTTATTAAATTTCATGCAACACAAAGAGAAAAGGTAAAATGTCCAGTTTTTATTAAAATGGCACATTTTAACTCTTCTCTAAGTTGTAGAGTTATGTTAATGGTTTTAATTAGTATAGTTGTGTAAATACATACAATCATATCTTTACCGTAAATTTTTGTTACCATACTATCTGATACTGAGCTGCAAATTGCAAAAACTTTCAAAAATTCCAATTTCGCGGGCTACCCCTAAATGTAGCCCCTTAATGTTACTTTCGGAGTTACGAAGTAGTACTGCCCCCCTAGCCAAGTTACAACCGTTTCGTTTCGATTCTCTTTTCGTTGATTACCTCGAGTCGGCCACGCCTCCCATTCCTTTGTTCTGACCACGTGACTGAGCGTTGAGATGACGTCAGAACAAAGGAATTGGAGGCGTGGCCGACTCGAGGCGAACAACGAAAAGAGAATCGAAACGAAATGGTTGTAACTTGGCTAGGAGGGCTCAGGCCTTACTATAGGACGTGTTAAAATGTCAAGCGTGCAAGCATGAAAAAGGGATGGAGCTATTCACCCTATATAGCTCCATCCACATAAAAGTTCAGTTTAGGTCGTGAAATGGATCGCGTTAAATGCTCGTGGTACGGCCTCCATTGTCTGTAAACGCTGTCAACACGACGATTCTGTACTCTATACACTTACCTTGAAAGTCAGCTCAGACCGAAATGCGGTACATTATAGAACTGTATGCGCTATATTATAAGGTACAAATTTCAGTGAAAGAATTCGAATACACCAATTTAAGCGCGGAATTTAAAATTTGAATAAGGGTTTTCTAAAATGACTTCCACCAGGTGGCAGCACTGAGTCGTCAGGTCCAGACACCTGTCAATACGCCTATGTTAATGACATTAGTCAGACGTCAAATGTTAGACGTCAACGTCATGTATACGTTTTTAAAATTAGAAGACCTTCCAGCTAAGTGGCGCCAACTGGTGATGTGAATTTTCCTGAAAACTTGATTGTATCGCTATTTTAAAAAGACCACGCATCTTTGCGTCTGTAAGCTGACGGTGACTTTAGACAATTTATCGTGTATGTCCCCAAAATAAATGTGATATTAGTTAATTTCCCTGTACAGTAAGAAAATAATCTCTAAATATAAGTTTTATTGTTATCTTTCTGTGGTCAAATACTCAATTTTCTTTAATAAATTATAATTGTTTCGAATATTATTTTTGGTTTTATTTTTTGTCTCATTCCTGCTCCCGATTTTTCATAAACGTCATAATGGCAGGACCAACTCTTGTACCCGAATGATTCGTGTGCATCTGGATTGAGGGCCCATTTTTTAAATCCTTATGTTAAGAAACAAGATTTATAGGGAATTTAGTTAAAAATTAGTAAAACTTAATGCAATGAACCATAAATTTCTAAAACGTAAATTAAAACTGTTATGATTAAATAACGTGGGCCCTCAATCCAGACGCTTGCAGAAAGAGGCATAGTCTAAATCTCGGAAAGTACGATGTCTGGGTTAATAATAATTATTTAGGAATATAGTAAAGAATTTCTAAAACAATTTAAGAATTTCTCAAAGGTGTAGAATATCACATTACAGATTTATGGCGGTTTACCTTGGGGCCCTCAATTCATTAATGTCATTTATAAAGAATCTGCAAAAACTGAATTTATCTGACAAAATTCATACATACGACTTTAATATATTTTAATTACATACCTCTATGAATTAGTAAAAAAGAAATATGATTAAAAAGTTTATCATTTAAAAGAAAATGAGAGTTGAATTTTACTGAAACGTCTGAACTGAGGGCCCAAGATTTTCGGCTTTATTGACTAGACTAAACTTCGTAGATTAACGCATAGCAGATCAAGATTTCTTACTATTTTTTAACTAAATTTTAACGTATCGTCCGTTCTTCTAAATGCCATATTTTAAGAGAAAATTGATTTTCAATTTTGTATAGGAGAAAATTTTGTAGGGTGACCATAATGTTTATCGTACCTATAGGAACATTTTGTAAAGCACAGACTAAAATTCATATATTTGCAGATAAAAGTATTATATATCTCATTTGTGTAGGAGACAATTTTTTAGGGTAGATATGATTTTATTAGTTTTTTGGACTGATCGGTATGTAACCCCACACAAGCCAATTTTTAAGCGACTGAGTAAATATTTGTTGCTTGAATTTTCAGAAGCGATACTGCTTTGTGTGGTGCAATAATTTAATGGTGTAATAAATATTATTATTATCAGTATTTTATTTTTGCGTTATCGAAGTAAGTAGGTACCTATATTATTTGAATATTGTATATTTAGTAACATCAGACCTCGGATTACGGTTACTGTATATGAAATAAAAAAAACAACGAGTACAACAGTTCAACTAGTATGTCGTATTAAACAATTATTATTATAATATTGAACAGTTCATTTATCGAGGAAGGCTATAAGCTATATAAGGTGCCTAAGCTATGCAAGTTAATTATCAAACATCGGTATAGGTAAATAACAAATTGTTATTTTTAGATAAAATTTTTAGACAACTTTTAGATAAAAGACATGTCAAGATTGTTTACATTTAGTTAAATACTTAAACAGTTGGAGTAGAAGTGGGCGGAGCTTCGTACAGGTGTGTGAGTGGTGACCCGGGTCAACTCTGTGTATAGAAAAATGTGTAAAAAATGTGTTATGCTTTTTCATGGCCATTTGCTCATGCAACTCCATAAAAATAATGCATTTCTGCATATTCACTTAAGGAGTAAAGTTCCTTGAACGTCTGGCAAGATTTAAATGCGCACATACTCGTACTTTATGTTTTATTTATTGAAATTGATTTGATTGATGTACGGATTGCGACCTCTCTGGTGCTCCAGATCTTGTCCATAGATACGATGACTACTTAAAAAGAAAGAAAACATTTATTTGAGACTCACACAGGACAAACAACAATATTAAAAAGTAACTACTTATTCTATAAATACTTAACTTAAAATAAAAAATAAAATAAAACAATAAGGCTCCAAATAAGGCTCCTATCTAAACAACAACATACTAGGTACTGGTCGGTTAATTTATCTTTTATTTTATGCATACATCATTGAAATGAAATAGATGTACTTTTAAATTTATTTGCTTTAGGCATCTAGGCCCATAGTAATAAATCTGACATGTAACGGAGGTCCGATTCCGATTCCGAAAGGTCGAAACTTCTGATTGATTTTGCACCTCCGATTAGGATTTTGGTTCCGATTTTTAATCGGAACTTACATCGGAGGTGCAAACAACAAAGTCGCGCGGAGAACCTCCCTGCCCGTGCTTTCTGTCGATTACTCTTTCACATGTTATTTTGTTTCGTATTTGGCATGTTGCGAGTTCGCGCTTCATTTTATGCTTACTTAACCGGATTTTTGATCAGGTTTAGTAGTGTTTCATTTGACGCTTCTGCATCCGATTCCGATTCCGGTTTCGGTTCTGATTCTGATAAACCAAATTTAAAAACTGCTTCTGAATTCGTTTCTGATCCACTTCCGCTATATCCCTAGTTTAAATACCATAAGGACTAACATGCATTTAAAGTAATTTACCTAACATAAAAAATATAAAAACAAACAAGATTATTGTAGATATATAATACTTTTATCTGCAAATATATGAATTTTAGTCTGTGCTTTACAAAATGTTCCTATAGGTACGATAAACATTATGGTCACCCTACAAAATTTTCTCCTATACAAAATTGAAAATCAATTTTCTCTTAAAATATGGCATTTAGAAGAACGGACGATACGTTAAAATTTAGTTAAAAAATAGTAAGAAATCTTGATCTGCTTTGCGTTAATCTACGAAGTTTAGTCTAGACAATAAACGTTCAGACGTTTCAGTAAAATTCAACTCTCATTTTCTTTTAAATGATTAACTTTTTAGTCAATATTTCTTTTTTACTAATTCATAGAGGTATCTAATTAAAATATATTAAAATCGTATGTATGAATTTCGTCAGATAAAATGAATTTCGTCAGATAAATTCAGTTTTTGCAGATTCTTTATAAATGACATTAATGAATTGAGGGCCCCAAGGTAAACCGCCATAAATCTGTAATGTGATATTCTAAACCTTTGAGAATTTCTTAAATTGTTTTAGAAATTCTTTACTATATTCTTAAACTAGCGCTTTGCCCGCGACTACGTCCGCGCGTATCGCCGTTTTAAGCGTTTGGCCCTGTGATTTGTTTATTGTTATTGCAAAGCAAACTTTTTTTGGACTTTTTTTTTGGGGGCTGAGTCACCCGCGTCCGTAGGAGAATGCCCATAGATAGGCCCTACACGTGGTCCCCGGGTGGTGCTAATCAGGTGACATTAACTGGTGGTAGGTTTCGACCGATGGCTTGTGACCACCCACTGGGCAAAGACGTACCGCCAAGCGGCCTAGCCGTGTTCCGGTACGATGCCCATTGTAGCCAATTTAGAGGAGTTGGGTCGAAGTGGCGGTTCTAATGTATGCAGACCAGCCGGACCCGCGCTGGTATTGACATATCGGGAGACTAGTCGCGGAGGGTAGCGGGATCCGAGGCACGGTGCACCGCTGGCCGACCGCAGTTAGTTGGGGGCCCAAGTAATGTGCTAGCCACACATGAAAGGCTGCCCCGCCAATTGGCGAAAAATCCCGGAATGCACCATCGTGCTGGTTGGCGACCAGATGAGAGGGCCCGATGGTCATTTCCGGGGGGGCTCGGGCGTCCCCGCAGTCTCCAGACTAGTGCCCCATTGATGCTGTCCTGCCAGTGCGTGACGAAGGTTAGCAGCATGGGACTCCATTTCACTTCCTTCTCCTCTCCTACCTCACTCTCAATATGCCAAGGTTGAAAAAGAGAAAAGTTAAACAGCGGCTGCACTCCCTCTCACTTAAAGTGCACCTCAGCAATATTAGAGGTCTGCACTCAAATCTCGCAGCAGTCCATCATCACCTGGAGACTGAAAAACCTTCCCTCTTTTTCCTTTCGGAGACGCAGATAAGAAGTCCGTCAGACGTGTCGTGTCTTATCCAGGGTTTACCCTGGAGCACAATTTTAAACCACACGCTGGTGTGTGTTTGTACAGTCACCCAGTAAAAGTGCTTAGATACCTTAACGCCTATTTTCCCTTGCACGTTAGAGTTCAAGTTTTCGAAAATTAAACTAGATGGCGTTGGTTTCTTCACAGCTAAGTGGCGAGCAAAGGCAATCTCACAAAGTATAAACTTGACTTTTAGTTTAACAAATAATATACACATGCGTCATCATTGTCGTCAACAACTGATTGTAGTTCATAATTTCATCAACTTAGCATAAGTCAAGATGGCCTAGTGGTATAGAGCACACAGATTGAAGCGCAAATCAGTGTGCCGCAAGTTCAAATCCCACGCAAATGTTGACTTTTTGTAAGTTCTTACCCGATTGGAAGTTATGGATTAGCATTACATATTATTATATTAAATTATTCTTTAACTTGTTCACACATTTCTTAGAGTTAGAAAGGGATCACAAAAAAACTAAATAAATAATTAGATTTCTGCGAGGTAGACATAAGTTTTAACTTGACCGAAATGAACTGTCGTTTGGTTGTAGTTGTTGGTTAGTGACGTGTGGTTAACAGTATTGTAATATTCGCAAAATGCAGGCTAATATTAGTATTGAAGTGAGGGCGACTATCATTGGGCTGCATAAAAGCGGTCTTAATAAAACACAAATATCTGAAGAAACCGGACTGAATGTGAGTATAATAGCTATTAATGAATTGTAACTTTATTATAAATTAATCTTCTAATTAAAATGTATGCCATTTATGAATCCATCCATCGTATCTTTATGAGGCTTAAAAGAGAAATACATAATCGTTGGGTTTATTGGATTTATAAATGCAGTTTTATTTTAAAATTATATTCAATAATTATGATTGTTAACATTTTATATAATGAAAATGAAGTCAAGTAGGTATAGCTGCCTAATATATTTTTTTTTGTTTTAGAAAAATACTGTAAGTCTTTGGATAAAAAGATATGAGGAAGAAGGTAGCCTTGCTAGTCGAAAGAGAAGTGGGAGACCGAAGCTTATTAGCGAGGCGCAGCGACGACATATGGTGGACGTATACGAAACAAATGGTTTCGCACCAACGAGACATTTTGCGGAATTATATGACACCTCGATGGATACTGTTCGCCGTGCACTTCACGCTGAAGGCGTGCATCACAGAAAACCTGCTAAAAAGCCGTACTTGACAGAGAGGCATAAACAGGAACGATTACGTTTCGCACGTGATTATTTATATTTTGATTGGAATACTGCGGTATTTTCAGATGAAAAAACATTTAAATCCAGGCAAAAGGGCAGGCTTCACTTATGGCGCAAGAATAACACTCGCTGGTGTGATGAAAACATTATTCCTAACACCGAATCAGGTCGAATCACAATTAATATGTGGGGATGGATGAGTGCAGCAGGACCAGGAGAACTGGCTTTCATTCCTCCACGCGCAAACAGTTCAACTTATGTGGAAGTGTTAGACTCAATTATGCTACCTACTGTGCGCAACATTTACCCAGCTGATGAGTTAGCACAATTTCCGTTTGTCCAGGACAATTGTCCTATTCACCGAGCGAGTACTGTGCGTGAGTGGTTTCACAATCACCCGGAAGTAATTGTTATTCCATGGCCAGCGCGATCACCCGACCTCAACCCCATAGAAAATCTATGGGGTTTGATGGTGCAAAGGTGGGACTCGCGGAATGAGAGGTCTACGGAACAATTAAAAACCCATTGCATGGAGGTATGGGAAAGTTTTAGAGGGAGCGAAATATGCGGTAATATGGTTGGGTCCATGCGCAAACGTCTACTTGACTGTATCGAAAATAATGGGGGTTATACAAAATATTAAGTTTTAGTAAAATCAGTCGGTGTAATTAAATATTTAGTAGGCCATTTTATTTTAACATATCCATGATTATTCGTTAACAAACACTGTATTATATTGTGTTCACTTTCGTTTAAAACAGCTATATATTTTAACTTGTGCCATCGTCATAACTTAAGAATGCAGTGAACTCGCTATCAATTTTGTTGACAATAATTATGATTCTATTTCGTTTTTTATTCTTCTACCCACACTGTTCTAACATAATAGTTCAATTTATTTTTCTCATCTAATTGACGATTATCTTGTGAGAACTAAAGTTTTTTTAACAGAAATTGAGGTTTAGTTTCAATCTTCTTTTCGTCAAGAAAATGAACAATTAAGCTATGACCTCAATACATTCATTGTGACGTTACATACAAATAAAATGTTTACAAAGTCTAAATCATATATCACTTTTCAATAAATAACTGGATATAAACAATTATATTTTATTTTATTAAAATTTTAATATCCTTTCATTGTTACGTTATTCATATTATGAATGGTCTAAGTGGGTATACTTCCAACAAACAATCAACGTAACATAGATAACGGTTACAAGATAAATTTTTTGTCTATGTAACAATTCGGCGTCACAATTCTCATATATGTTTAATTTGTAAATATAAAGAATATTTTTTTTTTATTAAACACGTCTTTTTATTTCCACCTTACAACATTGAAAAGATGTAACAACTAAATAATTGAAAATTACGAATGTGTTCTTCTTGTGGTTAATAGATCATATTCGTAATTTGCAACTATTTAGTGCAAAAAATGCAATAGTATTTTTCATAGAAATATAAAAAACAACTATATTAATATAGATTGGGAATTTTCAAAGTAATAAATAACCACAACGGACCGACCATGATTTGAACTCGGGCTACGTTGTTTGCGAATCCAACACTTAGTTCATACGGCTAACAGCACATGACACGTTTGCGTGAATTTTATCAATGCAATGGTAAGAACAAGTCGCCTCTGTGACTGTGTGATGCATATTCAATGGCACAGAAAAATAATAATGATATTTTAAGCTCAGTGCGACGACAGTTCCTTAGTATGTGTTATCTGTGGAATGTGGATACTCATACACGCGCACACATACGCACGGAAGTGTCGTGCGTGCTCGCTCGGTTCGTAGCAATGTAATCTTTAACTTTTGCGGCCTCACTGTAAATCCATATTCAACCTACCCTCTCAAGTTTGAAAACTAACACATAGATAATCAAATATTTATAAATTGATATTCAATTTTAATATCTTTATCTCTTTAATTCATTAACGCTCAGGCGGTAGCCGGCGCCCGCAAGCCATTGTCTTACTATTGTGTCTCTAATTACGCACGTCAAAAGGTTAAAAGAAATTATAAATTATTTCAATGTTTGAAGAAACAAAAAGAAAGTACAAAAATAAGCATTAATTAAGCATTAATCATTTGAAGCACAGCGGCGCCATCTATTAACAGTATAATGTAATGTTGTCGATAGCAACATTTCAATCAGGTTTTACGCTAGATGGCGTCATTTCTCGCTTCACACGATTTTATTTCTGTACTTCCTATGCACTTTTGCAGCAGACTTTACGTCAGGGACGACATCTGCTATCGGCGTCTCCGTAACCTTGAAGATACCAGGTTCTCAACGCTTTGGGCTCTGGTGGACACAGGCATGGATAAAATTATCTATGCTTGTGTCTACCGTTCGCACAGTGGTGATCAGGAGACGACCAGGCTCACACAGTACCTTAGTGAGGCGGCGGATGTGGTCAATCTCAGTAACGTCCATTCTCTGTAAGACAATGGAACGTGTACTCAACAGTAAGCTCCTGGCATACCTAGAAGCTAATGACATCCTAAGTGACCGACAATACGGCTTTCGCCGAAATCGGTCAACTGGTGATCTTCTAGCGTATGCCATCCACATCTGGAGTGAGGCCATCGAGAAACACGGGGAAGCGCTTGCCGTCTCCCTCGATATCTCGAAGGCTTTCGATAGGGTCTGGCACGAAAGCCTTATTAGTAAGCTTCCTTCTTTCGGATTACCTGCTGGTTTGTGTGCTTGGATTGCAGACTTCCTGAGTGACCGGTCCATCCGAGTGGTCATCGATGGTTGCTCGTCCGGTCAAATGGCCATTAATGCCGGGGTCCCTCAGGGGTCAGTGCTCTCGGCAACATTGTTCTTGCTGCACATAAATGATCTGCTTAAGCCCGGTACCTTTGGGTATGCAGACGACAGCACTGTTGCTGAGAGTTACATATCCAGCGCGCAGGCTAGTGGGTCACAGATCCAGTCTCTCCGAGAGGCTATGGTCGAGCGCTTGAACTTGTCCTTGGAGGCAGTCTCTGAATGGGGCGATGCCAATTTGGTCAAGTTCAATGCTGCTAAAACCCAGGCGTGTCTATTTTCCGCTAAAAGGAGCCAATTCAGCCCTGCTCCAACTTTCCGGGGCGTAGCCGTGCCAATAACCGACCATCTTGATCTCCTTGGTGTTACGCTGACGTCAACACTCAACTTTGGGCCATACATCGAAGCAAAGGCTCAACTGGCAGCAAAAAAGCTGGGAATCCTCGCGAAGGTCAGACAGTACTTCACGCCGGAACAGCTGCTCAAACTTTATCAAGCGCAAGTTCGATCGTGTATGGAGTACTGCTCTCATCTTTGGGACGGATCTGCCCGATACCAGCTTGATGCACTTGAGGCAATTGAGAAGCGAGCCAAGAGGATCATTGGCAATGATGCACTCGTTGAGTCGAGGCTTCAAAGTCTTGAGCATCGACGCAGAGTTGCTAGCCTGTCGGTTTTCTACCGGTTGCATTTCGGGGAGTGTGCGTCGGAATTGCATAACCTAATTCCGCCTAGCCCGTTCCATCATCGGACCATCAGGCGTACGGCAATGCGCCACCGGTACATGGTGGACATCCCACCTATACGCACAAAACGTTTTGGGAACACATTCATAGTGCGTACAGCTAAGGAGTGGAATTCCTTGCCGGAATCTGTTTTTCCTGATGGCTACAACCCGGGAATCTTTAAGTCAAGAGTGAATAGGTTACTTCTAGGTAAGCGCACTCCATCGTCGACCGCATCGTCGCTTTCCATCAGGCGAGTTAGCGGTCAAGCGCGAACCTATCAAGAATAAAAAAAAAGAAAAAAAAAACTTTCAAAGGAAATTGTAGTCTTTTGAATTCGAAAGGAAGATCGTTCGGGATTATTACATAACTTTGGAGGCTTCAAGTTCCTAAGCAACATCACGGGTGTGTCCACATGCAGTTCACGTTTATGGTATGGAAGGCCGCCTGGATTAATAGTATTCAGAAACTCAACCTGATAGTGGAGTGCTTCGTCTGCATTTACCCCAGTGTCTTAATAGAATTAAACACTATTTCTTCAGCTTCAATTGATGTCAGCAAAATATCGCTGATAACTGCTGCTCGGTCGTTCTTAGACGTCAATATAGCTCTTTCTCTTAGCCATTCAAATGGTTTGTCCTTTATTTGAGCCACACCTGAATAATTTCTTCCTATCTTCTCTTTGACTGTACTTACAACCGTACATAATTTTTCTGGTATGACTATAACCCCATCTAATTGTTGGTACTTGCCGTTACCTAATTGAAGTAAAAGGTCTGAAAATTCACCTGCAAAGACGTCCCCTTTGAGATGTACTCTCATGTTTTTGGCTAATTTAAGGATTTTAGTTAAACAGCGCAGTTGACGGCCTCCCACAAGGTGGACCGATATCCTGGTAAGAGTCGCGGGAATGTGGTGAATGCGAGATGCACAGGACCTTTCGTTATGGCGTCATTTGGGGAAGGCCAATGTTCAACAGTGGACGTCCTTCGGCTGAAATGATGATGATGATGATAATGTTGAAGGATTTTAGTACAGTATCTTTTAATATATGCTTTATTTCAATCACTCGTGTCCCTTTTGGTACAACTAACCTTTGCTGAAAACGACATCTACTGACCCAAATTGGTACAAACGAAAACATAAAATTAATTACAAAACAAGTTGGTGTGTCATAGTTAGCGTCTTCTTCGATAGAAATTATTATGCTTATTTAATGTTTTAAAAGTCTAAAAGCTTTCATTAATTAGTTCAGTAATACTTAAGGACACCATCGGTAGGCAAGATGTTGATGCTCATCAGTTGGGTCAAATAGTGGATTACCGTCCTCCTTCACCGGTGGGCCGAGATACATGCACGAGCACACTCAATACGCCATGACTTATGTACGTCATTATGGTCGCGCAGACTTATTTCTCACCTTCACGTGCAACCCTCGGTGGAAAGAAATTAAAGATAATTTGTTTCCACACAGGTACAACTAACCTTTGCTGAAAACGACATCTACTGACCCAAATTGGTACAAACGAAAACATAAAATTAATTACAAAACAAGTTGGTGTGTCATAGTTAGCGTCTTCTTCGATAGAAATTATTATGCTTATTTAATGTTTTAAAAGTCTAAAAGCTTTCATTAATTAGTTCAGTAATACTTAAGGACACCATCGGTAGGCAAGATGTTGATGCTCATCAGTTGGGTCAAATAGTGGATTACCGTCCTCCTTCACCGGTGGGCCGAGATACATGCACGAGCACACTCAATACGCCATGACTTATGTACGTCATTATGGTCGCGCAGACTTATTTCTCACCTTCACGTGCAACCCTCGGTGGAAAGAAATTAAAGATAATTTGTTTCCAGACTAAAAAACTCACGCCACGATATCATCGCACAAATATTTCGCATCAAAGTAAAAAAAAAATGTTGGACTTGATAACTAAAGGAAAAATATTTGGTGCAGGTCCGTGATACATGTACGTAAAATGTTGGTTTTCTACTGTGTACACAGTAGAATACCAACATTTTCCAGACTTCGGCACATTCATATTCTGATATGGCTAAAAAGACACATTCCTTCTGACATTACTGACAATTTTATTTGTGCCGAAATACCTGATCCCATCTAGATCCAAAGCTCTATGAGCTAGTGAAATCTAATATGATACATGTCCCCTGTGGAAATTTCAACGCCAACTCGCCATGCATGAGAGACCAGCTGTGCACTAAACGCTATCCTCGAACAATGCTTATAAAAACACTGACCGGCGATGACGGATATTCAAACTGCAGGAGACATCCTTCAGATAATGGCGGATTTACTGTGACCATACATGGAGTAGAGCTTGATAATCGTTGGTAATCCAGTTCTTTTACATCAATGTGGAATACTGTAACTCGGTAAAATCGATTAAATATGTTTGTAAATATGTGAATAAAGGGTCTGACCAAGGTATTCTTTCTTTAAACAATTTAAAAGATGAAGCCAAAACGTATGAAAGTGGTAGTTCAGAGGCAGTGTGGTAAATTTTCAGGTTTTCTATTCATGAGAATTTTCCCACTGTAATTCATCTTGCTGTGCATTTAGAAAAATGGTCACAGAGTATTTTTTAATCAAGAAAACTTAGAAGTAGTTTTAGTCCAGAATCATAGAACATACGACTTTCAAATCAGCATGCAAGGCTTTAGGGTTACTTGAAGATGATCAACACTGACGTACAGTCCTAGGAGAGGCAACCATGTATCATTTGATTTTGATGATTCGAGACTCATCGCATTCAGTCGTGCTCATCAATGCAATAAATATCTAATAAATTAATATTCGCGTAATTAGTGACCTAGTTTTTAGTGTACTGGCGTTTCATACAGACACGTTTTTTAAAAGTGCTGACAAATTAAGAAACATGGACTGATTGGATTATAATAATATCATCTAAAATATGGAAGGCAGCCCCTTCAATCGGAGCGGTATAACGCGACGCAGCCCTCCCCCAACACCTACACCGATGCAGCCCCAGCAACCCAGTCGTGAACGAGCCCAAGAAGAAGAGAAAATGAGAGACTTCACTCTAGTAACGAGATGTTACAAGTGTCAGCAGTACGGTCATGCGGCCAAATCGTGCAATGTCGCTTCTCCTACACGTGGACACTGCGGTGAAGAAGGACACACACTCCAGGACTGCACAAAAAAACTGACTCGCCAAAATGCGCAACTTGTTTGCGTTTTAAAAAACCTGCCAACCACAGGACGGGAGATCCAGAGTGTCCTGCTAAAAAATCAGCCGAGAACAGGTACATTAACTCGATTAATTATGAAGGCGCCTAAGAGCGTCACATATTTGTTTATATTTTAGACTTAGTTACTGTTTTTATATTTTTTAAATTATGGATAATTACTTATTGACCGATATAGATAACACATTTGTAACGGTTTCAAAACAATGTAAGGTTGAGGAGTGCAGACAATATCTTTCCGATACTCAAAAGTCACTTACCATACTAACACAAAACATTCGCAGTATTTATAAGAACATAGATAGCTTTAACATTTTTCTTCATAGACTTAACTTTGACTGTGATATAGTGGTACTAACTGAGTGCTGGCTGTGTAATCGTCAGGACCACCTCCCAGTAATACCGGGGTATAATTTATCATATACCAGAATTAACAATAATCAAAATGACGGTGTGGTTGTTTATTGTAAAGCATCATTAAAGGTCGCAGTTGAAGAATCTACCCTAAAAGACTGTATGTGTAATTGCTTGGTCATCAAAATTGGTACAACTACAGCAATAATAGCTATGTATAGATCGCCTTCCGCTAGAAATTTAGACACTTTTCACGCTTCCTTAAACCAAATTTTTCAAGAACTGTGCACGTTTAAGAATGTTATACTAACAGGTGATATTAATATAAATATTAACTCTGAATGCAGCGACCCAAGACTATTTTAATATCTGCTCATTCCATGGTTTTCTCCCCGCACATACTTTACCTACTCATCAAAGTGATTCCTGTCTCGATCATATGATGATCAAATCTAGCTTATCGTACTTAACGCTTGTTACTAACTCGAAAATTACTGACCATCACGCTGTCCTACTGCACCTAAATCAAACGCTGCCTAAACAAAATCGACCTCGGACCAAAACGAAATTAAACACAAATGGACTCGAATATGATTTACGCAATCTTGACTTTAACCCAGTTTACAATACTGCTGATGCTAATTTTGCTTTATCGTACTTAATAAAACATGTTCAATTTGCAATATTACGTAACACGACTATTTCTTCCGTAAACAAGAAACTGTATAACATTAAACCTTGGATCACTCCGGGTTTGATTCGGTGTATAAGACAGAGAGATAAACTTCATCAGAAAGCTAAGAAAAACCCTGACAATCCTATCATTCAAATCTCCTATAAAAGATACAGGAATTTTTGCAATAACCTCCTAAAGAACTTAAAAAATGACTACGATAAAACTGAATTAAATAAAGCAGGAAACAACAGTAAGCAACTTTGGAAACATATTAAAAATGTCACTTAAATGGCAAAAAAGCATGAATCTAATTCGAATTTATTGCATATTAATCCCTCACCTCTTTCATCAGCTAACCATGTTAATAACTTTTTTGTAAATGTTGGGAAAACTGTTGCCGAACAGATTCCAACACAAGACTGTGTCCAAAGACCTCCACTTGATTTAAGAAACAGGTGTGCCCTAAATTCTTTTGGCCTACTAGATACTGACGAAGACGAAGTTACTCGAATCATTTGTGGACTAAAAGATGACTCTGCAGTAGGATGGGATAATAGGTATTAGTAATAAAATCCTTAAACTCTGTAAGCATATCCTTGTTTCATCTTTGACGCATATATTTCGTATCTGTATTTCCGAAGGAATTTTCCCTAGACTTCTGAAAAAAGCAGTAGTAATCCCTGTTTTTAACCGACTTCAAAAAAAAGGAGGAGGTTATCAATTCGGTTGTATTTTTTTTTTTTTTTTTTTTTTTTATCATTATTTTTTTTTTATGTTTGTTACCTCAGAACTCCGTCGTTTATGGACCGATTTGCAAAATTTTTTTTTCCCTATACAGGATATGCTTCCAGATTGGTCCCATTTTTTTCAAAATCCAGTTCTGATGATGGGATTCCATCATCAGAACTGGATTTTGAATGAGGAATCGAGGGAACTTCTCAAAAATTATAGGCAACCCTATGGTAATTTTAGTATTTTCATCAAGAACTTAAGCATTTACAGTCAAAAAGTAACATTTGATGAAGTGGAACTGATGAAGAAGACCAGAAATGGTCAACGGAACTTCATACACAAATAGATATTACAATGAAGATATACATAGTTAAGCGACTATGACAATACAAATAAATGAATGATTCTGAATAGTTACGTTGAAAATGGTATCATCGAAGTGATCTGATGATGATGATAGAGCCGGAAGGTAGGCACTGGAACTCCGTAATTAATCAATGTAACCTAGCCGTGTTTGGACTTATTAGAATTGTCATGAGATGCACTTTGGCAATAAGGTACTATCGAACTGATCTGATGATGGAGCCGGAAGGTAGGCACAGGAACTCCGTAATTAATCAATGTATCCTAGCCGTGTTTGGGCTTATTAGAATTGTCGTGAGATGCTCTTTGGCTATAAGGTACTATCGAACTGATCTGAGGATGGAGCCGGAAGGAGGAAGGTAGACACAGGAACTTTATAATAAAACAATGTAACCTAGCAGTATTTGGGTTAATTGGAATTGTCATGAGAAATAGGCACTCTGTTTATAAGTGTATCGCAACTAAAAAGTGTGAAATAAAACCTTTTTAGAAAAAAAAAATAACCGACTTCACTAAAAAAAAACACTAAAAGGATCAAAATAACTTTAATTTCGGAAGTCGGTGTTAAATAAGAAACAAACAATACCGAGAAACACCGACTTCCAAAATTAAAGTTATTTTGATCCTTTTAGTGTTTTTTTTTAGTGAAGTCGGTTATTTTTTTTTTTTCTAAAAAGTTTTTTAAATCCGGAAACAAAGACTTAGTAAATAATTATAGGCCAATATCGATACTTTCCTCAATTTCAAAAATACTAGAAAAAATATTAAACAGTAGACTAGTCAAATATTTAGAGAAAAATAAACTTTTATCATCGGCACAATTTGGTTTTAGAGCCAAATTATCTACAGCTGATGCAGTGCACAGCCTGACAGATTACGTCTCTGAAGAACTAGGCAAAGGACAACAGACCCTGGGGGTGTTCCTTGATCTAGCGAAGGCCTTTGACACAGTGTCGGTTCCTTTGCTAATAAACAAATTAGAGGCCATAGGAATAAGGAACACCGCTAAAAATTTTTGATTACTACTTAGATGATCGACATCAATGTGTCAAAATAGACAATATTACAAGTGATGAGCAAATAAGTTCTGGATATGGCGTTCCCCAAGGAAGTATCCTGGCCCCTACCCTATTTTTGATCTATATTAACGATTTGTGTAACCTAAATATTAAACAAGGCAAAATTGTTTCATATGCCGACGACACGGCCTTAATATTTACCGTTAAAACCAACAGCGAACTGTATGAATACGCTAAATTGGGTTTCAACACTGTGACTACTTGGCTTCAAAGCAATTTACTAACATTGAATGCTGACAAGACAAAATATATTCACTTTTGCATGCTTGCGCATGCAAAAGTGAATTCAATTTAACATTGGTAACTCTCATCTGTATGCCCATAAATGTGGATTCCGATCATCCAGCACGTGTGATTGTCCCTGTATCTTTAAAACACGCGACATCAAATATCTCGGGGTTATAATAGATGAAACACTCTCTTTTGGACCACACATTGAAGGTCTAATTAAAAGAGTACGCAAACTAATCTATGTTTTTAAGAAATTGCGAGTGATTGCAGATTCAAAATTGGTGACACAAATTTACTTAGCCCTAGGTCAATCTGTAATCCAATACTGTATCACTTCCTGGGGTGGAGCACTTAAAACTTACCTACTGCCCCTTGAAAGAGCTCAGAGAGCAATTTTAAAAGTAGCCAATTTCCTTCCCTTTCTCTATCCTACAGATCAGTTATACAAATCCTGTAACGTGCTTTCTGTTCGCCAGCTTTTCATAATGCACTTAGTATTAAAACAGCACACCATGCTTTCCTTCAACGCCGAAATTACTAATAAGAGACGGAATGATATTGTTTGTCATTCTAATGCATCCTCAAAATATGTATTTGTAAAAAGATTTTTTACTTTTTTAGGCCCATTTCTGTACAACAAATTAAATAGAATATTAAGTATCTACAAATTAAATAAGTATAACTGTAAAAAGATGATTTTCCAATATTTCCTAAGCATATCTTATGTAGAGACAGAAGACCTACTTACTGTTTGTAAATAAAACTCCGTATATCTAAATTTAGTTAAGTTTTTTTAATAGTCATATTTAGAGTTAATTTATTATTTTGTATTTAAGCACTCTCTCGCCTGAAGCACAGGTTCACCCTAGTTCAGGCATATTAGCAACTGTGTTCTTTTTAATATTTAATATACTTTATTGTAAATGTAAATGCCCTATGTTATAAATAAACGATTTATTATTATACCATTTATTTATTTTTTATACATATCGTTTACATTTTTAAATATTTCTTTAAAAAAACATTTAAAAATATAAAAAATAGTTGTCCGCCGGTGTCGGGAACAGGGTCCAAGCTACCGGTGGTTAGGGCTCCAGAGACAGGAACCTCCTCACAATGCGAGCCGTATCGAGGAGTACTGCCTTCTGTATCAGGCCCTTGATCCAACCGCGTAACGACAGCTTCGACAGATGGTCGTCGAAGCTTTTGGCTATAAGACCATTGGCGGTCACGACCATCGGCACAATGATAGCTGAGTCCACATTCCACATGTCGACAACCTCGTGTGCTAAGTCGAGATATTTGATTTGTTTCTCTTTCTCAGCTTTCACGAGATTCTCGTCATGCGGGGTGGTGACGTCGACTATCACTGCGCGGCGCGCTAATCGGTCTATCACCACTATATCCGGCTTATTAGCTACAATAGTCCGGTCAGTAATGATAGACCGATCCCAGTTCAACATGACATGGTCATTTTCGAGAACTGGGTCGGGCACATACTTGTAATACGGTACCTCAGAATCCACTAGGTTGTACTTCAAAGCAAGTTGCTGGTGAATAATCCTGGCTACTTGGTTATGTCTGTGCAAATACTCGCCGTTAGCCAAACGAGAACAACCAGAGATAATATGTCTGATAGACTCACCCGGCCGGTGGCATGCCCGACACACGTCAACCGTCCCGTCCTTCATTATATATCTCCGGTAGTTGTTCGTTAAGATAACTTCGTCCATAATCGCACAGATAAAACCTTCAGTTTCCCCAAAGAGGTCGCTGAAACGTAACCAGGCCACGGACGCCAAGAAATCTACATCAGGCTCATGAAGAGCCCGGTAAAAGCGCCCGTGGAGCTCCTTGCCTTTCCTTTTTCCATTTATTATTATTATTATTATATTATTATTAATAGCCGTTCATGGTGAGAGAGCTTTTCATTATAATGTTAGTTTTTTGTCAACTAGCGAATCCATTCAGCCTGTGGGATGAATTCAAACCATATCTTTCAGAAGATTTTAAACGACACATGGAGAGGCAGGTAAATAATGAGCTATAACATTTTATAGATCAGATTTTGCGCCAATGATTAGACGTCAATGTGCAACATTTTCAAACATAGTAATCTGGCCCAATTGTTACGTAAAGCAAATGAATGAAGCGCGAACTCGCAACATGCCAAATACGAAACAAAATAACATGTGAAAGAGTAATCGACAGAAAGCACGGGCAGGGAGGTTCTCCGCGCGACTTTGTTGTTTGCACCTCCGATGTAAGTTCCGATTAAAAATCGGAACCAAAATCCTAATCGGAGGTGCAAAATCAATCAGAAGTTTCGACCTTTCGGAATCGGAATCGGACCTCCGTTACATGTCAGATTTATTACTATGGGCCAGATGCCTAAAGCAAATAAATAAAAAAGTACATTTATTTCATTTCAATGATGTATGCATAAAATAAAAGATAAATTAACCGACCAGTACCTAGTATGTTGTTGTTTAGATAGGAGCCTTATTTGGAGCCTTATTGTTTTATTTTATTTTTTATTTTAAGTTAAGTATGTTTCTGGAGGTGGGCGTTGATGGCTGCGCCTCAGTTTCAAACTATTGCAGCTATCATCGTACATAAATAAGTTGTTACATTTATTTCTAGTTTCAAATAAAGATTATTATTATTATTATTTTATTTATCTCAGGACCCTGAGGTCCTGGACCTTTGGGAGGCGTACGAGGAGCCGAAGCCAACTCGCAGAGGCCCTTTAGATAATTATAAAGGAACATGATATCAACCGACGATTATCCCTGTACGCGCTATGCTAGTGCACCCAAGGACAACCCCCGGTTATTGAAAAACTGTTGCGACATATGGAGAACAAAGATAATAGGGCTATGGTTTTTGGAGTCTAAAGTGGACTGGTAACATGGAACTATGTCAAGACTATGGCCCCTGCCTGAACAACGTTATTAATATGCATCGAAAAAAGGCAGGGGGTGACTTGCACACTCAATAAATGGGCCCCCAAAAACGGCCGCTAGCACGAAGTGACGTAGCAACAAGAGGGCAACATATCCTGAGATGCTTGAGGAGTGGAGAGGTATACCACGGCTATCAGGACAATCCCGGAAGTACGGTCAAGATCCCTACCAGCACCTTACTGGATTATACATCCTTCTCCCGAGCACGTTTGCTCTTGCGAATCTCCACTCAAGCCAGCCAATAAAGGCAAGAGAGAGGTGGGAGCTCAGTTCCTCGTCAGTGTTCACTACGGCCGGCCAATAAAGGCAAGCCGGAGATGAAGAACAAGAATTCTCCCGGGAGATCGGGTCCGTGGGGTCGCTAATGCCCAACAGTTCGCCACAAAACTGCACTGCGGATTGTATCTCTCTTAGTCTGGCCCCTCACCCCAGGCATATTACGGCAAAGCAAACTTTACCGATACAGACCTAGGGTATATTGGAGCACGCAAGCCCCACCACGACGTCAACGTAGAGATACGGCGATGGGGTTATTATTATTATTATTAAGTATTTATAGAATAAGTAGTTACTTTTTAATATTGTTGTTTGTCCTGTGCGAGTCTCAAATAAATGTTTTCTTTCTTTTTAAGTAGTCATCGTATCTATGGACAAGATCTGGAGCACCAGAGAGGTCGCAATCCGTACATCAATCAAATCAATTTCAATAAATAAAACATAAAGTACGAGTATGTGCGCATTTAAATCTTGCCAGACGTTCAAGGAACTTTACTCCTTAAGTGAACATGCAGAAATGCATTATTTTTATGGAGTTGCATGAGCAAATGGCCATGAAAAAGCATAACACATTTTTTACACATTTTTCTATACACAGAGTTGACCCGGGTCACCACTCACACACCTGTACGAAGCTCCGCCCACTTCTACTCCAACTGTTTAAGTATTTAACTAAATGTAAACAATCTTGACATGTCTTTTATCTAAAAGTTGTCTAAAAATTTTATCTAAAAATAACAATTTGTTATTTACCTATACCGATGTTTGATAATTAACTTGCATAGCTTAGGCACCTTATATAGCTTATAGCCTTCCTCGATAAATGAACTGTTCAATATTATAATAATTGTTTAATATGACATACTAGTTGAACTGTTGTACTCGTTGTTTTTTTTATTTCATATACAGTAACCGTAATCCGAGGTCTGATGTTACTAAATATACAATATTCAAATAATATAGGTACCTACTTACTTCGATAACGCAAAAATAAAATACTGATATTAATAATATTTATTACACCATTAAATTATTGCACCACACAAAGCAGTATCGCTTCTGAAAATTCAAGCAACAAATATTTACTCAGTCGCTTAAAAATTGGCTTGTGTGGGGTTACATACCGATCAGTCCAAAAAACTAATAAAATCATATCTACCCTAAAAAATTGTCTCCTACACAAATGAGATATATAATACTTTTATCTGCAAATATATGAATTTTAGTCTGTGCTTTACAAAATGTTCCTATAGGTACGATAAACATTATGGTCACCCTACAAAATTTTCTCCTATACAAAATTGAAAATCAATTTTCTCTTAAAATATGGCATTTAGAAGAACGGACGATACGTTAAAATTTAGTTAAAAAATAGTAAGAAATCTTGATCTGCTTTGCGTTAATCTACGAAGTTTAGTCTAGTCAATAAAGCCGAAAATCTTGGGCCCTCAGTTCAGACGTTTCAGTAAAATTCAACTCTCATTTTCTTTTAAATGATAAACTTTTTAATCATATTTCTTTTTTACTAATTCATAGAGGTATGTAATTAAAATATATTAAAGTCGTATGTATGAATTTCGTCAGATAAATTCAGTTTTTGCAGATTCTTTATAAATGACATTAATGAATTGAGGGCCCCAAGGTAAACCGCCATAAATCTGTAATGTGATATTCTACACCTTTGAGAATTTCTTAAATTGTTTTAGAAATTCTTTACTATATTCCTAAATAATAATTATTAACCCAGACATCGTACTTTCCGAGATTTAGACTATGCCTCTTTCTGCAAGCGTCTGGATTGAGGGCCCACGTTATTTAATCATAACAGTTTTAATTTACGTTTTAGAAATTTATGGTTCATTGCATTAAGTTTTACTAATTTTTAACTAAATTCCCTATAAATCTTGTTTCTTAACATAAGGATTTAAAAAATGGGCCCTCAATCCAGATGCAGACGTCGTTTATACCGCGTACATCGAAGGACTGGAACAATTTGCCTGCTGCGATCTTCCCGTCCAACTATAATTTAGGTGTCTTCAAGGCTAGAGTGAATAGGCTCTTGATAAACTAGTGCGCCTCACCATCAATGATTGCATCACTGCTTACCATCA
Organism: Mythimna impura; assembly: GCA_905147345.3. NCBI lineage: Eukaryota > Metazoa > Arthropoda > Insecta > Lepidoptera > Noctuidae > Mythimna > Mythimna impura. The sequence goes on along the minus strand of LR990368.1, from coordinate 6,110,106 downwards.
GGTGGGATAGTCAAGCGCTGGTTTATATCAATTAAAAAAAAAAAAAAATGGGCCCTCAATCCAGATGCACACGAATCATTCGGGTACAAGAGTTGGTCCTGCCATTATGACGTTTATGAAAAATCGGGAGCAGGAATGAGACAAAAAATAAAACCAAAAATAATATTCGAAACAATTATAATTTATTAAAGAAAATTGAGTATTTGACCACAGAAAGATAACAATAAAACTTATATTTAGAGATTCTTTTCTTACTGTACAGGGAAATTAACTAATATCACATTTATTTTGGGGACATACACGATAAATTGTCTAAAGTCACCGTCAGCTTACAGACGCAAAGATGCGTGGTCTTTTTAAAATAGCGATACAATCAAGTTTTCAGGAAAATTCACATCACCAGTTGGCGCCACTTAGCTGGAAGGTCTTCTAATTTTAAAAACGTATACATGACGTTGACGTCTAACATTTGACGTCTGACTAATGTCATTAACATAGGCGTATTGACAGGTGTCTGGACCTGACGACTCAGTGCTGCCACCTGGTGGACGTCATTTTAGAAAACCCTTATTCAAATTTTAAATTCCGCGCTTAAATTGGTGTATTCGAATTCTTTCACTGAAATTTGTACCTTATAATATAGCGCATACAGTTCTATAATGTACCGCATTTCGGTCTGAGCTGACTTTTGAGTGTGTGTGTGTGAGTACAGAATCGTCGTGTTGACAGCGTTTACAGACAATGGAGGCCGTACCACGAGCATTTAACGCGATCCATTTCACGACCTAAACTGAACTTTTATGTGGATGGAGCTATATAGGGTGAATAGCTCCATCCCTTTTTCATGCTTGCACGCTTGACATTTTAACACGTCCTATAGTAAGGCCTGAGCCCTCCTAGCCAAGTTACAACCATTTCGTTTCGATTCTCTTTTCGTTGTTCGCCTCGAGTCGGCCACGCCTCCAATTCCTTTGTTCTGACGTCATCTCAACGCTCAGTCACGTGGTCAGAACAAAGGAATGGGAGGCGTGGCCGACTCGAGTTAATCAACGAAAAGAGAATCGAAACGAAACGGTTGTAACTTGGCTAGGGGGGCAGTACTACTTCGTAACTCCGAAAGTAACATTAAGGGGCTACATTAAGGGGTAGCCCGCGAAATTGGAATTTTCGAAAGTTTTTGCAATTTGCAGCTCAGTATCAGATAGTATGGTAACAAAAATTTGCGGTAAAGATATGATTGTATGTATTTACACAACTATACTAATTAAAACCATTAACATAACTCTACAACTTAGAGAAGAGTTAAAATGTGCCATTTTAATAAAAACTGGACATTTTACCTTTTCTCTTTGTGTTGCATGAAATTTAATAAATAAATAAAAGCGGTTTTGGTCGCACAGTCACTTCATCTCCGTCTACAGCTATATACAAGCAAAGTTATGTACAAACGGGTAAAAAAGGGAGGAGACCACTCACAGTCTATTAAAAAACTCGTTCGGATCGTTGTCGATCGAAAAAGTGAAAAACACTGCTGCATTGGCCAAAATGAATCGCAAAACTGATTCTTTGGAAAAAAAAAACCAGAGTTCTGGTTATGCGATTCGTCGACTCTTCAGGCGAACAGAGAGTGAAGTGGCCACACCATAGACTAAGCTACTGCTAAGGTCATTTTATATGTCTATGGCATAAGTTGGCAATGCCGCCCGTAGTGATGTCCGCTGAAGCGTTTCAGTACTACGCAAACGTACGTTGTAGGCAAACGCTAATCCGAGTAGGTGTTACAAAAAATTTTGTAATAGGTCTACATATTGGCTTGACGTCCAAATGTCATGAGATTCCCTTATAGCACGAATACACATAAAAGCAACTTGCACAATGTTTTTTTTTTAAATTTGGAAATCATCAAATGACCCCTGCTCTAGATGGAGCAAGTTAGGGAATACAGGTGGGTTTTAGTCAGTTAAAGTCTGACACTCCCTTTCACTTAACCTAGAGCAGACAAAAAAATTTTCGTGTCATCACGTCGGGGTCACCAGTTTGGAAGTAAGCGGAACAGAGACTAAAATCCTGCAAACCTCCGTTGAAAAGGGAGGATCATTCGACTAGACAGGTGTTATGTCTGGTGGGCAACTGCTCGATATATTATTTTTATATGTTCAAATCGCGCGGAGAACTTTAATTGCGCGACGCAGGATTAATTCTTGTGTGACGCCATAGAGGTCGCTGCACGTGCAACCTACGAGTACTTTCATACTTGAAGTTATTGGCATATGTATTCCTGGCGTTTTATATACATATTATAAATATTCGAAATGGAAATCTACCGTCTCATAGAATATAACACTTTTTAATAACAATAAATACAGGTAACTAGATAAAGAAGGCAGTACGTAAGTGGACGGATTTACTTAGCTTTGCTTTGATTCGCCACCGATCAAAGTAAAACAGTACGATCCATGTTAAACATACAATACTACTTATGTAACAAATACATGTACTCAGATCTGGGTTTAAATACAGTTAAACAGGAAATTTCACATTACAGCAGAAACTATCAAGATAGACTTCGGACTCACAGAAATTTACTGGCCTCGAGGCTAAAAGGGGAAGGCAGTGTAAGACACACAAGGCTCAGAAAGCACAGTATCTCCTCTCTAACCAGCAGATTCAACTGAATCGGAGACCCAAGAATGGAAAGAGCACTCATTGGAGTCTCTTTCGAGCTACGTGTTGAAATTCCAGTATTATGGTACAGCCAATAGAGTGACTCATTGTGTTGATCACAGATCGTCATATTGCAGACATGAAAAAAAAAATACATAAGTGAACATGTACATCAATGTTCGTAGGAGTCGCGGTCTTGGAACACAAGAGCGAGATGCAGAAATCTTATATAGAATAATTAGTAAAAATGAAAATAATAATAATTGAAAAAATTTAAAAAGAGTCTCCATGATCTGTTAGTAGACAAGTGGTCTATAAAAGATTTCTTATTGGACAAATCACTGCTCCAATATAGCAGATGATCAGTCTTGATGTGTACCTACCTACCTTAATTCTTTTCGTTTGGTTTTATTTTTTTATTTTTATGTGAAATATTTATAATTTGTAAAAATAATGTACCTATATTCCTATTTGACTATTGTATGCCCCAAGGGCAGGACGTAGCTGATCTATTTAATACCTGTATTATGTACAAACCTATGCTCCACAATAAAGATACTGAATTAAAAAAAAAACTTCCATTTTTTTAAAGGTTCCATTCTATTCGCACGTTTTGTGATCGTCATTTATTTTAAACCTTCTACATTCGTGTTAATATTCACATCAACAAATCAAAAGCTGCATCTTCATAATGATTTGTCATACAATTTATCGATCAGGCTTTGAAAAATCAAAGATCATTTATTTCATCATTAGTTAGATTATAAAGAATATTTTGGCGCGTAGCAGAAATTGAAACAAATACCGCCATCTTGTTTTCCACTACAATTTCCGCAGACAATAAGGGTTTTCTTGAAAATTATGGTGACGGTAAGTGGCGACGACTTACCCTAATTTCTGAATTGATAATTTCTGAATTGAGCATTTAAGTTGAATATTACTTAAACTCTACTTTCGCCTGAAAACCTATCAAGATTTGGCTTTAGGGCTATATTTCACCGGGACACCATGGCGGCGCGATTAGTCGCTGCTACCAACAAAATGTATACAGCTCTATAGAGAGTTACTCACCTGGTGTCCGTTTGGTTGCGCAACCAATTTGGTGGCACGACCAGTTCGGACGCCAGTCCGGCCGCCAGTGATGCCTCCACCACAGAGTATGTTAGGGCTATATTTCACCGGGACACCATGATGGCGCAACTGGTCGCGCCGCCATGGTGTCCCAGTGAAATATAGCCCTTAAGGTGTGATTCGTTCTTCATAAATAATAGGTACTCAATTCAGAAACACTGCCTAAGGCGAGAAATCCTTTACTCTGTTCATAACTTTTTTTATGCGTTTACCTACAAAACTTAGTTTCGACATCCCAGTGCTGCCATCTAGTGGACGTCACTTCAGAAAACCCTCATTTCACAAAGCTTTATTAGCGCCCTCTAGGAATTGTCATTTGAGCGCCAAAAGGCTCTTGGAGCTCTGTACTTATGTTTTAATAAATTAGGTCCTGTCAGTACTTAAGTACGTATTATAATAGATTATGGTTTAGAATAGTGTCATTGATATTATTTCAACCTTTTAATTGTCTACGTCGGATATATCCGACAAACACCGCCATCGGCGATCAAATATTCCAATTTTCATTCATCTCGTCAGCTCTACTGACACTTATGGGGATTGAAGAGCTAAACGAGATGCGAGTACTCAGTCGCAAACACGCGACCCTAGCGAATGGTACACGAAAACGCTCGTCGGACAAATCCAACGTAAGTGGTTAAAGTTAATGTTAAAATACTCGTATATGTAGGTAAATAAATCAAATCACAAACGGTTTTACCAAAGAAATTATCGACCCGATAAATACCTAAATGTTACGTACAATGCGTTTGAAATAAGAATAGGATCGATTGCCATGTTGTGACGTCACGTCATACTGTCAAATCGCAAGAAACTGGGCAATTTTGAAGAACTCAGAGCTGAGCAAAACTGAAGAACTGGATTCTGATTAAACTTTTTTCGTTCACAGTTCGCAAAAAAAAATAATTAAAAATTTCTTGTGTTGCTCACCATAATAATTCTTCGATTTGACAGTATAACGTGACGTCACAACATGGCAATCGATCCTATTCTTATTTGGAACGCATTGTAAAGTGTTTTTTTTTTTCTTATAGATAGGCTCGCGTTTGACCACTATCTCACCTGATGGTAAGCGATGATGTGCCCGACGATGGGGAGCACGCTTGCTTAGAAGTAACCTATTCACTCTTGACTTAAAGACTCCTAGGTTGTAGCTAACAATGTTGTTATTTATTAGATTTATCTCTATTACTATACTAATATTATACAGTGGAAAGATTTGTATTTTCGTTTTTAATGAATAAACTCAAAAACTATTGGACCGATTTTAAAAATTCTTTAACTATTAGAGTGGTACTTTATCACTGAGTGACATAGGAATGCGGGTGAAGCCGCTGGCAGAAGCTAGTTACCAAAATATATCGTTTGTTGTGGACACAACATTTTAAAGATTTCAAAACGTGCATATACTGAAAAATTTATTGGTTTTGACAAATACAATAATACTAGGCTATATTATTTGACACTTTATTTATTACGTATATACGAGAATAATGACAGCCATAACCATTCAGCCCCCCTAGCCAAGTCACAAACGATAAAAGTAAACTCTCAGTAGTCTTTAATAGATTTTCAACTTTATGTTATTGGATATAAAGTTGAAAATCTATTGAAGATTACATAGTGTTTTCTTCGTTCGTTCCGGTCGCTAACGCTCAGTAGTCTTTAATAGATTTTCAACTTTATGCTCTTAGGTATAAAGTTGAAAATCTATTGGAGATTACTAAGCGTTCACGTTTATCGTTTGCAACTTGGCTAGGGGGGCAGGTTTTATTGGGGTTCCGTACCTCAAAAGGAAAAAACCCTTATAGGATCACTTTGTTGTCAGTCTGTCTGTCTGGCTGTCTGTCAAGACCCTTTATCTCAGGAACGCGTGGAGGTATCGAGTTGAAATTAAAATCATGTACTTAGGTCTACGGCCCCTTGAAGTTGTGAAGAAATCAAACTTCTAAGTTAAGCCTTTATGTCGCAAAAAACGTATATTTCGATACTCTCAAAGGAATCACAATTCATAGGGTACTTCCCGTTGCCCCAGAATCCTAAAATTTGGCATGAAGCAAGATCTTATAGCGCAGGTATAGGAATAGATCTGAAAACAGTAAATTGTTTGAAACCTACGTCACAAAAAAAAATCATTTTTGCAATTGGGAAAAATCTTCCGAGACTCCATTCGGGAGAGTTGTAGTTTGTACGGAAACCTCAGTGCGCGAGTCCGACTCGCACTTGCCCAGTTTTTTTACATATGAAATCGTCGTTTTATGAAACTCCTAATAATTAAGTATGAAAAATTATTTGGGTTCTTTGTAAATACAGCGGTATTATAGCAAAACCAAAATCCAAAGAAACTAATGAATAACTAATTTCAAAACGGGAATAACATTCCCTAAATATAAAAGTTTATTTGAACTTATAATCCAAAAGTCAATCAGAAGATAATTATCATCACAGTTCAAATTGTGCAGTTTTTTAGAATGATAATTTTATCAATTCACAATTTCAAAGACCCAGAACACGACTACGTTTGGGCCCGAAACTTTACATTGAACCCAATAATCGGGAATTAGGCCCAGTTGATACCTCATCTATTAGTTATGAGTTTTGAACTAACTTTTTAAGCCCAGAAACCAGATTTTTTAAGCCTGTTAGATAACCATCTCATGTTGTGTCGTCTAAATATACACCAAGATTTAACAATAATTTGTTTTCTTCTTAAAACTACGATTTATTCCAAAATAAATGCTTTATTCAGTATTTATAGAATCTTTTTCATAATGATTCAGCTGGGAGATTTCTAAAAAATCAGCACAACAATGATACGTTATGTACGTGTGTGATGTGATATGATACGTTTTTTTAGTTTAATTTCTTATAGTCCGTCTGATAGATATCGCTGTCAGCGATAAGACCGCCATTATACTAATAGATTTAAGTTTCTATAAAATTGTTACTATTTTGGTGCACAATACAGTTTATTCTATTCTACACCTTTGTTCAATCAAGATTTACAAATTCAGATTTATCAAAACTATAATTAACAGAAAAAGGAAATAATTATATTATATACTAAATACTGTACCGATTACATTGAAAAAATTACAGCAAATTGTAAAAAAATAAGCATTTATTTTGGCTTGATTTTAAAATTACATGGTTATTTTATTATATTAACTATATAAGATTTTATCCAGGTTAGTATGACATTATAAAATAAATAATATATAGTAGTATAGTATGGTTGGTATGTGTAGTATGTGTATAGTAGCATTATTAAGTTTTCCATGTTATTTTTATGGTATATGATGTTTCATTGAAAACCTTGCTACATTACCCGTCATGTCAGCAGTATAAATGCGCCACATACTATCATTGGTAATATGCCTTTGATTGTGACAATACAACAACATTAAGTTGTAGTTATCAAGCACGAATTTTTAATCACATGAAGAAATGTTAAAGGCATATTTTCAAAAATTTTTAAGAAAATTTAAAATTTTCAAAAATCTTGAAGAAATTTTTATAGCATTTTTTCGAAAATCTTCGGACTGTGATTAAAATAGTGTTACGCAATTGGGGTGTAGCACTGTAAAAGGTCACACTAACCAAATTTTGGACCCTCAGAGAGAAGGTATATCTTAAAACTTTCGGTGCCAAGAACATACAATAATAGGGATATGCATGTTTTTTTTTTTATTTGATAATTTAAATACTTTTTAACTTTTATTCACCAGAACAGATATGGAAACAAAAATTTAAATATCTTCATCAGCAACGAAGATATTATTAAGCTTCAAAGCTAATAAGAAAAAAGTCAAACGTGGTCTTTCAATGTCAAAGGCCATGACACTCGTACGGTCGCCATACAAAACGGCATTCTGGCGAGAGAAACAGATATATGTATTTGTTTAAAATTGTTATATCTGTTTTGATTTCCTACCAATGGTGATATAGTTTTCACACTTAGTATTCTTTTTTTTGTATATTTATTGATATAATACTGGTTAGATAAAAAATATTTTTCTTGCATATTCCCTATTGGTTCGTATGCCTACTACCCGCCTTCCGAGTCGTTATACGTAGCTGTTTGTCGATTTGTATTCAAGCTCAGGAACCGACTAGCGAGTCCTTATCTACAATTCATTTATTGTAGGACCCATATACTTATTTTTTATCATTAAATTCTCCTATAATATCCCATATAAAGTGCTGCCATCTATCTGATAACTTATGACTTAGATATTCAGCTATTCACCGATAGGTGTCGTTATTGGCGTTCATTGATCTTTGTCAAAGAAAGTGCTGCTATCTACAGTTGGTTTCAGGAACAATTTTTCGTAATGGTAAGCAGTTCAAATCGTTGATTCCACTATTATAAAATTGTCCACCAGGTTTTATTTTTAATTTTCAAATAATGTTTTCCATTTTATATCATTTAACCTTTTTTTTTAAACTTTTCGTTTAAGTTATTACTCACATTACATATTCTTGTTTGTTGATAACCACTAGTTAAAAGGCGTTTAAAAAAAAAGTTTAAGTCAGTACGATCACAGAACGAATACTAATATACTGGGTCCTTGACACCAAAAGTGTTAAAAACATCTTCTATACCTAAAAACTATATCTTTTTATTAAACGACGATAATTATATTATTAATCAATCAGATCATAGTTCGTTTAAATGCGTCTTCTCGACCTATCTCCTAGGAACTAATCGTATTTTGAAACGTTAAATCACCTACGATTCTGCTTAGGACTCCGCGTAACTCGTTAGAACAATGCCGCTGGCTAGCACTCATATCGTACTGTCGCATCATGTCGTTGGGGCTTCGTCGACAGCCCCCCTAGCCAAGTTACGACCGTTTCGTTTGCGTCGAACGCCTCGAGTAGGCCACGCCTCCGATTGCTTTGTTCTGACCACGTGACTGAGCGTCGGAGGCGTGGCCTACTCGAGGCGTTCGACGCAAACGAAACGGTCGTAATTTGGCTAGGGGGGCAGAGCTTCACAGTTTTGTATGTAAGCTGTGAGCAGACGTACAGCAAGAGTATAATGACAATTACGCGTCTATAAAGCTACTCCACAGTATAAATATATGGAACAGTACGGAAACTACCTACAAATGTTCGAAACGGCTCACTCACACAAACGTAAGTATCGAAGAGACTCATAAGCGGCATTCGCTACTGACAGGACCGCGAGAAACGCTTAGGAGTCTCGTCGATGCGTATGTTCGTGTGAGTGTGCTGTTTCGAATATTTGTAGGTAGTCTCCGCACTGTTCCATATTATCTATACTGTGGCTACGCGTCCGTGGACAGTAGGCCTAAATTGTTATTTAGATAACTTGTTAGGATTCAATTTACATCATTCAAAGAAAAAAAAAAGTACAAAACCACATACATAATTATGAGTCTACTAACTGTCATAATCGACCAAAAAGAAGAGAGAGGAACATATAAGTATGAAACTTCCTTCTCCTTTTCGATTATACCGTTCCCACATTTTATAAAAGGTCAAATTAAATTGCCTGACGAAACTTCACAGAAATAGGTAAGTACTGAAAAAAAAAAAAACATTTCTTGCCAAATATTTTTAAGACTCGACAATAAGTCATGCCTCTCTAGCCACTGTTTGAGGAGTGGCCAGAGAGGTACGATCCCCTCACCTTCCGTCTGCTGCAGGTTCTCACCGGACATGGCCAGTTCGGGAGGTTCTTGTTTCAGATTCAGGTGGAAGAAACGCCCGGGTGTCACCATTGTGAGGATCGCCCGGAGGACATTGTGGACACCCCGCTTGGGCAGAGCACCGCACTACTATATTCAAAATAAGTTCTGAAAACTTTTAGCCACATAGCATAGCTGTGAAGTTTCGACAGAATCTAATTCCCCGATCCAAATTCAACCACTAATAATTTTAAAAGCTACCATCTATTTCCTACTTATAACCTAACTTAACCTTCCACACAGAGCACGAGATGCGCTGGCTGCGACCAGAGATGCCATTACTGAAAATTGTTGCCACACAAGCTTTGACTATTGCAGTTTGAGTTTGTATGTAGTGTAAAGAAAGATTAGACTACTATTATACACCACTAGTTTTTAATTAGTACAAATACTTAAAGGGCTTATTAGAAAAGGTCTTGTCTCAATAAATAATATTCATAAACAGCAAAGTTATTAGCGTTCGTTTATATCCCAAAATGTCACTCAATTTATGGAAATTGTACAGGCTATTTATTGATTATGAATGAAAAAACAATGGAAAAACACTGCGCGTAGTATTTTTTCTAGTAACAAATGTTATGAATAATTGATTCAATTACGAATTTACCAATTATGACAAATTTTCGAGGACAATTTTGGGATTTCATTTTATTTTATTTTAGACTACATAAATATGATCAGTAACGGGTACAGGTAGAGCCCATTTTTTTTTTGTTCTAATTAAAAAATAGGGGTGTATACATATACTGACAAATTAAATAGAATTTTGACTTTATTATCCAGAAAATGTCCTTATATGTTTTTTTTTAGTGGCCTTTCGAGGTTAGTCTGCTTATCTGGACTAGCCTGTGGCGGCCTTAATAAATTAAAGACTCTAGCCAGGACCGTCATCATCATTTCAGCCGAAAGACGTCCACTGTTGGACATAGGCCTCTCCCAAGCGTCACCATAGCGACCGGTCCTATACTTCTCGCATCCATTGGATTCCTGCAACCCACAGGTCATCGGTGACCTTCCAACGCTGCGTCTCCCGGGACGTCGGAACCTTCCTCAAGAGCCAGGTCTTATAAAAAACTAAATTATTAACTAATTGACTACACGCTAAGGGCATCCCCTATACAGTACGGACCTCGGCTTAGGGCGAGACTGGAGGGAGGACAGCAAAGGACGGGGTGGACCAAACATTGAACATCCCTATTGTGACGAACCATCAATTTGTGTGAGTAAAGGCTGACATTCACTGACATGTGCAGTGTGTATGTCATGTTCTGTCAATTTCATATCTAGCCGGTGCTGGCTATGTGTCTCGATGCTCTGTGAGCTTCCACGTCGCTATAACTGTCAGTGTGTTATCCGTGGGGATGTGGGGCGCTGAGAGACGGCCACGTGGGCGTCCAAGCCGTCGGAGGCGCGTGACGTGCGACGCAGCCAAGCGGCGCCCTGTGGTTTCTCTGAAATTGAAAATGTACAAAGAATATGAGATTATTGGGCAGATAATAAGTAACTGGAGTAATACAAAATACACCCCAATTAGATAATTAATTCATTAACGCTCAGGCGGTAGCCGGCGCCCGGAAGCCATTGTCTTACTATTGTGTCTCTAATTACGCACGTCAAAAGGTTAAGTTACAATTATAATTAAAGCACTGAAATTTTCCATAAATGCACGATACTCCATCTGTTTAAATGTAAACAATCTTGACATGTCTTTTATCTAAAAGTTGTCTAAAAATTTTAACTAAAAATGTTTACAATTTTTTATTTACCTATACCGATGTTTGGTAATTAACTAAATTTAAATAATCTTTGTGTCTTTTATACGATTTTTTTTAAATGAAAAAAGATATCAAGATTGTTTACGTTTAGTTAACTACCTAAACAAATGGGGTATAGGCACAGAATAAGAAATAGTAAGGTAATGTGTTTTTGAGAAATAAGTTATCTTAATGGTAGGCAAATATTAGGGGCATGGACGCACTAAATTTGTAGCGCATCAATATTGATACCTACGCACACACACATACACCAAAACGCTAGTGACGCAATCAAGATTTATGAGAATTTATCAAAATAAGACATTTTTTGTCCTAAAATAACACTTGATTGTTTAAGGATAAAAACAGGGCAAGTGCGAGTCGGACTCGCGCACTGAGGGTTCCGTACAAACGGACCTCACGCCCCAGCTACCGGGATCCCGATTTCCAGCCACCGTAGGCGAAGGCTTGCGGACGGCGAGCAATGGGTAGCCCGCCGTCCGGCCGTCCGGTAATCGTCTGGACTGACCTCGAGTCGTCAACGGCGCGTAGTGTTCCACGCGTGCCTCAAAAAAAAAGTCAGCAAACCATAGGGGCCAAGCAGGGTCGAAGCCTACTGGGGCAATGGGTTGTGCGAAAGTGTACCCCGGGGCCCTGGAACGAAGGCAAAGAAGAAACAGCCCCCCTAGCCAAATTACGACCGTTTCCTTTCGATTCTCTTGCGCCGAACGCCTCGAGTAGGCCACGCCTTCGATTCCTTTGTTCTGACGTCATCTCAACGCTCAGTCACGTGGTCAGAACAAAGGAATCGGAGGCGTGGCCTACCCGAGGCGTTTGAAGCAAGAGAATCGAAACGAAACGGTCGTAACTTGGCTAGGGGGGCTTAAGTGAGTTTTTGTTAGTAAAAGTCTGACACGCCCTCTCGCCCCGCCCAAGAACGCGAGAAGTCATTGGATGATTTCTCACCTAATAAAAAAAAGGATGTCCATTTATGTTACATTTGTATACAATCTCATTCATGAAGATATCGAAAATGTTTAGTGTCTGTAAAGCCTGCGTGCCTTTTTCTAATTGCATTGGGGTCAGCTTCCTGTCTGCCTGGATGCAGCTCATTAGGTACCAGTATATATTTATTTATTTATTAATTGAAAATAATTATGTATGAGTTCACTGATCAGTATTCAAGACTTAATGTTAATGTAACGAGAAAATTAATTACTGTTTAAAAGGCGGGGTCCTGGTGTCCTCAAATACAGGCTTGCAGCCTAGTTTAGGCACCAGTCTTCCACAATAATAAAACACTTGTCACTACATTTTAAGAATTTGATGTATTGTAAAATATTATGGTGAGAAAATAAATATTTATTATTTTACATTGATCGTCCATAGCATAGTCGGCCTTATAATGTTCCCACTGTTGAGACTCAGGCCTCCTCTCTAGGAGAGGGAATGGGCCGTAATCCACCACGCGGGCCCAGTGCGGGTTGGTGGATGTCACAAGTCTTCGAATTTTTGGTTCTAGGACATGCCGGTTTCCTCACGATGTTTTCCTTCACCGTTTTGAGAGCAGTGGTGAAGAAATAAATTACACAAATTAATGCACCTGGTTGGGTTTGAACCCGCAACCTACAACTCGTAAGTCGGAGCCGTTACCATTCGGCCACCACTGCTCTCAACGGATGGATCGTCCACAACACAGTAATTGGGTGATATGATACTCTTTAGGTAGACTGGTGTCAGATTTTTTGGTTTCTTACTAACAATAACAGCAGTCAAAGATACACAAATGACAATCGGGACCAACGACTAAAAATTTTTTTTTTAATATCGCAGCATGCTCAGATAGGAGCCTTTTCGCGCTCGCATACAGAATCGTGCGCACAAATTATTTTTTTTTTTTTTTTTATAGTTTCGCGCTTGACCGCTCACCTGGTGGATTATTGAACTTCTGAACTAAAATAGTAACAAGTGATACTATCTACACCAAAAGTTGTCTTTAAATAAATAAATAATTCTAATAATCACATAAAAGATGAAGAAGCGTGAAGTATCAAGCATCCGGTTTGCGTCCAAGAATTGCGGGAGTCTTCAATAGATTTACCGTAGCCCTGTAACGCAAAGGGCAACTGAGTGGTTAGTGATCAATTAGACTGCACTAATGGGTGAGGGCAAAAAAAACAAAAAAATAAAAAATATAGATAGATACAGAAGTCAATCTACTAAGGGCCTGCGCTTACTTGAGACAAGACTGTTTTGTCTACGTCACGGCGCACACTATCAAGACAAAACAATCTAGCGGCGTACGGCCAGTGTTGTCAACTTAGTGGATTTTCCACTAAAACTGGTGGTTTTAACCCCTCATTTAATTGCGAAATATTGGTTTTAGTGGCTAGTGGATTTTTCTAGTGCTTTAGTAAAATTCTATTTCTTTTCCATAGAATCTATAATGATCAATCTGATACCGACGATGATGGCGCAAACAAAAATGATTCGTCTGAAGACGGAGCAGTTAGCTCTCGTTCGTAATCCGAAGCGGACGGACGTTTGTCGCATCGCGTTGTGATTTTTGTTTCGTGTGTGACTACTTGTGCTGTGATTAGCTGTTACTGTTATTTCCGATTCCTTGTCGCTCCTGCAGTGTTTTTACCTGCGGTCTACGCCCAGTGGGTGGAGCTGAAGAGGGATAGAAGATTTTTGTGGCCTTACACTTCATATTAAGACTTTAAAAATTGTCTTCAAAAACTTTTGCATTTGCCGAGGTTCGAAACCGCAACTTCTTGTGTGACGGTGCTTGGGGCCGCGTCTGTGCGCACTGGACCAGTCAACCAATTGCTCGCTGGTTTGAAATTGCTGATATATATCAACTGCCAAGCTGTCTGACTGTATTGCCCTGCTTATTGCTGTTTCACGGATTTTAGGCTACCTCATATTGTTTAACATGCCTCGCATGATGCGCTCACCCCCCCAGAGTTCTCCAAAAGCTTGTGTGTTACCACAGGCACTGTCAGAATCTGACCTATCACCTGCTTCTTCGGGCCTTGATATTAATCTCTTTGGTTCAGTTAACATTGCTACAAGGCCGAACAACAAACGTTTTCGAAGTGAAGGTGATGATAGCAGTACGGAGCCGGACGCAATTGAAGAACTGAAGAACATGTTGATCTCCTGGAAGGCTGATCAGGTTAAATCCTCAATAAATTAGTGGCTGATGTCTCTGAATTGAGGCAGCAGAATCTCTCCATTCAAAACTCCAACTTAGAGATCGAAAAGTCCATTAAGTTCTTCAATACAGAATATGAGGCTATGAAAACTCGCTTAGATGCTGTGGAAAAACTCCGCCGTAGACGGTCCCAAGCCCGGTTGAGAAAGGAGGAGGGTTGGCTGAGAGGAGACCTAGCCAGCCGCAAAAGGTCAACGTCGAGTATCGGGCGACGGTCAATTAACCCGATCTTAAAGACCGGCCTAACAAGCCGGTCACATTGTATGTAGGTAGGAAATGACCTAATACAACCCGCAACTCTGAAGATAGGTACCACAGAACCGGGGGCCTTGGCTTAATCGCCCAGGCCATGAGGTAGTAACCCTCTATAAAAAGTCTCCAATCCTAAGGTGGGCCACGCGCCGATAGGATGAATGGCTTGCGGATGGCAAGTCTCTAGCGCCAACCTCGACGGACCTGGCAAACGTCGTTGTATGATGCCTTCCTGAGGGAATAGGCGTCACCCCTCAGGCGACTTTATTATCGACCTCACTCGTGGGAATAGAATGATGAATGAAATACAAATAAAAACAAAACCTAACCCAAATAACATGATACAGCAAACCTTAAACAAAAGTATGTTCTCAAGACAAAGAACTATGTCAACACCATCAATCCTTCCAACAATGTGTGACGAACAAAATTCTACCAGCAAAACAAATGAAGAAGGTGAAAGTATTGTAAGTATAAAAGATATACAACCGAATACATTCGAGAACCAAAATAAAGAGAATGACAACTGGCAAAAGGACAGAACCCCCTCCAGGAGATTTAAAAGGAAAGAAACAAGCCCAATACATAATGATACCAACAAGAAGAAAAAAAACTGCCCCGAGATAGCGATACCAACTCACAATAGTTTTGATATACTGGAAGACGAGCAACCGCAGGATGTAAGCAAGACTAAAAAAGAGTACGTACCTAAGCCAGAACCTATCTTTGTGACAGGAGTAATAAACGTTACATCACTGAAAGACGTGCTAAATAAGTTCGTCGAAACTTCATTATATACTATGACTACTCTCAGATCAGGTCATGTAATTAAAATAATGCCAAAGGACATACAAACCTACAAGTGCATTAGAGAAAATTTTATTTCCCGTAATATATCACACTATACGTATCAGCTAAAAAGCGAAAGAGCCTACAGAGTCATACTACGTGGACTCCACTCATCGGAAGACACTAAACAAATTGCCAAAGAAATTACTGAACTGGGTCACGAGGTTAGACAAGTAGTCAACATGCTTCACCGAACTTCAAAAGATCCTCTACCAACGTTTTATGTGGACTTAGAGCCAAAACATAATAACAAAGACATCTTTAGTGTGAAAAATATAAATAACTTGAAAGTCACATTTGAAGCCCCATACAAAAAAAATAGCAAGGAAATACTGCAATGCAAAAGGTGCCAGAGATTCGGACATACAAAAAACCAGTGCTACAGACCCTTTAGGTGTGTCAAGTGTGGGGAAGAACATCCTACAACGACCTGCAAAAAAAGACCAGATACCGAGGCCACCTGTGCTAACTGCCTGGAAAAGCACCCTGCCAGCTACAAAGGTTGTAAAACATACAAACAATATAAAGAAAAAATATTAAAAATTGTACCAAAGGCCAAAGATAAACAACAGGTGACAGACTCGTCTGACAAAGTCGTAAATATCAACACATACTATACTCCAAGAGACAACAACACAAATAAGACATATGCAGTAGTAACCAAGACACAAACTAAACCAACAAAACAGGCGGAAAGCTGCACAGACATCCAGAATATTGCCCAATTACTAGAAACTATGCTTGAAAAGGTCCAGCAGACAATGATGGCTGTAATGGAAAAGATGATGGACAAAATGCTAAATAGCGTTGTTCAGCTAGTCAGCAGTCTTTCCAATAAATGATTGGACGCAACCTCCGAGTAATAACTTGGAACGCCAACGGCTTGACGGAAAGACGTCAAGAATTAGAAGTCTTCTTAGAAACGGAGCGGATAGACATAGCATTAATATCTGAGACAAGGTTTACAGCTAAATCCCATGTAGCATTCAAAAATTACACGATACACACAACAAACCATCCATCTGGGAACAGTCATGGAGGAACAGCGATTGTTATCAAAAACAATATCAAACACTATCCCTTGGAGGAATTTCGCACTGAAAAATTTCAGGCAACCTCTATAAAGCTCACTGACAACCATGCCGAAATGATTATATCTGCAGTTTATTACCCTCCTAAACACATAATATCTGAAGGAGAATTCCAAATTTTTTTTGCTAAAATGGGATCCAGATTTATTTGTGGTGGAGACTGGAACTCCAAGCATACACACTGGGGTTCCCGACTTATTAATCCAAGAGGTAGGCAACTCCTACGAGTAGCAGATAGAATGAAGCTTGATTGGCATTCCAATAGCGAACCTACTTACTGGCCAACCGACAAAAACAAGATTCCTGATCTGCTGGACTTTTTTATTACAAAAAATGTTGACAGGAACTTTACAAAATTGGAATCATGTGTCGACTTAAGCTCGGACCACACTCCAGTTGTTCTCAACATCAATACAACGGTGACACTAAGTGAGCCCCCCGCACGAATATACCATCCGAAAAACACAAACTGGGAAATATACCGAAGTGTCATAGACACAGAAGTAAAGCTACATAAAAAGATCCTAACGGTCGAAGACCTAGAAAACGCCGTCGAGGAATTAAACATTATCATTCATAAAGCCGCTAACAAAGGAACGCCTGAAAGCAAAGGAAACCCCCTGAA
The DNA here is from genome assembly GCA_905147345.3 of Mythimna impura. Lineage (NCBI taxonomy): Eukaryota > Metazoa > Arthropoda > Insecta > Lepidoptera > Noctuidae > Mythimna > Mythimna impura. The sequence continues at coordinate 6,092,803 of LR990368.1, read as the reverse complement.
ACACAATGTCTACCCTAAAAATATCAAAGACAAAATAAAAGAAAAAAGAAAACTTAGAAAAAATTGGCATATCACTAGGTACCCGAGAGACAAAGCTTTTTAAAATAAATGCTCGATAGAGTTAAAAAACCTCATAGAAATGTTTAATAACAACAATTTGCAGAATTACCTGTCAACATTATCACCCTCAATAGATACGAATTATTCGCTATGGAAAGCAACCAAAACCTTAAAGAAACCTAAAGCTCAAATAACCCCTATTAAGGACAAGATAGGAGGGTGGGCAAGATCAAATCAGGAGAAAGCCAATGCTTTTGCTGATCATCTAAGTGCTGTCTTTCAACCATTCCCAGAGTCTGATCAGGAGCACACAACAGAAGTGAAAGAGTTCCTTGATACACCTCTGCAAATGTGTCTGCCGTTGAAATGCGTAAGTCCTAAAGAAATTTTAAAACTAATAAAACATCTCAAGGAAGGAAAAGCACCAGGCTACGATCTAGTCGACGCAACCTTCTTAAAACAACTACCACACAAGGGAATTATGAGCCTAGTTAAGATATTCAATGCCTGCATTCGGCTTGAACACTTCCCAGGACAATGGAAAATTGCTCAAGTCGTAATGGTACCTAAACCAGGCAAACCACCACAAGAAAGAACTTCGTATAGACCTATAAGCCTCCTACCTGTAATTGGTAAACTAATGGAAGAAATCCTTTTAAAAAGAATGAAAGAGCACATAAAAAACATAATACCCAGTCACCAGTTCGGATTCCGAGAAGAACACGGTACAGTTGAACAGGTCCATCGCATCATAGACGTTATCAGTGGATGCCTGGAAAATCGATTGTACTGCTCTGCTGCTTTCTTGGACATAAGTCAGGCCTTTGACAAAGTCTGGCACGATGGACTTGCATATAAACTCAAAAAGTTACTTCCACACTCATTCTACCACATGCTCCTATCCTACCTAAACCGAAGAAGCTTTCAAGTTAAATGTGATAGTGAATGTTCTGATCTGTATGAGATACGCTCAGGTGTCCCTCAGGGTAGCATACTGGGACCGGTTCTATACCTGATCTACACTGCCGATCTTCCAACTAATGGGGACACAGTCACTGCGACCTATGCCGACGACACTGCGATCCTGTCAGTACATTCCAAATCAGAAACCACTTCATATCAACTACAAAACCATCTGTACGAGATAGAGAAGTGGTTCAAACAGTGGAGAATAAAGGCAAACCAAACCAAGTCCACCCATGTAACTTTCACACTTAGAAAAGAAACCTGCCCGCCAGTAAAATTAAACAACGAAGTCATCCCACAAGAAGACCACGCAAAATACCTGGGTCTATACCTGGATAGGAGATTGACTTGGCAGAAGCATATCTGGACCAAGCGCAAACAACTTGACAGCAAACTCCGTAGCATATATTGGCTAACAGGTCGCTACTCCCGCCTAAGCAACGAGAGTAAAATGATGGTCTACAAAGCCATCATTAAGCCTATCTGGACATATGGCATTCAACTATGGGGCACAGCAAGCAATAGCAACATTGACATTTTGGAAAGGTTTCAAAGCAAAGCATTACGAAACATCTTCAATATACCCCAAAGTATAAGCAACAAATTTAAGTACCTAGACTTGAAAATACGAACAGTAAAGCAAGAAATCAGTCAACATAGCCTGAGATATCAGAAAAGACTCGCACAACACACAAATGAGCTGGCACTAGCACTGAGTGGAACAGGAGGACAACAGCACACGAGGTTGAAGAGATGTGACATCCCTGGACTCAGCGCCAGATTCGTACAGGGAGATGAGAGCTAGCCTGAAACCGCTCTCATTTAATACAATATAAACATAAACGGACTAAAAGTCGGCCAACCCAGTGGCTTATTGTTCTAGGACAGATTGCCATGGTGCAGAAAAGAACAAAAAAAAAAAAAAAAGATGCTGTGGAGGTTGGACAGAAGGAATATGTGAAGCGCCTTCATGAAATCGCCAGCAATAGTAGCGGACAAAAGATGGCTATACTTGAAGGAAAAATAGACTCCATGGAACAGCAGGCGCGCCAGTTCAACATAGAGGTCTGTAATCTGCCGGAAAAAAGAAATGAAAACCTGTTGTCTATTATGGAGTCGATATGTAGTGCGATAAATTCACCGGTGTCGCACAATGACATCATATCCATACATAGAGTCCCTCACGCGCGCCAGCAGGATACCAAACCTAAGAATTTAATAGTTAAATTCAGGTCGCGGATTGTTCGTGACAACATACTCAGCGCCTACCGTAATGCGAAGAGCCTCAAGTCTGATCAGATAGGAATATCAGGCGCTACTACTGTTTCTGTCTATTTGAATGAACATCTGACTCTAAAAAATAAGGCTTTATTTCGTGAGGCCAAAATACTTGCAAGTAAAAGTGGATTTAAATATGTTTGGGTCAGAAACGCGACGATACTTGTGCGTGAGCGAGACAACGACAAGTCATTCGCGATTCGCTCTCTTGAAGACCTCAAAAAAATCGTTACTAGTAGAAAGACCGGTACAGATGGCGCAAACTAATGAATTTAATGATACTACTGTATTTTGGATTATTGTATTTTCCTCCAACTTACTGCTATTATGTGATGTATTATTTGTTCATATCCACAATTTCTCAGTACTATGCATATATTGCTGTTATTTCTTGTTATTCTGTAATGGCTTGTTTCTATTCTGTTTGCTGTTAATTATAACTACAACTTTATATTTTCTTCAGTTTAATAAGTATGTCTCATGTATATTGTTTCTAAATTTCAAATTACTTAAATTTTGTTTTCTTAACAATTTCCTTCATACAATTTGACCGGGTAGTAGTGCACTGGGCTACTGGCTTGGAACTACTGTTTCAATTCTATGTTCAAAGTATTGTGTGTTATTTCTAATTGTTGTAAACTTGTCAATCAATGGCTTCTAGCAACGTTATGATTTATTACCAGAACTGTAGAGGGATCCGTACGAAGTTACATACACTTTATATGAATATAATGGCTTGCTCTTATGATGTCATCATACTGACTGAAACCTGGCTGATTCCCAGTATCCAAGATAACGAATTTATGGACGATCGGTATGTAGTGTTTAGGTGCGATCGCGATCGTTCTGCGACTAAAAAACATGACGGTGGGGGCGTTTTGATAGCGGTGCTCCGTGGATTGCGTCCTACTTCTCTAACAACAAAATTTCTTCACCCAGAAATCGAAAACGTTGTGGTGCAACTACCTTCTTCCCAGCACAATAAACACCATATTATCAGTGCTACGTACATACCACCACGAACACGTGAAGAAGTATACACACAATACCTAGACAGGTTGCAAAACTTAGCTAACGCTAGCACCACTGACTCTTACTTCATTTTTGGTGACTTTAACTTACCGGACATCGCTTGGTTGGACCAAGGGAATCATGCAATTGCACAGGTTTCAAATTCAATAGGTCGAAAATTGGTGAATTTTATGAATTTAATCAATGGCTTGCAATATAATATCATAAAAATAAATTGGGTCGTATACTTGATTTACTTATATCTAATGTAGATTGTCAGGTAGTATCATGCAATGCTTTACTTGACCTCGATAGTCACCACCCAGCATTTTCTGCTTTGACTTGCCTGACTACGCAATATACTCCCCTGAAATGCCGTATAGTTCATAGATATAACTTTCATAAAGCCAATTACGATGCCATAAATTATGAACTAGGTAAAATTGATTGGGATATAACACTTTCTCACCTCGAGTCTGAGCAAGCTGTTAACGTTTTCTATGAGAGGTTATACGGAATTATCAAATCGCATGTTCCACTAACTAGAACCAAAAATTCTAGCTTTCCAGTCTGGTTTTCCCCCTCTCTCATAAAAATCCCTCTCTCATAAAAATCTTTAAAACCAAAGAACGCGCCTGGATTAAATGGAAGATGTACAACAACCAATCGGATTACTTTAACTTCTCTAAGTATCGAAAGCTTTTCCACGGAGAGGCTGTCAAATGCTATCACAAGTACATTGAAGTACCTAGTCGAAGACAGCATTCCTAAAAATATAAAGTATTTCTGGACTTACATCACATCCAAAAAGGGAAAAGCTAATTATCCTGCGAATATGTATTTCAAAAATGTTTCTTCTGATAACCCTACGAGCATATGCAATCTGTTTTCCTCTTTCTTTTCATCTGTTTATGAACCTTCTAATTTTGATCCTGAAAATTGGCAGCCTTCTGACAGCTTTGCAGATAACTCGTCTTGCATATCTGAAATTTACCTTGCTGTGGAAGTTATACGTTTGAAATTAAAATCTTTAGATCCTTCTAAAGGGGCGGGTCCAGATGGTTTACCACCAAACTTTTTCATTAAAACATGTGACGGCTTGTGTACTCCTTTGTATATCATTTTTAATAAATATTTGCGTGAGGGAGTTTTTCCAACAATATGGAAACGTGCGTTTATTACTCCTGTGTACAAAACTGGTGATAAGAATAATGTAGAGAATTACCGCCCCATTTCAATTCTCTCCACTTTGTCTAAGGTTTTTGAGAGTCTTGTTCACGGCGCCTTGTATCCCCATATTCATCAACTTATTATACTTGAACAACACGGTTTTGTCAAACATCGTTCCACCACGACAATTCTGTTGGTATTTACAAATTATCTTTTTGAAAAATTAGATCAACGAGTTCAAGTAGACGCCGTCTATACGGACTTTCAGAAGGCTTTTGACAAGGTGGATCATTCACTGCTTTTAGAAAAAATAGCCTTCAATGGTATTCGAGGTAATTTGTTACGATGGTTAGCTTCATATATTTTTAATAGGACACAAAGAACTGTAGTTAATGGTTATGAATCTGAACCAGTTGTTGTTAGGTCTGGGGTTCCACAGGGTTCCATTTTGGGTCCCTTTCTTTTTATTATATTTATTAATGACAATCATTAAAAACTGCTTTAAAAATTCCAATTTTCTAATGTATGCAGATGACATAAAAGTTTACAGATCATGTAAAAATATGCTATATTGCGCGCTATTGCAAGATGATTTAAATAGGCTTTATGTTTACTGCACTAAAAATAAGCTTTTTCTCAGTCTTCCAAAATGCCATACCGTTACATTTACTAAAAATAAGAAAATTATACATCACAATTATTTTATTAATAGCGCACGCTTGAGCAGTGTTGCAGCCGTCCGAGACTTGGGTGTCACACTGGATTCACGTTTGCATTTTGACATCCATGTTGACAACATAGTGAATAAAGCGTATCGGATGTATGCGTTCGTCATGAGATCATCTAATGACTTTTTGCGGCCCTCTACGTTCTTATTGTTATATAAAACTTTGGTACGATCCCAGTTAGAATATGCCATTCAAATCTGGAACCCTTTCTACGAAAAATATTGCTCCCATATGAGCAGTTACTGAAGCGATATGGTGTTCTAAGTTTGGAGTCCAGGAGGCAGCTTCTGAGTGTAATGACACTGCATGGCTTATGTAACAATAAATTCGACTGCATTGAACTTACTAATCAGTTATGTTATAGAGTGTCCAGAACTGTTTTACAACGAGGGGTGCGCGTGCCCCGACTATTTCACACTGGCATGTGCAAATCTAATGCTGGCGTGCGCGCACCTCTTCGTCACCTTGTTGAAACATACAACACTCATTTTATGGAGCTTGACATATTTGCACTCTCTAACCGGTTGTTTAAAAAAAAAAGCTATAGATATTTTGTCCAAAAAGCTGTAATAAGGAGAAAGATAAATAGGAATAAATTAATTTGAACTGAATTAAATAGAAATTAATCAAATGGAATAACAATTAAACTGAATTGAGCAGACGTTAATTCTAATTAAATTAAATAAATTGCATAAATTAAATTGTATATTGTATTGAATTAAAATAAATAATGTTGAATTAAATTGAATTATAATAAATTGCACTGAATTGAATGAAATAAAAATATTTATGTAAATTAAATGAAATTAATAATAATTGAATTGAATTATATACTATATTTATTATGATTATAGAAATTAGTTTGTTATACATGAAGCTTTCGCAGAAGGCACTGTACCTACTCTGTAAACTCTTACCACAGTCCTTCACTTCTTTTATTCAAATGTCAAGATGTGGACATTGGTGTGGGTTACATGTTTGTGCATCTAGTTTTAAGGATTTTTTTTTTGTATTTCTCTAGCATGTAACTGTTTTTGTCCCCAATAAAATAAAAATAAAAAAAAATAAAAAAAGACGAATTAATACATGCTGTTATTGAATAATTTGGATGTTGAATTACCTACTAATGTTAATTTACCCACAAATGGTATTTTGATCAACTGATTGTTAATTTTTATTACTTATTATTAAAGGAAACTAATAACCTATATGCCTACTTATTTTATTTCGTACAACACACATTTTTCTGTGGGAAATTTTGCGACTGTGTGTGGGATAATTTTTTTTGTTATTGGTTTTCTGGTGGTTTTAAAAGTTGACTCTAGTGGTAAGCTAGTGTAACTGTTGGCAACACTGGACGTCTCAAAACAGTCTTGTCGCAGACAAGTCTGCGACGTCGTAGACGATTCTGTCTTAGACAGTCTTGTCTCAAGTGTGCGCAGGCCCTAACGGATCTAATCTTTATCTCTCAAATTAAACGAAGATTTAAACGGATTTATTTAAACAAATGTTCATTTCAACCTTCAAATAACTATTCTATTATATTCTTTATTAATGGCAAGTAGAGCCGATGTCCACTACTCTGCCAACGTCCAAAGTAAAATGGAAAAGCAAAGCGTGTATATTATTATTTTAGAAAATGGAAAAGGACAATAACTGTAGATCAAAATTCTTCGATTGATTCAGTTGAACTTGAAGGGTTAGTATTGGACTGAAACAAACAAAAAATAAAAATACATAAATATTATAATTGTTAAAACATTAAACTTAAGTAAACCAAAACTCAAACAGAATATTTGGGGGGCTATGACTTATAATTTTATATTATTGTGGCGGATGAAGATCATCATTGCCACAAGCAGGACCTGTACCATCACGTTTAAAGTAATATTGTTTCAATCCTTTTTCGAGTGTGGGTAAGAGATGGCGCTAGACAACCTGTATAGCTCTATCTCTTACCCATACTGAAATAAGAATGAAACAATCTTACTTTGAACGTCATGGTAACCCCACAGTTCTGGAGAAGGATATGTTAAGAGGGCGTGGACATTGATTGGGAGAGGAAACGTACGAGTCTTGATATCCATAACGATACTTAGGCGTGTGAATCAAAATAGTTTAGAACCACACGCGCAGTCACCTAACAGACGCTATATCACTGTGAACGATGCCTGCAGACTGAGCCATTAGAGCTCACACACACGAGCGGCATGTTGCTAACGGCAGAGGGAACTGCAGCCGTCGACCATATAGTGACACTTGACACACATGACGGAAGCCGCCGATCTTCAAAGTTAGAATGTCGACGGGCGCCATCGACGCGTCGACAGCTGCCGCCGACGTGGCGACGCAGGGTTGCCAGATGCCGAATTTTTTTATCTCGTACTAGGGCTGTCAAATATCTCGTACTTTCAATACAAAATCTCGTAAAAGTATACATTTTAAAAATCTTAGACCTTAATTTAAGTTCACTATAATGTACTATAACTAGCTAGCCTGGGGCAGGAATACCGGCAAATAAAAAATCATTACTCTAGGTGATTCATATTTTTTATAATAATTTTACCAAAATCTTCAAATATTAAAACAAATTACTAGGTAATAAATTTTGCACGTACTTGCTACTAGTACATAATTGTAATTATGGTTTTATTTGTTAGTGATATGTAATGTCAGGGGTATCGGTAAAATCATCTTCGTTTTTATTGTATGGTTTTTCATGTTGTTCTACTGATTCCGGATAACATTGTTAAAATCTCGTAAAAAAGTGTACAAGATTTGTTTTTTTCTCGTTTCTCGTACAGAGACTGCAAAATCTCGTAAAGTTACGAGATTTCTCGTACATCTGGCAACGCTGGTCGACGACTACCGCTGTCCCGTATCGTCGGCTGCAGTTACCTCCGCCGTAGGCAACATGCTGCTTGTGTGTATGAATTCTTAGAAACTCCCGCGCCACCGCTATAAGCAGACGCGCGACTTTAATTATAAGTTCAAATAAACTTTATGTTAATAAAGGTACGTTATTCTTTTTCCGAAATTAGGTATTTATTGGATTCTTTGTGTTTTGTATTTTCTGTAATATCGCAGTACTTGTAACTATTTTTGTATGAAATATAAGATTTATATATAATATACTATATATATATATATTATATAATCTTTATCATTATAAATATTTATCATGTAAATGATCGAACGTGGTTGGAAATTACAAAAAAAATGTATAGTCGCCCTCACCACTACTTCCACCTACATACGAAATTAGTGTAAAATGTTCTCGTATGTGATTGGTTGATGAGTATTTTATATATGACACAACATTATCACTACTTCCACCCACGTACGAGAGGTATAAATATAGCCGTCTCACGGCCAAACTTTGTCGTCGTTTGTCATCCTCGCTTCCTGTTGCTCCAAATTGCTGTAAGAAGAAAGAATAAATCCTATTCATCTGAAATCTTCAGTTTCTGCCTTTCATTTCTTCGGAAACAATCCACCCCTGCGCCTGAATACTCTACAAGTACCCTCTACTACCCGCTACCAAATATTCGTGATGCAGAGTGATCACCGCGCGATCATTCGAAAAAACGGCGGCTAAGCTTTATATTACTCTTGAAGTATGGTTTGGAAGAGTCACTGGGGACCGTCCTCCTGGAACGCAAAAGGCAACTGAAGGAACACAGTTCGGTTTTAGTCAGTAGGAATCTGACAAAGTTAATTGATGATTACCAGAGGAGGTCACTATTATCTTAAAGAGACTACAAAGTTTGTGGAAGTAAATAACATCGAGTAGATAATACCACCACTAAAATCTCAATATCATTGACTTTAAATCCTGGGATACTGTACCTATTCCGATCTCTGATGATTATACACCAAAAAAGAAAGTGGTTTTTATCACTCACCAGGCCCACTTTCACTCTTCTGTGAGATCAACTGCCGATACTCGGTGGACAATCTTCTACGTCCGTGTTCATACTTCGCTTCCTTCGCAAGCAGAGCTTCTCGCTGTATTTGAGTCTTCAGTTCACCAGGCACGTCTGGTATGAACAGCGTCATTAGACCGGTTAGCCCGAAGACGACATGCTGAGGAGGAAAGTGAGAAAATTGTGTCTCATCTCTGGAATTTTTTTTTTTTTTCAATACATTTGCTCGGCAACCCACTCCTATCTCTACCGCTTTTAAGCACGCAATTCACTGTTTTTCGCACTAGCGCGGAAAAGTGCGCGACTTATCTACGCCAGAATCTATTGTAGGTACTATCGTATCAGGCTGGGCGCCGCGTAGCCCCCACGAGTCACCGATCGACCACAGTTTATTTATTTCTTCGTAAGTGTATTGAAAAACGTCGTTTGATACACGTGGAAATTTGTCACTGCAGCAATTCCGCCTCGGTCGTAATGACAATTTTTCTCTACTTGTACCTATTAAAATGTATCTATTAGATCGACTCGTCACAAATCAAACAAGTCAACTATAGCGATTTAGATAGCGGCATTGTTCGAAACCGTTACCGCGGTCCCGGAACGCAAAGGGCAACTAAAGGAGCACAGGTGGGTTTTAGTCAGTAAAAGTCTGACAAGGCAATGTCTCGCTCCACCTAGAGCGGGTGAGGTAATTTGATGATTTAATTTTATTCTCACCAAAAAAAAAGTAGACGAGCGATTGTCAATTTGTGACATTAGTTTTGCAATCATGATTTTTGTGGAGTATGCAGACTTATAGCGTCAAAAAAAAAAACCAGTAAATACTATAAAGAAATTATTTAAATCTACCAAAAATGAAGAAAATACTGAAATTTTAGTGTATTAGTTCCAGAAACGCGCCCGAGAATGAAGCGACTCGCTGTGACGTCATCTGTCATGATCGGTCTCCACCGGCGAATGAATACGATCAAGCCGTTCGTCGCACGAATCATGACAGATGACGTCATCGTAAACTGTCAACAATACTGGCATGACACAACCGTTGAGGGAGCGCTTCTTTGGACGCCTGAAGAAGGTATTCAATAGCTGTCGACGAAGGTGCGGTGCACCTTGTTTCCGCCTGAATACCTTCGTCGAAGACTATTGAATACCTTCTTCAGGCGTCCAAAGAAGCGCTCCCTCAACGATTGCTCCATGTCAGTGGTATTGATACCTAAAGCATTATTATTATTATTATTTAAAAACTATAAATTCAATAGATGGAACTTACCTCAAAAACGACGACAAAGGCTAGTCTAGCCGCGAACACATGCCAGTAGTGGGGGGACAGGCCATAGGGGTCCGGATGGTAGGGGGGGTTCCTGTACCCCCGGTACGCGCACACCGGGGGGTCTACTTCGTTTTCGTTGACGCCCCAATCTTCCTTATAGTCTGATGTGTTAAACCCTGAGAAAATAATTGATGAACGGCATTTTAAAGATCAGTTGTTTTAAAGAAAATGCCAGGATAGCCCGCGAAATCAGGCGAAGCCCATTTTCCCTTTACCTCTGGGCCCTCCTGTTACAGTCATGAAATTGGTTTTATATTGTAGAGAAATACCTCAGGTGTAACCTCACTTAATTTCAATAAAATTAACACTTATATTTCTGAGATTTTTTAATTTGAATTTGTAGATAAGTTAGATTAGAAAATGCAATTAGTGGAATTTGAATGTCACGGCCACCTTTCTACCATCCCCTTTAGCAGTGGCAAGTATCTCTAATAATACGGAGCGAAGCGAAGTGGAGTTGAGCTACCCTCCGTTTCGTACTTTCTGTTCGGCACCACTTCGATTCGCTCTGTATTATTGGACTGCGTTCTGTCCGGCTCGCAGCCGCGTGTTCATTTGTTTTATTTGAAAGTCCGCCTAGCTCCACTCCACTCCACTTACACTGTTTCTACTGATACGGCGTGGATATCTCGAGCACTTTGATTGACCAATTCACAGTCTGCTCCTCTCCACTGCGCCTGGTTCCTCGTCAGTGGAAACGCACACCTTTTTTTACTGTTCGTTAAACACATGTTGACTTCTATTCGGTATGCATAAGAATGGCATTTTAAGCGAAAAAGTGGTTACGATACCAACTATTTACTACAGCCGCCAATTGTCATGCTACCAACGCAATAATAGTCAAAATCGGTTGAACAGATAGTAAAAAAAGTTCTGTTTAAAAGTCTAATCTTACTGCGAATGGAGTGTAAGTAGTTTTGAATTTGTAGCGACATCTATGGCGTCACGTAAGAACTAATCCTGTATCGCGCAATTAAAGTTCTCCGCGCGATTAGATCATATAGAACAGCCCGAAATCATCTATCGAGCAGTAGCCCACTAGACATAACACCCGTCTGGCTGGAGGATCCTCCCTTTTCAAAGGAGGTTTGCGGGACTTTACTCTCTGTTCCACATACCTCCAAAAATTCATAAGTCTATGTGTGTTTTACTTTGTATAGATAAAATAAATAGGTACTTACATGACAAAGAGTGGTCGATGTACCCAGTCAGTGTGTTGTCAGGAGAGTACACATACTTGTAGACCATGCGAGGTATGAAGTCGCTCGTGTAAGCTATCACAAAAGCCTGGAAAAAAATAGTGTTCTTTAAAACATTTTAGTTATAGGTCGGTGCCGGGCCCTACATAGAGGGGAGGGGTTGGTGTGAGTGAGCCGTGCCCACCAGTATGGTCTAGCGTCCACCCCAGGGTGTTGAGCTACCGATTCGCTTTATTTCTTTCTAGGTATGTAAGGGGCCAGGCAACACCTTAAGGGTGCTTTTCCACCAGAGATGTGTTATACTACGTTGCTATGGATGCGTTTGATATCCACCAATCATATTCATTGGTGCACATAGCTTAGCACTGGTGGAAACGGATTCAACTAAGATATGTTTTTTATATGGAAGGATGTGGGCTATACCTACTGCTATGTATGCGTGCTATGGATGTGTGCTATGGATGGTCGCGAGTGGTGTAGCTATGTGCCGCTTCCCTACTATAGATACATTGCTTAGTTCGAGCTGTGCATCTTCCTCGCCCAGCTACTTTGCGGCAGCGTATCTTCATAGCACCTCTTACTCGCACCGCTACATAGCTTAGTATCAGTGGAAACGGTCACATAGTTTCAGAGCATAGCTGGGTGATTCTTTGAAACCGAGAGATTGTCTCATTCATCTGGCCTAGTTTTTTTCTTTACGATTTGATATTTTTATTTGCATATTACTTTTCTCCGATCACTAAATGTATCAAAGGCACTCATTTGCGCCCAGTGGCTTACGACACAAAATAGATAGGTACAAAAACTAGGCCAGATGAATGAGACATTCACTCGATTTCAAAGAATCACCCAGCTATTACATCCTTGCAGCATAGCTGCATAGCACATCTCTGGTGGAAAAGTAGGCTAAAGATTACACTGTCAAACCCAGCCAGGCGCATTACTATGTGTAATTTATTTCACTTTTAATATGTTGCTTTAGTTGCCCCTTGCGTTGTAGGGCTACATCCCCCTTAGCCAAGTTACGATCGTTTCGTTCGCGTCGAACGCCTCGAGCAGGCCACGCCTCCGATTCCTTTGTTCTGACGTCATCTCAACGCTCAGTCACGTGGTCAGAACAAAGGAATCGGAGGCGTGGTCTACACAAGGCGTTCGACGCAAACGAAACGATCGTAACTTGGCTAAGGGGGCAGGTAACCTTTTACCTTCCTTTTTTTGCCTGGCTAACCCCCTACGGTTTTGCTGACATCTCTTTGACGCATGCGTGGAACACTACGCGCGCGTCTGGACGGATACCTAACAGCCGGACGGCGAGCTACCCGTTGCTCGTCGTCCTGAGTGTCTCTAAAGATGTAAAGTAGATACTTACATTCGAAACGACAGCAGCGTATGTGATTCCCTTAAGAATACCGTACCTAGAACAAAAAAGTTAAACATGAAAGTGTTACAGAGCTGGGCCTGTATGCGACGTACTCAAACAAAAGGACCAACTTCATTTGAGTGTCCATAGGGACACGTGGGTGCGAGGCTGGCGCGGGAAGCGGATCGAGATCGTCACGAGACGCGCACGGGCAACTCACGCTATGACCCAATATGGCTATATTCCCAGACTAGTTCGAGCTAACCGTGTGCGTTGTTAAGATTTTTTGAAGTGAAACTTCTTTATCGCGGTTGGAAAAAAATTTAGTGTAACATTTTTTCGTTACGCGTCACATTTTTCCGTTACGCGCCATCTTTTTTTTTATGTTTGTTACCTCAGAACTCCGTCGTTTATGGACCGATTTGTAATTTTTTTTTCCCTTTATAGGATATGCTTCCAGATTGGTCCCATTTTTTTCAAAATCCAGTTCTGATGATGGGATCCATGAGGAATCGAGGGAACTCCTCAAATATTATAGGCAACCTTATAGTTATTTTGATAATATCATCGAGAACTTTTTGACTGTAAATCAGTCAAAAAGTAACATTTGATGAAGTGGAACTGATGAAAAAGACCAGAAATGGGCAACGGAACTTCATACTCACTTTGATATCACAATGAAGATAGTTAAGCGACTATGACAATACGAATAAATGAATGGTTCTGAATAGTTACGTTACGTTGAAAATGGTATCATCGAAGTGATCTGATGATGATGATGGAGCCGGAAGGTAGGCACTGGAACTCAGTAATTAATCAATGTAACCTATCCGTGTTTAGACTTATTAGAATTATCATAAGATGCACTTTGGCTATAAGGTACTATCAAACTGATCTGATGATGGAGCCGGAAGGTAGGCATAGGAACTCCGTAATTAATCAATGTATCCTAGCCGTGTTTGGGCTTATTAGAATTGTCATGAGATGCACTTTGGCTATAAGGTACTATCGAACTGATCTGATGATGGAGCCGGATGGTAGGCATAGGGACCCCGTAATTAATCAATGTATCCTAGCCGTGTTTGGGCTTATTAGAATTGTCATGAGATGCACTTTGGCTATAAGGTACTATCGAATTGATCTGGTGATGGAGCCGGAAGGTGGAAGGTAGACACAGGAACTTTCTAATAAAACAATATAACCTTGCAGTGTTTTGGGTTAATTGGAATCGTCATGAGAAATAGGCACTCTGTTTATAAGTGGATCCTCAAACGTCGACACGAGATCCGGCACTACAATTGATGGAGTTTTCGCTCGGTTACTAAATTTTGTTGAATGTAAACAATATATTTCGTATTTTAGTTACCATATGCCATAAATAACACAAATATATAATAACGACATCAATGATAGTAATAATTCTATTACAATTAATAAAATTCAATAATAATCTTTGTAGTAATAAGCTAAAATGAAATAATTGTAGAATTTGTATTTATGTCTATGATAATAAAAGCCTTTTATTAAACTTTATCTAATTTAACTTTATTTAACCAATTTCTGTAAAGTTGCATAAAGTAAATTATTTTTTGAAAAATAACGTCATATAGAAGTTTCACTTCTTACGAGTGTACGCTAGTACACGCACACATTTTTTTTTTTCGGTGGGAAAATCATCCAATGACATCCCGCGCTCTTGGGCGGCGTGGGAGGGTGTGTCAGACTTTTACTGAATAAAAACTCACTCCTGTTCCTTCGTTGCCTTTCATACCAGCCAAGTCTTCCTTTAAGAAGCAGATCCTTGGCCCTAGTAGGCTTCGATCCTGCTGGTCCTCTACGGTTTGTTGACATCTCCTTGAGGCGCGCGTGGAACAGTTTGCGCCGTCGACGACTTGGGCTCGATTCTGACGGTTACCGGACGGTCGGACGACGAGCTACCCATTGGCGTTGTTATGATAGCTCGATTATGGAGTGGCACAATCGCGCGCATCCCCGCATCCGCGCCGCTCCTCGTAACACGCTGCCAATCCGGCGAAGCCCTCACTATAGTGGTATAATAGCCAATCGACAAGGTGGACTGTCCAGGATGTTCTGTGCCCATCATCAGCTTAGTTTTTTACCGACTATGTCAGCCTCCAGTCTAGCCGGATGCAGCTAAAGACCAGAATTTTACATGGAGCGACACAACCCAGCGATGGATAAAACGATCCCTTTTGGCAAGGTGGGGTCACATCTAAGCTAAAAGAGACTTAAATGTCAACGTACCAAGCACCAATATCTTCTACTCTCTCAGCCAGCGGCCTACGAGCTTGCGTGACCATCTTGTATGCGTCCAGGCGTATTTCAGCTATGTTGTTGAGCAGCGCGAAGAGCGGAGCCAGAGGGAACGCTGCCACGAACAGTGTTATAAAGCCGTACTGAAGAACTAAAAAAAATATAAAAAAATTAGAGCTATACTAAGTATTTAGAATAGAATAGAATAGAATAGAATAGAATAGGACAGGATGAAGAGGTATGGTTTGGTATGGTTTGGTATGGTTTGGTATGGTTTGGTATGGTTTGGTATGGTTTGGTATGGTTTGGTATGGTTTGGTATGGTTTGGTATGGTTTGGTATGGTTTGGTATGGTTTGGTATGGTTTGGTATGGTTTGGTATGGTTTGGTATGGTTTGGTATGGTTTGGTATGGTTTGGTATGGTTTGGTATGGTTTGGTATGGTTTGGTATGGTTTGGTATGGTTTGGTATGGTTTGGTATGGTTTGGTATGGTTTGGTATGGTTTGGTATGGTTTGGTATGGTTTGGTATGGTTTGGTATGGTTTGGTATGGTTTGGTATGGTTTGGTATGGTTTGGTATGGTTTGGTATGGTTTGGTATGGTTTGGTATGGTTTGGTATGGTTTGGTATGGTTTGGTATGGTTTGGTATGGTTTGGTATGGTTTGGTATGGTTTGGTATGGTTTGGTATGGTTTGGTATGGTTTGGTATGGTTTGGTATGGTTTGGTATGGTTTGGATTGATGGATTGATGGATTGATGGATTGATGGATTGATGGATTGATGGATTGATGGATTGATGGATTGATGGATTGATGGATTGATGGATTGATGGATTGATGGATTGATGGATTGATGGATTGATGGATTGATGGATTGATGGATTGATGGATTGATGGATTGATGGATTGATGGATTGATGGATTGATGGATTGATGGATTGATGGATTGATGGATTGATGGATTGATGGATTGATGGATTGATGGATTGATGGATTGATGGATTGATGGATGATTTGATTTGATTTGATTTGATTTGATTTGATTTGATTTGATTTGATTTGATTTGATTTGATTTGATTTGATTTGATTTGATTTGATTTGATTTGATTTGATTTGATTTGATTTGATTTGATTTGATTTGATTTGATTTGATTTGATTTGATTTGATTTGATTTGATTTGATTTGATTTGATTTGATTTGATTTGATTTGATTTGATTTGATTTGATTTGATTTGATTTGATTTGATTTGATTTGATTTGATTTGATTTGATTTGATTTGATTTGATTTGATTTGATTTGATTTGATTTGATTTGATTTGATTTGATTTGATTTGATTTGATTTGATTTGATTTGATTTGATTTGATTTGATTTGATTTGATTTGATTTGATTTGATTTGATTTGATTTGATTTGATTTGATTTGATTTGATTTGATTTGATTTGATTTGATTTGATTTGATTTGATTTGATTTGATTTGATTTGATTTGATTTGATTTGATTTGATTTGATTTGATTTGATTTGATTTGATTTGATTTGATTTGATTTGATTTGATTTGATTTGATTTGATTTGATTTGATTTGATTTGATTTGATTTGATTTGATTTGATTTGATTTGATTTGATTTGATTTGATTTGATTTGATTTGATTTGATTTGATTTGATTTGATTTGATTTGATTTGATTTGATTTGATTTGATTTGATTTGATTTGATTTGATTTGATTTGATTTGATTTGATTTGATTTGATTTGATTTGATTTGATTTGATTTGATTTGATTTGATTTGATTGGATTGGATTTGATTGGATTGGATTGGATTGGATTGGATGGGATCGGATCGGATCGGATCGGATTGGATTGGATCGGATCGGATTGGATTGGATTGGATTGAATTGGATTGATGGACTGGCCTATTGGTCTAGTGGTTAGTAGCCCTGACTGCTATGCCGGAGGTCGTGGGTTCGATTCCCACCCAGGACAAATGTTTGTGTGATGAGCACGATCATTTGTTCTGTGTCTGGTTGTAATTTATCTATAATATGTATGTATTTAGAAATATATAAGTATGTTTATCAGTTATCTAGTACTCATAACACAAGCTCTGCTTAGCTTGAGACTAGACGACGTTGTGTGATCGTTGTGGGATATTATTATTATTATTATTATTATTGATGGATTGGATTGGAATGGATTGGATTGGATTGGATTGGATTGGATTGGATTGGAATAGAATGGAATGGAATGGAATGGAATGGAATGGAATGGAATGGAATGGAATGGAATGGAATGGAATGGAATGGAATGGAATGGAATGGAATGGAATGGAATAGAATGGAATGGATTGGAATGGAATGGAATGGAATGGAATGGAATGGAATGGAATGGAATGGAATAGAATAGAATAGAAATAGTATTTGTAACACAAAAAAAAACATTTCAGATTTACAATATAGTTGCGCTGAGCGTGCCCGAACCGAAAAGGTCGCCAACTCAGCAATTTCGTATCTTATTTATGTATCTAGATATGTTTTAAATGTATTATTTTATTGATATTATTTGTAATTTATAAATTGTGCACAGGATCCGAACCTCTACTGTGATCTATATCTATCACTCAATGGTTTGCTGGAAGAAAACTCAACTTCGAGTTAAGCTCGCCTTTAGATGCTTTTAGTGGTACTCACTCATCTCCAGGTACTCATCAAAGAGTGCCAGTCGTCCAGGGTCCTGCAGGTGGTAGTCTTGCTCCCATGCCATGTCGGGTCTCGTAGGGTCTTTAGTCTTCGCCCGGTGTGACCGCTGCCGCCACCAGTTCAGTAGCCACCTTAGAGAGTTTTATAAAAATGAGTACTTTCTAAAATTACCTGAAGTTTAGGACCTGGAACTGAATTTTGCAGATCTGTGTCAAGTTTTACGGTGATAAAATTTTTGGACTCATTACGGAATTCTAATCATTAAAATCATCGATATAATCCTCTCAGTACATCTTAGGCCGCGTTCCCACTATGTCGTAACGGTAATTTTATCGACGGTCGAATGTCGTATCTAACTGTACCCATTATAACGACAGTTATCGCAACAACAACACACGATTTACCGTGACATATTTTTATCGTTTTTCGACTGTCGTGATAGTCGTTCCCACTGTCATGACAATCTGTTGTCACTACAAAAAACTCGTAGACGACAGTTAATCGCCTACATGTGAATTCCTCCTACACTACACGACTAACTGTCGTCACGACAAAGTGGTTAGGCAGCCTAAAGCGGGAAAAGAAGAAAACGCCAGACAAGCACAAACACAGACATACTTACGGTGTAGTCAGCTCGACGAAGTTACTGAAGAACTGCTTGCCGATCATCACGATGGCCAGCTGTATGCACAGCTCTGAGAGACAGCCCGCTGGGTCGCAAATGTCACCTTTTAGCTTGAGGAATTCTGACTTCCTTGCTTGATCGTCGCCTGGGTAGTCGTAAAAACGGCCCTAGGGAAAAGAATTGTAGTGGTGATTAGCTGTCCTCCTTGGTTTCACCCGCGTCTTTGCTTACTGTGTGACCATCATCATTATCATCATCATTTCAGCCACAAAACGTCCACTGTTGGACATAGGTCTCCCGCAAGCGTCGCCACAACGACCGGTCCTGTGCGTCTCGCGACCATCGGATTCTCAGAGGTGGTCAGTAAAATGCTCGATGACCTCAGAAGAGCTTCCGAAAGGGTGGGTCTTAAGATGAATATGGACAAAGCCAAAGTCATGGTAAACAACCATGTAACAATCACTCCTAACAAGGTGACTCACACTCGAAGTTGTGGACGACTACGTTTACCTGGAACAGACAGTCCAGTGTGGAAGGAAAGAAAGAAAATTCACATTACACACATTCACACACACAGACACACACACACACATTTTATTTGCGGGAAATTATGCAATCTTATGACTAGTTTACAAATTATTAATATTCTATAGGGAAAATATGCGCCACGTCCGCGCAAAACGGCCTAACGCTCAGCATAACGCTGTGGCCACACACATGGCGCCGAGTCCACAGCGCTGATTTTCAGCGTGGATAGGCGTTACCCCGATGACCTCAGAAGAGCTTCCGAAAGGGTGGGTCTTAAGATGAATATGGACAAAGCCAAAGTCATGGTAAACAACCATGTAACAATCACTCCTAACAAGGTGACTCACACTCGAAGTTGTGGACGACTACGTTTACCTGGAACAGACAGTCCAGTGTGGAAGGAAAGAAAGAAAATTCACATTACACACATTCACACACACAGACACACACACATTTTATTTGCGGGAAATTATGCAATCTTATGACTAGTTTACAAATTATTAATATTCTATAGGGAAAATATGCGCCACGTCCGCGCAAAACGGCCTAACGCTCAGCATAACGCTGTGGCCGAGTCCACAGCGCTGATTTTCAGCGTGGATAGGCGTTACCCAGGTCTAACTTCGAGAAAGAGATCTATCGTCGAATCCGATTCGGATGGGGTAGCGTTCGGGAAGCTGCAGTATTTTCTCGTCTGACATACCACAGTGTCTCAAGACGAAAGTCTGTAACCAGTGTGTGTTGTCAGTGATGATATATATGGCTCTGAAACATGGTCGCACACAATGGGCCTCATCAGAAGGCTTAAAGTCACCCAAAGGGCAATGGTAAGGGCTATGCTCGGAGTATCATTGCGTGAGTGAATAAAAATTATATAGTTAATTTTATCTCCGCGATCTTACTTTATTTCTTTACATAACTAAAGTCAAACTTTACCTTAAAGAAAGCAATGTAGATGAGAGAAGAATAGAAGTTGAGGAACTCAAAGAAGAATATCTTGAAAGTGTAAGAGTCCTCATATTCAGACTGTGTCCGAGGATTCTCCATGTTGGTCAGGTACACCGCTATATCAGCGTAGATCTAGAACAAAACATTAAGAAATTTTAAAGTGACTGAAAAGTTGAAACGAATTGTTTGTCTTGATATGGTCGTGTCATGAAGAAGAGGGATGAAACCCATGTTACTAAAAGAGTTATGAGTATACATTTGGACGGATGGACAGGGAGAGGGAGGCAAAGAAAAGAAAAGGGAGTCAGTCATAGCGTGACGGGTAATGGTAATATTATAATAATAATAATATTACCATGTTTTTCCGGGCCCTTCATGGGCCCGATGTAGATCAACTAGCGTCCGTAGCCTGGCTGCGCGTCGGTGACCTCTTTGGGGAAACCGAAGGTTTTGTGTGTGCAATTATGGACGAAGTTATTATGACGAATAACTACCGGAAATTTATTGTGAAGGACGGCACGGTTGACATTTGTCGGGCATGTCACCGACCGGGTGAATCAATCCGCCACATTATCTCTGGTTGTTCTCGTCTAGCTAACGGATTATCCATCAGCAACTTGCTCTGAAGTACTCTCTTGTGGAAGCGGAGGCGCCATACTACAGGTATGTGCCCGACCCAGTTCTCGATAATGGCGACATCACGCTGTATTGGGATCGGTCCATCATCACTGACAGGAGTATTGTAGCCAATAAGCCTGATATAGTGGTGGTGGACCGAAGAGAGAGGCGTGCAATGATTGTTGACATATCCGTTCCGCATGACGAGAACCTCGTGAAAGCCGAGAAAGACAAACAAATCAAGTATATTGATTTGGCTCGCGAGGTTGTCGACATGTGAGATGTAGACTCGGCGATCATTGTACCGATAGTCGTGTCAGCGAATGGCTTAATAGCCAAGAGCCTCGACCAACACCTTAGGAGGCTCGCGTTAGGCGGCTGGATCAAGGGCTTGATCCAGAAAGCGGCACTCCTGGACACGGCTCGTATTGTTGGGAGGTTCCTTTCTCTGGAGCCCTGACCGCCGGTAGCTTGGACCCTGTTCCCGATACCGGTGGGACACAGTTTCTTATATTTTTAAATGTTTTTTTTTTTTATTTTTTAAGAAATATTTAAAAATGTACTTAATAAGTTTTAGATCGAATAAAGAGTATAATATTAAAAGCAGAGTATCCAACACGGGGATAAAGATGTCTGTCTTTGGCAGCTGGAATTCATTCAGGTTTGTATATTATTGTTATTTGTTTTAAGCTGTGCTCGGGAGTTAATTATATAAATCCCTCACTGCATTCGGGATTAAAACTTAGCAACCTTCGTTTCAATCGGAATTTAAGACACCGCCCGCGACTGTAAGACACTGCTTTAGTCACATAATCTACTATTTCTATGCAGTCTAATTTGCTCTGTGCTGTGGCGTAAAAAGGTTCTGACTGGATAAAATAAAATCTCTCAAAGGAATTAACATTAGTTTTTTTTTGTGGTGGGAAGTCATCCAATGACTTCTCACGCTCTAGGGTCAAGCGAAAGGTCAGACTTCACCGACTAAAACCACACCGGTGTTGATGCCCTTTGCGTTCTAGAACCACGGTTTCCCTTTCAGATATTCCCCGCGGGTCTAGCGGGCATCAACTCTACTGGGCTCCTGGGACGGTTTGCTGACATCTTTTTGAGGCGCACCAGCGACGACTCGGGCTCAGTCCATATCGGACAAGCGGACGGCGAGCTACTCATTGATCGTCGTCCGCAAGCCCGCGCCTACTGGCGGTGGTTGAGATCGCCCTGGGACTCGCGACGCCCGTGGCGTCTCCTATGGCACCGGCTGGGGCGTGAGGATGTCCGTTCCCTCACGGCTGCGGTAACGTTAACGATTCATCAGTAACAACAACCTACCCTGGTTAAGATCATGATGATGATCAAGTTGATTGATGCAGCGGTCATGGTAGTGAAGAGCTTGGCGTGGTTCTGTATGTAGAAGCCGGTACCGCTGTAGATGACCGACACCATGGATATCCTGTAGATGATGGTGCCGAGGACAGCGCCTAGTACCACGCAGATCTGTTTGAGAAAAAAATAATATTAAAAACAAGCTTTTTCGTATTCTTCGTATTTCGCGACTAAGGCCGCGTTTTAATGATGTCGTTACGGTTAATATATCGTCGGGCGACTATCGTCTCTAGCTGTTCCCATTATAACAAATGTTTGACGTGGCCACGATAGATTGTCGCAACAACTACAATCTGTTTTTTAATTAAAGATAATGATTTGACAATTCGAATGTTGCATGTTTTTTCCATTTCATAAATAGTGAGGTACCGCAACCGATATTGAACAAAAAACCGAAAATATTCGTAAAAATAATTTCGTTTTTTTATCTAACTAATTATGGCCGTTTTTTTTTATTTCTGAAGGTAATTTGATAGATGCAAATGTCTAACTCATAAAATAAAATATAATTTAAGCTGTTGATCCCCGCAATAACGCCGGCGTTAACGCGCCATTGTCTTTCTATTGTGTCTCTAATTACGCTATTAGATAGGTTAAGCCTAAGAATTGAAAGACTAGCAAAAGCTGCGTCATTTTATTTTTTCGTCTCGATTTATTATCACCAAACCTAGATAAAAATATAGAATTACTCAAAGTTATATTTTTGCTGACACTTTATTACAACTTTACTAGGTTAGAGATTAACTCTAATCTCTTCTAAAATTGTAGCGATAAACGAATCTAGTGTCGGTTTCTTGCAATGCAAACATGTGAATTCACAGCTTGACGAGCAATGGGCACGCCATAATCATGACGTTTGGGGACTAACCGTCATGATTATGGCGTGCCCATTCTTTGAGGAGTGGCTAAGCAAGTCCTCACCGGACATGGTCAGTTCAGGAAGTTCCTACATCGGATTGAGAAGGTCACCACTGTGTGGACCGCCCGGAGGACACGATGGAGCATACGGTGGTGGTGAGTCTCACTTGGGCGGAGCACCGCCGTGTCCTCGTGAAGGCAATAGGTGGCAGCGACCTCTCGCGCTGGGTCCTGGTACAGGCCATGGTCCGGAGCGAGGAGGAGTGGCAGTTGCCGTCTCCTTCTGCGAAGCAGTAATTCTAGCGAAGGAGGAGGCTGCACGAGTAAGGAAACGAAAATTTCTACGCCCCGGTCGCCGAGACCCCAACCCGGACTGCCACAATGTCAATACTGACGTCGAGCAATGGGTAGCTTGCCGTCTGGCAGTCCGGTAATCGCCGGGACTGAGCCCCAGTCGTCGACAGCGCTTAATGATCCACGCGCTCCTCAGAGAGATGTCAGCAAACCGTAGCCCATATTGGGTCGATGTGGTTTTAAGCAGTAAAAGTCTAACACGCCCTCCTGCTCCACCCAGACCGGGAGAAGTCATTGGATGAATTCCGATCTTGATAAATATCTTGACGACCAATGATGATATACTTTTATAGTTCTAAATTATAAACTGCGACTGTCTCGTCCCGATCTTGTAAACAAGATATAAAATAGTGTTGGGACGCCCATATATTGGAGCTCCCTGGTAAAAGGTACTAGTTAAGAACTCATGGAGCGGTTTTTAACCGCGCCCGCCACGGTGGAGGAAACAGCTGTTTTATTTCTAAACCCACGAGACCGGAGTTTTGTGTGGTTACACAGCCGTCGCGGTTGCGGTTATTGCTCGCAAACTTGGCAGATGACAATCGCAAGCCGCGCGGTTAATTACCAGTTGAGCTCCAGACCGCCGTGGACATACATCGAGCTGTTGAGTTATACTTACTTCACAGAAGAATGAAAAAAAGAAGGCCTATAAAGTTCTGGGTGCATCAATCGATTTTCGGATTTCGCATCGAATTTCTCTATCCCCTGATGGCCATTGCGGTTGTTAATCGACCGCAGAGAGTGCGGGCGCAACCCGCCGAGGCTGCGGGTGACCGTGGCCTGCACGATTCTACTAGTTGCCCGCCGGTAAAAACGGTTTTGTGAGTTCTTAGTGTAAGTAAAAGTCCAAGTGTAAAAAAATATGGTAATATTTTTGAATATTTTAATCTTCAATTCATATTAGATAGACTCAGCAATAAACAAACACTATCGTATCTTAGTCCTTCTTTCCTTAAAGGTTGTATTATTAAAAGAATCGGTATAAAAAATCCAATTTAGAGACATCACTTTTATCAAAAAGCAGGCAACATATTTCTGGAGTTTGACATTTGCACTTGTCAAATCATTATCTGGGATTAAAAAACGAACTTTACACATGATTCACCGTCAAGGTTTAGTCTTGACAATTTTTTATCGTTAGACGACTGTCGTGTAAGCTATCGTAACGACAGTTAATCGTGTCGACCTATATGTGAACACCACCATTTAAATATATAACCCACGACACTTAAAACTGCACGATTATCTGTCGCTACATAGTGGATACGCGGCCTAACGCGCGTTAATACGTCAGCATATAAAGTCACCGCGGGCAAAGGGCCTAAATGAAACAGTGCTACTAGTACCAGTCACTTCATAGGTCCACCTCATCCTCGCGCTGGAATCAATATGGTATTAAAACGTGTGTACGCTTCTGTGTGCGAGGGCAAAAAGGCTATCTGAGTATAAACTGCGAGTTGTCTTTGACAGTTGTTACTGATAGTAAGAAGCCAAAAAATCTGACACCAGTCTACCCAAGGGGTATCATGTTACTGGGTTGTGGGGATAGGCAGTCAAGCATAGCATAATCAGCCTTATAATGTTTCCACTGCTGGGACTCAGGCCTCCTCTCTAGGAGAGGGAATTTGCCATAATCTACTACACGGGCCCAGTGCGGGTTGGTGGTTGTAATATATCTTTGAATTTTCGGTTCTAGGACATGCCGGTTTCCTCACGATGTTTTCCTACACCGTTTTGAGAGTAGTGGTGATAAAATATTTTTTTAATTATTTTTATTATGGTAAGCGATGATGTGGCCGACAATGGAGCACGATTACAAGAGTGAATAGGTTACTTTAGAAGTAACCTATTCACTCTTAACTTAAAGACCCCTAGGGAATTCCACTCCTTAGCTGTACGCATAATGAATGTGTTCCCAAAACGCTTTCTATGTATGGGTGAGATATCCACCAAGTACCGATAGTGATGGAACGGATTTGGCGGAATTAAATTGTGTAATTCCAATGCATACTCCCCGAAAGTAATGCGCCTGGCTGGGTTTGAACCTGCGACCTACAACTAGTAAGTCGAGGCTATTACTACTCGGCCACCACTGTTCTTGCTTTCGAGGTGGAAAATCATCAAATAACTTCTCCCACTTAGGGTGGGGCGAGAGGGAATGTCAGACTTTATTGACTAAGACCCACTCGTACCTATTCCCTTCAGTTGCCCTTTGTGTTACTGTGCAGGCTGCGGATGCAGGCAGCACATGCGGCGGCTGCACAAAGCCGGTTGCAGCTGCACGACTAGTTTTCTATGGATTTTAGTGAAAACCATTCCGAAAGCGGCTGCGGCTGCACGCACGTACTGCCGAGCTTTGGCTGCGAGTTCTGCCGCGACCTGCAGTCGCAGCCGATCGCAGACCAGTAGTGTTGTGGCGGCAAGTCGATGCGCAAGTATGCGCATGCGATGAGGAGTGACGTAACCACTCCAACCTGTTTAGACTAGTTCGAAATAATCGCTACTCGGAGTCGATAGTGGTCATATTAGATTGAATCGTAGATTTGCGCCACGTTCAGCTAGCCTCGGAATCACTCCCGGTTGCGGATGCAGGCAACGGCTGCATGTCATGCATGTGCTACCTGCATCCGCAGCCTATAGCCGAGGATCGAATGACATCTTTACGTAACTGTTTCAACGAAGCGATTTGATGCAGTTTACACGAATTCAAAGCGATGCGGTGGCTTCGTCCTACGTGCACGCAAATTACAGCAATTTAAAATAAACTACCACACCGCAAGAGTTCGCGCGAAAATATCAAATCAAAAACATATCCGCATCGCTTCGGTCATCGCCGCACCGCACCCACGTGCGATACAATAAAATAAATTCTTAGTAAAGGACCATGGGACAAAATTGTGCTCATTGTCCAACAGAGTTATGACCAGAGGTCAGAATTATTCAATAGAATTAGTTACGTCAACTGAGGTGAGGTTAACAAATTTATACACTTCCTCCTCTATCTGATAGTGTCATAAAAAAATCTGCTCTTTAAAATTAATCTCTGAATTTGAGGCATATCCACTTTGGTTATGTCTCAAATTCAGAGATTATTTTTTTTTATTTTTTATTCATTGTTTCGCTGTATAAAATCGGTATAAGTACATGAATAACTCTACCTAATTCCGACCTCTGGTAATAACATCATAATCACGTAAGAGCGGTTGACCACGGGTTGGCCGCTCTGACTGGTACAGATAGCGGCACGAATCTTGAGCGCTCGGCGAAAAAGCGGGGATCGCTTTGCGCTTCGTACAATATCGGCGAGCCAATCACTGTACAAGGATTTCACTCCCCGCCCCCGCATCTCTCTTCATACCACTAAAGAGACCCGATATTTCACTTCTGCGTGTTTCTGCGCAAGTAGAACTGTAGAAGTCAGCGCTCAAGATCCGTGCCGGTATCTATATCGTGAACAGTGTTTAACATTTCGTAAGTTATGATTAGTAACATTTTTAGTCTTCAAGTCTAGTCTACTACTGCCTTCCTTAATCTGCCATTCTTTTACTGACTCATCTAAGTCTCGAATGTTTTTGGCCATATTACTTAAAAGTACTAGTACATAAAGACCTAGGACCGTAACAACATAATAATTATGTAGTAACAACATAATAATTATGTAATTTTTCAATTTCAATTTATGCTAATTTAATACCATAACAAATATTAAAAATTATAATATAATGTCAAATAATTAATAGTAATTTCAAAACAATAAAAAAAATCGAAACAGAATTTCAAAAGAAGTTAATTGAAATGACACAAAAATTAAATACAATGTCAAAAATTTAATACAATGTCAAAAATTAAATGCAATGTCAAAAAAATTAATACAATGTCAAAAAAACTTAAATAATATGTCAAAAAATGAAATAGAATGTCAAAAAAATTGTATAACAAAAAATAAAAATGACATTAAAATAGTAAATAAAGTCAACAAAATTATTAATGTAACCGTGTAGGTGAACCAGTCAAACAATTGTATCGTTAAGAAATTCATTGACACTAATATGCTTTTTTAGATACTTTAATTTTTAATCTTGAGCTAGTTTCACACCATTGTACGTCTCCGGGCATAACATAGTGCTCTGTTTATCAAATATAAGATGTGTATTTATGTACCTGTGTTAACAATTAAAAGTGATTTGATTTTTATGAATGCTTAAATTGATAAAATGTTGTCGGCAACTGTCCCTTTGTGAGATTCGGATCAACGTACGAATTGCCCGTTTTTGCAGTACGAAAGCTCTTCTGCAATTATATTCACAGCTGTTTCCCCAAAAAAATGTGCTATACCTGATTTTGGACTCTACTAGCGCAAAATATATTGGTCACATAAGCCACCGCTGCAAGAGTGTTATTTATGTTTTTTTTTAACTTTCACACAACGCCATCTAGTCCCAAACTAAGCAGAGCTTGTGGTACGAGTACTAGATATCTGGTAAACATGCTTACATATTTTTAAATACAAACATACATATTATAGATAAATTACACCCAGACACAGAACAAATGATCGTGCTCATCACACAAATATTTGTCTTGGGTGGGAATCGAACCCACGACCTCCAGCATAGGAGTCAGGGTCATTAACCACTAGAACAACCAGCCAGTCAAACGTTTTTTACATTCACGCCGCGTCGCTTCGTGGTCGCACTTGCGTTGAAGGCTAGGCAGATTGACTTATAGCTTACCATGAACAGTACTGCAGCACCACTGGCCACATACTTGGTAGTCTTCTGCCAGGTCGGCAGGTACGGCTCCTTCTCTCTGGTCACAGGGTTTGTCCGGTATGTCTTTACTGATGCCTCGAATTCGGGTCTGGGCTCCTCGTCCTGTTTGAAAATATATTGATAAAATTTAAAGGAGTTTTATCATCATTTCTGCCGAAAGAGGTCCACTGTTGGACATTGGCCTCCCCCAAGTGTCGCCATAACGACCAGACCTGTGCGTTTCGCATCCATCGGATTCCTGCGACCATCACCAGGTCGTCGGTCCACCTTGTGAGAGGCCTTCCAACGTTGCGTAATCCCATACGTAGTCGCTCATCCAGAACCTTTCGGCCCCATCAACCATCTGTTCTGCGAGCTATGAGCCCAATGCCAGTTAAGTTTAGCGATGCTTCGGGCTATATATGCATGCGTGGTTCTGATGCGATCACGCAAGGAAACTCCGAGCATAGCCCTTTCCATTGCCCTTCGGGTGACTTTAAGCCTTCTGATGAGGCCCTTAAAGGAATTTATATTGATGTTTTTGCTTTTACAAAACTGGGAAGGTAAAAAACTGCTAATGTTGAATATATTGGCAAAGGGAGGTTACTTTGGTTATGAGGTATAACTTTGACCCAAGCTTATTTTTTTTGAGAAATTATAAGTTAAACCACACATTTTTTACTGGCACGTGGCCAGTAAAAAATGTGTGGTTTACCTTGATCAAACTTCTCATTTTATAACTAAGCAACGGCGAAATGAGATAGCCTCTAATAAACTAACTGCCCCCCTAGCCAAGTTACAACCGTTTCGTTTCGATTCTCTTTTCGTCGATCGCCTCGAGTAGGTCACGCCTCCGATTCCTTTATTCTGACGTCATCTCAACGCTCAGTCACGTGGTCAGAACAAAGAAATAGGAGGCGTGGCCGACTCGAGGCGATCGACGAAAAGAGAATCGAAACGAAACGGTTGTAACTTGGCTAGGGGGGCTGGTCTTTTTTACAACGCCAACCAAATATTCTTAGTCCAAGAGCAAGCGAACCGAGCTCAGAATTGTAGGGCACTCTGACACAGACAGGTTAGGTTAGACTGCTGCGGGAGCCATCGTAGTTATTTTTTATAACCACCTAGAAAGTGGCTTACATAGAAGATAACTAGTGGCTAAGAGATTCAGACGCTTGTTAATTGTAGCTGTTTTAGTAATTTAGGGAAGATGTAGATTTTTGGAGGCGTATATTGCTATTAAAAATATCTGTTTAATTAGCACCCATTTTGGAGTGACTTCCCTCGGGTTACGAGCTACAATCCAAATAATAGCTTGGCGTTAGAAAGAGACAACCGACCTGAGACTCGACCCCAGCTCCTCCCATGTCCCACTCCCACTTCAATATCGACTGCTTGCGTTTCCATAACGCTAGGAATGTGGTTGCTGAAAGTGAAAGGCAAAGTAAATAAATAAATAATTTCATGACATGAAATAGTCTGGCTCCTGAGCTAGTTAGAAACTGCATTTCATGAACCAGTGTATTCCCCATATAATAATAATAATATATTTATTTATTTATTTTATAAATTATTTTAAAAATTGCTCAAAAGTATTTTTTTTTTTTTTAGGTGGGAAAATCATCTAATGACAAATCCCGCTCTTGGGTGGAGCAGGAGATAGTGTCAGACTTTTACTGACTAAAAACCCACTCTTGTTCCTTCGTTGCCTTCGTCCCAGGGCCCCGGGTTTCGTTTTCACACTACCCATGGCCCCAGTAGGCTTCGACCCTGCTGGGCCCCTACGATTTGTTGACATCTCCCTGAGGCGCGCGTGGAACAATACGCGCCGTCGACGACTTGGGCTCGGCCCGGACGGTTACCGGACGGTCGGACGGCGGGCTACCCATTGCTCGCCGTCCGCAAGCCCGCGCCTACGGTGGCCGGAAATCGGGATCGGAATCCCGGCGGCGGTTGGGGCGAGAGGACCGTTGCCTCACGCGATCAGCCGCCTCCTTTGCTAGCATTACTGCTTCGCAGAAGGAGGCGACCGCCTGCCACTCCTCCTCGCTCCGGACCATGGCCTGTACCAAAGCCCGGCGCGAGAGATCGCCGCCGCCGATCGCCCCCACGAGGACACTGAGTTGCTCTGCCCAAGCGGGGCATACCTCCACCGTGTGCTCCACCGTGTCCTCCGGGCGTTCCACACAGTGGCGACACCCGGGCGTCGCTTCCGCACGAATCCGGTGCAGGAACTTCCCGAACTTACCGTGTTCGGTGAGAACCTGCGTCATGCGAAAGGTGAGGACGCCGTGAGGTCTTTCCAACCACGCCTCAAAGAGGGGACTTACCGCCATAATTGTGGCGTGCCCATGCTCAAAGGTACTGCTTATTTCAAAAGATTTTTTTTTCCAGCAGACCTGTTTCCTGCTGAAAGGAGAAATTAAAAGAAATGTAGAAACAAATTAATACGATTTATAAAAGAAAATAAAACAATTAAATTTAAAATTATGGTCAATGTCAAAATGAATAATATCAAAACCGTATTAGTAGAGAACATCGTCATCACATCACTTGATATAATTACTCAGTTACAGGAAGCAACGTTCTATATCCCTTTTTTAATCCATTTTTGTCTGCAGGGTTTAAAGGCACCTTACACGAAAGGAACCACTTGGACCTAAAACTCGCTTGTTTCACGAGTGGAATTCCCTGCCGGGGTCTGTGTTTCCTGATAGCTACAACCTAGGGGTCTTTAAGTCAAGAGTGAATAGGTTACTTCTAGGCAAGCGTGCTCCATCGTCGGCCACATCGTCGCTTTCCATCAGGTGAGATAGTGGTCAAACGCGAGCCTATCAATAATAAAAAAAACTTACTGCAACCCCGTCATCCTTCAAGTGACAAGAGTGGCCTGATAGCTCACGAGTTAATCGAGTTGTTTAATGTTGGGGTTGAGTTTTCGCCCATTCAGTATTCCTATTGGTTCGCTTTAGTATTTCATTTGCCCTAACTGGAACCTTACTATGACGTGTTAAAATGTCAAGCGTGTGAGCGAGAAAGAGGGATAGAGCTATAGACCCTATGCTCCATCCCTTTAACAGTTCAGTTTAGTTCGTCAAATGGAATGAATGAAATACTCAAGTGCGCGACTGACTTGACACCTATACCCTATTCATCTGGGCTTGAGACAAAATGTAAACAAAGAAAACAATGTAAGTAAGTTTCTTCGACGTGTTTGAATAAATTAATAACGGTCTCCTTTTCTGTTGAATGCAATGGCGTTTTCTTCGGCGAATAACGAGAATTCAACGAAAATATCTTGTATCAACAAGTTGATCGATAGAGAAAAAGATGATGGATTATAACCCGCCCGATGTCAAAACGTCACATTTTTATGTAAAATGTTTGCAGTATCTGTGGTCTATAATTTAGTAGTATTATAAATGGTTTGTTTACCTTATAATAATAATAATAATAATTCATTTATTTCTGAGCATACGGTACATACAAGATCTTAATATTAAAATGTTTCATGTACACTACCATTGCCAGTGTAGAAATTTTAAAAATTATATTTAATTATATTTAAGATAGTTTTTTATATAATATCAAGACCAGTACAATTTTTTATATTATATTATTATCATGGAATAAAATTTCAAAATGATCACACAATTATACTTATCACTAATGTCAAGTACTTAAAAACAAACAAACAAGAAAAATAAAGTCAGTAGGTAAAATTACCATTAAAAAAAAAATTAAATGTCAGTTTAAATAATGTCAAAAAAGAAATACAATGTCAAAAATTATTAAGTACAATGTCAAAATAATAATAATACCAAAATACTAATAACCCACATTATTAATTACTGTCATTACTTCAAATATTTATTATCTTTATTAATGTCAAAAACTATGATATAAGAATTCGCTAACCGAATGCACATGTCCAAAAGCCAGGCAAACATTTTATGTTTAAATTTATCCATTGGTAGGATTCTGAATTAAGGTGGTAATTTATTATAAATTTTAATTGTCATACAACTGGCATTTCTACTATAGAGATGCAATCTCTGAGGAGGAACCAACAGTTTCCCAGCATTTTTTTATTTAATCTTTCTGAGACTTGTTTATTCAATGAGAATAAATGAGGGTATTTTTTTACAAATAAACAAACCTCAAAAATATACAGACACGGTAGTGTGAGAATTTTTAATTCTTTAAATAATGGCCTGCAATGGTCTAAATATTCTGCTCCACTCATGGCTCGGATACACTTTTTTTGTACTTTGAACGCTCTTTCCACGTCCACTGAATTGCCCCATATGAAATGAAATGAAATGAAATGAAATGAAATGAAATTAAATAATTTATTTGCTATGAATGCAGGTACAAAAATATGGTGTTAAGTAAGAGAAGGATCCAATACATTCTACCGTGAGGCATGCAAAATTTTTATATTAGAATTAAATTAAGAAATAATTTAAAAAAAAAATAACAAAAAAACAAATATTTGACTTATTTTCAAATGATTAAACTAGACAATAAAAATATAAACCATTCAATTTGTAAATTCATTCAGTGGTAAACAATGTCAAAAATAAGTTAATAATTTGTCAATAATATAATGTCAATAATACGTTAATAATTAGTCAATAGTACAATGTCAGAAATAATTTAATAATTAGTCAAATAATACAATCAAAATCTGAATAAAATATAATAAAATCGTTGTTTATAAATAATCATATGGATTTGTCATTCAAAAATTCATCTATTGTATAATAACATTTTTCAATTAGCAATTTATTTAATTTCTTTTTAAATATTTGTATTGTGCAATTTTTAATATCATCAGGTATTTTATTGTATACCACTGGTCCCATATGCATAATATTCTTTTTCAGCAGTGCTGTTTTAAATTTGCCTGTATGTAAAAGATTTTTATATTGAGATCTTATTAATGTTGGCCTTGTTGAGTGATCAATATTTGAACAAAATAAATTTTGATTACCCTTCACAAACAGTGCCATTTCCAAAATATAGAGTGACGGAAAGGTTAGTAATTTAGGGATTTAAACATAGGAACGCAGCTGTCTGTTGAATTTATTCCGGTCATTGATCTAATACAATATTTTTGGGCTCTGAAAATCCTTTCTCTCTCACTGCAATTACCCCAAAAAACTACTCCGTATCTTAAAACAGAAACAACGAGACCATGATAAGCTATGATAATCGTATCAGTAAATCATAAATCATAAATCATAAATCATTTATTAATTTGCAAACATGGGTAAAAATATGCATTGATGTTTTGTTTTTAAATGAATAATATAAAGTTCTCCATGTTTAACCATCACATGGGTATGCAAATAATGAAAACAGGTACAAGATAAAAAGTTGACAGTCACAGTTATGAAATTATTATAGTACTATTAAAATATCAAAATTAAATTAAAAAATCAATACAAAATAAATGTCAAAATAAAAAATCATTAAAAAATTAAATGTCAAAATAAAATAAATAATCAATAAAAAATTAAATGTCAAAATAAAATAAAATAATCAACAAAAAATTAAATGTCAAAATAAAATAAAAAGTCAATAAAAAATTAAATGTCAAAGTAACATAAAAAATACTAAAAATTAAATTACTAGTAAATATAAGTTCAATTCTAAATAATTCAAGTAGCAATATAGGTACTTAGTTCAGTTCAAAATAATCACAGTCTGGTTTAAAACTAATACAAATCAAAAAATAATCAATTGAAAATTCATAATCTTTATGATTATGATATTAAATGCTGACGATTTTTCCCTAATATAATAAATCGGATGTAGTAGGCCTAGCATCTTTCATTGAAATAATCATTAATATGATAGTAACATTTTGCAACAAAAAAATCATGTAGTTTTTTTTTAAATTGATCCAAATTTTTAATTTCGATTATGTGTTTAGGTAGCTTATTATAGATTTTGGGTGCCATACCAAGAAATTTTTTATTAAAAATAGCTTTTTTATGTGGTATTGTGCATATTTTATTTTTGTGGCGTAAACTCTTTGGGTGATTGTATATGTGTATATTTGCCTTAACATAGCTTGCAACTTCGTATATGTAAAGACAGGGAAGTGTAAGTAACTGAAGCTTTTGGAAATGTGGCTTACAGCTGTCTGTGCTTTGAATGCCACATATTGCCCTTATGCATTTCTTTTGTGCTTTAAACGCAGTGCTAACTTTTTTTGTCAAATTATATAAAATGTATGCAGATTTGCTTAATTTCTTGCAGATCTCTTCGGCTTGTGGTTTCCATGTCAGTTGATTGTCAATTATTATACCTAAAAATTTTGAAACATTTGTATTGTCTACTCTTTGTCCATTGTATGCTATTGTCAAAGCGTCCGGTCGTAGACGCTGGTAAAAATGCATTAATTTTGTTTTTTTTTTTCAAATTAATAATTAAGTTATTGATAGAAAGCCAATTTATTATATTTTTTAATGTGTCATTAATATCAGTTTCATAATCCGCATTTTCTGTACATTGAACTATAGCCGTGCTGTCATCAGCAAATAATACCATTGGGTGTTGAATTTGTCTAGGCAAGTCATTTATGTAAAGCAAAAATATTAAGGGTCCGACCACAGTGCCTTGCGGTACTCCGAATTTGACTTCCCTGCTTTCCGATAAATATTTATATTGAATCTTACTTTTGGGACATATCCTAGTGATTTCTGTCTGTTGTTTGCGTTTGCTTAGAAAAGATTCAATGAGTCTCAAGACGTTTCCTCTAATACCGTACCTGTCAAGTTTGTGCAGAAGAATGTCATGTTTAACGTAGTCAAAGGCTTTAGTCATGTCAGTATATATTGCACAAACTGGTGTTTTATTGTCGATATTCAACATTATGTTATGTAGCAAGTCGTAAATAGCCATGTTTATGTTTTTATTTTTTCTGAAACCTTTTTGCTCATTACAAAGGATGTTATATTTAGTTAAGAAAGAAGTTACAGATTCATAAATCAGTTTTTCGAGTATTTTAGAAAATACGGAAGTAAGAGCTACCGGTCTATAATTTGACATTTCTTCTTTACTGTCTTTTTTATGAATTGGTATAACAATTGTAGTTTTTAGGCTATCTGGAAATGTGCCATGGCTTATGCACAGATTCATAATATGACTTAAGGGAGAAGCTATTACATCTGCAACGAATTTTACCACATTGATCGCTACTCCATCGTATCCGACACTTTTTTTATTTTTTTATGTTTTGATAGCTCTCACGATATCCTCTGGTAGAACTGGGGCCATAAATATTGAATGTGGGTTGTTTTCTATGCCAATGATTTGGTTTGTGGTATTGTCATTAGTTAAGTTTTGAATTTGATCAATAAAAAAGTTATTGAAACATTTAGCCATTTCCTTAGGATTATTGACAATAGTGTTTTCCTTTCTAATTTGTAATATAGGTTCTGCAGTTCGATTACTACCTTTAATTATTTGCCAAGAGGCTTTAGATTTGCTCTGAGCATTTTTTATAATGTGGTTGTTTTGTGCTTTTTGGGTGAGTTTAATGATTTTTTTAAATGTTTTAGAATATTGTTGGAATGCTTTTTTAGTTTGTCCTATATTTCCATAGTAACTGTCTTTGTTTTTTACTACAAATTCTTATACCTTTAGATACCCACTTTATTTTTCTAGAGGATTTTATCTTAATTAGTTTAACTGGAAAACATAAATCATATATTAAATGAAATTGCTCAAAAAAATGTCATATATCATTAGGATTCTCAGAATCGTACACCACTAAAAAAGATAAACTTTTTAGGTGTTTCTTAAACTTGGTCAAATATACTTTAGACATGTCCCTTTTTTTTATTCGCCATGAATCAAGTATACAAGTTTTATTCACGTGCATTTTTAGTAATTGAGCTGAGTGGTCCGATAGAGCAAAGTCAATTACTTCGCTATAACACTTTTTACGACAGTTGTGCGCAAAATTATCAAGACAAGATAAGCTCCTTGGTCTAGTTGGTTGTCTAATTTCTAACTTGAGATTGTGATTGAGAAGTAAGATTTCAAAGTCCAAAGTGTATCTATTTTGTTTCAAAATATCTATGTTGAAATCCCCACACAGCAATACCTTTCTATTCCTTTTAGTACATATTTTTTTTAATAAAGTCTCTAAGCTATCACAGAATAAATTGAAATTTGACATCGTTGGCGGCCTATATAAACATATAATGACTAAATTTTGTTTGGTTAACTCTATTGCACAGCATTCTATAACACCTGTAATAGACATTTTTTCTATATCTGTCAATACGTTAAATTCGTAACAAGTTTTGACTAGAATACAAGAGCCTCCTCGCTTTTGTTCTTTTCTTGTATATGCCGCGGCAAGCTTGTAATTCGGAATGTTGATTAGTCCCTCTTGTCCAGAAATTACAAAATGTTCCGTGACGCATATTACGTCAACGTCTATTTGCTTATTCAGCAGCTCCTGGATATGGATAACAAGTAAGTCAGTCTTGTTTAGAAGTCCAGCTATATTTTGATGCATGATGTACATATGTTTATAATAGAAAAAACTCATTGCTACTAGTTGATGGTGTTGCGTTCTCATTTTCGCTAGGAAGCCTTTGGTTCAGCAATTCATCATGCAAAATATCTTGAGAATAAAACAAGTCATAATCAATCATTATGTTGGTCATTATTTGATTATAAATATGTCTCCATCCAGATTTATTTATTTTCCCTGTGTTATAGGAAAACATATCATGAGTCAGAGACCTGTTGCTATCAAAAAAATATGCATACTCGTTGTTTTTCACATCCAGATAGAGCAGGTTGTTGAAAAGCTCGACTTTATAATTGTGAATCATAGCGCCTTTTATGTACGTTGGAGAACAGATAATATTATTTGTATGGGTAGCGTTATTCAGCGAGTTCTTTAAACTATCCAATATATCTATATAGTTGTCATTTTTAAGATCGTGTTTTCCAATGAAAATCAAGCAATAATCTTTCATAGTGAAATCTTTTAATTTGTATTCTATATTGCATACGAGTTCTTTTGTGGTACAGTTTGGTAGTAAATAATGACATAAATCAAAGTGTTTGGAAAAAGTTTCTTCTATCAGAGGTAGGGTACCCCTTGTATAGTCGCTACTGATGATACACATCTTATTTTTCTGTATTGGTGGTATTAAAGCGCCTGAGGATTTTTTGGTAGCAAAATTGCATTGTTGTGAATTTTGTTGCGCCTTCTGGTTAACTCGTAGCAATGTGTCAATAGTCGGATTGTGTGTTTGAGTTTGTTTATCAAGCATGTTTACTTTAGGTTTTACCTGTAAGTCGCTCCTTACACTGGCATCTTTATTTATGTCCATCGGCGGTGTTTTTTGAGCTTTTGAGTTCTTACGTACCGATGTTGGTATCTTACATTTCCTTTGTGGTGTTGTGCAGATCTTTTTGTAGGTTTCTAAATTCTTTTGAGATTTTTGTAGATCTGACTTTAGTCGGAAGTTTTCACAATGTAGGTTTTCTATTTCCTTATGCGCGCTCATTAATTGCGATGTGAGTAACTGAATCTCTTCTTTCAAGTCATTAACAAAGTCTTTGTCAGTAGTAGTTTCGTGCAAACTATCGGGTATGCTCAGCATTGTCGTGTCCAGGATTGTTCTTTCATCGTCATTTGTCAAAACAGATAAGTCATCCACGGATCCAGTGGTATTCGTATATGGTTTTCTATATGTAATATTAGAATCCATTGTTATTTAGATAATGTCGCATGTAAACAGTCCGACGAAGAAAATATAGAAAGACACAAAAACACAAAAAGACTTTCTGATTCACTGGGATTTGAACCAGGGTATCAGAGAACCAAAGTCACTCTGTTGCTGAAGGTAATACCACTACGCCACGGAGTACGCTTATAAGTGTGTTGAAATAAAGCATCTATATTCACAGATTTTGCTATTTGAATTTTGTAAATCGGTTGGTATTACTCATTGCTCAGGATTTTTTTCCACTTGACGTACACTATAACAAGTTCTTTGTTTATGATTTAAACACCGTTTTTGGTTTTGGTTTTTTATTGTCACTTGGTATTTAGTTTGATTAATAAATTCTATTATAATGAATTCTCACTTTATTTTTCACTTCTAAAGTTTATAGTTGATTTTAAATGTTTCGTTGTTATTGTTCAGCTATTTTAAGTTAAATTGTATTTAACACTTGGATAACATTCACACTCTTTCATTGGACTATTTTTGACAGATTTATAAGTCTCCTAACACATATAATGAATTGTAGATATTTTTAAAACAATTGTAAACACGGAGCACTTTTGTTTTGATGTTAGCTAGATAGCGTCATCTAGCGGTAATATAGCGATAATATCTATCGTGGGGATCGAACTCAAGTCACACCGTTCACTGAAGTGTAGATACCTTACTGACTGAGCTATTCTCACAGTTAAGTTAATTGACGAAATAGTGCACCTCAATGTAGATACTTTTTGAATTAAGTGGTGGCGGTTAAAATGATTCATGTATTCTAAATTTTTACTGTTTCTTTGTTCACTTGAGTATAGAAAATAACACTTATCAAGAATTATTCTTTCACTTTTTAATGTTGGTTTAAAGTTTATTGTTTATTCGAAATGTTTTTGTACTTTCGCTGTATTTGTTTATTACTCTTTTGTTGTCACTATTATAAAGTTATGTCTTCACTTTTTTTCCTTGGTAATACGCTCAGTTATAGTTTACACTTATATTTACACTTTAATACTTAGAATACGTCAAAAACAGTAATGTAACTATTTTTAAATATTTATTTTACACGGAACTTCGCAAGGATCGAACTCACGACTCGGCGTGCGCAACGCGTTTATCCCTCCTTAACGAGTGTCCCCCGCCCCCCGTATGTATGAGACGTGAGATATAATACCTTTTATCTCACGTCTCCCTGATTAGGGTATAGAAAATTTTATTGTGTCGCTATCTTGAAAAGTACAAACACATACTTTATTTATAAAGGATAATATATTTCCCACTTTATTTTAAGCGAATTATTGTTTTCTTTCAGTTTTTTAGTCTAAAACCTGTGCTCACTAACAATGTCACAAAATAATGCTTAAATATTATTATCCCGTTGGATTTTAAACTCACAGCGTTGAGCTGAGCGTTCAAATCCATTTTTATTTAAATTATTGATAGGCTCACGCTTGACCACTATGTCACCTGATGGAAAGCAACGATGTGGTCGATGATGGAGCACGCTTTCCAGAAGTAACCTATTCACTCTTGACTCAAAGATCCCCAGGTTGTAACTATCAGCACCCCTGCCCCCCTAGCCAAGTTGCAAACGATAAACGTGAACGCTTAGTAATCTCCAATAGATTTCAAACTTTATACCTAAGACCATAAAGTTGAAAATCTATTAAAGACTACTGAGCGTTAGCGACCGGAACGAATGAAAACACTATGTAATCTTCAATAGATTTTCAACTTTATATCCAAAAACATAAAGTTGAAAATCTATTAAAGACTACTGAGAGTTTACGTTTATCGTTTGTGACTTGGCTAGGGGGGCTAAGAGCAGTGGTGGCCAAGTGGTAACGGCCCCGACTAAGAGCAGTGGTGGCCAAGTGGTAACGACCCCGACTTACGAGTTCTAGGTCGCGGGTTCAAACCCAGTCAGGCGCATTACTTTGTGTAATTTATTTCATCACCACTGCTCTCAAAACGGTGAAGGAAAACATCGTGAGGAAACCGGCATGTCCTAGAACCAAAAATTCGAAGACATGTGACATCCACCAACCCGCACTGAGTCCGCGTGGTGGATTACGGCCCATTCCCTCTCCTAGAGAGGAGGCCTGAGTCCCAACAGTGGGAACATTATAAGGCCGACTATGCTATGCTATGCTAGAGGGGCTAGCCAAGTTGATAATCTGCAATCGCTAACGCTAGTCGAAAACGTATCAAATGTATGGGAATGACATCATCTCAACGTTAAGTCATGTGGTCAGAACAAACGAATAGAACATTCGTAGCCAAGTTCACATCGTTCACAATGATAGAATGAATTGATATCGTTTCTACAATGTTCAACGCTACATCCTTTGTTATTGTAGAACGAGCGGCCGACTCAGGCGCGTCAACATGGCTACCAACTTGTCATTTTATACAATTGCTGACACCGAGGCGTTACCTATTGGAGAGCGGAATTCGACACAAAACGGTTGTAACTTGGCTATGGGAGGTGGAAACACAAACTCCGGCAGGGAATTCCACTCCTTAGCTGTAGGAACGCACAATGAATGTGTTCCCAAACCGTTTTGTACGTTTGGGTGGGATGTCCACCATGTACCGTCCACCTGGTGGCCCGGTGATGGAACGGGCTGGGCGGAATTGGGTTGAGCAATTCCGACGCGCACTCCCCGAAATGCAACCGGATTTAAAATCTAATAATAAATATATCATCACAACTTACCCCAAAAAGACATGAAAATCGCGAAGAACACGGTCGCCGGGTTGTCGAAGAGATAAGTCAGCTTGGCAAAGACACAGGACTCTGATAGGGACTGGTATTTACAGGCTTTATCGCAGAGAGGACAGAGGGTAATATTGCCGGGCCCTTTGGTGTCGCAGATTTCTTTGCTGTGAACAAAAGAAGGAGATTAAATGACTGGTTTAACAGCAAAATAAACCACTTAGGCCTACTGTCGAGGACGCGTAGCTTCGTATACGCGTTTTCGTCATTATTATACGCTTGGTTTAACTTGGTGTGTAGCATCACTACATAGTATAAAACAAAGTCGCGGCTGTCTGTCCCTATGTATGCTTAGATCTTTAAAACTCCGCAACGGATTTTGATGCAGTTTTTTTAATAGATAGAGTGATTCAAGAGGAAGGTTTATATGTAT
The DNA here is from genome assembly GCA_905147345.3 of Mythimna impura. NCBI lineage: Eukaryota > Metazoa > Arthropoda > Insecta > Lepidoptera > Noctuidae > Mythimna > Mythimna impura. Next base: position 6,051,825 of record LR990368.1, on the reverse strand, counting down.
AATACATGCATAATATAGTAGAGAAACACTGGTAATTTTAGAGGTTTCTAATGTGATGTTGTAAATAAACACATTTTTTTGCGCTTACATTGCAAACGCTGGCTGAACCCTACGAGATAGAGCAAAATAATGTAGATACTAGATACTACCGTATTGTACACCTTAAAAAGGTCTACAAAAAATCCGCAATGGTATGTGACTATCTCTTAGGGATAACCCACAATAACCATTTTTTACCCTTTACTGTTTACTAGAAATAATGGCTTATTTACGAAGTGATTTTAAGCAACACAGCATAATTCTTATCCAAGTAAGTACCTTAAATACATTGTGCATTTAATATAGATCAATATGGTCCTTTACAGCATGTAACTTAAATGAATATTTTCGAAGATATTACAGATTTAAAATGCAGGGACATAGCGTTTGCGGTAGTATCAGCATTGCACCCGTGCGAAGCCGGGGTGGGTCGCTAGTACATACCAAATTATGGCCTACTGTCCACGGACGCGTAGCTTCATTAACGCGACACGATGGAACGACACTGCCGCTTCGTTGACACAGTTTCATAGTTTTTTTTATGTAAGTTGTGAGCAGGCGTACACCAAGCGTATAATGACGAATACGCGTCTATGAAGCTATGCGTCCGTGGACTGTAGGTCTTCAGATGAAAGTACGGGCTTGATCATGGTCATTTTCTCCATATTCGACGCTGAATCGCTGAACTCAACATTTTTAGTGTTTGAGGTTTTTATTTAGGTGTTAAATCATCGAACACGGAATCGGTTGTTTTAAACATCGTGAGGAAACCGGCATGTCCTAGAACCAAAAATTCGAAGACATGTGACATCCACCAACCCGCACTGGGCCCGCGTGGTGGATTACGGCCCATTCCCTCTCCTAGAGAGAGGAGGCCTGAGTCCCAGCAGTAGGAACATTAAAAGGCTGAATATGTATGTATGTATGTATGTTAAATCATCCAATGACTTCTCCGGACACGTCAGGCTTTTACTGAATAAAATCCACTCCTATATTCCTTCTTTGTCTTGTGTTTCAGGACCCCGGGTTTCCCTTTCTGAAGTCAACCCAAGACCCCAGCAGGCTTCGGCCCTGCTGGGCCCCTACGGTTTGCTGAGATATCTTTGAGGAGCACGTGGAACACTATGCGCTTTCGCGGAACCGTGCTCTGCCCAAGCGGGGCATACCTCTACCATGTCCTTCAGGTGGTTTACACAATGGTGACACCCGGCCGTTTCTTCCGTTTGAATCCGGTGCAGGAACCTCCCGAACTTACCATGTCCGGTGTGGACCTGCGTTATGCGGTAAGTGAGGACGCCGTGACGCCTTTCCAGCCACTCCTCAAAGAGGGGACTTAACGCCATAATTATAAGTTAAATTCAATCTTTACATCTTTGGATTTCATAATCTTACCTAGGAATGTTATCCTCAGAGTCCATACTCGCCAATCCATACACGAAGCAGAGAGTCCCCACAATGGCCGGAGCATACAGCATCTTGGTGTAGAAGCCGAGCCAGCAGAAATACAGGCCTATTTTGTCACCGAAGTACCTTCGGACCAGCCAGAGAGGCTGCTTCTTGTACCATTTGCACGGACGGGCCCATTCGAGGTAAAGGAGCTGGTAAAAGAAATAAATTAATATAATAATAATGTAATAATATTCCCCAACTTCCACACAACGCCATCTAGTCCCAAACTCGGCAGAGCTTGTGCTATGAGTACTAGAAAACTGATAAACATACTTACTTATATATTTCTAAATAAATATTGTAGACTAGCTTCTGCCAGCGGCTTCGCCCGCGTGAAAATAGGTTTCACCATATAAACTTTGCACCTTTCATCCCCTTAGGGGGTGAATTTTGGAAAATCCTCTCTTAGTGCTCGCCTAGGTATGGTATCAACCTTTAAGCCGGTGAAAAAGGAGAATTACGTTTGTATGGAAAATCTCATTCCGTTTGCCAATATTAGCACACCTCATTTCATCACCTAAATCTACACTTTATAAAGAGGTAAAGTTTGTTTTTTTGTTTCCAGGAGGTAATCTCTGAAAGTCCGATTGACAAAATTTTTTCACCGATAGAAAGCTGCTTTATTCCTGAGTGACATAGGCTATATCTTATGTACACAGGCGAAGCCGCGGGCAAAAGATAGTACATAATAAAGGACAATTTAGGGGGTTTAAATTATTGTATGGATGATCTAAAAACGGTGAGGGAAAACATCGTGAGGAAACCGGCATGTCCTAGAACCAAAAATTCGAAGACGCGCATGGTGGATTACGGCCCATTCCCTCTCCTAGAGAGGAGGCCTGAGTCCCAGCAGTGGGAACATTAAAAGGCTGATTATGCTTATTATATTATATGGTCCATGATCTTATTTCTTACACTAATAAACTTGAAACTTAGCGCAAATTCTAATTAAAATAAATAAAAAATAAAGACGGTCATTATTAGTTTTTCAAAACTAACACCTCAGAATATGGTTTAAATCACGTGGTTTAAATGGTGTTAAAGTTTTTCTGAAAATATTTTCGCAAAAAAGCAGTAGCTAGCAAAGTGCTAGTAACAATCTACGTGTGAATTATAGTGGAGAAAAACCGAGAATTTCAAAGATTTGTAACACCAGTAGGTACAAAGCTGGAGTTTCGCCCCGGCGTTGCATCTCCTGCAGGGTTAAAGCCTACTGGGGCCAAGGGTCTGATTCTGAAAGGAAGACTCGGTCCTGGTACGAAAGGCGACGAAGGAACAGGAGTGGGTTTTTAGTCAGTAAAAGTCTGACACTATCTCCCGCTCCGCCCAGAGCGGGTCATAAGATGATTTTCCCATCGAAAAAAAAAAAAAAAAGTACAAAGCTGGAGCTGATCGCTTAGTTATTGCTAAAGTAAGTAAAGGATTGTACTTACTCTTCTATCGGTTATTTTCCCATCAGTCATTTCCTTTTCGTACCTCCCTTCGTGTAAAGGATAGCATGCTGTATATGTTTTGTCATTCAGTAGCCGCCGGATTCCCATCTGAAATTTAAAACATGTAGTTTTTTAAAAGGTCTTTGAAATGCCAACGCAAACTATTGGCATGATTTACTTTTTTTCTTCCAATTTCCTCTCTCTCCGGACCCTGAATCAGACCCAGCACGAGCCCTGCTCGCCTCTACGAGGACACCTCCAGGCTGTCCGCACAACGACACAAGAACGTTACTTCGCGTCCGATATATAGGTGTTTTTAATATCGTTCGGATTTCATCACGCGGGTTTGCTCCGCATGCAGAAAATTTCAAAATGCAAAAAAAAACGCGTCTCGCATGCGTATTCCACGCATTACAATAAATACTTGTATTAAATGGACTTTAGCGGGGGATACGCGTGCGTACCAATTCCGCATGCGTGATCAAAACCGTACGATACTAAAAACACCCTAACTGACGTTTAGATATATTTGACTAACCTTAGTTTCAGTGTTATCACATTTAGCTCTTAATAATATCTGCATGACTAGTAAACTTCTCTGTGCTGGTGAGTACTGCGTTTGCCGATCTTTTACTAAAAACCTGTAAGCAAATATCGACCACTTTATACAAACATGGACCACTTTATACAAACATGGACCACTTTATACAAACATGGACCACTTTATACAAACATGGAACACTTTATACAAAACTAGCTTTTGCCAGCGGCTTCGCACGCGTGAATGTAGATCTCTCTATACAAACTTTAGACCCCCGTTTCATCCCGTTAGGGGCTGAATATTAGGGGCTCGCCTACGCCATAACAGGAAGCCTTGTGCGAAATTTCACGACCCTAGTCCCAGTAGTTATGGCTGTGCATTGATATGTCAGTCAGTCAGTATATAGGGTGACTGGTAATTAGTGTACGATACTTAAACACGTGATTGTGCTCATGATAACCAACAACTTTTACTATGGGAACCAGGGAACACACCAGAAATCAACAGGGAACACACCAGAAAAAAAATATCAGCTGTTCAGTACATTAGGCAAACATAAATGTAGGTACTGAACAGCTGTTTTTTTTTTCGCGATTTCGGCTTTGGTCCCATTATAAAAATTGTTTGTTATCATGAGCACAATCACGTGTTTAAGTATCGTACACTAATTGCCAGTCACTCTATATATCCATATAGGTATATAAAAGGAAAAACTGTCTGACTGACAAGACCAAAAAAAACTAGAATCAGTGCCGTAACTAGGCGGTGTCAGTGGTACCAGGGTACAGGGCGCAGAAATGATCAAACTAGGGCCAATAGTCCGGTCAATAGACTTTCGAGGTTACAATAAATCGCACCCAGCTGAAAATTGATTGGATTGTTCAAAACACCATCATAAATGAAATCTAAAATGTCCTCATCGATCCGATCCGGTGTCGAGTTTCGGAGTCGGACCCCGAGTTTTTCCGTAAATGAAATCTAAAAAGTCGAAGAGGACTTTTTATTACCCGACTACGGAGGGTTATGATTTTGACAGGCTATGTATGTATGTGAGTATGTTCATCTGTTCCCTCATAGCTCCTAATCTACTTATCGGAACTCGACGTATGAGGTATCGTTAGAACCGTTTTAATTGTCCGCTAAACATAGGCTACGTGACGTGTCACAAAAATCGATATGGCGCCCTCTAGCGGACAAAAAGTAATGCGTTAAAAATAAAAAAGGAGATAAATACGCCGTGTTTGGTATTATTTGAAAGGGCTTCACTTGTACATTTCCAAAATATTGCTCAAATTTAAAGTGACGCCCTCTAGCGGACAAAAAGTCATGTTTAAAAAAAATTATAAATACACCGTGTTTCATATCATTTGAAAGGGCTTCACTGGTACTTATAAAAAATATCATCAAAATTCAATGTGGCGCCCTCTAGTGGACAAAAAGTATTGTGTTAAAAAAAATAAGATGAATACGTCGTTTTGGTATAATTTGAAAGGACTTCACTTGTTCATACCAAAATAAATAGTATAGAAGCACAGTGATTTAACACCAAAATCTTTCAAATAAAAAAAAGTAAAAAACTAAAACCCGACTACGACAAAAAAAAGACGCTGAAAAAGTATGAAACAAGATTTTCAAGATGCTGAAATAAACAAAGTAACTGGAAAAACAAGAATAGAACAAAAAGAAAAGCCGTAGTCACACGTTATAGGTAGGTAATAATCGAAACACTTTAATAGCGTGTGATTACGGCTTTTCTTTTTGTTCTATTTTTGTTTTTCCAGTTACTTTGTTTATTTCAGCATCTTGAAAATCTTGTTTCATACTTTTTCGGCGTCTTTTTTTTGTCGTAGTCGGGTTTTAGTTTTTTACTTTTTTTTTATTAGATTTCATTTACGATGGTATTTAGAGATTTAGTTACGAGATACTTGCAGCATTTCGCAGTTTTTACAATCGCATATTTGAAATCACATTGCACAAAAGGCATTTCAAAAATTAATGGCATTTTCAAAATCGCGTTTTCCAGAATCGCATTTTCAACATCGCGACGTTTAAATTTTATTATTGAATGTTACTAACACTTCATCAGCTTCTTTTTGATCTGCAGCCCCGTAAAATGAAGGTTCTGTGTTGATCATGGAATGCTCATACTCGTACAACCGTTTCACCCAATTCCGCCATTTCGTGTACCAACGCCTCTGTTTGTCCAATTTATACTCGTCGTTCTGAAAAAAATAAAAATCTGTAAGTTGAAGTAGCAAAGTTAAAAAATTAAGACCCAACTGTGAAACGAACCATGATTGATACTCTAGTTCAGGGGTGGGAGTGCTGAGATTGATCGGTTGACCACCCCCGCTCGTTATCAACCCTAACCCTACCTACCCACCCGCGTGTACTCTGTACACCCATTATGTTACTATTTTGGTGTACAACAAAGTTTATTCTATTTCTTTCCATTCCACTCCATTCTATTCCATTCCATTCCATTCCATTCCATTCCATTCCATTCCATTCCATTCCATTCCATTCCATTCCATTCCATTCCATTCCATTCCATTCCATTCCATTCCATTCCACTCCATTTCATTCCATTCCATTCTATTCCATTATATTCTAAACACTCACCGTTACAGCAATAAACCGGCGTGTAGGAAGCTTTATGCCAATGACTTCTGCTAGCCTCATCTCCGTTTTCCATGGTAAGTGGATCTTGAGAAACCACGTCTTCTCATCGAAAGACAGGATTTTGTTTTCCAGTTCTAATTCTAGTCCTTCCTTTACTAAGTTTTCCTGCAAAGAAGTTTTTATCATCACCATTCAGTTAATGTGCATGGATGGAAAGGGAGAGGGAGTCATCAACCATCATCAAATAATTTCTCCCGCTCTGGTTGGAGCAAGAGCGGGAGTCAGACTTTTACTGATTAAAACCCACTGTATTCCTTCAGTTACCCTTGTTTACGAAGGCTGCGGTAATTCTTTCGAACAGTCCACAGCCCTGGCAGGCGTCGACCTTATTTGGCTCCATCAATTGGCCCATGGCTCGCCGTCCGCAAGCCCACGCCTACGGTGGCCGGTAGTCGTCCTGTGACACCTGGTACTGGCGGGAATCCATCCTAACCTGGTCTACGAATGCTTACCTGGAATACCCTTCTCTGTTCTCTTTTCCTTGCTTCATTTTCAGTCATAACACCATAGTCCTCTTCTTGGTAAGCTAATACCATATCTATCCTTCTTCTTCCGTCTCTGAATAACAGGGATTCTGGCTCCAAACCCTGGAACAACAGGTTGGTGATACTGGTACTGAATAATTGTAATACACGATACCACGAGCTGAACTAAACTATTAAAGGGAAGCTATATAGGGTGTACAGCTCCATCTCACTTTCTCGCTCGCAAGACTGATATTTGAACACGTCATGGTAAGATGACCTGGATGTCTACTGTAAGGGCTGATCCGAGATGGCTCGAGAAAATAATACCTGGAAGAATTTGGGGCAGGCCTTTGCCCAGCAGATTTACAAATCAGTATGTGTGTTGATCAGACCTTAATGGCTGTACTGGTTGGTACACACCCTAGACCGTGACCTAGCATTTTTTTTTAGTTTTTTAGTTGTGTAAGAGTCCAACGTTGGACCGTTTTCAGAAAACAGTCGTCTGTGTACGGTCCAACGTTGGACCGCTGTTGACATGCGTCGTATTTTGACGTATTATGCTTATTAAACCTGTGTCAATCCCGCTCAAACTTGCACAGAGTAAACTATATAGATACATCTACTCTATTACGTCTTCAGTGAACGGAATAACTGAGTGAACATAGATACGGAAGGTGACAAAGCCAGTCGGCCGCCCATTCGCGCACAAGTCAGTTGTTAAGCTCTTATAGTTCATACATATATCGCTGTCAGCGATAAGACCGCCATTTGTACTCATAAAAGTTTGTGTAAAAGTATGTTACTACACTGGTGGCCCACGACCACGACCACGACCAGTTGTTTAGACGAAGACGCAGCGTTGGAAGGCCTCCCACAAGGTGGACCGATCACCTGGTGAAGGTCGCGGGAATCCGATGGATGCGACACGTACAGGACCGGTCATTGTGGCGACATTTGGGGGAGGCCTATGTCCAACAATGGACGTCTTTCGGCTGAAATGATGACTGGTGGACAATAAAGTTATTCTATTCTATTCTACACGGGATATTTTTTGACTATGACCCAGCGTACGGTTTCGCTTTCGGTTAGGCCTCCTGTCCTCGGACGCGTACTTTTATAGATGCTTAATCATCATTATTTACGCTTGATGTACGCCTGCGTGAAGCTCATATATGTCGTGGGCAGATTTTAGAAATTGATAAATTCAGAAAATGGCCAAGTAAAACTGGCCTGATCGTTTTAAACGTCAAAATTTGATGAGTCAATCCTCGTTTGGCCTAATTTCTTTAGACCTTTTATTATCATGGAAATCCTACACCAATGATATGGCAAAACGAGGATTGTCATATCAACAAACATTAACGCTGGCCAGTTTTAGTTGGCCATATCATGAAGTGATCAATTGATCTGGCCGCGAGAGTTGTGGAAGCTATGTGTCCGTGGACAGTAGGCCATAGTTTTGTATATAAGCTGGTACACATAGCGTTAGCAAAGGAGGAGGCCCGCACCCTCGCGCGTGTACGTGCACACGCGCGAGGGCGCGGGCCTCACGCCCCAACCGCCGGGATCCCGATCCCGATTGCCGTTGGCGCGGGCTTGCGGACGGCGAGCAATGGGCAGCTCGCCGTCCGATCGTCCGGTAACCGTCCGGACCGAGCCCAAATCGTCGATGGCGCGTACTGTTCCACGCTTGCCTCAAGGAGATGTCAGCAAACCGTAGGGGCCCAGCAGGGTCGAAGCCTATTGGGGCCAAGGGTCCAAAAAGAAGACTCGGGAATGAAAGGCAACGAAGGAACAGGTGTGGGTTTTTAGTCAGTAAAAGTCTGACACTATCTCCCGCTCCGCCCAAGAGCAGGGGATGTCGTTGGATGATTTTCCCACCGAAAAACAAAGCGTATAATAATGACGAATACGCGTCTATGAAGCTACGTGGATAGTAGGCTTATGATAAAAGCTTAGTTTAAAACATTTTTCACATATATAAATAAAAAATGTCTCACATACATGTGGCGGTTCCGACTCATATTGCTTCCAGAATAAATTCTGTATGATCCGCTTTAACGAATCGAATGTACTGAATTCATTCAATTTCCTTATAAACTTTGACTTTCGTCCATCTTCGAAAAAATGAATGCGACTCTGTTTATGCGTTTTCATAACCTTCATGACTGCTTCAGGCGTGATTCCTAATAATTCTGCCGTTTTAAGTGTACACTTGTCTGATGTCCAGTAATTTTCATCTGGCCACCTTCTGTATATATACTTGTAGGCATTTATTACCATCATCTTCTCTCTTCTACTCATGTGTCTCAAATTTTCAATTTTTACTGGTGATATAACACTGCGTAGTGTGTGTCTCGAGGTACTTGCCTTATAATGCATTGTTAAGACAAACTTTGACTATAAATAAATTTATAAAGACAAAAACTTTAAATATTTATGATGGGATAATATAATTTAGAGTTACGCAGTGAGAAATAATATTTATATTGCATCAATGCAAAGATTTAAAGACATTTGATTTCAATCGGAGAGTGACAGAATGAAAATCAAAAGAATATCGCGAGTAGGTCGTGTGTGAGCGATGTCCTCTTTTAAAACAATATTTCTTTTACCCTGTCTAGACGAAGATCAGCCCCCCTAGCCAAGTTACAATCGTATCGTTCGGCGCGAACGTCTCGAGTAGGCCACGCCTCCGATTCCTTTGTTCTGACGTCATCTCAACGCTCAGTCACGTGGTCAGAACAAAGGAATCGGAGGCGTGGCCTACTCGAGGCGTTCGCGCCGAACGATACGATTGTAACTTGGCTAGGGGGGCAGGAGTTATATTTAAAAAAATATTATAAATAAGTATAGATTAGCTTCTGCCAGCGGCCTTGCCCGCATGAAAGTTGGTTTCTCCATACAAATTTTAGACCCCAGTTTCATCACCTAAGTGGCTGAGTTTTGGAAAATCCTCTCTTAGTGCTCGCCTACGTCATAAAAGGAAGCCTTACGCAAAATTCACGCTCCTAGTCCCAGTAGTTTTGGCTGTGCGTTGATATGTCAGTCAGTCAGTTTCTCCTTTTATAAATATAGATGAGACATATATAGGTTTGTTTGGAATCCTTGGTGCACGAGTCCGACTCGCGTTTGACCGATTTTTGGTCCATCCGTGTTCGAAACTGACGTTTTTATTAACTTATTATATTTTAATTTTTTTACATTAATTATGAATTTTATTATATTTTTAGTTTTGACATTTGTTATGAATTTTATTGTATTTTTATTTTTTGACATTTATTATGATTTTTATTGTATTATTATCGTCTTATGTGTAAAATTTGTGAAACTTATAATATGGGCCTAGTTATGTACCTGATATTATTTAATTGAATTGAATTGAATTGAATTGAATTGAATTTAATTAAGAGCCTATTCACTCTAGCCTTGAAGACATCTAATTTTCGCTCTGATTTGTTGGCGGTATAGGAGATGCATATACTCCATTCGCAATAAGATGAGACAACAAAAAACTGGGCAAGTGCGAGTCGGACTCGCGCACTGAAGGTTCCGTACAAACTTGAGAGGTAAATTGTGGTTTACGATTTATGACGTATTAAAAAAAACTACTTACTAGATCTCGTTCAAACCAATTTTCGATGGAAGTTTGCATCATATATTTTTTTTAGTTTTATCATCCTCCTATTTTAGAAATTACAGGGGGGGGGACCAATTTTACCACTTTGGAAGTGACTCTCGCGCACACTATTCAGTTTAGAAAAAAATAATATTAGAAACCTCAATATCATTTTTGAAGAATTATCCATAGATTTTTTAGACATGGTACGATCAAAAAAAAATTTTGAGTTCCAGTTTTAAGTATGGGTGACCCCCAAAATTTATTGTTTTTTTTCTATTTTTGTGTGAAAATCTTAATGCGGTTCACAGAATACATCTACTTACCAAGTTTCAATATATAGTTCTTATAGTTTCGAAAAAAAAGTGGCTGTGACATACGGACGGACAGACAGACAGACATGACGAATCCACAAGGGTTCCTTTTTTTTGCCATTTGGCTACGGAACCCTATAAAACCTTTTTTACTATCTGTTCAACCAATTTTGGCTTTTATTGCGTTGTTGGCATAACAAATGGCGGCACCAGAAAATAGTTGGTATTGTAACCACTCTGTTGCTTTTAATGCCATCTCTAGGTCTACGGAACAGAAGTTAAAATCGGTTGAACGGTCAGAAAACAAAGTTTGTTTTAATGTCTCATCTTATTGTGAATGGAGTATAGTTTATCATGAATATTAATAAAATACATACGTACGTCGGTACTTGTTTCCCCCACATCTTCGTCCTTCTCGTTTGGATAGAATGGTAACGATGGCTTCTTGTCTTCATTGCCGTAGTCTGAACTTTTACTGTCTGGCTTAGACTGAAATATAAATAATAGTAAATTACTTGTTTTTGTATACCCACAGAGTGACATATTCGCACTAGCGAAAAAACTTTTTAAATAAAGATTTAAAAAAATAATTACTTGTTGGTTTGTCTTGGACACCACTGACATAATGCCGTAAATATTCGTAATTTAAGGTAACCTGAATATGATGAGACAGATAGTGGGCAAAAGAGAGTCAATAAAAGTGGCATTAAACTTACAGAATTTTTTGTTTTTAAATTGCAATTTTCGATAAATTAACTCATTTGTAATGCAATCGTCAAAGTCTTTGGTCGTATAATTGGTATTCCCTGAGGAATACCTCTAATAATCAGGACGTTTTTATCCTAAAATAATCAAGAATGATATTGAGGATAAAAAAGGTGATTTTTCCGAAAAAATCTTGATAAATTTTGATTCCGTCACTAGTGTGTTTGTGTGTGCGTGCGTATCGATGCGCTACCAGTGTAGTGCGTCGATGCTATTTGCCTACAGTTAGAATAAGTAATTTCTTTAAAGAACTCTACTTAAGAGCGTTCTTCCCGAGTTCCCGTTCATACAAACGCTCTTACGTAATTATGACGATAATACACATCTTTCTCAAGATATAAACCAGTGCTTGACTGCGATCCCACCTGATGGTAAGCAGTAATGCAATCATTGATGGTGAGGCGCACTAGATTATTAAGAGCCTATTCACTCTAGCCTTGAAACACTTAAATTATAGTTGGACGGGAAGACCGCAGCAGGCAAATTGTTCCAGTCTTTCGATGTACGCGGTATAAACGACGAAGCGAAAAGTTTAGTCCGGAAATTAATTTTGGAAACACATCTGTGTTTCTCTCTATCTCTCTATCTAGGTTTCTATTTAAATCACTTTATAAGACTGATCCAGTAAGGACTTCTAAAAATCTGCTATTTAGCGTGAACTTAGGTCCTTCATAATGTATTAATTAATTAAAAAATTAAGAAAATATAACTACAAAAACGTTTCACATTTAATCAAGATTTTAAATGATGAATTTTTATCCCAAACACTTTTAAGGTTTTTAAAAAAAACACGTAGATATTTCCTGGAACACGTTTTTTGAAATATTCGAGTAAATTATGGAATTACCGAATACCGACAGAGCGTTCAGGACATCTTTTATCGTATTGCCTCTTACAACAGCTCTTATCTCTACTTACTTACTCTTTTTGTAATAAAACATTGCGTTGGATGAACCAACAAGCTTTCAAACCATGCTCAGGTGGACTAGACGGGTCGGGAAGGGCCCTCTTAAATGCATTAGTAAAATTTCAGATTAATTATGACTGTAATTTAAATTTCTAATTGCAGTGAATGAGGGTGTGCATTACTAGTTTCATGTTGTATAGTACTTAAGGGGATGCAACTCGACATACATTTTCACTGCTTTTCATACAAACGTTCTTACGTGATTGTGACGTTATTACACATTTTTCATTAGATATTTTGGAAACACAGTATCTTGTAGATATTATCTAGGCTTCTATTGAAATTAATTTATAAATTTGTGTAAAACTAATCCGGTAAAGAACTCTGAAGATCTGCTATTTTGTATAAACTTTGACACTTCATAACTTGCTAAAAAATTTAAAAAGTCAAAAAAATATAACAATAGAAGCCTTGCACATTAAATCGAGATTCTGAATGGCGACAATTTTTTTGAAAAATTTTCAAGGTTTTTAAAAAAACACGTATTTCCTGGAACAAGTTTTGTAAAATATTCGAGTAAATCACGGAATTACCGAATGCTAACAGAGTTTTCAGGCGTTATCTCTCATTTTTCGCGTTGCCTTTTCGTCAAACATCGCGTTAGATTGTGTTAGATAAAGTAACAAGCTTTAAAACCATGCTCCCAATATTCCCAATTTGGAACCGTGCACTAGCTTCTGACGTTTTATAAGTGCCCATGTAGGCCTATGTGAAATAAAAACTTTTGACTTTGACTTTCGACGTTGACGATAGGCGAGTGAAAAAGGACCCTCTTAAGTCGCCATACTTCTAACCCGCAGCTGTAGCCGTAAACGTATGTACTATTCTTTGCTTTACCAAAACCGACAAAGCAAAACCTCAAAACTATCTACCTGAAAGCTGGGTTGTGGTGTGCCAGGCAAGGGAGTGGATACATCTTTAGGTTTCGTCGAGAAGGCTCCAGCTGCTGACGTCACATTCCTGACGAACCGCCATCCTCGTAGTTTCTTCTCTTCACTACTGCTGTCGGAACGAATTGACTTGATGTCGTCTCGAAGGTGGACCTGGGAATAAACGACAAATACATAAGTACTTCTACATCACCCCTCATAGCTTGAAGGGGTAGAAAGGGGAAAACAAAGAGAATATTTAATAAAATACTCGAAAATCCGCTCTTATCTATTTTTCGCACTAGTGCAGAAAAGTGTGCGTGCCCGCCCCGTCACAATTTCATTACATTTATCGTATCAGGCTAGGTAAGCGACCTCCACAAGTCTCGTGTCAACCCCCGTTTCTTCGTAAGTGTATTAAAAAGTAGTTTGATACAAGTGGAAATATATAGGGTGACTGGAAATTAGTGTACGATACTTAAACACGTGATTGTGCTCATGATAACAAACAATTTTTATTATGGGAGCAAAGCCGAAATCGCGAAAAAAATATCAGCTGTTCAGTACATTAGGCAAACATAAATGTACTGAACAGCTGATTTTTTTTTCGCGATTTCAGGTTTGTTCCCATAGTAAAAGTTGTTGGTTATCATGAGCACAATCACGTGTTTAAGTATCGTACACTAATTGCCAGTCACCCTATATTCACTGCAGCCCTCGGCTCTATAACATAGTCTACGGCTTGGGCCAATGCCGCCTCGGTTGCAATCAAAAACTTTTTCCACTTGTATCAAAATGTACTATTGTCACACGTAATTTTTTTTTTTTTTTTTATTAATGATAGGCTCGGGTAATTCGATCAAACTCCCCTATACTTTCAGTTGAAAACCAGCGTCAGGCAACTGCTACATAGTGGCCTGGCATTATGCTGAACTGGACCTATTTGGCGCAGCCGTGAGACACACAATCTTGATGTATTTTTTAAGTTTTACTATTTAAGTTTCTATATTATAAATGTTATCTCATTGTGTGTACCTGTGTGCCAAATAAACGTGTTTTCTTTCTTTCTTTCTATACCGCGCATGCTAACGATGCTCAAAGAGCTCATGGAGTCCAACCTTGGATTGAACTTTTAGAGGTATGCGGATCAGAGTACTAAATCCTACAAACCTACACTGATAAAAAACTTATTACAAAAAAATATAACCGATTTCAATGTAAAAAAAAACACTAAAAAAGGTAAAATAACTTTAATTTCGGAAATCGTGTTTCTATAATAGTTTTGTCTGTTCGTTATTTAACAACGACTTCTGAAATAAAAGTTATTATGCCCTTTTTAGTGTTTTTTAGGGTTCCGGGTAATTGGTCAACTCGTACCGCATACCTACGGCCCATGTGGTACGAGTTGCAGAAAATAAAAATAAATTATATTTTCATTGGTCTACTCGTCCCACGTCACTATCACAATAAGAAAAGGTACAATCAGTAGAAAAAGTGTTAGTGTGGAAATAATAAAGAAAGTTACGAATTTGCTATAAAATATTAAGTATATTTAATCACCACAAAATTATCACATATAAACAGAAGATATTAAACCTTCACAAATTTGACATCAATTAACACACGATGTAATAAAAAAATATTCTTATATGTAGGGTTAACATTTAAAAACCAAATATTATAAAATAATAAGCCATCGTCATTTAAGATAATAGTCAACATTTATAACGATAATAATTAACAATTATAAACATAATAATAATAATGAATAAATTTGAATAAATTAATGAACAATTTCAAAAGTTTTAACAATAATACATTATAAATGTGTGGTTGTAAGTGAGGCTTTCTAGGATTTATTATTAACTTGTAACTCAAAACTACAAAAAAATCTTTTGAGTTTCTATGATAGTCTTATACCTAACTGAATATCACATTTTAAAAATGAGGTTTACAACCCTACAGTTCTTAAACAATCAATAGTGATAAGAATAATATAATAATAAACACAGATACAAAGATATTATTTTTAATAAATTTGTTTTTTAATTTTGTCTTTTCTAGCATACTAGCCGCGGGAGGGTCCTGGTGACCTGTAATACAGGTTGTTGTACATATCTCGTCCTTCGCAAAGTTAGCTCTAAATTGTAAGCATTGTTAAAAGTTAGCATAAGAAAACTTTGTGAAGGAAAAATAAAAAAAATAAAAGATACAATAAAATAATAGAACAAAGTAATCAACAAAATTTTAAAAAGATTCAACATTCATATTATAACTAATAGTAAAGTTTTCTAGGATTTATCATTAACTTGCACAGCTCTGCAAAAAAAAAGGTTTTGGTGTTTTTCTATAGAGAAGAACCGACAAGAAACTCCATGGTTACTCTTTTAAAAAAATGGTTGTACTGTAATGTATACTCACTTTTCTAACTGACATAAAAAAGAGGAGGTTCTTAATTCGTCAGATTAAAAAAAAAAAAATAGTCTATGAACACTACGAAACTACAAAAAGCTTATAAAAATATTGTTAATTTTGTGTTACAACTGTACCAAACGTTGATAAGGTTTAAAGTTTCATACAAAAAGAAACGTTGGACGAGTTGACAAATGCAAATATAATTTATTTTTATTTTCTGTTCTCGTACCATATGGGCCGTAGATATGCGGTACGAGTTGACGAATTACTCAGGGTTCCCTACCTCAAAAGGAAAAAACGGAACCCTTATAGGATTACTTTGTTGTCCGTCCGTCTGTTAAGACCCTTTATCTCGGGAACGCGTGAAGGTATCGAATTGAACTTAAAACCATATACTCAGGTCTGCGGTTCCTTGAAGCTGTAAAAAAATCAAACTTCTGAGTTAAAGAAAAAAAAAGATACGGCCGTTTATGCCGCAAAAAACGTATATTTTGACACTCTCAAGGAAATCAAAGTTCATAGGGTGCTTCCCGTTGACCTAGAATCCTGAAATTTGGTATGAAGCAAGGTCTCATAGCACAAGTATAGGAAAAAATCTAAAAACTGTAAATTTGTAGTTGTTACGTCTTTTTTTGCGGTTCGAAAAATCTTCGTAACTCAATTCGGAGATTTTTCATAGGTAAGTTTTTACGGTAGCCCTCAGTGCGCGAGCCCGACTCGCACTGTTTGTTTATGTTACAGGGTGGAAATGTTCATGGACATCCTCCACCCTGGCGTGGGCAAAGGGGTCTGTCGAGCTTGTACCGACTAAAACTACCCCGATGTTCCCTGTTCGGGGGCTGTAGATGCGGTGTGACTAGTGCTGACCGGCCGTTCACAGGCCTCATCTCATAAAAGGGAGTGAGGAGTTAACTCTCCTATTAGTATAGTACAGAAGCGTAAGCGTAAAAAAATCAGCTGTTCAATACATTTATGTTTGCCTAATGTACTGAACAGCTGATTTTTTTTCGCGATTTCAGGTTTGTTTCCATAGTAAAAGTTGTTGGTTATCATGAGCACAATCACGTGTTTAAGTATCGTACACTAATTACCAGTCACCCTATATATAATATTTATATGTTTATATATTGTCTTTTATATATAATAGCTATATTATATCTATGTATAGTCTAGTATATAATTTTAATCTAATATTTACTTTATTAATTTGCAGTACACCAATCCCCTTTTTTATTTCAAGTTCTTACAGTCCATCCTAAGGTTGTCTGGTAGATATCGCTGTCAGCGAGCGATAAGACCGCCTTTGTACCCATAGATTTAAGTTACCTAGTGTAAAAGTTTTGTTACTATTTTGGTGTACAATAAAGTTTATTCTATTCTATTCTATAACTAGCTGTTGCCCGCGACTTCGTCTGCGTTAAGTTTGTAAAACTGTACAATCATTCTGTGCTTGCAATTCATTCTGAAAGCATCGTAATTATTTATTGTAATTTCACATAAAACTGTTAAAGGTAAAAACGCAAATTACCTTCAGGATACATGTTATGTACTCGTCCAGATCCAGATGTATGAACGTCAATGAATAGAAAGAGTATGTAAGGGTCGTAGCAGTTGGCATTTCTGCCTACCCCAAGGGAAAAGGCACTAGTTTATGTATGTTTCTGGTTTATGTTCTGGTAAAACAACATTGTCCAAGTGAGCACGTCACAATCGCAGCGGTAATGCCTGTCTTTGAGGAGTGGCTACAGAGGCGTCACGGCATCCTCTCTTTGTGCAGGACTCAACGGATGTGGGTGTTTCGGGAGGTATCTGTATCGAATTCAGCGAAAAGAAACACTCGAGTCTCACCATTGTGCGGATCGCCCGGAGAATACGATGGAACTTACGGTGGAAGTCAGTCCCGCTTGGTAGGAGCGCCGGCGCCGCCGTGTCCTCATGGAGGCGATTAGTGGAAAAAATGCCAACCAGTAGCCTCCTTCAGTGAAGCACTACGATCGAAGAAGGTGGCTGAAACTATGACGGATGATGAGGGAAGTGATGCTCCAGGTGTTGAAAGCCGCAGGGCGATTGCGGTGGAGCCGTCCGGTCATCTGGTCAAAGCAATCCTGAATCGACGGCGTGTAGTAATCTACGCGCGACTCATAATGATGTCAGCAAATGGATAGGGCCCTCTAGGGCCAATGTCTGCTAAGGCTGCGAGATTGTTCGAAAGAGTTACCTCCTGTAAAATTTTCGCCTCAATAATGTTTCACTGAAGAGTTTAAGCCGTCAGACAGCTTTGGTAGAGGTAAACGAAGGAACATAATCGGGACACCGACCTTCATCTGGATAACGTTTGCACTGATGGTGCAAAGCCAAAAAGCCAGTGAATCCAAAAATTACCATCATCATCAACTATCTTCCTCCACAACAGTACTTATGAAGAATTTGCGAGAGCATGCTTGAATTGATTGTTGCAGCTTGATCATTTGGGGCGTAAAAATTACTTGTTCATTTACCTAGGATTTTTTGGTGTGTATTTGACTGACGTCCTCGTATATCAGAAAAATGTTATTCCGTAGTGGGAACTACCCTATGAAGAGTCTCCAACTTTTGAATGAATTTCGGTGAAATCTTGAACGCGTGTATCCCTGTCCAATCGAACTCGCATATTGATGGCCAAACCGAGAGGTCACTGACGCCTATTGCCTCTATGAAGACACGGCGGTTCACCCAAGCAGAATAGGCCTCCACCGCATGCTACAACGGGTCCTACGGGCGATTTGTAAAATGGTAATATCAGGGTACTTCCAACCGAATCCGGAACAGAAACCGCGTGAAACACCCTCAACAGTCCTGAGTTTGTGTATCCATAAAACAATGAAATTTCGGTAAACAAATGTAGCAGCCGATTAGTGTTATCCCTGAGACTGGCCTCCCTCAGAGGGTGGTTCCAGTGTTGGTCACCACTGCATGTCGACGTAAGGCTGCAAGGAATCTGAGATACATCATACGTTGTCGAACTGTGGTCAGGAACGCAAACCTTTCGACCCAGTTTTATATGAAGCAGTGACTGCTAATAATAAAACACACCATTATTAGGCCGCAAGGTGCCATCAACGCGGAGGACACAGTGGAGCACACAGAGGTGTGTGTTGTCCTCGTGGAGGCAATCGGCGTCAGTCACATCTCGCGCCGGGCCTTGTGACTTTGGGCTATGGTCCAGAGCGAGGAGGAATGGCAGGCGGTCGCCTCCTTCTGCAAAGCCGTAATGCTAGTGAAGGAGGAGGCCGCACGCGTGAGGGAACGAAAGTCCTCACGCCGAGCCGAGATTCTGACCCCGACGACCAGCCCCGGTAGACGCGGGCACGCGGACATCCAGCAACGGGTCGTCCACAGCCGTCCGGCCGTCCGGTAATTGACCGGACCGAGCCCAGTCGTCAACAGCGCGTCAAAGGAAACCCGAGGTCCTAAAACGCAAAGGGCAACTGAAGGACACAGGTGTGGTTTGGCAGAAGTCATTGGATGACTTCCACCCATAAAAAAAGAAAAATAAAGGTGTCATCATTATCATTATCATTTCAGCCGAAAGACGTCCACTGTTGGTCCCCAAGTGTCACCATAATTACCGGTCCTGTGCGTCTCGCATCCATCGGATTCCCGCGACCCTCACCAGGTCATCGGTCCACCTGGGGGCCTTCCAACGCAAGGTGCCATGCTACCCCTTCCGAAAATTTGGCCGTGTTATTTTAAAGTCAATAATTAAATACATATAAGCATTTACTTTTATCGCCTTTGGTTGGTATCCCTTGAATAATCACGGTCAATTAGCTTGTTACAACCACGGGGGGGAAAAAGCAGTAGGATTAAAAATGTCTCCGTCTAACTCCAGTTTAACCATAACGGTTTTCGTCCAATTTTAAACAATAAAACTGTCTGCAAACTTGGGCGATGGTCATTCTTCCGCCACTCAGAAAATTACGTACAGTCGCGCGCGCGGTGTTGTCAGTAGCGCACGTCAAATTTTATCGGAGTTAATTTTTCTTCTACCCACTAGATGTAGAAATGAATATAAGTGATATTTTTGAAGAGGAGGAGAAAGAAAGAAAGAAAGAAGAAAGAAAGAAAAAACGTTTATTCGTGACTCACACAATCGTATAAACTAAAGATACACAATAAAAAAAAAAGAAAGGTATAATCAGTGCGAGACCAAAAAGGCACCTAACTCAGCATATGCTTGGAGGAGAATTATAATATTGATGTCAGAGTGTTAAACATGGAGGACGTAGCTGAGGTTGAAATGACGAATTTACGAGCAGAGGTTAGTGACAGTGTGACGAAAGGAAAAGCGGAGAAAAGACCGAGAGAAGACGGTGAAGAAAGTGAGAATTGTGAGGAAGGATTTACAACGGTTATAAGAAGCAGGCCAAAAAGATTATTAAGAAGAGATTCAACAACCGAGATGGGTAAATGTGAAGTTTGTATAACATCTTTAAAGGTTTTGCCAAAACAAATGGGTATGGCGAAATTATTGAGGGATTTGAATATACAAAATATAACAAATATAAAATACCGCAGCCCATATAAAGTGTTGATTAAGTTTGATAAAAGAGAACAAGCAGAAAAATTAGTAACAAACAAAGAAATAATGGAATTAGATGCGAGATGTCAATTTGTTGACGAAGTGAATATATGTTACGGTGTAATTAGGGGCATAGAATTAGAATACAGTGACAAAGATATTCAAGATACCCTCAAAAGTCCATGTGAAATAATGTCTGTAAGAAGACTTAAACGCGCTACTTCTGAGGGCAAGTGGGAGGATAGTGAAACCGTTCGCGTAGGTTTTAAGGCACAGATCATCCCCACTCATGTTTACGCGTATGGGTGCAGGCTTGCAGTAGAAAATTATGTATTTCCTGTTACTCAATGCTCTGCTTGCTGGAAGTTTGGTCATATTAAAAAGTTCTGCCCATTAAATAAAATAATATGCCCTAAATGTGGATTAAACCATGAAAATTGTGAAATAGAAATATATAAATGCCCTAACTGCAAAGGTCCCCATATGGCCATAGATAAGAAATGTCCCATGTTTATAAAAGAAAAACAAATTCGAAATTTAATGACCGAGGAAAGTGTTACTTATCGCAAGGCTTTACAGATGTACCTAGCAAAAAATGTAAAAATCTCCAATACAAGCACCAATTCAGGAATCTATGCGAGCACAAACAACATACGTGCCGAGCCAGTAAATACAGTGGCACTTATTCATCGAGAAGAATCTTCAGACGATATATTCTCAGAGAAGGAACAAGAAGTAAACACTAAAACAGTTTCATTTCCAATTCAACAAACCAGTAAGAAGAAAAAACATAAAAAGACAAGCAAAGGAAGTATTTCTAATAAACAGATAGATGAAGTAGATCTTACGAGTATCAACAGTAATCAGAATACAACTGAAAAACCCATGGAGGAAGAAAAGAGTAACGAGAGAAGGAAAGGCTTTGAGTTTAGAAGATTATGGTTAAAGCTGAAGCAAGTAATTATGTCTACAGGTAAATTTGAAGATAAAATGGATTTACTGTGTGAAATCTTAATGGAAGAATGTAAGTTGTTTATAGCAAATATGTTGAATGACTGGCGTGTTTTTAAAAAAATTGTAGCTTTTTTTGATGGATAGTAGACGTAAAAAATTGCAGATTAACTTAATGCAGTGGAATTCACGTAGTTTAAAGCCAAAACTGGTAACCTTTGAATCGTTATTAAACTTAGAAAATATACACATCGCTATTATAAGTGAGACCTGGCTGGATGATGAAACACCTCTCAATTTAACTGGATATAATATCTATAGACACGATCGAGATGACTCGTATGGAGGTGTTGCCATAATTACACATAAATCAATCCAAACCCAACTTTGCCCCACTCATGTCTCTAATTCGGGTATAGAAGTTGTACGAGTCAAATTAATTAACTGTAAAGATCTAGAAACAATTATTTCTATTTACTGCCCATCATCCGTCGCCGTGAATGCTTCTAACTGGGACAATCTCTTTTCACTCACTTCAAGAAAGACTATTATTGCTGGGGATTTTAATGCCCACCACTCGAATTGGTCTTATAAGACAGACCAAAGGGGACTACAGCTACTGGACTCGTCATTGGAAAATGGATTTGTAGCATTGAACAATGGGGACCCAACAAGAATAACAATGGTGAATAACTTGGTGGTTAAATCAGCTCCGGACATAACTTTTTCATCAACGGACATAGCTTTAGATCTAAAATGGCAGGTTATTAATGAAAACTTAGGTAGTGATCATCTCGTTATTAAAATTTCAGCATTTTGTAATAATTCCACGTATTTTACCGAAAAACGCAACTTTAAGAAGGCCAACGGGGTAGGGTATCACAATTATCTCGATGACTCACTGCGCAATTTAAATAGTTATGTATCCATCCAGGACAGATACGATAATATATTAAAAAAAAAAATTGAGCGTGTGATAGTAATATACCTAACCTTCGCACATGTCAAGATCCAATAGGAAAATTCAAACCGAAAGAGTATTGGACGCCGTCACTATCTAAAGCCGTTGCTGAAAGAAGGTTGGCGATGAGTACGTTTAGAAAAAATCCAACTCCAATAAACCTAAAGATTTTAGAGGACAAAATAGAGAAAGCCAGACTATTGATACAGAAAGCTAAGTCAGAAAACTGGAGAAAATTTTGTAATGGTATCAATGAAACCACATCAGTTTCCGACATGTGGCAAAAAATGCGATGGTTTAAAGGCTATAAAAAATCTACTGTTTCTATTCCTGAAGAAAAGTTGAATGAGATGCACTGTTCCCTTGCTCCGAATTTTGTTCTGAACTCACCACCAGTTATACGATCTAGAAACGAATTGTTAGACTCACCATTTACTATTTCGGAGCTTAAACATTGCTGTAAGAAAAAAGACACGGCTCCGGGTAGTGACGGGGTCACATATTCCATGGTTTACAACCTTCCTTGTGTCGGTAAGCAGTACCTACTGGATTTATATAATGATATCTATATTTCAGGCGTTGTTCCGAGTCAGTGGCGCACTATTGTAGTCATACCTATACCTAAATTAGCCAGTAATACTGGTGAAACCAAAGTAAGACCAATATCCCTCATGTCATGTCTTTGTAAATTGTTTCATACTATGATTACTAGACGGTTGGAATGGTTTATTGAGAAGCACAAAAGTTTATCTCCCTAAACTACAGGCTTTAGAAGGGGCCAATCATGTTTAGATAGCCTAACAAGGCTTATCACTTTCATCCAGTTAGGTTTCACAAATAAGATCCCCACTGTAGCTTGCTTTGTAGATGTAGAAAATGCATACAATAACATTCTAATTGATAGAGTAGTTATTACACTAGATGAATTAGAGGTTGGTAAAAACATTTGTAAGTACTTGTGGTCATTCCTAAGTGCTAGATGTCTCTTAGTTAAGAAATATAATAAGGTAGACATAATGAGTGCTAGATGGACTAGTAAGGGTCTAGCTCAAGGTGACCCGATATCGCCTCTATTGTTTAATATAGCAACTTATAAAATTTGCAACTCAGTTCAAGATGTTATTGTCTCCCAATATGCCGATGGCTTTGTGATCTATTTTAGTGATAAGGATATTAACGTCTGTCAAGAAAATCTGCAAAGAGCTCTCAATGCGATCTCAATTTTACTAGATAATTTAGGATTAAAAATATCAGAAACTAAATCAAATGTCTGCGTTTTTAGTAGAGGAAGGAAAAAACATGAAATTAGCTTAGAAAACAATGATAAACTTTTACCATCTGTAAATTGTGTTAAATATTTAGGGATGTGGCTTGACAGAGCATTGTTATGGAGTAAGCATATTAATGAAGTAATTGAAAAAGCCACAAGATTTTTAAATTTATTAAAAGTACTGGCTGGTCCAGGTTGGGGCATTCATCCTAAACATCTGAGAACATTATTCATATCATTGATAAGAAGCCGAATAGACTTTGGTAGCTTTTTATATGACAGTGCAGCTAAAGTTCATTTATCCAAACTCGATAAATTTCAGAATCGGGCATTAAGAATTATAGGTGGATTTATTAGAAGTACACCAATATATGTAATGGAGAGTGAATTGTGTATCTCTCCACTTAATATTAGAAGACTATACCTAGCTTATAAGTATTGCATTAAATCTATGTCTTGGTCTGATAACGTAACTGTCACATTGTTAGATAAATTATGTGCTCTCAACCACACTGGTTACTGGAGAATTAAAAAAAAGTCGTCGCTGCTTCTGACTTATAGTGAATGTAGTGCATATATAATTCACTCTTCCAATCCACTCGAAATGTTCACTCTTAACACTTGGGTAACTCATATACAAATAGATATGGTTGTTGTGGATAATTTAGAGTGCATTAATGGTCCAAAAAAGAACGAAGATCTAGTTTCCCTTAAATATTATGTTATTGAAGAACTACATAAGAATTACAGTGATTGGCGACGACTTTATACGGATGGCTCTAAGAGCAAGGATGGTCGGGGAGTCGCTATATTTGATCCAGTTACTCAGGCATCCCATTGTTTCAAAACTAATTCTCATGTGTCCATAATGTCGCTGGAGCTCATTGCTATTTCAGAAGCCCTAAGCCTATGCAGTGACAGTGAGCAAAATATCGTGATAATAACTGATAGCAAAAGTGCTCTTCAACACGTGGCTCGATGTGCATCTGGGTTCAGAGGCACATCGATAGCCTACAAAATTTTAAAATCCATATATGATTTTAATTTACGACTAATAAATGTGAAGTTGCAATGGGTTCCATCGCATATAGGACTGGCTGGAAACGAGGAGGCTGACAGATTAGCAAAATTAGCTATTACAGAAGGCAAAGCAATAACCATATCGCCTGACTACACAGAATTACTGCCAAAATTTAAAAGATCATGTTTCGAAAAGTGGGACCAATACTTTGAGGATACAAGTAAAGTCAAAGGGATTTGGTACAAGATCATACAACATCAGCCTCCTCGCACTCCTTGGTTTGTAGACACCAAAATGAGCAGAACACTCATAGTAGCGGCTTTAAGACTTCGTTCTGGACACTATCCCACCAAAAGATTTGGTCATATGATGAAAAAAATTGATTCCCCAAATTGTGACGTGTGTGGAGTTATTGATGATGTCCAGCATCTTTTGGTGGAATGTGTCAAGAATCAAACGGGTAGAGAGCTACTGGCAAAATTGCGAAAGATCAATAAAATTGATATAGGATTCTTCTTTGAAATTCTGGCCGATCCTAGAAGTGATGCTGCTAAGATCACATATGACATGGCAATGTGTCGGTAGTTAAACCTTGTTAATAAAATATTTAATCAATTGTGTTGATTATTAAGTTAAGTTGTTATTGTAAACTTAGGTTAGGTTATGATGGGGCTGACATGCTCTTTGAGATTAAAGTCCCTAAAAAATAAAGAGAAAAAAAAAAAAAAAAAAATACGTAAAATACACAATGCCATCTATCAAATATGACGTTAAACTATCATTGTCATCATTATTTCTACTTTCAGTCTTTAGATGGCGTTGCGAGTATCTGAATTGCGTGTGGTGCCATATTTACAACATTTTAGTACGTGATTTACTCGCCGCTTTGATTTTATTATGTGTTTTGATTAGTTTTTACAAAGTATTTAGAAGATATCGAATAGAAATATCAATTTTATTTTGAAAAAATGGTAAAAGTTATTTTATTACAAAAAAGAAGATAAAATAATGACAAAATTTTTAACTGTAGCTGGGGATCGAACTCGTGGCAAATGTCGTTCAATGTCGACATTTTGGATTATTGCTCACCCCCCATAGCAAATAGCGTGATAATACGTAGCCTAACAGTTGACCCGGCCTATAAGGATTATGTATGCAAAATTTGAACAGGATTGGTTCAGTAGTTTTTTCGCCAACTAATACCAACGCTCCACCATTTTACTGTTTTATTATATGTATAGATATAGATAGATATCACTTCACACACTTAGGTAGTTCGCTCTTGTCGCAGTCAGAATCATAACTGACTCACTTAACGTTTGGGTAGTCGCTACGTCCCTCTAGTGGGGCGTGGCTGGTGAGTTCGGGGCTTCGCCCCTGCTCGCGGTATCTATTGGCACCCGCAACAACGGGTGCTTCTCTATGTCGCCATATAGGCTAAAGTATTCGTGTTTGGGTGCAGTAGGAGCGCCGTAATGCTGTTTGTAACACAGCGTCGCTACTTCGCGACACCCCGGCGGTCTGACCCCGCCGGATGGGACCCCCTGAACTAAACTGACGAACAACTGACTCACTTCCAGTCGGGGGCTTGTATTTATACGCAGAGCCAGGAAAATTCTAGATACACACGTTTCAAGGTCATTCCAGAACAATAGAGTCGCATCGCGGGGCAATAAATCATTTTTATTGCAAACGTAATAATAATTCCTGTCACGCGAGTTTCGACTATATTATTAAATCCCTTATCAACCTTTTCGATTAATAATAAAAGATAGTACCCCGCCATAAGACCCTAGTTTACTCTTTTTAGAATTAGCTAGATCTAGGTACATAATCCGATTCTAGAACCTTCGCTCAGCAATGCGTTTTAATTATTTTATGCTATTCTTGATTTCATTGAAGATACGGGCCGAGTAAGGATTGGGATGTCAGATATTTTTGAATTTTTGGGTATGGTTCGGTTTCCTCACCATGTTTTCCTTTAAGAATACTAAGGCCTAGCGCGCACTGCCTTGCGTTTTTTAAACGCATAATCTGTGAAGTATAGTGTCATAGTAGTGCGCGCATTGCGGTGAAATAAACGCATGCGGTAAAATCATCGTTGACCTCTCGCTGCAAATTTGCGGTGAATCTACCGCACATATTTTTGTATCGCATAGAGATCTAGGAAGCGCCGCGCACTGCGGTGAAATAAACGCACTGAGACACTCAGTTGCTGTTGGGAAGCGACACAGATATGTCGCTGGTGTTTCTGCGCTGATGGCGGCGCGAGCGTCGATCGCTTTAGACATTTAACTTTTAATTAATGCAATGGGAATCGTTGTAACTTAGGAAGAAGAAGCCCTTTATAGGCCTTAAGGTCGTCAAGGGATATACCTAATACCGTTTGGTTTGGATACTCTTTTTTTACGCTATAATAAATATACAAAGATCTCTCTCTAAGACTCTTGTATGGTAGTCCATAACTATGACATGTGAGCACCACAGCCGGAGTTCGAATGACAAAAAAAAAAAAAAATATCCGACTTCACTAAAAAAAATACTAAAAGGATCAAAATAACTTTATTTCGGAAGTCGGGGTTTCTCGGTATTGTTTGTTTCTTATTTAACACCGACTTCCGTTGTTAGTGTTTTTTTAACACGCTTCTATTAGCTTCACTTGTAACTAACTATGTATGTAAGAAAATCTTGGAATCTTAATTTGACTCACTTCCCGGTCTTCGATTAGGATGAAATTTTGCACACGCTCTGAGTTCTGATGACAATACATGACTAGCTAAGAAACGTCATTACAAATCCAATATGGCGGCCTCCCCAAGATGGTGGACTGGCTGTTTGAAATCCACCCCCATGATATGGGTATCAAATGAAAGGGTTTGCTGTCAGGAAAACGAAAAAAATTGTCACGTGACTTAAATCCAATATGGCGGACGTCCAAGATGGCGGACAGGCTATTTGAAATGCACCCCCATGATATGGGTATCAAATGAAAGAGTTTGCTGGCAGGAATACGAAAAAAAAATAGTCACGTGACTTAAATCCAAATCAAGACATCTAATTGTAATTTTAGTGCGTGCTAAAAGCGTGTTTTTTAGTTTTTTAAACTATTTTTTTTTAGTGAAGACTGTTATTTTATTTTTGTAAAAAGTTTTTATTAACACTTTTTAGCTGCGATACACTTATAAACAGAATGCCTATTTCTCATGACAATTCCAATTAATCCAAACACTGCTAGGTTACATTGTTTTATTATGAAGTTCCTGTGTCTACCTTCCACCTTCCGGCTCCATCATCATCATCAGATCACTTCGATGAAACCATTTTCAACGTAACTATTCAGAACCATTCATTTATTTGTATTGTCATAGTCGCTTAACTATCTTCATTGTGATATCTATGTGAGTATGAAGTTCCGTTGACCATTTCTGGTCTTCTTCATCAGTTCCATTTCATCAAATGTTACTTTTTAACTGTAAATGCTTAAGTTCTCAATGAAAATACCAAAATCGCTATATGGTCGCCTATAATATTTGAGGAGTACCCTCGATTCCTCATGGATCCCATCATCAGAACTGGATTTTTCCTATAAGGGAAAAAAAAAATGCAAACCGGTCCATAAACGACGGAGTTCTGAGGTTACAAACATAAAAAAATACAACCGAATTGATAACCTCCTCCTTTTTTTTGAAGTCGGTTAAATCGTGCATTTTTTTTCACCGCAGTGCGCGGCCCCGTGAATGTGAATGCTACCGTACGGTAGAATAAATGCACCGCGATCAACCGCAAGGCAGTGCGCGCTAGGCCTAACACTGACATAAATTTATACAAAATAATGTGCCAGACTGGGTTTTAATCCGCAATACGTAAGTCTGGGCTCTTTATTGCCACTCCTCCATACCTTTTTTTTTTTCTTTTTTTAATTCATATAAACCAGTGCTTGACTGCGATCCCACCTGATGGTAAGCAGCGATGCAATCATTGATGGTGAGGCGCACTAGTTTATTATGAGCCTATTCACTCTAGCCTTGAAGACACCTAAATTATAGTCGGACGGGAAGACCGCAGCAGGCAAATTGTTCCAGTCCTTCGATGTACGCGGTATAAACGACGAAGCGAAACGCTTAGTCCGGACCGTTGAAGTTTCAACAACGTAAGGGTGGATACTCGCCCTACGTCGGGTTGTCCGATGGTAGAAAGGAGATGGCGGAATCAAGTCATGCAATTCCCGCGCACACTCTCCAAAATGCAACCTGTAAAATACCGATAGGCTGACTACCCTGCGCCTGTGCTCGAGGCTTTGTAGATTGGACTTAACCAAATCTGGATCCCCAATTAGCCTCTTCGCACGCCTTTCCACTGAGTCCAAAGCTGCTAGATGGCATTTTGCAGCACCAGCCCATATGTGACTGCAGTGCTCCACACACGATCGGACCTGTGCTTTATATAACATTAGAAGCTGTCCCGGTGTGAAGTACCGTCGGACCTTTGCAAGAACGCCTAGTTTTCTAGCAGCTAACTTGGCTTTGGACTCAATGAACCGCCCAAAATTGAGGTCTGAAGAAATTTCAACTCCCAAGAGCTGAAGGCGGTCGGTGCACTCCAGAGATACATTCTGAAAAGCAGGAGCCAAGGCGATAAATACTCCTTAGAAAATAGCCATAAATAATTATAATACTACTTCTTTCAAGTAAGATCTACTTGGTGTATATCAAAAATATGTCAAAAATTGACTTCTTGTCATAAGAAACCACTGGATGCTATGTTTAGTAAACAATACCTCTTTAATTTAGTACTAATGAGCTACAATTTTTATTTAACGTAAAATAAAATGTACAGTAAATACTTTCGATAGAAAGTCGAAGATGTATGAGACGAAGTCTAAAGCTGCAGTGTCTTGGGAGTTACACGAAGAGAAGGCAGTACCTTGCCAATGACCGACCCGTTGTCGAACAAGATTCGATTCATGATTTTGCTTGTCAATACCTTAGACTTATTTAACGAAAGAACCCGATTATTGGAGACCCCTCACAGTATTACACGAAACCTCATCGCTCCAACTGCTATATTTACGATATACATAATGATAGGCTCTGCATTTGTTGGCAGCTTACAGGGCTATGACACATCCGTATTTTTGCAAATATATGCGCTACTGGCTTCGACGACGTTGGAGATCGCGATATGCGTCACAGTATTTTCAATTCCACACCCAGACAATGACGTTAGTTTTTTAATTAATGGATTTTTGCAGATAATATTAATAGCTTTATTAATATCTGATATAGTGGTTTTACTTATTGCTCGACGCATTCCACGTCTAGAACTGCCGGGTCAAGATATGGTGCTTATTGAACGATCTTTATCGTATTTGGATGCGATGCCAAGGATAATGCCTACGCCTGCGCCCAGTCCATCGCCAACATCAGCGCAATCGCCAACATCAGCACCAACGCCGTCATCAGCACCAACGCCAACATCAGCGCAATCGCCAACATCAGCGCAATCGCCAACATCGGCACCATCGCCGTCATCAGCACCAACGCCAACATCAGCGCAATCGCCAACATCAGCGCAATCGCCAACATCGGCACCATCGCCGTCATCAGCACCAACGCCAACATCAGCGCAATCGCCAACATCAGCGCATTCGCCAACATCAGCACCATCGCCGTCATCAGCACCAACGCCAACATCAACAACGTCACGGGAAACGCCTACATCTTCAAGAGGAAATAAAAAACCGACGACAAAGAAACCAAAAAATCCTTGACAACAAAGTCATGTGTTGTTATGTGCAGTATTATATAAGTTGGTAATATTTATATTTGTTTTCTTATATTTTTTACGCAAACAACCGTTGGTAACCCCTTGGTTGGTAGTTCCTTACCAACAGGATAACGGGATGGACGACGGATGCCAACGGGCAGGGGCGCCGGCTTTTAGAAAACCTCATGGGTACTCATGCACATTTGATGACTCGAAAAAGTGGCGAAGTGTGAGAAAAGAAATGCACACTGATCGACCGACAAATAAATAAATGTCCTACTTACATACTGCGTAACAACGAAGGTACCTACAACAAAAACCCAGACCCAACACAAATGTCTGCTTCATCAACAAACATTTGTGTTGGTGCGGGAATCGAAACCGCGACCCTTGCGTCTCAACCGGCGTATAAACCACTGCGCTAAACGGGTCGTCGGGTAAAGAAAAAACGCCCATCCCTAAAAGGCGATTACTGATCTGTTCCTTGATGTCTATCTAAGGGGTGCTCGGCACCCACTGTTTATTTCTCATGAGTACCCGACCTCCGAGCACCCACGGAGTCGGCGCCCCTGCCAAGCCCCTGCTGTCCGTCCGTCCGTCTGTCTGTCTGTCTGTCTGTCCGTCCGTCCGTCCGTCTGTCTGTCTGTCCGTCCGTCAGCGGGCTGTACCTATCTCATAAACCGTTAGAGGTACAGAGTTGAAATTCTCACAAAATGTGTATTTCTGATACCGCTCGCTACAACAACAAATGATAAGATTTAAATCAAATTAAAAATTAAGGGGGATTCACATACAATAAACGTTATCTTGACAGCGTTTTTTTACTGAATTTTAATATTTTAGTACAGAACCTTACGTGTGCGAGTCAGTGAGACTCGCACTTGACCAGTTTTCGTGTACAGGTATCGGCACGGATTTTGAGCGCTCGGCGAAAGAGTGGGGATCGCTTTGCGTACGTGTTTTTTTTTTAATTTACACCTATTTTAATTTATTTTTTTCTTTTACCTACTAGGTACTAGGTAAAAGAAAAAATAAAATAAAAGTAGGTAAAAGAAAAAATAAAATTAAATAGTATTACGCATTTAAAAAAAATAAAACGCGTACGCAAAGCGATCCCCACTCTTTCGCTGAGCGCTCAAGATCCGTGCCGATACCTGTAGTAAGGCAGACAATGCGAAGTTCTTATGTCTTCTGCAAATGGCTGCAAGACGTAGTCGATCTATTGACAAACTAAATGGCAGGCGATCGCCTCTGTCTGCGAAGTAATAATGCCATTGAAGTAGACGGCCTCACGCTTGCGAGGTCAGACATCCTCACGCCACAGCCAATCGCCAAGACTCTGACCCCGGCTACCAGCCACAGTAGGCACGGATTTTTAGACGACGAGCAATGGGTAGCTCGCCGTCCGGCCGTCCGGTAAACGTCCAGACAGAGCCCAAGTTTTCGACAGCGCGTAGTATTTCACACGTTCCTAAAAGAGATGTCAGGAAACTGTAGGGGCCGTGGAGATAGCTGAAAAGGAAACCCGAGGTCCTAAAACGCAAAGGGCAACTGAAGAACACCGGTGTGGTTTTAGTCAGTAAAAGTCTGACACACCTTCACGCTTAGACGCACCTTAAGGCGGGAGAAGTTATTGGATGATTATCACCAAAAAACTAGGCAAGTGCGAGTCGGACTCACGCCCTGAGGGTTTTCTGTTTTCAGATTTATTCCTATACTTGTGTTATAAGACCTTAATTTATGCAAAATTTCAGGATTCTGAGTCAACGGGAAGTACTCTAGAATTTTGGTTCCCTTGAGTGTCGAAATATACGTTTTTTACGACATAAACGGCCATATCTTTTTTTTCCGTTAACTTAGAAGTTAGATTTTTTTCACAGCTTTAAGGGACCACAGACTTAAGTGTATGGTTTAAATTTCAACTCGATACGTCCAAGCATTACCGATATAAAGGGTCTTGACAGACAGACGGACGGACAACAAAGTGATCTTATAAGGGTTCTGTTTTTTCCTTTTGAGGTACGGCACCCTAAAAAGGTTTAGACTGAGTTGATTCAACTGGAAAATGTCCTAGTAGCCGTTTTATTGGGTTTGGTGTAAAATGACCTAGATACCTGAGTTACTAATTACTAAATTCCGTGTTAATTGTTACTAAACTTAATTTGGAGCAAATATTAAAAACATAATACTTTTTATTAAATTTGCACGCACGAAATTTAGAGTAATATTGTAGAAACACGATGTAAATATAAAATAAGTATACGCAAGAGTAATACCCGTCCAAAAATGTACGACATAAAAAAAATTACGAATCAGACCCTAACTTACGATCCAGCGTGGCACTGGCAATGCTGCAGCGTTCTGGGCACTTTTCCCATTGACATCGATGTGGACGAATCTTTTGATGCCCTATGAGTTCTTTTTCTACCCGTTTGTACATATTATTATTTTCAGTTGGTTTAAATACCTATTAAGTTATGATATTTAAGATGATAATAGTTAATAAATAAATGTAACTGAAACTTACGATTTCAAACGTGTATATCTACGAAATTACGTCACAGAAATATTTTAAAGTTACATATTTAAAATAATAAAACATGTTTTTTAAAAAAGCAGACCGTTTAAAAAAAAATCTTGAATAGTTATTGTTTTTTTTTTATAAAAATAAAAATATCGCTGTTACAGGGCCGCGAAATCGACATAGACCCGGGCAAAACCCTTACAAAACACTCTGTGACTACCGGCTCTTAAGAGGGTCTTTTTCACTCGCCTATCGTCAACATCGAGCATAGTTTAAAAGCTTGTTGCTTCGTCTAACGCAATACAACGCGACGTTTGACGAAAAGGCAACGCGAAAAAAGAGAGATAACGCCTGAAAACTCTGTTAGCATTCGGTAATTCCGTGATTTACTCGAATATTTTACAAAACTTGATCCAGGATATACGTGTTTTTTTTTAAACCCATACAGTTTTTGTAAAAATTTTCTTCATTCTGTATCTTGATTAAATTTGCAAGACTTCTATTGTTATAATTTTTTTGACTTTTTTAATTTTTGAGTAAATTATGAAGTGTCAAAGTTCACGCAAAATAGCAGATTTTCAGAGGTTACTGGATTAGTTTTACACAAATTTATAAATTGTTTTCAATAGAAGCCTAGATAAAATCTACAAGATACTGTGTTTCCAAAATATCTAATGAAAAATGTGTAATTACGTCATAATCGCGTAAGAGCGGTTGTATGGAAAACAGTGAAAATGTATGTCGAGTTGAGGAGCTAGGTGACAAACACACGTACAGGAAAATTATAGTGTATATAAAGATAAGTAGACATACCACCCAAAACGGTCCATTCCTCACTGCTCCCACTTTGATTTCATTGATCTGTTTTAATTTCACTGAACTTATTAAATTATTATTTGAATTAATCATCTCTGATATTCTCTCATATTCGATACCGTTCCGAAAATGAGCTCCTTTTTAACGTGTACCTTATACCACTGAATTAAACCTTTTGAATGTAAGTCGGTCATTCAGGTATGGAATGGACGTTGTAAAGCTAACTTTACACTGAACCATATTCTTCATAAAAACTGGGCAAGTGCGAGTCGGACTCGCGCCCTGAGGGTTCTGTACAAACTTACCTATGAAGACGGTTCAATTCCCAAATTGAGTTAAGATGATTTTTACGAATTACATGTTTTTTTTTGTGATTAAACTACAAACTTACAGTTTTCAGATTTTTTCCAATACTTGTGCTATGAGACCTTTCTTCATGCCAAATTTCAGAATTCTAGGTCAACGGGAAGTACCCTATGAATATTGATTTCTTTGAGAGTGTCTAAATATGTTTTTTTTGTGACTTAAACGGCCGTATATTTTTTTTTTGGTTACTTAGATTTTTTTATTAGTTTGATTTTTTCAAAGCTGCAAGGGACCGTAAACCTGAGTATATGGTTTTAATTTCAACTCGATACCTCTACGCGTTCTCGAGATAAAGGGTCTTGACCGACAGACAGACAGACGGACAACTAAGTGATCCTATAAGGGTTCCGTTTATTCCTTTTGAGTTACGGAACCCTAAAAAGAAAATCTATCTGACCTACAGCCCTTGGGTCACGCGAAGTGTCAACAAGGCGTTGGTTTAAACAATTTGTGGGCGGTCGGACCCCTGATCCGAGTGTTTCAACCCCAAACGGCTCGAAAAGTTTCTCCGCCGCTTGAGTTTCTCCGCAGCCGCAGCGGCAGCACCAGTATAGCCTAACGAGTTAGGAACATGAGATGGAGCAAGAGTATCGACACAATAGCTAGCTTTTACCTTGGTCAGAGGCGGCATTGCCATACAGCCTGGCAATACCGCCAGCCTTTGAGTACATTACCAGTCGACAGCGATGCAGAGAAGTTTTTTGACGCCATACTTTTGATTACTTTTAGTTAGTTCTTAGGAGGGTCCTTTTTGACTCGTCTATCGTCAACATCGGGCATGGTTTAAAAGCTTGTTACTTCATCTAACGCAATCCAAAGCGATGTTTGACGAAAAGGCAACGCGAAAAAAGAGAGATAACGCCTGAAAACTCTGTTAGCATTCGGTAATTCCGTGATTTACTCGAATATTTTACAAAACTTGTTCCGGGAAATACGTGTTTTTTTTTAAACCCTTGAAAGTTTTTGAAAAAGTTGTCGTGTTAGAATCTTGATTAAATTTGCAAAGCCTCTATTGTTATAAATTGATTTCAATAGAAGCCTAGAGATAATATCCACAAGATAATGTGATTCCAAAACATCTAATGAAAAATGTGTAATAACGTCATAATCGCGTAAGAATAATTTGATGAAAAAAAGTGAAAATATATGTCGAGTTGCATCCCCTTAAGTATTTTTTTTTAAATTAGTTTATATTTATAATTTAGTTAAGTGTTTTTTTTTTTTTAATGGTAAGAAATTTAAATAAATATAACCTACAAAACCTAGTATAACACGATACCCTTTAGTAAGCCAGGTACAAAAAAAATAAAATAAAGCACATTATTAATAATGTAACTGATGGTACGTTATTCGACAGTGAGTATGAAGCCTTACGTTGTTCTCAATTCTGAGGCACGCGATCCAAATTCTTCTGGTTTTGGGTCACTATCGGAATTAGAGGTCGTTTAAGAAAAACTAGGGTTCGGGCTAAATAGTATTAAATAACTAGCTTCTGCCAGCGGTTTCGCCCGCGTGAAAGTCGGTTTCTCCATACAAACTTTGGACGCCCGTTTCATCCACTTAGGGGGTAAATTTCGGAAAATCCGTTCTTAGCGGATGTCTACATCCTATAAGGAACCTACCTGCCAAATTTTAAGTTTGTAGGTGTTATAGTTTCTGAGATTTCGTGATTAACCAGTGAGTGGTATTTCGCTTTTATATATACACCGCTAGTTTTTAATTAGTACAAATACTTTAAGGGCTTATTGGAAAAGGTCTTGTTATTATTTAATAAAAGTCTCAAAAAATTATGTTCATAAACAGCAAAGTTATGCGTTTTTTAATATCCCTAAATGTCACTCAACTTATGAAAATATTGTACAGGCTAATGATTTATGAATGAATAAATGAAGATTTAAAATGGAAAAATACTGCGCGTAGTATTTTCTAGTAGCAATTGTTATGAATGTTGATTCTATTATGAATTTAGCAGTTATGAAAAAACTTCGTGGACAATTTTAGGATTTTTTTTTTCACTTTTGACTAAACAAATATGATCAGTAATGGGTACGGACAGAGCCCTATTTTTTTTGTACTAATTAAAAACTAGGGGTGTATAGATATACTTTTTACACTTCAATATTTTTTTAAAGAAAATTACCGCTTTACCATCCCGTAATTTTATGGATTATAAGATTTACTAGCCAGCGACTACGTTCGTGAAATTGTTTTCATAAAAACTTTCAACAACCCCTAAATGGTCTTCTCAGGGTAGTTTTTAAAAACTAATAATGGCAGTCCATATTATTCATTTAAATGAGAATTTTGCCAAGTTTCAAGTTCATTAACCTCAGAAATAAGAATCCGCTATATGTATAATGTTTAACCCCCCCTAAATCGTCTAATGGAGGTATAGTATAGTCGGCCTTATAATGTTCCTACTGCTGGGACTCAGGCCTCCTCTCTCTAGGAGAGGGAATGGGCTGTAATCCACCACGCGGGCCCAGTGCGGGTTGGTGGATGTCACATGTCTTCGAATTTTTGGTTCGATCGACTTACGAGTTGTAGGTCGCGGGTTCAAACCCAGCCAGGCGCATTACTTTGTGTAATTTATTTCATCACCACTGCTCTCAAAACGGTGAAGGAAAACATCGTGAGGAAACCGGCATGTCCTAATGGAGGTGCTTTTGAAAAATAATAATGACAACATTTCAACCAAAAAATCGTGCAATGTTTCAAGTATATTGGCCTACGGAACAAGATCATACAAACGAAAATCTCTCTTTTCCCCTCCATAGAGGTTGAATTCCCTAAAATCCCTTCTTGCTCGCCTGCGTCGCGTGCGTTGAAAGTCTCAGGTCTACCTACCGAGTAGAGTGGCGAGACAGTGCTCTCGGCCGAGCGCTCGGTATTTGTAAACACATAGCCGAATACTGCCTCGCCTCACTTCACTGTCTCGGCCGAGAAGGATTTTACTGTCTCGCCACTCTACTCGGTAGGTGTAATTAAGGCTTTACGATCAGTGGTTTAGGCTGTGCGTTGATCCGTCAGTCAGTCATTCAGGACAAAGCATTTTATAACTATAGATGTATCTATTTTTTATGACATATATAGCTGCTACCCGTGGAGTCCCTGTGAAATTAGTACTTTCCGATTTTAAGAAGCGATTAAAATTCAAAATTAACAATTTTGAATTTTTCAGTTATAGGTATAATTTTTTTGCATTTTAAACCACTTCTGAAATAGAGCAAACAAAAAAAAAACAATATTTAAATAGCCGTCGGAGTAATCCTTTATAGGAACTTAGGCATTATAAAAGGTATATATGTGTCTTGACTAAGACATATATCCCATATAGGCATATTATACGATGTTTTGTGCTAAAAGAATATTTATTTATTTTATAATTTATCTACAACACACATACACATTGAAAAAGATACAATGATATAAATTTGTACAAAGGTACTGCTTATTTCAAAAAGAAATTTCTTCCAGCAGACCTGCGAAAGAAAAGATCAGACAAAATGTAGACAATAGCGTGTAGAAATAAGAAGAGTTTGTGAAATCTTAAATCAAATTAAATATAGGCAATATTCAAACTTATCAAAAACTCTTCTAAACGTAAGTATATAAGAAATAGCAGTGCTGATATGTCAATTAGTCACGTTTCTCTTTTCATTCCTACATAATACCTATATATTTTGGAAATAGCTCAAATACCGTGGTAAAAAAACTGGCCAAGTGCGAGTCGGACTCTCGCACTGAGGGTTCCGTACAAACTTGAAAGGTAAATTGCGGTTTACGAATTATGACGTATTAAAAAAAAACTACTTACTAGATCTCGTTCAAACCAATTTTCGGTGGAAGTTTATAAGGTAATGTACATCATATATTTTTTTTAGTTTTATCATTCTCTTATTTTAGAAGTTACGGGGGGGGCCACACACACACACATTTTACCACTTTAGAAGTGTCTCTCGCGTAAACTATTCAGTATATAGAAAAATGATATTAGAAACCTCAATATTATTTTTGAAGACCTCTCCATAGATACCCCACACGCATGGGTTTGATGAAAAAAAAAATTGAGTTTCAGTTCTAATTATGGGGAAAAGATTTATTGTTTTTTTTTTTCTATTTTTTGTGAATATCTTAATGCGGTTCACAGAATACATCTACTTACCAAGTTTCAACAGTATAGTCTCTTATAGTTTCGGAAAAAAGTGGCTGTGATATACGGACGGACAGACAGACACATGACGAATCTATAAGGGTTCCGTTTTTTGCCATTTGGCTACGGAACCCTAAAAAGGTGGCCAGTCAGCAAGGTGGTAATAGCCCATACAAGCAATATATTTACATATTATACTAACACAAACTACTGCGAAACAAAATACTAAGGCTGTCTGCAGACGGAGCAACTAATGCTGACGCAACTATGAAATTTTGAAATTATTGTAGTTTTCGCTATCCCTTGCCTGTTGCAGCAACGAAAAGGATTAGGGGGTTTAAGCAAAATGAAATTCTATCAGCGCAAGCTACTGTCGTAATGACAAAGTATTTGGAACCGACAATGAGAAATTATGGTGGCTCATTTCCGAATAGAATAGAATGAACTCACAACAAACTTATAAACATAAAATAAACAAACTCAATCGAACAACCTACAAACTCCTAAACTATCATTTTAATCCCAAACATTTTTGGACAATCGTATTAGCTGATTGAATGTCAATTTGTCTAGATGCACAGTTTACTGTTGCCGCAATTGACGTCGAATGTGTCTAACTCAAGGCGCTGCAGGGAACGGGAAGGGAGCGAAGTTGATCAACGTGTCGTTGCAGAAACCAGTCACAAGTAGTACCTACTTTGTCAGTTACTAGCTGCGGCAATTTAGAATTGATTTTGTTACCGAGTGCAGCTAACAGTTGTTGATCACCAAAACCACTTGCTTAACTTAAGTGGTTTAGTCTGCGTTTTTTATTTTGTGTTTACTATGGTACTGAGTAAAGGCCTCCCAGAACTTCTTCCGGACATTCTTCTTCCTGCCGTTTCGAACAGACCCAAATCATTTCGCTACTTTTAGCTTTGTCTCTCAAAATTATACAAAAAAAAATAAAGTTATTGCACAACAAATTTCGAGATGCTTGTTGTCACAGATTGAAGTTGCTCTGTCTGCAGAACGCCTAAAATATTCAAAGAACGTACATTAAATAAATTGCCAAAACATTTCACTTATAATGCAGGCGGCATCTATGCAAAAATTTGAAAGACATTCACATGGCTGAGGTAATAAGAAAAAGTTACATAATATATATTTTGTATGTTTGACAATGACACGTATGTATGTATTTACATTAACAATAATAAGACATTACAAAGACTTCTGAGCTCCGATAAAAAAGAAATAGAAAGAGATTAAGAGCTCACACACACGCTAACGACATAGGAAACTGCAGCCGTCGATATTCCAACTTTGAAAATCATCGGCAGCCGTCGTGTGTGTCAAGTGTCACTACTATAGGACAGCTGCCGCCGACGCTTCGACAGCTGCCGTCGAACCGTGTCGACGGCTGCAGCCCCCCTAGCCAAGTCACAAACGATAAACGTAAACTCTCAGTAGTCTTTAATAGATTTTCAACTTTATGTTATTGGATATAAAGTTGAAAATCTATTGAAGACTACATAGTGTTTTCGTTCGTTCCGGTCGCTAACGCTCAGTAGTCTTTAATAGATTTTCAACTTTATGCTCTTAGGTATAAAGTTGAAAATCTATTGGAGATTACTAAGCGTTCACGTTTATCGTTTGCAACTTGGCTAGGGGGGCAGTTATCACTGCCGTTGGCAGCATGACGGTCGTGTGTATGATCTCTTAATTCATTAAACCCCGTTCGAACGTCATTGTCTTTCTATTGTGTCTCTAATTACGCTACTCAATAGATTACTCGTATTTACTTTCTTTGAATATTCTCCACAAAAAGTTTTTTCATTCCTTTAGGGGGGAAATTTTGGAAAATCCTCTCTTAGTTCTCGCTTACGTCATAAAAGGAAACCTTCTGCAAAATTTCACGCTCCTAGTCCCAGTAGGTTCGGCTGTGCGTTGATATGCAAGTCAGGCAGTTTCTCCTTTATTTTTAGTATATGCGAAACCTGAATATAGTTTGTTCAGAATCAGTAATTGATTCGATTCAAATAAGTTTTACACCATGTTATATTTTTTCCCAAAAATATTTAAAAAACGGTCACAAGTTGGACACCACCGATACTAAGTACAACACAAGTCACGGCAGGTCAAAACAGGCATTAGGCGCCAGCGCACAGCTGGGTGCGGGGGTAAAACCACTCCTCAGTCGGCCGGCCAGCCAGTGACCATGTATTTGTGCGGACAACCAGGTAACATAACGAGCTTATAACTCTGTGATTTTTCATGATAAGATTCTTTACATAAAAACTCTAGACACGTGTTTCGGGTTTCGCATACACTAAAACTGATGTTATACATACGAGTAGAGATGAATTGTGTAATGACGTTAAAAGTTCTTTTTACCGCATTTGAGCAGTGGTGGCCAAGTGGTAACGGCCCCATCTTATGAGTTGTAGGTTGCGGGTTCAAACCCAGCCAGGCGCATTACTTTGTGTAATTTATTTCATCACCACTGCTCTCAAAACGGTGAAGGAAAACATCGTGAGGAAACCGGCATGTCCTAGAACCAAAAAATTCGAAGACATGTGACATTCACCAACCCGCACTGGGCCCACGTGATGGATTACGGCCCATTCCCTCTCCTAGAGAGGAGGCCTGAGTCTCAGCAGTGGGAACAAAAGGCTGATTATGCTATGCTACCGCATTTAAATAATAGCTTGTTGTATTAAAGTTTTTTTTTCCTTATAATTTGTTGATGTTACCTGAAAAGATGCTTGCTACTCTAAAGTGGGATTGAGCAGGACATGTCTGCCGCATGTCAGACGAGCTGTGGGCTAAAAGAGCCACTTATTGTGTCCCATTAAACGCAAGGCGACTTCGCGGCAGATCAAGGCGAAGGTGGAGAGATGAGCTTGACAACTACCGGAGGGGCTGGCCTGCAATGGCTGAGGACAGACGTGTGTGGAAAAGGGAGAGGGAGGCCTTCGCCCAGCAGTGGGACATAATAGGCTAACTAACTAACTAACGTATATTTTATTGTTTACTTTTTAATTTTATCGCTGAACGGTTTTCCGTTTGTTTATCCCAATCAACGCATCATTGTTGCAAGATCGTTTGCCGGTTACTTTTAGTCAGTCTAGTAGTGACTGTTTTTAACACTAGTGCGGAAAACTGCGTTAACTCGCCCCCACCACAATTTATTGTATTTATCGTATCAGGCTGTCGCTAATCAGCCCCCACTAGTCGCTGGTCAGCCTCCGTTTATTTATTTCTTTGTAAGTGTATTGAAAAACGTCGTTTGACACACGTGGAAATTTGTCGCTTCAACACTCGGCTCTATAACATCCTCGCCTGCAGCTCGGGTGAATTCCACCTCGATTACAATAACAAACTTTCTGCACTAGTATCAAAATGTACTATTGCTCTATACAGGGTTACAGCGTATTGTAATATTTTTTTATCGGAACCAGAATGCATGGGTTCTAGAACGACTTTAGGTTTATAATACCATGTCCAAAACTAAACATGCATAATAAGTACCTTTTTCTCATCGTAGATAGCGAAAGGCTCGCTCTGTAAGCATGAAAATAAAAATAAAAAAATTTAAAGAAAATTTTTGAATTAGCCTACACTCCATTCATAATAAGATTACCAATTTAAACAAACCTATTTTACTGTCTGTTCAACCGATTTTGACTTCTATTTCTATAGACATAAGAATGGCAATAAAAGTAAAGAAGTAGCCCCTCGTTGGAGGTCTTCAGGGGAAGAATTAGCGAACATTTCATGTCAACATGACCCATATATCTATGTATATAAAAGAAAGTCGTGTTATTTACACTATTTATAACTCAAGAACGGCTGAACCGATTTGGCTGAAAGTTGCTGAGGAGGTAGCTTAGAACCAGGAGACGGACATAGGATACTTTTTTTTTTGAGTAGGGTAGAGTAGGGTAGAGTAGGGTAGAGTAGGGTAGAGTAGGGTAGAGTAGGGTAGAGTAGGGTATAGTAGGGTAGAGTAGGGTAGAGTAGGATAGAGTTGGGTAGAGTAGGATAGAGTTGGGTAGAGTAGGATATAGTAGTCAGTTGACGGGAGCGAAGCCGCGGGCAAAAGCTAGTATATATATATATATGTATAGGTTTTATTTATTATAGATGGTATTTATATATGTATTGTGTGCTATGTACGTATTTGTGTAGTTTATTTTAGATCTGATCTGTTTTTTTAACTTAGGCTTTTGTTGTACATTTCTTTCAGTTATCCTCATAAATAAAATTTCTTAGAAATATATTTTAGGCTTACTGTAAGAAAACCCAATTGTGGGTTAAGCTCGCCTTTGTACCTGTCCAATTTTTTAAATAATTTGTTATTTTATGTACAATAAAGAATATAAGAAGTGGTTACAATATCAACTTAATATTTACTACAGCCGCCATTTGTCATGGTACCAACGCAATAAAAGTCAACATCAGTTAAAAGACAGTTTTTTTTTTATTTGTATAATCTTATTGTGAATGGAGTATATGTGTGATAGCTCATACTAAATGCATTATGTTTAGAAAGTAAGATTTTTTCTGTCCTTTAAAAACGAATGGAACCTCGTTCCTGCTTTCAGAAATCATTCGTCATATTGTTCAGACCATAGCACAATTCAAATTCTTACTTTCGGACATCATGGTCCAACGGTTATTATACGTAAGACAAAACTGTTTTTAATAATAAAAATTAAAAAAAAATAAAAAACCCCCGACACAAAAAGAAAGTAAAAAATAAGTTAATAAATTACTCATTCAGCCTTTTAACTTCATTAAAAGAATCTATAAATATTTTAAAGATGAGCGTCACTGAGTCGGGGGACCGCTAAGTAAGGAACCTAGGTAGGCTCTAGATTGATATACAACGAGCTGATGACCTTGAAAACCTGGACAGATCTTCATAAATTGTAGCTAAGAACCATCTCGATTAGGTCAGCTTTCAAACAAAAAAAAACCGCATCATAATCGGTCCATTCGTTTGGGAGCTACGATGTCACGGGCAGACACACAGACACACCGATACACAGACCTTTCTTTTCCGTCGGGGGTTAAAAATAAACTCGCGCACGGACAATACTATTTCTA
Source organism: Mythimna impura (assembly GCA_905147345.3). Classification (NCBI taxonomy): domain Eukaryota; kingdom Metazoa; phylum Arthropoda; class Insecta; order Lepidoptera; family Noctuidae; genus Mythimna; species Mythimna impura. Next base: position 6,008,782 of record LR990368.1, on the reverse strand, counting down.
AATTATATCTCTTCAAGGCCAGAAAACAGTCAAAACTGCCCCCGTGTTGAGACACTTCAATAGAGAGATACCTCCCCTATTGATCACCAGATGGAGAAAATGCTTCAACACAGGTGCACGCACATCCTCAGCTGTGGTATTGAGGATGCTGTTGTGACTTCCCCATACCCTCCTCATAAGTCACCCATCTTTTTTCCGAATGACTGCATGAAAGTCATCAGTACGAACCTACGCGAACGTACCTATGGCTGACACTGGCTTGCCCACCATCACGGATTTTAATTTTGACTACACGAAAATTTAGTCGCGAACTTGTCGCCAAATATCAGAATTTGTCGATCACTGGTTCAAAAGTTATAAGGGTTTATAGGTGGCCGGTCCAGAGAGAGGCTCCCTGACTTGCTCACATTTGAATCTCAAAAACTAAGGCACCTAACAAATATCTGTTTTCTCCCAGATTTAGTCGCTAATTAGTCGAAATCCGTCGCGAAATATCAGAATTTGTCGGTCACTAGTTCAAAAGTTATAAGAGTTTACCAATGTGGGCAAGCCGTAGACTCTTCCCGGAGCGGCCAACTAAAAACCCTTATAACTGTTGAACCAGTAACTGACAAATTCTGATATTTGGCGACCAATTAGCGACTGAATTTTTGTGTTAAGGGCCTAGCGCCTACTCCTCGGCAACGGCAGGGTTAATAGATTTGAAAAAAAAAAATGTTTATCATAAATTCATGTACAACATTATCAAAATATGATTTTTTCCTGCGATTAATACTTTTGTCTAAAAAATATATTTAACAACAAGATAATTTTTCGCTTATTTTTCCTACACCTTTCAAACGGCTTTGATCTTTATAAATAACATGTTTACACAAAAAAATAGCTGGTTAAATGTTCATTCTGAAGAATTGCATATGTAAATCAATCAACATTTCGCAAAGATATAAAGATTCAAAGGTCAGCAGGGCCCTATCCGGGCGCAGCTGGGCGGAATTAAATGCATACATCCTCGTACGTCGCCTAGGCAGTTCGAACTCCGGCAATGTGTTCAAAGGATTATACACCTTAACAAAATTAAAATCCGTGATGGTGGGCAATCCATACTGCGCGAACATCTCAGAGGCACGGCAGAAACGAGGAAGTCCAAACATCATCCTGAAGACATTATTACGGAAAGAAGATGTTATCCATATCTGCAGTTCAAAATTCAATTCTCAAGTCCTACCTTATTAGCTGGACTCTCCATGATGTCAGCCAAGGATGTCCCAAAGGCTGATTCTGGAGCCAGACTGTCAGCCGACTTCCATGGCGTCTTCGGATGCATTGGCGTTCCTGGTAGTGCTGATTCGTGGCTGCGTCGGCGATGCTTTGATGTCTGCTGAAGATCACACTAGTATTATAAAGGAGAAAGTATGTGAGGGTGTGTGTGTATGTTTGTTTGTTACTTCTTTACGATTGAACAGCGGATTCGGTAGAACATGTTCTGGAGTAGGAAATAAGATACTTTTTATCTCGAAAGTGTACCTAAATATACTAATTTTCTGGCAGAAGCTAGTTATATTATACTCAATGTTTTTGCAGTATTTGAAAAAATGTATCGAGCCAGCCTTCACAGCAAGCTTGGTTGAGGTAGTCGATACTGCTGTAAAATTCTCAGCTCTATTTTACCGAGATCAAGCCTGTTTCAATGATTCCATGGGATACTTTTTATTACGGGAAGTTATGTTTCTATTTATTACAAGGGTGAACATAATATAGAGAACATTACCACGGTAATATTATCTACAGTATTGTAACTCGGCCGTATTTTTTAAATAAATGCCTACAGCCGCGCGGTACGTAAACATGTGATAGGGCTACCCGCACTATGGCTGCCCGCCTCCACCATTTTAATTACATTTGCCTAATTTGTGTTTCCATTTAGTTTTGTGATTGTAAATATACTTTTTTTATATAAACAAATAAAATACTTTGTGAATTGAATAGAAAGTGTTCAATATTTGCGACCGAAAAATATTTGCGGCTCGACTGAGAGACGTACCTACGAAATGCTTTATTATTAAATTTTAAAGTACAAAAATCCGCATTCTAAAGCTTAATTAAAAATTGTTTTGGGAAACATGGACAAGGTGGAGAAAAAGGAATATCTTTTACTTAATTAAAATATAAATATATGTTTGGTTTTAAATGAAGAATTCATGCAACTAAAAACAGCACAATATAGCCTACTCGTCATATTAAATATATAAATATGTACTTGAACTTATTTTTATTGAAAAAATCGCGCGGCACAGACGCGACTGTCTGCATCCCGAGCGCACCCCGAGATCGAGGCGCGTAGGTATAGCTCGCGTTTCGACCGTTTGTATGAAGTTGGAATACTGTATAGATAATATTACCGTGACATTGCACTGCTGGTGTCAGCTAGTAAAATAATTTAACCTTTTGACGTGCGTAATTAGAGACACAATAGTAAGACAATGGCTTGCGGGCGCCGGCTACCGCCTGAGCGTTAATGAATTAATAAATCGCCCAGTTATTAAGTATATTCCCTGAAAAAAAAAAGGAAGATGACCTTTCTTTCTTCCAGTCCTACCTACAGGTTTTGAGCTCGTCCGCTGTCATCTTTACCAGGGTCATTTTTTTTAGAGTGTAAATCATGTAATAACTCCTTTTACCGACTAAAACCAATCCGTGTTCCTTCAGTTATCTATTGCGTTCCATGGCTGCGGTAACTCTTCTGAACAATTTTTAGCGACATCTATGGCGTCACATAAGAACTAATCCTGCATCGCGTATTTAAAGTTCTCCGCGCGATTAGAACATAATATATAGAACAGCTCGAAATCATCTATCGGGCAGTCGCCCACCAGACATAACAACCGTCCGGCCGTAGGATCCTCCCTTTTCAACGGAAGTTTACGGGATTTTACTCTCTGTTCCGCATACCTCCAAACTAATCACGTCGGGGTCACCATTTAGCAGCGAGCCCAGTTTACCAACGCCCAGTCACGAGGTCAGAACAAAGGAATCGGAGGCGTGGCATACTCGAGGCGTTCGGCGCGAACGAAACGATTGTAACTTGGCTAGGGGGGCAGGCTCGATTGGTCTTTAATCGGACGATGAGCTATACGTAGCGTTGCCAGACGTCCAGATAAAGTTGGACACGGTCAGGCTTTTAGGTTGTGTGTCCGGCTAAATAAGGCGGAGTTCGGCCTGTCCGGCTTTGGTTAAGTTTTTTAAATTTGACCATTTTTTTAGATTTGTCATTGTGCCTTACCTTGTATCGCTAGCGCAAGGGGAGCGGATTAGCAATTATATCAGACAATTTTATTGTTGCTTCATTAGAATTTAAAAAGATTTAATGGTCAATAAAAAAGGAGTTCTTTATTTTAAAAAAATTGTTGGTCTTTTTATCCAAAAGTCCAGCTGAACTGGCTGTTCTGTCCGGCTTTTCTGTTTTGTCACCTGGCAACCCTAGCTATACAGAAGAAGTTTAAGAAAATCGTTCGTATACGGTCCCATACCTGATCCTCTCCTCCGTCAGATAGACTGAGTTCTGTTCTAGTAGTTGAGGTGGAACTGTTCAGCTCACTCCACACGTTGTAGTTCGTCACGTTAGCTGTAGGTGGTTCGGAACTAGTGCCATCTGGAAACGAGAGGAATGTTAAGCGATGATGTGGTCGACAATGGAGCACGGTTCCTAGAAGTAAGACGGCAAGCTACCCATTTCTCATCGTAAGCAAGCCCGCACCTACGGCGGCGTGGGATCGCCCTGCGACACCCAACGCCCGAGGCCTCCCCTATCGCGGCGGCTGGGGCGTGAGGATGTCCTCACGTTTGCGGACATCTCCTTAGTTAGCTTTGCAGAACGAGGGGACCGTATCCCATTCCCTCTCGCTCCAGATCATGGCCTAAACCATGGCCGAGCACGAGAGGTTGCCGCCGCTGATCTCCTCCACGAGGATACGATGGTACTCCGTCCAAGCGGGGCATAACAACTATATTTAACCTTTGCGCGTAAGACGAATATTCGTTTAGACAGGACAACGTCTGTCGGAACAGCTACACTCCATTCGCAATAAATATTAAATAGATTTTGATTTTTATTCCGTAGGCTTAAGGATGGCATTAAAAGCAAAAAAGTGGTTACAATAGGTACTAACGATTTATACGTTCTATTACCAAAAACTAATACCACTTGTATTTTTTTTAATTATATTTATTTTCCATTCATAACGAATACCAACAACTTGAATATGGTACAGTCAGCTCAGTCAAACCTAATCAAGATAAATTTTTATATGAGTCCAAACAAATACCAATGGTATTAGTTGTTGGTATTAAACGGGAATAAATCGTACCAAATATATACTGCAGCCGCCATTTGTCATGCTACCAACGAAATACAAGTCTAAATGGGTTAAACAGATAGTGAAAAACGTTTTTTTAAATGTCTCATCATATTGCGAATGGAGTGCAGTTCTATAAAAAAAATCAATAAATACCTCAAAGCTACCAGGTAAAGACCAGTGCGTGTTGCCAATGATGACATTTGGCTCCGAAACGTGGTCGCTTACAATGGGTCTCATCAGAAGACTTTAAAGCCACCCAAAGGGTAATGGAAAGGGCTATGCTTGGAGTTTCAGAGATCACATCAAAAATGAAGATATCCGCAGGAGAACCTAGGTTACTGACATAGGGCAGGGCACATTGCTCGCAGATCAGATGGTCGATGGAGACGAAAGCTGTATGAGACGAGAGTGGCGATTACGTACCAGAAGACGTAGCGTTGTAAGGCCTCCCACAAGGTGGACGGATGACCTGGTGAGAGTTGTGGGCATGCGATGGATGCGAGATGCACAGGACCGGTCGTTATGGCAACACTTACGGGAGGCCTATGGCCAACAGTGGATATCTTTCGGCTGAAATGATAATGGTGATGATTATACCTCTAAGTGCATCAGCTCTGCCGGCATCATCGCTGTTCCTCCTAGAAGAACTTTCACTATGGCTAGTTTTTAGTCTCTCGCTCTCAAAACTTATTGTTGCCAACTTATTGGGCCCAACTTTGTTCTCTATTCTTCGGCAAACTTTCTTGCCCAACAATTCTAGGTTCTGTCCAAGGGTGTCGAGGTGGTCCAAACGTCTGGGAGCACGGTATTCTAGGCGGGATGATGTGTTTTTAATCGGTGCTTCCTCGAATTGGCCATCATCCATGGTGTGGTCCCTGTAAAAAAGAAAATGAGTGTTTAGGACTGTGTAGAGCTTTTTTAATTGGCAAACTTCTCAGTAAAGCAAAGTTTTTAAAGGGGAAGGGCCAGGGTAGCCAGCGAACTTCAAGTTATTACGTTTTTAGGGTTCCGTACCTCAAAAGGAAAAAGCGGAACCCTTATAGAATCACTTTGTTGTCCGTCTGTCTGTCTGTCAAGACCCTTTATTTCAGGAATGCGTGAAGGTATCGAGTTGAATAAAAACGATAAACTCAAGTTTGCGGTCCCTTGAAGCTGTGTCTCGTTAACGAACGAAAAAGATACGGCCGTTTATGTCGCATAAATTGTATATTTCGACACTCTCAAGGGAATCAAAATTCATAGGATACTTCCCGTTGACCCAGAATCCTGAAATTTGGCTTGCAATAATAAATGTAATATATTGTTACGTCACACATAATATATTGTTACGTCACAAAAAAGAAAACCTTTTTTGCGATTCAGAAAAATTTTCGAAACTCCATTCTTGAATTGAACTATTTACGTAGGTAGGTCAGTTTGTACGGAACCCTTAGGGAGCGAGTCCGACTCGCACTTGCCCAGTTTTTTTTCCATTTTGCAGGTCTCTGTCAGGTTCTATGTTTATTAAAACATGATTTAGGGACCAAAAATATGGCTTTGCTGAGTTATAGTTTTTTTTTTTTTTAGGTGGGAAATCATCCAAATGACTTCTCGCGCTCTGGGTGGAGCGCGAGGGCGTGTCAGACTTTTACTGACTAAAACCACACCTGTATCCTTCATTTACCCTTTGCATACTAGGACTACGGGTTTCCCTTTCAGAAATTTTCCGCGGTCCTAGCTAGCGGGCTTCGACCCCGCTGGGCCCCTACGGTTTGCTGACATCTCTTTAAGGAGCGCGAGGATTATGTCCTACTGCTGGGCGAAGGTCTCCCTCTCCCTTTGCCACACACTTCTGTCCTTAGCCATTGTGGGCCAGTCCCTCCGGTAGTTGTCAGGCAGACCTAGGCGAAGGTGGAGAGATGAGCTCATCTCTGTATTGCCGCAATTTCGCCTTGCGTTTAATGGGACCCAATAAGTGGCTGTTTTAGCCCACAGCTCGTCTAATATGCGGCAGATATGTCCGGCCAAATTCCGTCCATAAACGACGGAGTTCTTAGGTGACAAACATAAAAAAATAAAATATAAAAAAAACAACCGAATTGATAACCTCCTCCTTTTTTTGAAGTCGGTTAAAAAGTATAACAAATAGAAGCCTTGCAATCAAGATTTTAAATAATGACCATTTTTTTCAACAACTTTTAAGGGTTTAAAAAAAACACGTATTTCCTGGAACAAGTTTTGTAAAATATTCGAGTAAATCACGGAATTACCGAATGCTAACAGAGTTTTCAGACGTTATCTCTCTTTTTTCGCGTTGCCTTTTCGTCAAACATCGCGTTGGATTGCTTTAGATGAAGTAACAAGCTTTTAAACCATGCTCGATGTTCACGAAAGGCGAGTGAAAACGGAGTCTCTTAAAGAACTACAATACCACAGACAGATTACGGATTCACAGACACACACTTCAAAGCTATAGGTCACATGTCAAACTAACTTTTAACAACCCTCTTTTCGGTTAATAACAAACAAAACAATGTTGTTCCTTTCCTGAAGAATATAACAAAAAACATAGTCCCATATTTATGATGCTAATAGGATTCATAAACTATGAAAATCTAAATCATTCAGTAAAATACCATTTCACCCACTTTTCCATTCAAATTGTAGGAATCATACAACCAATCAATGTACGTCATTCATAGATAACTACTGCCATAGACTAAAGAATTCTAGTAGAAGGGCAAATTTTGGTTATTTAATGAACCACAGATAATAACTGGGGAAACGCGAACACTTGAACAAGCGAACGCTTGAAGAGTTCGCTCGGTCATTGTCTTTCTATTGTTAGCGATTTTTATGATTAGTTACATACACTATGATTGTTTTCTGTATTGGCAACATTAAAATGTATTTATTTTGCACTGACAACTGGAACGTTATGCGATTTGACAGCTCAGCGTTATGACAGTTGACAAGGTTATAAAATAACGCGCTGCGCTGTCCTGACACATTCCGTTCCAGTTTTTGGGGTAAGCAACATCTCAGAGTAAGTGCTACTATATAATTATTATTATTTTAAATGGTATTGATTTATGATATTTGTAATAATTGTGTGCTGTCAAGGCAAAAGTATAGAGGGTATGTTACCCGTTTTGGTCGTTTTATTTAAAAACCTTCCCGCTACACTTATCTAGGTACACTTAATAAGTTTCTTATACAATCTTTCTCTAAAGTTAACACATTAGCTAACAATTCAGAAGTGGGATAAACGAGTCGTTTATTTAAATGCATTCGTTTATCCCGCCCACAAGCGATTTTTTTCCTAAACTGCATCTTCTACTTTTGCTTTGAAAGTACCTACGTATGTAGGCACCGTTACAATGTTGTTAATAAAATAGTACCTATCTAAGCGGGCATAGTGATATGTACTTTAAAATGGTGAACTTTAAAATATTCAAGCTTATCGCTTTTGTTGTACTACCTTATTCAATATGAGTTTCTTCTGACACCACCACACGTGCCTTGCCAGGGCTACACTCTGGAGGTACTACCACACCACCACACGTGCCTTGCCAGGGCTACACTCTGGAGGCACTACCACACCACCACACGTGCCTTGCCAGGGCTACACTCTGGAGGCACTACCACACCACCACACGTGCCTTGCCAGGGCTACACTCTGGAGGTACTACCACACCACCACACATGCCTTGCCAGGGCTACACTCTGGAGGTACTACCACCCCACCACATGTGCCTTGCCAGGGCTACACCCTGGAGGTACTACCACATCACCACACGTGCCTTGCCAGGGCTACACTCTGGAGGAACTACCACACCACCACGCGTGCCTTGCCAGGGCTACACCCTGGAGGTACTACCACACCACCACGCGTGCCTTGCCAGGGCTACACTCTGGAGGTACTACCACACCACCACACGTGCCTTGCCAGGGCTACACTCTGGAGGTACTACCACACCACCACGCGTGCCTTGCCAGGGCTACACTCTGGAGGCACTACCACACCACCACGCGTGCCTTGCCAGGGCTACACCCTGGAGGTACTACCACACCACCACGCGTGCCTTGCCAGGGCTACACCCTGGAGGTACTGCCACACCACCACACGTGCCTTGCCAGGGCTACACCCTGGAGGTATTACCATACCACACGTATGTTAATCTATTGAATACCTAAGGACAACTCAGGGTGTGTTCAGATGGATTAGGGACCGGTTTTGGATCATTGTTAAATGACCGTAGCAAACATATCTACCAACTTATGAATCGTTGTTACCATGACCTGCGTTCTGAGCTTACTTATAAAGTAAATGAGCAGACCAGTAATACTTTTGATTAGGAATAATCTAAATCCAACTAAAGAAGACGGTCAATGAAATTAAAATTAGGTAAATTAATATTATATGGATTGCCTTTTGACAGATGGTCTGACATTTATTACATTTGCCTCCTAGCTTTTGCCCGCGGCATCGCCCGCGTACATATTAATATAGCCTAGGTCACTCAGGGATACAGTGGCTTTCTATGTGTGAATGCAATCGGACCAGTACTTTCAGGTTCAATCAATATTTTGATACCTTTAGATTCCAAGTTATAGATTTTTAAAGTGAGCATGCGATGACCGATCATTTGACCCTTGATTTCATAGTGCAGCGCTCGCTCAGTCCGTTCCCACTGCCTTGCGTTATTAGATATTCTGTGCTTGCGTTTCACTATAACTTATAAATTTATTATTTTTCCTAAATGTCTAATATTCATACTAGAAAATCATGCGTTGTGCCAAAATGTACAAATTTACATTTCAACGGCAAAGAAAACATGGTCAGTGGGTAGCCTTAGGGGCGGATTTAACATTATTTGTCACTAAATAATGAGTAACCATTCTAATGTATTTTAGGTAGGTTATCTGATTGTCCCTTTTTCGAATCCTTGTATGATAAAATAAAACGAAATACTGCGCGAGTAAACAGTTCTACTTCAGCTGGCGAATTGCGGCTGAGCGGAGCGTAGTAAAATGACGTCACACGCGGTCACGTGACTTTACCGAGTTTTATGCAAACATTGAATGCAAATATAACTTCTTGGTATTTCCAAATAAAACAAAAGGGTGTATCTGTATACAGCTTTATTTTTGGTTTAAGCGAAAGCTGAATATAGTTTGTTCAGAATTAGTAACTGAATCGATTCCAACAATTTTTACACCAATGTATAAAGTTGGACACCACCGACACTAAGTACGACACAGGTCATAGCGGGCATTAGGCACCAGCGCACAGCTGGGTGCGGGAGCAAAACAACCCCTCAGTCACCTGGATGGCCCGGTGACCATGTATTTTTCGGACAACCAAGTAACATAACAAGCTTATAACTTTGTGATTTTACATGATAGTTTGAAATTTAGTACATAGTTTCTTTACATAAAAATGCTACCCACGTGTATCAGGCTTCACGTATGCTGGAACTGGCGTTGTATATGCTTTACTGTTTACTACAGTTTAAAGCGATTTTACATACCTACTAGTATTACCCATTTAACTGAAACCAGGTGACGAAGAGTATTATCTAGTATGCCTAATAATGCTGAAATAGATTCTTTGCTCTTAGAAGCGGCAGAAGGGTAGGCTAATAATAACATTTTATTAGGTACATCACCAGAGTAAATCGCTTTACTGGAAAAACTCTAGATGTAGAAATATTAATAGTCAAATCTTGTTTCCGTGAAACTCCTTTTAATGTGTATAGGTATTCTGTAAAACATGAGCTTGTAGTTGGTACAAATCGGAATAGTAAGTACAGTACAACATTATGTCTAAGGTGATGGTCTATATAATTTGCCATAGGTAGTGGTGCGAAGAATATACAATTGCATATTATCCAATTGAACACAAGTAGTTGCCAAATACATAGTTTAACATAGTTAAAAAAGAAACTGTTTATGACAAAATTACATTTTTGTCTAATGAAGGAGTTAACACACAGTAAGAGGAAATCTAGCAAGTAATTAAATTACTATACAAAAAAAAAAGTGTAAAAAAGGTTTCAGCACTTTGTTTAATATTATAGGTGCCAGGCGTATGATACATATATGCATCAACGCTGTTGGCTCAATTGAAACAGTGACAATAAATAATAATACTCATAGTTAAATAAGCAAGGCAGAATAAAAATATTATATTTAATAAAATATGGTTGGCAGTTGTTGATAGTGTTGAGTCCAAATATTACCCTAATGCATCTTTGTTGTTGATTAAATATTTTTGATTTTGTAAAGTGATGTGGGTATCAATGGAAATGGAGAAGTGACACAAGTGTAATTACACAATATTTGTATGTGGTGCTACACCAAGGGGCTCGTATACTCTATAGGTTAAAAGAAGGTCCGTTACAAAATACAAACACCAAATGAGACACGAGAGCGCACAGTGCCATGTTATGCTGTTGGGATAGCTTCATTATTGACAACTGCTAGGTTTAGACAAAGTTCTTGTTCAATTATTAATATCTATCAATTGTGCTATGTAGGGTACCAAGAGTGTGTTTGTTCTTGGTTTAAAACAAAGACATTAAATATATACTACCAATAGACAGGACATAGCGAACAAAATCGTGATCCGATACTTATTACCTAGTGGTCATAAGTCGCTCAGTCTAGTATGACGCCCCTACACGTCAAGTCGTGTTTGTATCCGCTCTGTGCACTAAAAGAAAATAATTTTCTGAGAAAATATCAACTGCCCATTACGCTATTGCAAATCTTGTTATGATAAAATGACTGAACCTAACTTCGGTTTATTTTCGTAAATATTTTTTGTATTTACGAATTAATTAATTAAAATTCAATAATTTTTATAAATAGTTCTAGCATTTGCTGATTTTGTGATAACGCCATCTATTGCTGAAAAGCTTAACCTTACCTTTATCACACACTGAGGCTCTACCACGAGCTCATAACGTGATCCATTTTACGACCTAAACCGAGCTGTTAAAGGGGTGGAGCTACATAGGGTGTATGGCTCCAGCACTCTTTTTCGGTCGTACGACTGACATTTTAACATTATCATGGTAAGGCCCCTGGCCACCTACCGAGCGATAGTTAAATAATTATAAATTTCGACAAATTTAATTCGCGTGTTTGCTATTCAAAGCCAGATGGCGTCACTGAGACATAGGATGACAGTTTTTCTAAGACATTTGTTCTGATAGCCGCTCTATTATAATTATCTCTTTAAATATCTTTGGTTTAAAAGGAGTACATACTGAGTATGTACTGTGTACTTTCAAGGGAATAGCCACACGCAATTTATTTATTTTTAAGTATACCTACCTACACTGATGAAAAGTTGTGATTTTATATACAGTTTAACAGGAAAACACCGTAGCTCATGTTGTTCAATAAACCACGTTTCTGAACGAAACATTGTAGAATTTAACATTATTTTCATGCTCGGAAGTCATTGTTCATAAAATGGCATTTGTGGACAAATTAATGTTGACTAGGCGTGTAACTCTTTACTGAACCGACTCACTATTCCGAAATATTTTACTGTTCCGAAAGATTGGAACATCAGTAATGTTTTAAATTTTAATGCATCATTTGGAACAATTGGAACTCTGAGACACTCTTTACTTTAAGTGACCAGCAGTCTTTTAAAAATTCAAATTATAACGTAAATGGCGTACATATAATTAATGACCTGAACTAAAAACCTCTGCTTTAAATTATTCTCAAATCAAAATTCAATTAAATAAAACTTTTAGTGTATATGACGCAACGTAACAGATCACGACTCAGTGTGTATATTTTGAGCCAATGTTCCAAATAATATGTTCCAATCGCAAAGATGACACACTTTTTTCCACGCCTAATATTGACCTACAATAAAAGTGGTGACATGACAGTAGTTTCATGTCACTGACGTAACACTGCCGTCGTGCGTCAAACAAACGTTTCATGAAATTTACCGAACTTGGATACTTGCCTTTTGAGATTAGTTTGAAACTTCATAACGGTTTTATCTTCTATATAAAGTTAGAAGACCAAATAAATAAGATTGACTTTGAATATAACTATCGAAATGGATTTAGTGAAAGTATATTTTCAATACCTTCTGCGTAATAAATTTTCGTATGAGATTGTAATTCGTGCAGAGACATCTGAGGACATGATCGCTAAGCTTCGTAAATAACTCGAATGTCTGATTTGGACTTTAGTCCTGCAGAATTTGCAATGTAATGTGAATTCTATTTAATGACTCCCAGAGCACTTCCAAATTATATTCGTGAATTACTAATTTTAGTGTACCAACTTAGGGGATAGCATTGATTGAATTATAGGAAGTAATTTTCATGGAAAATCAGATGGTGCGGCAAAAAGTAGTTGCTAAAGTCAGTAAGCCTTTTGTAGGCATTTTTGATTTGTTTTTAGAGATTTGTCTTATCAGGGGGATGTACCTAAATATCTGTAAATGTTGAGTATTTTAGGTATTGTGGATAAATATAATACAATAACTCCCAATTTGTTCACTAGGGACATGGAGGGATACAATGATTTATTTATTTAAAATAAAATGGTAACATCCAAAAGATGTCTCACTGTAATTTATTTAGTATAGAATGTCTATGAATATTTTCATTACCAGAGGTTATTTTTACGGAAGTGTACCTGACTTCCCACAACTAAAATTATGTTAACGAAATAAGTGATTAACGTAAAACCTATTATTCTTACATTAAGAGAAAGTAGTCTAGACTGAATTTGCCTTGAGTATCTTAAAAGTGATGGTATTTACAGCGTACCAACTGGTAATTAATAGTTGGTAATTTTAATGAATGAAATAAAATAGACGAAACAATTTCATAGTTCGTGATCTCGCATTTTGATTAGTTATTGTATCGAAATTTGGAGTTTCAATAAAAACTAATCAGAGCCAAAAGAGTAAATTAAATATATACCCTCACGTTTTAGTCGGGTCAGTGATTACAACTGATATCAAATGTAATTGTTGGTCAATGATTCACAAATAACGGGTGAAATTTTGTGGTTGAGGTAAATCATTGATGTTATTGTGACATGCACTTGAAACTTATCATGTACCTGGCCTGAGTGGCCATATCAAAATCAAAAGGGTATTTACAGAAACTATTGAGGGATCTGTTTAGGACCATTGAGGGATCGGACCATTGAGGGATCTGTTTAGGACCATTGAGAGGCCTGTTCAGGACCATTGAGAGGCCTGTTCAGGACCATTGAGAGGCCTGTTCAGGACCATTGAGAGGCCTGTTCAGGACCATTGAGAGGCCTGTTCAGGACCATTGAGAGGCCTGTTCAGGACCATTGAGAGGCCTGTTCAGGACCATTGAGAGGCCTGTTCAGGACCATTGAGAGGCCTGTTCAGGACCATTGAGGGGCCTGTTCAGGATAAACCAATTAGCTTTATCAGGCAATTGTTTATTTACTAATGTTTGTTTTTCATTACAGGCAGGACATTTGAGGGACCTGTCTGTTTATATTAGAGGCAGGACATTTGAGAGGCCTGTTTTTCTTCAGAGGCAGGACATTTGAGGGGCCTGTTTGTTTTTCATTAGAGGCAGGACATTTGAGGGGCCCGTTTGTTTTTCATTAGAGGCAGGATATTTGAGGGGCCTGTACGTTTGTCATTACATGATAGCGACAAGAAATAAGTAACATAGATTTGTAACTTGACTTCTTGACATTTCAAAAGTGCCTGTAAATTGTTTATTTGAAATAAAATGCTTTGAATCTTTTAATCAGTAGAGGCAGGACATTTTAGAGACCTGTTTTTGAATGACTGTATAAAGAATAAGATAATGATTTGTAAGAATAATAATATATATTTATTGAGCAACAAAGTAAAATCATGTATACACAATTGCTTATAAGCTACTTTATATAACAACTAAATAATGCAATCAATTGTGTCTAAATAGTAATTGGTAAATTGATAATTATGTTTAGTCTCGTTCCTAGGTACAGCAACCAGTGTATGAATAATCTAAAGTTTTATTCGCTACTGTAATAGATATCTGTTTGCTTTATTGCTGTTATTCTTTTTTTCTTCTCTCATTATTTTGTGTATAAAACCAATTTCTTTATTCTTTCACATACGAGGTCGTATTTGTAATACGGATGGCCGACTGTTAGCGATTTTTATGATTAGTTACATACACTATGATTGTTTTCTGTATTGGCAACATTAAAATGTATTTATTTTGCACTGACAACTGGAACGTTATGCGATTTGACAGCTCAGCGTTATGACAGTTGACAAGGTTATAAAATAACGCGCTGCGCTGTCCTGACACATTCCGTTCCAGTTTTTGGGGTAAGCAACATCTCAGAGTAAGTGCTACTATATAATTATTATTATTTTAAATGGTATTGATTTATGATATTTGTAATAATTGTGTGCTGTCAAGGCAAAAGTATAGAGGGTATGTTACCCGTTTTGGTCGTTTTATTTAAAAACCTTCCCGCTACACTTATCTAGGTACACTTAATAAGTTTCTTATACAATCTTTCTCTAAAGTTAACACATTAGCTAACACTATTGTGTCTCTAATTATGCTACTCAAAAGGTTATAAAAAAGTGATTCGTAATAGGAAGTAATCTAAGAATTCGTGGAGTCTACAGTGTTCTCACATTCACATTATAAAAAAAGAGGCTATATAAAAAAAAAAAGTAAGAAAAATTTGAATAATTACAACTATCAATAAATGAGATGTTAACAAAATAAATTACAAACGAATTTAAGGTAGTTGAAGTCTAAATAATTTAAAAAATATTGCAAAAGCAATGTGTTAAAAAAAAAGTTTATATTAAAACAAAGATGGAGCTGTTAATAGACACAGTATTAATGAGTTACCAGGGGGCCACATGTGCAGAAGTAATCATTGCGAAACAAGCGTATCTTCGACATAGTCTTTAATACGCTTTTTTAACACGCTTTTATTAGCTTCACTTGTAACCAACTATGTATGTAAGAAAATCTTGGAATCTTAATTTGACCCACTTCCCGGTCTTCGATTAGGATGAAATTTTGCACACGCTCTGAGTTCTAATGACAATACATGACTAGCTAAGAAACGTCATTACAAATCCAAAATGGCGGCTTCCCCAAGATGGCGGACTGGCTGTTTGAAATCCACCCATATGATATGGGTATCAAATGAAAGGGTTTGCTGTCAGAAAAACGAAAAAAATAGTCACGTGACTTAAATCCAATATGGCGGACGTCCAAGATGGCGGACAGGCTATTTGAAATGCACCCCCATGATATAGGTATCAAATGAAAGGGTTTGCTGTCAGGAACACGAAAAATCCAAAATGGCGGACATCCAAGATAACGGATTGGCTATTTGAAATGCACCCCCATGATATGGGTATTAAATGAAAGGGTTTGCTGAATGGGATACGAAAAAAATAATCACGATAATAATAAGAAGACTAAAAAGTATAAAATAAAAATAATAGTTTAATAAACTAAAAAACACGGTTTTAGCACGCACTAAAAATTACAAAATAATTCGGACATTTAGTTTCTAAAATGGTTATAAGTAGGTAATCATCTTTATTGAATATTTACTAAGATTTATTATGAAAGAAAGCGTGGAGCGTTTTGTCCAAAAAGAGTAAAGATTACATAAACGCTCCACGCTTTCTTTCATAATAAATCATAGTAAATATTCAATAAAGATGATTACCTACTTATAACCATTTTAGAAACTAAATGTCCGAATTATTTTGTAATTTTTAGTGCGTGCTAAAAGCGTGTTTTTTTAGTTTTTTAAACTATTATTTTTATGTTACGACACGCTTATAAGCAGTAACAAACATACACACAAAATTTCAGCTTTATAATATTAGAGAGATAGGCATAAAAATAAATACGTAGGTATCAATCAGATTTGTCGCATCTTCATTTATAGTCTATAAGACTATTAAATGTTAAGCATCCGGTAAGGTTACCATCAATCGATATGTTTTAATAATTCACACTGACGAGCGTGTGATACGACGGGTGTCCTATCTATTTACTTTACCCCCCGAGGGGAAAGCAGCAGTGTGACCAGATTAAGCTTTCGAAAAACATCGGATTCACTTCGGGGAAATACAAAAATACCTACACATGAACTTAAATAGGACACTGACGGCCGTACGGGGACCTGCGTTGTTTTCGTTTTTCGTGAGTGAAGTGTGTGAAGACTTCCTTTTTAGTATTGGCGGGAAATCATTATGAGGCCTACATAGGGCTGCTATCCGTCCGGGTTTCCCCGGATTTGTCCTAGTTTGAAGAGCGTCCGGGCGGGGTTTTTAAAAGTGTCCGGGTGAAACCTGTTTATAGTGATTAATTTTATTACTAAAAATATCTATTAATTCTTGCGGTTACATACAATATATCTAATTCGATTTTATTAACAACCTGTATAAATGAATAAAAATTAAAAAATTATATCGATGTAATTATTTTTGTCGCAAATTTTTTTTTCCGAAAAATCCAGTTTCGCTCAAATGTCCGGGATTTTTACCGTGTTTGTCCAGCGTTGGCAAATTAGGTGATGGCAGCACTAGGCCTACAGAACCTAAAGCCCGGTCAGTTTCGGACTGCATTCAAAAGAAAGAGATACACAAAGACACAATGCTGGCAAATATGAAGCATTTTAGACAGATTCAAACAATACAGAGTAAAACATTGTTTATAGAATAATCTGACAAACAATCAGAATGATTGCATGTATATTAGTCTGGTTTTAAATCTATAAAAGTATAATTTTTAAAGGCATCTTCTTATTTTTTTGTTTATGATTATAAATCAGCTGTATTATGTTTTGAATATACTGTATAACTAGCATTTATCCTGAAGAATAATTACCCGACTGCAAAAGGGTTATATTTTTAAGACGTCTTTTTATTAGAATTTTCCGTCCTTACCCATCGATATTTGACGGGGTTTTTTTTTTAGGTGGGAAAATCATCTAATGACAAATCTCGCTCTTGGGTGGAGCAGGAGATAGTGTCAGACTTTTACTGACTAAAAACCCACTCCTGTTCCTTCGTTGCCTTCGTCCCAGGGCCCCGGGTTTCGTTTTCACACTACCCATGGCCCCAGTAGGCTTCGACCCTGCTGGGCCCCTACGATTTGCTGACATCTCCCTGAGGCGCGCGTGGAACAATACGCGCCATATTTGACGGGGTAAGAAGGATATACTAAAATTTCGAGCATATAAAATTACAATTTTCTTGACTAAGATGTCCTGTGTGTTATTTGTTTGAGAGGTGTTTCATTTTCAGTTTAACCTTAAACAGTTAAAATGAAATGTTTGATAACCTCTATTACACTCTTCGCCAGTGAGGTTAAGATTGAAATAGAAAAATAAAAAAAGGTTTTATCTTTGTCCACTGAAGGCATTTTGACATCACGTGCGATTCTGACCGTTCAGGGCACATTAAACTATAGATACCCCATAACCCTTTCATCTTCCCCCTGTTTCATTTTTGTGATTAAAACATATTTTTTAATTATTTTTTCAGCCTTGGAACCGATTTAACAGTATGTTATCCATATGATTGGAAAATATATTCTTTACCCTTACTAACTACAAATAAAGTTTTTGCATAAGTTAATATGTACTGTTCTACAAGACTTCAACAACACTGCTCATCTCATCAAAAAACCGTTCGATCTTCCCCCTACTCACCTTACATTTAGTAAAAAAATGTTTTTTTGATAATACAAACAGACACTTCAATTTTATTTAAGATACAAAAAAGCGAGGCGGATGACAAGGTAGGTTTGTGAACTTTTAAGTGATAAATGTACGCCTAAAATAGAGTAAATAAATAGTGATATTATATTATAATAACTCAAAATTCTAAAATAAAAAAATAAATTTAAAAAATAAAAAGTCCCGACTGCGAGAAAAAAACGGTCAAGTGCGAGCTGAACTCGCGCACCAAGTGTTCTGTACAAACTTACCTATGCAAATAATTCAATTCCCGAATCGAGTACCGAAGACTTTTCCGATTCGTAAAAAAAATGTTATTTAGTTTGTCATTTATTTTATTTTTATAAGTACAGTGACAGACTACAGACTAAGACAATCAGCACAGTTAAGACAACATACAGTAGTACATAAATCTGAAGTCTAATTATTTACTTAGTACACAGCATTCAATGTTTAATATGCTACATTTGAGACAGTAAAGGTGAAGTAATATGGAGAAGTTAATAAGTGACACTAATGTTATTACAATTTATACAAACAATTTCTGAATTCGTTAAAATTGTTCAAGAACAAGTCTATCTTAGCCTAGGGCATATTGCATTATATTGATTGCACTTTCCGAATAACAGCCCCCCTAGCTAAGTTACGATCGTTTCGTTTGCGTCGAACGCCTCGAGTAGGCCACGCCTCCGATTCCTTTGTTCTGACCACGTGACTGAGCGTTGAGATGACGTCAGAACAAAGGAATCGGAGGCGTGGCCGACTCGAGGCGTTCGACGCAAACGAAACAATCGTAACTTGGCTAGGGCAGGTTATTCTCAGAAACCTTATTTTTACTAGCGGGAATACTTAATAATTGTGGAGTGCGCACAGATCGAGTTGGTATGTCATGGTGGTCATGTAACCATAAATTTCAGGTTTTCAGGTTTTTCCCATATTTGTGCTATGAGAAGTCCAACGGAGAAGTACCCTATAGGTTCTGATTTAAGTAAATGTGAAGCGAACGTCAAAATATGCGCCATAAACAAAGAATTATCTTAGGTTGCGTTTCAACTTAGAAGTTTGATTTTTTTACTACTCTAATGAGTAGCAAACCTGAGGATTCAACATCAATTTCAGCTTAATACCTTTACGTATTCTTGAGAAAAACGATCTTAACGAACGGACAGACGGACAACAAAATGATTCAGTGGTTCCGTTTTTTCCGACTGTAGCACGGAACCCTAAAATTACACATTAGTATGTCTACATTTCAAACCTTAACCCCTAATACTCCGAAAGGGCAAAGCAGGGTCAAAGCCACCTGGGTCCATTGGTTGACTCCCGAAAGGGAAACCCGAGATCCTGGAGTGCAAGGGCAAAGAAGGGACATAGGAGTAGGTTTTAGTCAGTAAAAGTCTGACACGCCCTCTCGCTCAGCCCTAGAGTGAGAGAAGTTATTGGATTATTTCTCACCAAAAGAAAAGGTTGATAGGACGTCAAGTAGTACCTAGTTCCGAATTACAAAAAATAAAACTTATATTTCGGACAAAGTTTATAGTAGCTTAGTAACACACATAACTTAAAAACCAGTGTTAGTACCTACTTATAATAATAATATTCCTCAACTATCACACAATGCCGTCTAGTCCCAAACTAAGCAGAGCTTGTGTTATGAGTACTAGACAACTGATAAACATACTTACATGTTTCTAAATACATGCATATTATAGATAAATTACACCCACAGAACCTAAGGTGGCCGAGTGGTAACGGCCCCGACTTACGAGTTGTAGGTCGCGGGTTCAAACCCAGCCAGGCGCATTTCTTTGTGTAATTTATTTCATCACCATTGCTCTCAAAACGGTGAAGGAAAACATCGTGAGGAAACCGGCATGTCTTAGAACCTAAAATTCGAAGACATGTGACTTCCACCAACCCGCACTGGGCCCGCGTGGTGGATTACGGCCCATTCCCTCTCCTAGAGAGGAGGCCTGAGTCCCAACAGTGGGAACATTATAAGGCCGACTATGCTATGCTATGCTACAGAACATGATCGTGCTCATCACACAAACATTTATCCTAGGTGGGAGTCGAACCCACGACCTCAGGCATAGCAGTCAGGGCCACTAACCACTAGACCAACAGGCCAGTCAACTTCCGAACTTAAAACTACCAGAAACATTTTTTTTATATACCTGGCCATAATATACTACCTGAAAGTAGACACGGTATCAGATCAGCCCCCCTAGCCAAGTTACAACCGTTTCGTTTCGATTCTCTTTTCGCCTCGAGTCAGCCACGCCTCCTATTCCTTTGTTCTGACCGCGTGACTGAGCGTTGAGATGACGTCATTTTTTTTTTTTAATCTTTGTTTAAAGAGTTTTTTCGCTAATGCGAATATGTCACTCTGTTGGTATACAAATATAACAGTTAAAAAAAAACAGTTAGGTTTTGGGTCGGTTTTTCAGAGCGAGCTTAACCATTTTAATTATAGGGATTATTTTATCTGAAACAGGATTTGATAAATTAATATTGTGCGCGCCTATTTGTGTTCTGAGCGATTGATTTCGGATACATCTCATTAATAAATGATATGTGTCCTCGTCTTCATTACATGAACTGCAAATAGGTGAAGTTAACTTTTTCATCATAAAACCAAATTTATTGAGAGGCATATGACCCGAACGAAGCCTTCAACAAAGGTATCGGAGGAGTGGCCGACTCGAGGCGATCGACGAAAAGAGATTATAAACGAAACAGTTGTAACTTGGCTTGGGGGGCTGGTCACACTGGCCGGCAGATTTCCACGTACTAGTTTATTCGTGTTTATTTTTAAATCCAAGTTCAAGTTCTGTTTTCAAAGGTCGTGGCTTATAGACGGACTTATAAACAGACGCCTTGTGTATTCTTGCATTTTCAATGCTGAATTGACTTCGTAGAAAAATAGAAAATTGTTTTCGGAATCGCGATGTTTGAGAAGTGTTATATTGTTAGTTTAAGTGTTTATATAGACTAGTAACTTACTTAGAATATACAAATTGATTCCAATAAATATGTGGGATGTAGTTTTTTTTAAGGGCGTGTCAGATATATAGAGTGACTGGCAATTAGTGTACGATACTTAAACACGTGATTGTGCTCATGATAACAAACAATTTTTACTATGGGAACAAAGCCGAAATCGCGATAAAAATATCAGCTGTTCATTACATTAGGCAAACATAAATGTACTGAACAGCTGATGTTTTTTTCGCGATTTCAGGTTTGTTGCCATAGTAAAAGTTGTTGGTTATCATGAGCACAATCACGTGTTTAAGTATCGTACACTAATTACCAGTCACCCTATATTGACTAAAACCACATCTGTATCTGGTTGTGTATTGCATCCAACTAGGGACGCTTCCCTAAGTTTCCTACGAAGAATAGGCTGAAGTATAATAGAAATTGGAAGTAGTCAGGTACTCACAGGATGATGGAAGCCAGGGGATCACCTCACTGTATCACTGGCAGTCGTATTTCACGATATTTTCAGGTTTTCTTTACCCTGCGCGCGGGTTGACGCTAGGTGGCGTGCTGGTTTAGTTCGAACTTGCCGCTTCTTCATTCCACCGTCATATAGCGGTGCTATGCGTGTGCGAGTGGCAGCGAATTTAAATAAAGGAGGTACAGGAAGGAATTAGGAGAGTCATCCCAAAGCCAGTTCAGTATCCTTCAGTTGGTCTTTACGTTTTAGGACCTCGAGTTTCCTTTTCAGAAAATCCTCGTGTCAATCAAATTTTTAAGTTAAGTAAATTTTATTTCATTTTAAAGTTTAATAGTTGTATAGGTACATTACTTTTAGTTAAGGGCTTTAAATTGAGCACCTAAAAGTATTTAACTTTTTTTTTAGTTTTCGAAAAATTCTTACGAAATAAAACAAACTAAAAATCTGTGAGAGGACAAAATAAACTAGCCAAAATAAATTCTTAATTCTTTCATCATCTTTTCAGCCAAAAGGCGTCCACTGTTGGACACGTCGCTATAATGGCCGGTCCTGTGCGTCTCGCATCCATCGGATTCTTGCAACCCTCACCAGGTCATCGGTCCACCTTGTGGGACCTTAATTCTTCCTTGTACACAAAAACTTAATATAGTAACAGCGATTTGACCATTCATGTACACACAATGAAAATATACAAATTAATAATAACAATAAAATATTGACTTGGCTCGCGAGGTTATCGACATGTGGGATGTGGACTCAGCGATCATTGATTGTACCGATAGTCGTGTCAGTCAACGAGCCTTGACCAACACCCAGTGGTGTAGTGTAGCTCGAAGACCAACGTGCCAAGGCCAAAAAATAAAACTGGGACTTTTTCTTACATGGAAATCATCAAATAACTTCTTTTGCTCTGGGGGAAGCGGGAGGGAGTGTCAGACTTTTAGTGACTAAAACGAGTTGTCATAATTATTAGTGCTGCAACCTTTTTAGGGTTCCATACCTCAATAAGAAAAAAACGGAACCCTTATAGGATCACTTTGTTGTCCGTCCGTCTGTTTGTCTGTTTGTCTGTTTGTCTGTCTGTCTGTCAAGACCCTTTATATCGGGAACGCGTAGAGGTATCGAGTTGAAATTAAAACTATACACTCAGGTCTGCGGTCCTTTGAAGCTGTGAAAAAATCAAACTTCTGCATTAACGAAAAAAAAAAGATACGGCCGCTTATGTCGCAAAAAACGTGTATTTCGACACTCTCAAGGGAATCAAAATTCATAGGGTTCTTCCCGTTTACCTAGAATCCTGAAATTTGGCATGAAGCAAGCTCTCATAGTACAAGTATAGGAAAAAACCTGAAAACAGTAAATTTGTAGTTACGTCACATAAAAAAAATTTCGATTCGGAACAATCATCGTAACTCAATTCGGGAATTGAACTGTTTTCATACGTAAGTTTGTACGGAACTCTCAGTATGCGAGTCCGACTCGCACTTGCCCGGTTTTTTAATTTAGATATTGAAGGTGAGAGATTTTTTTGTTAGATCAATAAGAGGTTTGTTAATCTGGTTTGGGTCCCCCCCCCCCCCCCCCAGCTTGGGGGCTCCGGGGCACTGCCCAATCTAACCACTCGGTAGCTATGCCAGTGCCAACACCTTAGGTGGCTCTCGTTAGGCGGCTAAATCAAGGGCTTGATTCAGAAAGGGGTACTCCTGGATATGGCTCGTATTGTGAGGTGGTTTCTCTCTTTGGAATAGTGATGCAACGGAAGCGAAAACGGAAACAGATGTCAAAATTAAATCTTTGCGGATGCGGAAGCGGAAACTGAAGCGAAAGCGGAAGTGTTAATACTATGAAGAAAAAGCACAAATTTATTTTTAAAAAACAACAAGGTTAACGTCGCCGTAATCACGTCACGAGACACAGTGATGCGCAGAATGAACCAAAAAAAATGTAATAATAAAGAAACTGACGGAACGGAAGTGAAAAAGCTTGCGGAACTTCTGCAGAAGCGGAAGAGGAAGCAGAGTTCTATTGCAACACTACTTTGGAACCATGACCACCGCTAGCTTGGACCCTGTATATAATGGTGTGTATACAAAGTGAAAACGGGTTCTCAACCTACCCTGACTGCGGTCCGTAGCTCATTGCCAAAAACGGGCCAAGTTGATGAAGAGGGTTTCACTCGAGTAGAAAAGAAGAAGAAGAAGCCCTGTTCCCGTAACCTGTGCGGTACCGCACCGAGTGGACCAAATATGCTGCTGCGTCCTGCTGTGCCTACAACGCAGCTGTATATTTCGCGTCTGCATTGCTCTACGAAGGTTGAGGAAGTCGTGGAGTATATGAAGATAAAGAGCAACTGGACTCTGAGGGTCGAAAGGCTGGATTCGCGCCATGACACCAACTTCAAGTCGTTCGTGATAAGAGTTCCAACCCACCATCTACAGACCTTTTTGAGAGAGGACTTTTGGCCGAAAGGTGTCGTGTGTCGACGTTTCCGAGGACGGCTACGCGACACCACGCAGCGGAACACGACGCCGATGTTACGTGTATAATTATAGTTTGTGATATTTTTAATATGTATTAGTTTATTTTGTTTTTAAGATTGTATTATAATTTATTTTATCTATGGGCCTTAGTTGCCTGACAATAAAGAAATAATAATAATGGTGATAGTTTGTGAGTTTGAACATACGTACATAATAATTTGGGAACAAATTTATTGTGCGTACAACTAAGGAGTAAAATTGCTTACCAGAGTATGTGTTTCCTGATAGCTATAACCTAGGTGTCTTTAAGTCAAGAGTGAATAGGTTATTTCAAGGCAAGCGTGCACCATCGTAGACCACATCATCGCTTACCATCAGGTGAGATAGTGGTCAAGCGCTGGTCAATCAATAATAAAATTGTCATAACGAGGCTAAACACCGTGCGTGACTAAACGGAATAATAAAATTAAAAAAAACTGGGCAAGTGCGAGTCAGACTCGCGCACTGAGGGTTCCGTACAAACTTACCTATGAAAACAGTTCAATTCCCGAATTGAGTTACGAAGATTTTTCCGAATCGCAAAAAAAGTTTTTTTTTTGACGTAACTACAAATTTACAGTTTTCAGATTTTTTCCTATACTTGTGCTATGAGACCTTGCTTCGTGCCAAATTTCAGGATTCTAGGTCACTGGGAAGTACCCTATGAATTTTCATTCCCTTGAGGTAGTTGGAGAGCAGTGGTAGCCTAGTGGTAACGGTCCCGACTTACGAGTTGTTGGTCGCGGATTCAAACCCAGCCAGGCGCATTACTTTGTGTAATTTATTTCATCACCACTGCTCTCAAAACGGTGAAGGAAAACATCGTGAGGAAACCGGCATGTCCTAGAACCAAAAATTCGAAGACATGTGACATTCACCAATCCGCGCGTGGTGGATTACGGCCCATTCCCTCTCCTAGAGAAAGGAGGCCTTAGTCCCAGCAGTGGGAACATTAAAAGGCTGACTATGCTATGCTATGCTGTGTATCTTTTTTTTTTCGTTAACTTAGAAGTTTGATTTATTTCACAGCTTCAAAGGACCGCAGACCTGAGTATATTGGTTTTAACTCAATACCTCTACGCGTTCCCGAACTAAAGGGTCTTGACAGACAGACGTACAACAAAGTGATCCTATAAGGGTTCCATTTTTTCCTTTTGAGGTACATAGCATAGCATAGCATATTCGGCCTTATAATGTTCCCACTATTGGGACTCAGATCTTCTCTCTAGGAGAGGGAATGGGCCGTAATCCACCACGCGGGCCCTGTGCGGGTTGGTGGATGTCACATGTCTTCTAAATTTTGGTACTAGAACATGCCGGTTTCCTCACGATGTTTTCCTTCACCGTTTTGAGAGCAGAGGTGATGAAATAAATTACATAAAGTAATGCACCTGGCTGGGTTTGAACCCGCGACCTAGAACTCGTAAATCGGGGCCGTTACCACTCGGCCACCACTGCTCAGGTACGGTTTTGAGGTACGGAGCCCTAAAAATACACGCATAAAGCTAATTTATTCCATGCTTCGAACCTATTAAATATTCTAAAAATGATGAAGGAAAACAGTGTGTCAAAAACGGTGTTTCATAATCAATCAAATTTGACAGCACAGTTGACGCAGTTGTTGAGTGATTGACAGCGTCTCTGCATGTCGCGGGATCGATTCCCGCACATGACAAATATGGCCTACAGATAGTTCTTCTGGGTCTGGGTGCCTTGAGTAGGATGTGAGGTTACATGTTTGAGCGCACCCACGATATAGAAGTAATTCCTAGTGTTTTTTAGGGTTCCGTACCTTTTTTTTTTTATTCTTGGTAGGTACGCGCTTGACCACTATCTCACTTGATGGAGAGCGACGATGCGGTCGACGATGGAGCGCGGTTACCTAGAAATAACCTATTCTCTCTCTACTTAAAGATTCCCGGGTTGTAGCCATCAGGAAACACAGATTCCGGCAAGGAATTCCACTCCTTAGCTGTACGCACAATGAATGTGTTCCCAAAACGTTTCGTGCATATAGGTGTGATGTCCACCATGTACCGGTGGCGCATTACCGTACGCCTGGTGGTCCGATGATGGAACGGGCTAGGCGGAATTATGTTATGTAATTCTGAAACACACTCCCCTGAATGCAACCGGTAGAAAACCGACAGGCTAGCAACCTTAAAAGGATAAAACGGAACCCATAAAGGATCACTTTGTTGTCCATCCGTCTGTCTGTATGTCTGTCTGTCTGTCAAGACCCTTTATCTCGGGTACGCGTGGAGGTATCGAGTTGAAATTAAAACCATGTACTCAGGTCAGTGGTGTGGTGGAAAGTTAACGAAAAAAAATACCTACGGCCGTTTTTGTTGCAAAAAACGTGTATTTCGACACTCTCAAGGGAATCAAAATTCATATGATACTTCCCGTTGTTCTAGAATCCTGAAATTCTTCAAACAAAGAAGGTTCTCAATTCGAATAAAACAGAAATGGCCAACGGAACTTCACCCTCACATAGATATCACAATAAAAATAATTAACCTAAAGGGTTAACTATCGCCGCCCGTGTCGGATTTGTCCGACGAGTTTTTTTGCGCCCAATTCGCCAGAGTCGTGTGTATGCGACTGAATATTGGACTGGATACTCCATCTCGTTTAGCTCTTCAATCCCCATGGGTGACAAAAGAGCTGACGAGATGGAGTATTTGGTCGTGGATGTGCGACCCTGAATAAACGCGATTCGAATGTTTGTCAGATATATTCGACGGTTAAAAGGTTAAGCAATTATGACAATACAAATGATTAATGGTTATCTTGAAAATAGTACCATCGAACTGGTATGATGATAATGATGAAGCCGGAAGATAGTGACCAGAACTTCGTAATTAATCAACGTATCCTAGCCGTGTTTGGGCTTATTAGAATTGTATTGAGATGCACTTTGACTATAAGGTACCATTAAACTGATCTGATGATGGAGCCGTAAGGTAGGCACAGGAACTCCGTAATTATCAATGTAACCTAGCCGTGTTTGTGCTTGTTAGAATTGTCATGAGATGCACTTTGGCTATAAGATACCACTAAACTGATCTGATGATGGAGCCGGAAGGTGGAAGGCATGGGAGCCTCATAATAAAATCCCATGGCCTTAGCAGGCATCGACCCTGCTAGGCCCCTACGGTTTTGGTGACATCTCTTAGAGGCGCGCGTGGAACACTACGCGCCTCTGACGTCTCGGACTCGGTCCATAAAGGACAAGTGGACGGCGAGCTAGCCATTGCTCGTCGTTCGCAAGCCCGCTGTGGTCGTGAATTAGCGATTGAGGGTCAACGCAGACCGAACTGCAAAATGCTCGCGCATGGTCGACCAAAATTTTCGCGCATGTAGAATGCATACTCGAACACGCAGTCGGCTTGCTCGAGCATGGTCGAGCAAAGTATTCAATTTTGCGATGTATGATAATAATCATAAGATATTTTTTTCAATAATCTCAGAAAATGCTTTGCTCTGCTCTTGGTGTGCGCTGACCCTTAGTCGCATCGCGTCGCGTCCTTGTGTGTGAGGACCCTTAGTTTAGATTAACATATTATTTTAATCTCCTAACGCTTCATTATACTAGCTAAAATAAACATAGTTTATCTATAAGTGTCAAATTGTTTTGACGGATTACTCAGTAATGGCCTATGTGCCAGTTAATTATAACATTTGGGAGATAAAAAGGTCATACTGTGTTTCGGCTAGAGCTGTGTTCTGAGTGGCTAGTGCGTGTTGGTTTTGCAACGCCATCGACACGTGACGTTCGGCGCTCCAAGCTCTTAGGAGGATGCAACTAAACATACATTTTCACTGTTTTTCATACAACCGCTCTTACGCGATTATGACGTTATTACACATTTTTCATTTGATATTTTGGAAACACAGTATCTTGTGGATATTATCTAGGCTTCTATTGAAATCAATTTATAAATTTGTGTAAACCTAATCCAGCTATTTTGCATGAACTTTGACACTTCATAATTTACTCAAAAATTAAATAAGTCAAAAAAGTATAACAATAGAAGCCTTGCAAATTTAATCAGAATTCTGAATGACGACAATTTTTTTCAAAAACTTTTAAGGGTTTAAAAAAAAAACACGTACTTCCTGGAACAAGTTTTGTAAAATATTCGAATAAATCACGGAATTACCGAATGCTAACAGAGTTTTCAGGCGTTATCTCTCTTTATTCACGTTGCCTTTTCGTCAAACATTGCATTGGATTGCGTTAGATGAAGTAACAAGCTTTTAAACCATGCTCGATGTTGACGATAGGCGAGTGAAAAAGGACCTTCTTAACCAATCAAAGAGCCAAACGCGGTTAACGTTTCGAACGCGTTGACGAAAAAACAACTCGCAATAAGTGCACCGCCATCTTTTTGTGTTCAGGGTACACCTAGGATTTTTTTTTTTGGTTGAACTATAGCGTCTCACAGTCGCTCGTCATGTTGGTCTTTTTTTAACGCGACCTATTAAGGCCCTAGCTCCCGAGCAGTGCTATAAAACAGTGACTTTCTGAAGCCTACACCTCGGTAACGGCTAGGTGAATAAGTTTGAAAAAAATATATCTATATATATAAAAGAAAGTCGTGTTAGACGTTTTACACTATTTATAACTCAAGAACAGCTGAACCGATTTGGCTGAAAGTTGGTGGGGAGGTAGCTTAGAACCAGTAGACGGACATAGGATACTTTTATTTTTTTGAGTAGGGTAGAGTACGGTAGAGTAGGGTAGAGTAGGGTGGAGTAGGGTAGAGTAGGGTAGAGTAGGGTAGAGTAGGATAGAGTTGGGTAGAGTAGGATATAGTAGTCAGTTGACGGGAGCGAAGCCGCGGGCAAAAGCTAGTTTATTATAGATTCATGTACAACATTTTATACATATGATTTTTTGCTAAGATTATTTTTTTCACCAAAAAAAAAAGATGTAATATAGCTATTATACATAAAAGACAATATATAAATATTATATATATGTGTTTATTTATTAATTTATATATACATCTTAACTACTAAATATTATAACTTAATAAATATATACACAAACTGAAAATAATATATGTACAAACGGGTAGAAATAAAACTCATAGGGCATCAAAAAATTCGTCCACATCGATGTCAATGGGAGATGTGCCCAGAACGCTGGCAGCATTACCACGCTGGATGGCAATGCTGATTCGTTGACCGAAGAAAAGCCCAGCCCTCTGGTCACGTGAAGAGTCGACCAGCTGTTTGCTGATATCCCGAACAACTCGATGAGCGCTCGGACCCCATGGCCCTAGTGTTTCAACCCCAAACGGCTCAAATATATAACCTCCGATGAGGTTATTATATTTACGCCGTTTGAGGTTTTCTGCACCTGCAGCAGCCGCCCCAGCACAGCCCGCCGTACTCAGAAGATGGGATGGCGCAAGGGTGTCGACACATGTTGCATCCCACACCAAAGGCCTACCCAATTTCCAAGGCATTATAGTCATCCCGTCTGGCCTCTTCCCATCGTCACGTGCCAAGCCATTGGGTTATATATATTGGTATGGATTAAGGTCCCTTCTTGGCAGTCGTGTAAAAGGAAGGCAAGTAGTAATGATGTCGTAAGCCTCAGTAATATTTTATGTGAGCGGTACATTTACCTAAGTATAGGCTATATTAAGTAAAATTAATTTAATGATGTATATGACAAATTCGGGAAAAAAATTACTCGTAGGTACAATTATTTGTCCAATTTTCAACCGGTAATAGCCCGTTTTTATGTCCAAAGTGGATAATAGGTAAATATTATGTACACGTAGGTACATGAATGACCTTTACCAAAGTTGAAGGATTTTGAAGGAAATTTCTAATCCATTAGGTACCTACTTGATATGATTAAACAATCGTGTTTTTGACAATGTAATTAATAATGCAAAGATTGTGTTTTTTTTAGGTGGGAAGTCATCTAATAACCCCTCGCGTTCTAAGGTGGAGCAAGAGGGCGTGTCAGACTTTTCCTGACTAAAGCCACACCTATGTTCCTTCTGTTGCCTTTTGAGTTTCAGGACCACGGGTAACCCTTTCAGCCCCCCTAGCCAAGTGACATCATCTCAACGCTCAGTCACATGGTCAGAACAATGGAATCAGAGGCGTGGCCTACTCGAGGCGTTCGACGCAAACGAAACGGTCGTAACTTGGCTAGGGGGCTGAAGTCAACCCGTGGCCCTAGTAGACATCCCTAGTGTGCAGTTGTATCTGGGTTTGTTCGTAAGAGTGGCCATGGCTAGGGTTGCCACATTTTTTATATCGAGTTGAAATTAAAACCATATACTCAGGTCTGCGGTACCTTGAAAGATACGGCCGTCTATGACGCAAAAAATGTCGACACTCTCGCGGGAATCAAAATTCATAGGGTACTTTCCCGTTGACCTAGAATCCTGAAATTTGGCATGAAGCAAGGTGTCATGGCACAATTATGTTACACATGTAACAACCCCGTTGTTATGTCAATTATCACAGTTAATTATATTAAAATGTTGACAGTTGCGAGATAGTTGCGAGAAATACAGAGGTGCGCATTTAAACTTGCACATGGTATTCATTGACCTCGAAAAGGCATACGACCGGGTACCTCGTGAGGTTCTGTGGTGGGCCCTTAAGGAGAAAGGTGTGCCTGGGAAGTATGTGCAGTTCCCAAGTCCGGTCTACTGTGGGCACCACTGGTAGCTTCAATGTGGCTGCCGGCTTACATCAAAGGTCGGCTGTCAGCCCTTACCTCTTCCTGATGATAATGGACGATCTGACGTCGGACATTCAAGAAGAGGCTCCCTGGTGTATGCTGTTTGCCGATGACATTGTGTTGGTTGCCGAGAGTGGCCTAGAGGTCCAGAACAGATTGGAGGTGTAGTGGCACAGACTGGAGAGTGTTGACCTGGAATTGAGTAGAACCAAAACAGAATACCTGTTCTGCGATTTCGGCGGTCTCTCAAATCCAGTAACTTTAGCTCTCGCTGGAACGCCCATACCGATCTGCTCTGACTTTCGGTACCTCGGGTCACTCGTCCAAGGGGATGGTGAGGTAGACCGGGACGTAACACATCGGATCAACGCAGGATGGATGAAATGGCGACAGGTCACGGGAACAACTTGTGACCCACGGATGCCCCGCAAGTTGAAGGGTAAAATCTACAAGTCCGTGAAGGCCTGTCACACTGTATGGATCAGAATGTTGGGCTGTGAAAAAGACGGATGAAAAAAGATTGCACATAGCGGAGATAAGAATGTTAAGATGGATGTGTGGTGTGACGAGAATGGATAAAGTGAGAAATGAGTATATTAGGGGAAGTTTGAAAGTGGCGCCAGTGACTGAAAAGTTGAAAGGGAATCGTTTGTCTTGGTATGGTCATGTGAAGAGGAGGGATGAATCGCATGTTACTAAAAGAGTTATGAGTTTACATGTGGATGGATGGAGAGGGAGAGGAAGACCAAAGAAAAGATGGATGGATTGTGTGAAGAGTGATATACGCCGTCGACGACTCGGACAGTTACCGGACGGCCGGATGGCGAGTTACCCATTGTACGTCGTCCGCAAGCCCACGCCTACGGCGGCTGGAAATCGGGCTCGGGATTTCAGCCGCTGGGGTGTGAGGAAGTCCCTTCCTTCACGCGTGCGGCAGTACTGCTTCGCAGAAAGAGGCGACTGCCTGCCATTCCTCTTCACTTCGGATCATGACTTTATGCCCTTTACGCGTCATCCCCATACATTTTATTAGTTTTCGATTATCGTTAACGATTGCAGATTATCAACTTGGCTAGGGTGCTGACCTCCTCAAACACAATCTAGTAAGTAGTAATACACGAGCTATCTAATTTACTTAGAAACTCATCTATATATATAAAAGAAAGTCGTGTTAGTTACTTCACTTATAACTCAAGAACGGCTGAACCGATTTAGCTGAAAATTGGCAGGGAGGTAGCTTAGAACCAGGAGACGGACATAGGATACTTTACTTTACTTTTTTTTTTTTTTTAGAGTAGGGTAGAGTAGGGTAGAGTAGGGTAGAGTAGGGTAGAGTAGGGTAGAGTAGGGTAGAGTAGGGTAGAGTAGGGTAGAGTAGGGTAGAGTAGGGTAGAGTAGGGTAGAGTAGGGTAGAGTAGGGTAGAGTAGGGTAGAGTAGGGTAGAGTAGGGTAGAGTAGGGTAGAGTAGGGTAGAGTAGGGTAGAGTAGGGTAGAGTAGGGTAGAGTAGGGTAGAGTAGGGTAGAGTAGGGTAGAGTAGGGTAGAGTAGGGTAGAGTAGGGTAGAGTAGGGTAGAGTAGGGTAGAGTAGGGTAGAGTAGGGTAGAGTAGGGTAGAGTAGGGTAGAGTAGGGTAGAGTAGGGTAGAGTAGGGTAGAGTAGGGTAGAGTAGGGTAGAGTAGGGTAGAGTAGGGTAGTGTAGGGTAGAGTTGGGTAGAGTTGGATATAGTAGTCAGTTGACGGGAGCGAAGCCGCGGGCAAAAGCTAGTAATTTATATTACTAACTTTTCAAATAACCTTGAAGTAACACTTATATTTAAACTGTGTACTTTGAACTCATACAAATTTTAAACATAGAATTAACTTGTAAACCAAGTAATTTCAAGGAGAAATTACCATAATTATCTATCTCCTATGCATATTACATGAGTCTTTGGTGTTGTATTGTATTGTATTATAGTATTTTACTATCTATATTTTTCCGACATACTCGAACATGTCCTCCGTCATGTACCCGGCTTTGGTTGAGGCCATAATCCAGAGCGTAAGGGAATGAAAAGCAGCCGTCTTATTCTGATGTGATAATGGCTATGCTTATTCAATAATGATAGTCTTTATTGTTTAAACCTTAGTACAATAAATATTAAACACAAATTAAGCACATCAGTTCACTAAGATAGCTACTAAGAAAACCAATATATCTCTGGCCCCCGAACTAGGATACCCTGCGTCGTGGGTTCCGCAATTCCTTCCGTAAGATTATAAAAAGTAATAAATAAATACAGTTTTTATGTATATTTGTACTATATTTATTTTCTTTGGAATAGAATCGAAAGGAAAAATAAACAAAAGGAAAAAGCTTTCTACTAAAAAAAAAAGAAAAATTGCCAACAACAAAAATAAACAGCACTATACAATGCGTTCCAAATAAGAATAGGATCGATTGCCATGTTGTGACGTCACGTCATACTGTCACATCGAAGAATTATTATGGTGAGCAAAACAAGAAATTATTAAAATTTAATTTATTTATGAACTCTGAACGAAAAAAGTTTAATCAGAATCCAGTTCTTCAATTTTGCTCATCTGTGAGTTCTTCAATTTTGCCCAATTGCTTGCGATTTGACAGTATGACGTGACGTTACAACATGGCAATCGATCCTATTCTTATTTGGAACGCATTGTACATATTATCATTCGGTAACTAAACGTGCACAAATCTTAGAGTGTATGAATAAAAAATTACCACTTTTTTGTACTGAATAGTAAATAGTAGTAATAGTATTTTCACGAAGTTATGTATGCATTTATAATTAATACAATCACGCGAAATTACGTCTTTTAAACATGGTTGGTTCTACCAGTTAATTACAGGAGATCATAGCAAATCATCAAATGACACCCGCACTAGGGTGAAGTGAGAAGGCATAGCAGACTTTTACTGACCTGAAAACCCACATGAATTCCTTCATTTGCCCTTGCGTTATATAGACACGGTAAGTAACTATTTCAAACGACACGGAGTCGACGATGCGTATTGTTCGACGCAAGCTTCATAGAGATGTAAAACCAGTAAGACTCAGTATGGCCGATGCTCTATAGGGTCGCAATGGACCCCTGAAGGACACAGATGTGATTTTAGTCGTTAAAAGTCTGACAAGCCCTCTCGCTCCACCTTAGACCGAGAGAAGTCAAATATGATTTCCCACATCAAAAAAGGACCTTTTGACTCACTATTTGGTTATACACAGCCTACCCTGCTAGAGATATTCTAGCTAAAGTAACCTTGAGTAAGTTTGTAGCGACATCTATGGCGTTATATAAGAAGTAATCCTTCATCGCGCAATTAAAGTTTTCCGCGCGACAATAGAACAGCCCGAAATCATCTATCGGGCAGTTGCCCACCAGATTCCAAACTTATTGCATCGCGATGCAGGATTAGTTCTTATGTGACACCATAGATGTCGCTAAAATTTTTGAAGCCATTTTCACAAGGAAAAAATACTAATAGTGGACTGCACGGTTTTTATAGCTTTCTATAAATCGATTTGCTATAATAGCAGCAGATAATGGGTCAACTTGACCGTCTGGTAGGTTCACTGAGGAACCACACGCCTAGTTAGCTGCGTTGAACAATTTTGTCAATTTACTGTCTATTAATGGGAAGTTAATCTTTTTTGCCGGCAATAATATTTTGTCCCTTCGGAAAATAATGTAAATATCGTATGTAAGCTTGAAATTTTTAGATTTCAAAAATTTCTTTAATTCATGTTTTTATTATTAAAATACTATACTGCATTTAGAGAAAAGTGTTGGGTGGCCTAGTGGTAACGGCCCCGACTTACGAGTTGTTGGTCACGATTCAAATCCAGCCAGGCGCATTACTTTCTGTAATTTATTTCATCACCATTGCTCTCAAAACGGTGAAGGGAACCATCATATCTTAGAACCAAAAATTCGAAGACATGTGACATCCACCAACCTGCACTAGGCTCGCATGGTGGATTAGCGTTTCTCGCGGTCCTGTCAGTAGCGAATGCCGCTTAGGAGTCTGTCGATGCGTATGTTTGTGTGAGTGAGCCGTTTCGAACATTTGTAGGTAGTTTCCGTACTGTTCCATATATATATACTGTGGTAAAAGTCTGTCACGCTCTCCCACTCCGTACTAGAGCGCGAGAAATCATTGGATGATTTCCCAAAAATACTGTGTTTTATTAAGCAACAACAAATGCGGTGGATGCGAGACGCACAGGATCGGTCGTTATGGCGACGTTTGTGGGAGGCCTATGTCCAACAGTGGACGTCTTTCGGCTGAAATGATGATGATGACTGTGTTTATTTATATTACGCAACAACAAATAAAAATGCGAAATGGAAAAAGAAAAATTCTGGACACATCATCAAAGTTCGTTATCAAATAAAGCAGCGATATGTATTTTAAACATATTTAAAATGCATATCTCTGCTTTATTTGATAAAAAAAAACGTATCATACATCATAAGGTAGCATACCTTATGAGGTATACCTATGCCTCATAAAGTATGATACGAGAAAGAGTGGGGGAGTGGGGGGAACACCTCGCTATCTCGTTTGTACACACGTAACCTAATGGCGGTGAAGTCACATTTCAGTATGTGCATCCTTAATTTGTTATTTGACAGTTTTCACTTCCACAAGATTTGAAATTGAACAGATCAGAAAAAATATTTCTATTTGCGATTTTAGATTAAGAGGGTCCTTTTTCACTCGCCTATCGTCAACATCGAGCATGGTTTAAAAGCTTGTATGATCTATATAATGCAATCCACCGCGATGTTTGAAGAAAAGGCAACGCGAAAAAAGAGAGATAACGCCTGAAAACTCTGTTAGCATTCGGTAATTCCGTGATTTACTCGAATATTTTACAAAACTTGTTCCAGAAAATGAAGGAAGTTTTTGAAAAAAATTATTTCCAACTCACAAGGGTACCGTACCATTATCATCATCATCATTTCAGCCGAAACACGTCCACTGTTGGACATAGGCCTCTCCCAATTGTCGCCTTGAAGGCCTTCCAACGCTACGTCTTCCGGTACTTGGTCGCCACTCCAGAACCTTTCATCACCATCGACTTTCCGTTCTGCGAGCAATGTGCCCTGCCCATGCCCTATATCGGTAACCTTGGTTATCCTACGGATAATTTCATTGTTATCTTCATTTCTGATGTGATCACGCAAAGAAACTCCGAGCATAGCCCTTTCCATTGCTCTTTGGGTGACTTTAACCTTCTGATGAGGTCCATTGTAAGCGACCACGATTCGGAGCCGTGCCATTATAATTGAATCAAAATATTTGCCATGATGGAGACAAAAACACGTAGTTACAATAAATATAATGAATCCTCTGACTGACGTACAAACAATTATTATAGGACACAAGTGTTTACGAACCCTTAACACGTTGACAGCAGCACTCATTTTTGTATTATTTCTAATCCTGCGGTACGGGGCGTTTTAGACCTTGTTCGAAACTATTACGGCAGTAAAAGGCTTATTAGACCCCGTAACGTTTAAGATACTAAAAGCTTTTTTGGCTAAGTGCGGTGCGAGGACAAATTGACTCCGTATTAAAGTAGATAACATCACTGCATTCTGTTTTAATACATACATACATATTCAGCCTTTTAATGTTCCCACTGCTGGGACTCAGGCCTCCACTCTCTAGGAGAGGGAATGGGCCGTAATCCACCACGCGGGCCTAGTGCGGGTTGGTGGATGTCACATGTCTTCGAATTTTTGGTCCTAGGACATGCCGGTTTCCTCAAGATGTTTTCCTTCACCGTTTTGAGAGCAGTGGTGATGAAATAAATTACACAAAGAAATGTTTTAATAGAGCATCTTATTTATACATATATTCATCTGTTTTTTTAAACAAAATCAAATTGAAGACAAGACTACGAGTATGTTTTTCTTAGACGCAACACAAGGATGTCACATACGAGGCGATTTAGACCTCGTTCCCCACTTAACGTGTTAACAAGGGGCTATCCATAACTTACGTCATATGTTAAAGAGGGGAAGGGATCCGGCGAACTGTGACATTGTGTTACAAAAGGTGTGAGAAATCATAAGTTACGTGACGTCACATTTCAAAATCCTTACATATTTTAAAACGAGTGTGTTACATAATTCAGAAAAGTGTAACCTCGAATAACACGTTCCCGTAAGTTTACTAATCCGAGACACTTAACAACGAATGCACGTTACCACGAAAAACACATGATTCAGAAACACTGTAATATCGAATAACACGACCCCGTATGTTTACTAATAGGAAACTCTTCACAACGAATGCACGCTGCTACGAAAAACCTAACGCCACAGTCATGGAATCTCGAATAACCAAGTCTCTAATTCAACAATTACTGAACGAATACTTTTTTTTACTGATAAAATTCTGTTTTTTGTGTTTTTTTACTGAAATAATTACTGAAAAAATTCGTTCAGTAAT
This sequence comes from Mythimna impura, assembly GCA_905147345.3. Taxonomy (NCBI): domain Eukaryota; kingdom Metazoa; phylum Arthropoda; class Insecta; order Lepidoptera; family Noctuidae; genus Mythimna; species Mythimna impura. Next base: position 5,971,492 of record LR990368.1, on the reverse strand, counting down.
TTAATAATTACTGAATGAATTTTCGAGCCGAGAATTTCAAAGGTTTGTTACACCCGTACGGAACTGGGGCGCGACGCGTAGTGTTCCACGCGTTCCTCTAAGAAATGTCAGCAAACCTGTAGGGGCCCAGCTGGGTCAATGCCTAAAAGGCGTGCCTAGAACGCAAAAACTGAAAGAATATAGCATAGCATAGTCGGCCTTATAATGTTCCCACAGTTGGGACTCAGGCCTCCTCTCTAGGAGAGGGAATGGGCCGTAATCCACCACGCGGGCCTAGTGCAAGTTGGTGGATGTCCATGTCTTTGAATTTTTGGTTCTAAGATATGATGGTTCCCTTCACCGTTTTGAGAACAGTGCTGATGAAATAAATTACACAAAGATGCACCTGGTTTGAACCCGCAACCTACAACTCAGAAGTCGGGGCCGTTACCACTAGACCACTTTTCTCTGAGTGCAATATATAAAAGTAGTTCTTTAGTATTTACTACTTATCTTTAGTATATTACTAAAAACTGGGCAAGTGCGAGTCGGACTCGCGCACTGAGGGTTCCGTATACAAACTTGAAAGGTACTAAATTGCTTTTTACGATTGTGAAAAAAACTACTTACTAGATCCCGTTCAAACCAATTTTCGGTGGAAGTTTGCATGGTTATGTACATCATATACTTTTTTTTTTTTAGTTTTATTATTCTCTTATTTTAGAAGTTACAGGGGTGGGGACACATTTTCCACTTTGGTAGTGTCTCTCGCGCAAACTATACAGTTTATAAAAAAAAAAAAAGAAAGAAAGAAAAATATTTTTGTGGTTTTTTTTTTTTTTTTTTTAAATGGGTAACCCCCAAAATTTATTGTTTTTTTTCTATTTTTGTGTGAAAATCTTAATGCGGTTCACAGAATACATCTACTTTGCATTCCATTTTTTCCTTTTTAGGCATAGCATAGCATAGTCGGCCATATAATGTTCCCACTGCTGGGACTCAGGCCTCCTCTCTCTAGGAGAGGGAATGGGCCGTAATCCACCACGCGGGCCCAGTGCGGGTTAGTGGATGTCACATGTCTTCGAATTTTTGGTTCTAGGACATGCCGGTTTCCTCACGATGTTTTCCTTCACCGTTTTTAGAGCAGTGATGATGAAATAAATTACACAAAGTAATGCGCCTGGCTGGGTTTGAACCCGCGACCTACAACTCGTAAGTCGGGGCCGTTACCACTCGGCCTCCACTGCTCTCAAAAAAGAATATAGGTGTGGCTTTAGTCAATAAAAGTCAATGACACGCGCTCGCGCAGTAGCGAGAGAAGTCATTAGACGTTTATCCATATATTTATACTAGCAGTCCCGGCAGACGTTGACCTCCTCGAGAGCTGGCTTTATGTCAGAAAAAAATTGAGAACCAGAATGCAGCGCCACCTTCCAGGTCGACACATACACTCAAAATTTCATAAAAATGGCAAGCCGTTTAGAAAGAATTAGGTGACAAACACGAGTACGGAAGAATTTGCTGTCTGCAGTCACATATGGGCTGGTGCTGCAAAATGCCATCTAGCAGCTTTGGACTCAGTGGAAAGGCGTGCGAAGAGGCTAATTGGGGATCCAGATTTGGTTAAGTCCAATCTACAAAGCCTCGAGCACAGGCGCAGGGTAGCCAGCCTATCGGTATTTTACAGGTTGCATTTTGGAGAGTGTGCGCGGGAATTGCATGACTTGATTCCGCCATCTCCTTTCTACCATCGGACAACCCGACGTACGGCGAGTATCCACCCTTACGTTGTTGAAATTTCACTGGTCCGGACTAAGCGTTTCGCTTCGTCGTTTATACCGCGTACATCGAAGGACTGGAACAATTTGCCTGCTGCGGTCTTCCCGTCCAACTATAATTTAGGTGCCTTCAAGGCTAGAGTGAATAGGCTCTTAATAAACTAGTGCGCCTCAATGATTGCATCACTGCTTACCATCAGGTGGGATCGCAGTCAAGCACTGGTTTATATTTAAAAAAAAAAAAATTTACAGTGTGGAAAAATAAGTCGGGCCCTGGAGGGAAACTACCTTAAATCCTTAAGTTGGCTCATTTTACTTAAAGGAGAGTTTTAGTTGGTTCGAGTCCCGGGCGAGGCAAGCGAGTATTCGAAAATCTTTGAATGCAGTTTTGTTTCTTTTTAAAAATAAAGGAATGTCTCCTTTAAGTAAAATGAGCCAACTTAAGGATTTATGAAATCAGAAATCAGAAACGTTTATTTCAAATAGACCAATTACAGGCACTTTTGAATTGTCAAAATGTCGGTCAGTCCAAAAAAAAATACAAGTGAAGCTAAATTGCACGTTCCAAAGCGTAGATCTCTATGGAGAAGAACGTGCAAGAAACTCCATGGACACTCTTTTAAATCATATTATGAGTTACATAAATCTTGGTTACATATTTCTTGTCGCTTCTAATATGTGAGCACAATGTAGAGTAATAATAATTAAAAGAATAAAATAAAAACTAATAATAAAAAAATAAAAATAAAAAATAGAAATTGAATTAAGTCACTGGCAGCTAAGAGATGACCAGTCTCAACTGACGGCACCCGTTCACGAGCATGACGCGTGCATCAGCCCCACTCAGTTCAACCATTTTGAAGGGAACCGAATGACCCAATAACACGTGCCACCATCAGCGAGACATTTGAGTGAGCATGACAAACTCTCAACTGCCATGCTCGTAATGACAAACAAGTTGTAACCTAATAAAAATGGTATGGTAGTTTCCCTCCAGGGCCCGATTTATTTTTCCACGCTGTATATAAAGACTAGGTTCACGTGAAAGTAGGTTTGTCTTAACAAACTTTGGACCCCGTTTCAACTTCTTCGGAGGTGAATTTTGAAAATTCGTCTCTTAGTGCTCACCCATGTCATAAAAGAAAACCTTGTGCGAAATTTTACGCTCCTAGTCCCCCCCGTTGTTTGGGATGAGCGTTGATATGTCAATCAGTCAGTTATATTAATAGATATATATCCTTGCTGAGTTGGATCCCAGAACATAAGGCCGTGCACACACTGTCATACAAATCAATCAATCCATCACAGACTAGTTGAAACAAACAATAAATCAATTGTAAAGTTTATGCTCTCCGTATGTCTTGTGTTAACAAAAATAGATCTGTCAGAGAAAACAGCTTTGTAATAGCTTCAAATAGATTGTTTTTAACTCCTTTTGTATTTGTGTTAAGCGCCTTTAAGGTTTGTAGCAAGCTGGCATACGTGCTTCTTGCTACTATTTTTTTTTCGCCGTCCGACCGTCCGGTAACCGTCTGGACCGAGTCCAAGTCGTTGACGGCGCGTACTGTTCCACGCGCGCCTCAAGGAGATGTGTAATCAAACCGTAGGGGCCCAGCAGGGTCGAAGCCTACTGGGGCCAAGGGTCTGACTCTGAAAGGAAGACTCGGCCCTAGTACGAAAGGCAAGGAAGGAACAGGAGTGGGTTTGTTAGTCAGTAAAAGTCTGACACTATCTCCCGATCCGCCCAAGAGCGGGGGATGTCATAAGATGATTTTCCCACCGAAAAAAAAAAGTGTGGAAACAATTGTGCATCAAATTCTAATAATAATATCATCATCAGTATTCATTGTTTAAATTCAATTTAATTTACTTTATTTCTGATTTAATTAATTATATTTTAATCGTAATTCAATTCATTTTATTTTAATTGTAATCTAATTTTTATTTAATTCATTTTATAATTCATTTCCATTTAATTTGTTTTGTTTTAATTGCAATTAAATCCATTTTAATTAAATGTATTCTGGTTGCAATTTTTATTCCATTTATTATCTATCAATATGCTATGTATTACTCTAATGAATTGATGTTGTGTCAGAACTTAATTTAATTTATTAATCAATCTATTTTTAATTTTATCTGTTATGTTGTAATATAATTTTATTTATTAATCTTCCATTTTTTAACTTATTGTAAATAGTAACTGTTACCTATTCTGTATTGTTTTTAGCTTATCATTAATTACATAATTTTGTAAAACTGAATATAGTGCATGTGGTGTCAGCCTATTATTAATTGCTACACTAATGGATGTCAGTTTCGTTTTAGTATAATATAAATGTATTGTGTAAGCAGTTGTTGGCTGACCAAATAAATAAAATTAAAAAAAAAATAATCATCATTTCAGTCGAAAGACGTCCACAATTGGACATGAGCCTCCCCAAGTGTCGCCATAATGAGCGGTCATGTGCGTCTCGCATCCATCGGATTCCCACGACCCTCACCAGGTCATCGGTCCACCTTGTGGGAGGCCTTCCAAATAATAATATACACTTCTGGACACATCTATTGGCCCACCTTAGAGTTTAGGTTTCGATGGCCCCTACCGAAATATGATTGCTAGATTGAACAAAAACTGTTGATGCAGTTTTAAACCTGATACATTTTACCATCTTTTTCGATCGTATTGTTTTAAATTTGAATTCAGAATACCATACGACATGGAGCTACGCCTAACAAGTCGGATATGCGCCTTGTTAAAGGCAATTGATTTTTGAATAAAAAACATGTTTTATCAAATAAAGTTTTAATTTAATAACGCTTGTTGCCTCCATGGGCATCTACCACAGCTCTCATACGATTAGGCATAGAGTTTATCAACCGCTCTATGAAATTTTGAGGGATCATCTCCCATTCCTCTTCTATGGCAGTTTTCAACTCCTGCATCGTCTGGGCAACTGGCTGACGAGCCCTAACACGTCTTTTTAGCTCGTCCCACATGTGCTCAATGGGGTTCATGTCTGGGCTTCTGGCTGGCCAGTCCATAACTGTGATGTTCACATCCCGAAGATATTCCCTGACGATGCCGGCCGCATGGGCTCTTGCATTATCATGCATAAAAAGGAAATTTTGGCCCACATAGTCCGCGTATGGTATCACGTGAGGTTCTAAGCACTCACGAGTGTACCTTTCAGCATTTAATGTTGGCAGCCGTGGTCCTGTAACAACCTCAAGTTGAGTTTGGCCGCTCGCGGATATACCGCCCCAGACAGTCCATGAGCCACCGCCATAAGTAACCCTCTCTTCAAAGCAGCATTGTGCGAAACGTTCTCCCTTACGTCGGTAGACCTTCTTTCTTCCATCATTTCCATGTAACACAATTTTAGACTCATCAGAAAAGAGTACACGGCTCCAATCTTGCTGTGTCCAATTTAAATGACTGCGTGCGAAATGAAGGCGCGCTGTTCGGTGGGTTCGCGTTAGTTTGGGCCCATTAGCTGGCTTGTGTGGTACCATATCGCGTTCTTTTAACCTTCTCCGAACAGTTCGAGCGCTCACAGATACTCCGTGGAAGTCGCGAAGTTGGTTTTGTATCTCAATGGAGGTAAGGTGACGATTTCTCAAGCTGGTCGTCAAGATGAATCGATCCTGCCTTTCAGTTGTGACCCGAGATCGTGGCCTTCCTTGGCGACGAACAAAGCCGCCAGTCTCGAGGTACCTCCGATAAACATTTCGGACCGCAGACCGACTTAAATTAAGTTGAGCACTCACGTTTCTTTGGCTGTGTCCGGCCTGAATAAGTGCCACAGCTTGGGCGGCGACTTCAGGTGAAGTATCCATAGATTATTGATAGAACCTCACCTTAATGTTAAGAATAAGTAATGTTTGTTGCAAAACCAAAGATATCAATCACTTTTTCAAGAATTAAATCCAAGTAAACCAATAACCAAGTTTTCTTAGTATTCGATTGTTTGATATCAACAAACAGGCTCCAAATTGTCTTTTGTTTCTTTAAATTCTGTGTTCGAAATTCAAAAAAAGACTATTGAATGAAATTGTGAATGTGCCAGGTTCAAAACTGCATAAAAACTTTTTGCTCGACCTAATATAAAATTTTAGCTAGGACCAAACGAAACTGAAAATACAAGGTGGGCCAATAGATGTGTCCAGAAGTGTAATATTCCACAACTATCACACAACGCCATCTAGTCCCAAACTAAGCAGAGCTTGTGATATGAGTGCTAGACATCTGTTAAACATACTTATATATTTAAATACACACATATTATGGATAAATTACACCCAGACACAAAACAAATGATAGTGCTCATCACACAAACATTTGTCCTGGGTGGGAATCGAACCCACTACCTCTGGCATACCAGTCAGGGCCACTGACCACTAGACCAACAGGCCTGTCTATTTTAATAGCTGCTCCCGTTTTGAGTGGAGCGAAGAGTATCAGACTTTTACTGGTTAAAACCCAACAGTGTCCCTTGCCCTTTGCGTTCAGGGCCGCACGCTTCTATCTCAGCATATACTGCACAATAAAAAAAAAAACCGGTCAAGTGCGAGTCGGACTCGCGCACTGAGGGGTGCGTACAAACTTACCTATGAAAACAGTTCAATTCCCGAATTGAGTTACGAAGATTTTTCCGAATCGCAAAAAAAGTAACGTAACACAGTTTTTGTGACGTAACTACAAATTTACAGTTTTCAGATTTTTCCTAAACTTGTGCTATGAGACCTTGCTTCATACCAAATTTCAGGATTCTAGGTCAACGGGAAGCACTTTTTTCTTGATTCCCTTGGAATTTTGATTCCCTTGAGAGTGTCGAAATATACGTTTTGTGCGACATAAACGGCCGTATCTTTTTTTTTCGTAAACTCAGAAGTTTGATTTTTTCACAACTTCAACGGACCGCAGACTTGAAAATATGGTTTTAATTTCAACTCGATATCTCCACGTGTTCACGAGATATAGGGCCTTGACAGACAGACAAACAGACGGACAGCAAAGTAATCCTATAAGGGTTCCGTTTTTTCCTTTTGAGGTACGGAACCCTAAAAAAATAAAAATAAGGTAGAACTCCAGGCACTGCGCACACGTGTGCCACACCGCGTCGATATCTGGGCGCGTCGGACTCCATACATTTTATATGGAAACTAGACTTATAGAGCTACACTAGATCCATGCCACGCGACGCCATGCGACGTCGTTCTACGTACAAATCAGGCGTGGTCCACGTGTCCGTCGGTCTAATGTAGTTCTAGCTTTAACGTTTCTGATTTCTACTTTCCTCGAACGATTAAAACAACGTGTAAACCGAACACAATAGATGGCCGAGGCACATCAGTTCTCACGTATGCTTTGCTTCAACTGACTTGCGTGACTAATTAGTTTAATAAACCAGCCTTAGTTGAGCTCTGGTTTTACTGTTCGATTTCTACTGAATTTTTCGTTTTCATGCTGGTTTTCCCGAGTTAGGGGATAGCTAGGTTTGTTATGTGTCCTTTGTGAGTCATAAGGGTAGGAAATAAGGTTATGGCGCGGCATAATTAACCTAAAATGTTCAAATGCGTGGAACACATGCCTACTTCCTATGTGAACGAGTGACCGTAATAATAATAATATTTTTTTAATAACATTGTTCAAGCAGGGGCCATAGTCTTAACATAGTTTTGGCAATCAGTCCACTTTAGCCTCCCAAAACCATAGCGACGCTTGAAAGGCAAAAATTACTAAGCGACATCGAGTAAACTTTACAGGAGAGTGATTTAAAGTTAAAATTTTTAGAAAAAAAAAAGAGTGGGTAGGGCACATTGCCCGCAGAACAGATGGTCGATGGGGACGAAAGGTTCTGGAATGGCGACCACGTACCGGAAGACGCAGCGTTGGAAGGCCTCCCACAAGGTGGACCGATGACCTGGTGAGGGTCGCGGGAATCCGATGGATGCGAGACGCAAAGGACCGGTCATTGTGGCAACATTTGGGGGAGGCCTATGTCCAACAGTGGACGTCTTTCGGCTGAAATGATGATGATGATGATGAAATTTTGCCTTTCAAGCGTCGATAGCCTTATATCTTTATTTTCCATCATTATGTCGCAATAGTTTCCCACCAACTGAGGGTTGTCATTGGGTGCTCTAACATACTGCGTACAGGGATAGTCGTCGGTTGGTATCATGTTCCATGAAAATTGTCAAAAGGGTCTCTACGAGTTGGCTTCGGCCCCTCGTACGCCTTCCGAACCACAGGGTCCTGAGATAAATAAATGCATGAAAATAATAATTTTATTCATTTAGACAACATTGATCCAGTTAGTAAAAAACTTATCATCTAGGAAGATTACAGATTTATTTATTTATATAATTACTTATTTATTTATTTATGGCACACCAACGACTTATTTACTAGTACATATTTATATACAATAATCAAACTTAAAATCTAAAGTGAATTTGTCACTTACAAGTGTGCACAGCATTAACATAAATTTCAAGTCTTACAATAATATATAGGCTTAAAAAACCAAAACTACAAGAAACAAAAAAAAAAGAAAGTAACTAATTAAATCTAATGTGGTACTCAACATATTGGTGATCACTGTGGGTCAATAGCAATTGCTTACGAAATTGCAATAGCTTGCCGGCAAAGATGTCAACGCTATTGGAAGGTGAATGGAGATTATTATACGTCCTCATCAATCTATTTATTGGTGCCAAATGTCCGAGGTTAGTTCTTGCCGGGAATGGAGTAAACACATCTAGGATGCGTACAGTTCAGCCCTGCGTTCAAAAATAACCAGAGTAGCTTCGAGTTGCAACCCAGAGTCTATTTATTTATTTATTTATTTATATATACTTTATTGCATACCAAGATTACAAATTTAAAAATTCGAAAGTCGTTCTTTTATAACTCGAGTAGCTACCCTAGAGTTAACCCAACTAACTCTAACTTCGAGCAGGGTAGGTCGGTAGGAATGACAGTTGCTTGGCATTGACAGTTGAACTCTACGTTCGTGTTCAAAAATGCGAGCTTAGAGTATCTACCCGATGACGTCATTAGAGTTAACTTTAATCTCATTTTTGAACGCAGGGCTGGGTGAAGCGTGGCGAGGAACCTGGATTATGCTGAACAGGACCTATTTGGCGCAGCCGTAACATTGTGTGTTGATGTATTTTTAAGTTTAAGTATTTAATATTTTTAAGTTACTTAGTATTTAAGTTTCTATATAATTGTTATCTCATTGTGTGTACCTGTGTGCCAAATGAACGTGTTTTCTTTCTTTCTTTCTTTTAGGAACAGATATATTTAATTCGTCGAGAAGATTCGGAACTTGTATAGATCCATTGATGATTTTATGAAGCATAATCAGATTGCAATTTCAAAAGTTAGTAATCAATAACTCTATTCAATCAGCACCCTAATTTGATGCTTTAGTATATGGCAATCAAAGTCAGAAACCACCGCCAGAATACCATTGCCGCTCGCAGGGACCCTGCTTAACCTTATAACCGCCAGGTCGGACATATCCAACAAACACACTTGCGTTTATATCGCCACGGTCGCACGTTCGCGACCAAATACACCATTTCGTCAGTTCTTCTGTCACCTGGATTGAAGAGCTAAACGAGATGGAGTACCCAGTCGCAAACACACGACCCTGGCGAATAGGACACGAAAACAAACGTCGGACCAATCCGACGCAACAGGGTTAATAAGGAGGCCACATTCTTGCGCAAAATGGCTGCGAATCAGTCTGTACGCGCCTCCATGAACATACCAGATGCGCTGCAAAAACGTGGGAGCCGCAATAACATCCGCCATGCGGATACAGTAGGTACGGATTTATGGAAAGGTGCAAACCAGCGTCAGGCTACTACTACGAAGTTGTCTGGCATTTTTGCTGAATTGAACCTATTTGGTGCAGGCCCTAGACACAATGTTAGTTATATACTCGTATATATTTTTTTATACTTAACTGTTTACATGTTGTTTCTACATTGTGTGTATCTGTGTACGTGTGCCAAATAAAATGTTTTTCTTTCTTTCTTTTTTTTTTCTAAGGTCATGATATTTTTTATTAGTGTTCCGTGCCTGCCTAAAGGGTAAAACGGGGCCCTATTACTAAGACTCCGCCGTCTGACTGTCTGTCCGTCTGTCCATCTATCACCACGCTGTATCTCATGAACCATGATAGTTAGACAATTGAAATTTTCACATAGGTAATTATGTCGTATTTCTGTTGCCGCTATAACAACAAATACGAAAAAACAGAATAAAATAAATATGTAGGAGGAGCTCCCATACAACAAATGTGATTTTTTTGCCGTTTTTTTGCTACGGATGGTACGGAACCCTTCGTGCTCGAGTTCGACTCGCACCTTGGCCGGCTTTTTTCTTTAAGTAATTAGGAACAATTAATTTGACCTCACAATGGGCCACAAAAGGCTTCAAATCTCCCAAAGACCTACTCGTAGTTAAGCTCGGAAGCAAGGAAACTTCCTTGATGGTACAGGATTGAAGGTTTCCACAGGAGAATTAAGTAAACCGACATGGCCCGAAGAATCGCCAAACTTAAGTGGCAGTGGTAAGGGTGCATTGCTCGCAGAACAGGTGGTCGATGGGGCTGAAAGGTTCTGCCCCTCTATCCAAGATGATAATCTGCAATCTTAACGATTGCAGATTATCATCTTGGATTTCGCTAGTCGAAACTAATCAAATGTATGAGAATGACATCATCTCAACGTTAAATTACGTGGTCAGAACAAACGAATAGAAAATTCGTAGCCAAGTTCACATCGTTCAAAATGATAAAATTAATTATTATCGTTTCTACAATGTTCAACGCTACATCCTTTGTTATTGTAGAACGACATTGTAGAACGAGCGGCCGACTCAGGCGCGTCAACATGGCTACCAACTTGTCGTTTTCTACAATTGCTGACACCGAGGCGTTACCGATTGGAGAACGGAATTCGACACGAAACGGTTGTAACTTGGGCTAGGGGGGCTGGAGTGGCGACCGCACGAACGGCGCGCGGCGTGGCTGTAAATTTAATGGATGCGAGACGCACAGGACCGATCGTGACCGATTGTTTTGGCGACCTAAGGGGAGGTAGATATGTCCAACAGTGGACGTCTTTCGGCTGAAATAATAATGATGAGAATCAGTAGTTTAGGCTTTTTCCCTGCAGCCTTTATCAGTGGCTAGAGATCAAGTGAAACTGGTCGATTAAATATAAAATCGAGCGCAATGGCCTTCAGCGTATAATCTGTTGGTAGATGCGCTAATGTAAGGAAATTATTGGTCCAGCAATTTGTTCGAGTGGCCATGCGAACACTGAAATGAAGAGTGAGATTCACATATGATTTTATTTATTTAGGTACTAGCTGACCCGGCGAACTTCGTACCACCTGGCTTAACAGTCAATGAATGTAGTAATTCTTACGATATAGTCAACCGATTGCGATGAAACAAAGCCTAAGTAATATATCAAGTTACACACAATTTTAATGTTTAAAAGTTATCTACATCGATTTCGTACTTTTTACGTAATGCGCGCACAACTAAAAACTTCTACAGATTTATTATATGTATAGATTTATTAGCTTGTGCCCGCGGATTCGCTCCCGTCAACTACCTACCCTACGCTACTTACCTCCCTACCTATCCTATGCTACCTACCGACTTTGTCTGAAATAAAAGTTAAATTATTAATTATTACCTTTTTCTGACGCCATAATTATTTTAGATGGTAGTTATTTTTAATCAGTTAAGGGTTTTTTTTTTGTTTGATGCCAATCAACTAAAAAATATCATAAGGCTTGCCAAATTATAAGGAGTGGCCGGATTACTAGCGAGCAACTGTATTTTTAAATAAGTACGTTTATTTTTTAATACAGCTACTCGAAAAACCGTGATGACAATTTTCCGCACTAGTGCGGAAAAGTGCACTAGCTCGAACTCACAATTTATTACATTTATCATATCCCCTTCCCCTTCTATTTATTTCTTCGTAAGTGTATTGAAAAACAAGAAAATTCGTCACTGCAGCATTCGGTACCGTAACACCCTTGCCTGCGGCTCAAGCGAATTCTGCTTCGGTCGCAATGAAAAAGTTTCCCCACTTGTATCAAAATGCATTATTCTATAACAGGACACGGGAAGTGAAATCTTGAAGAGTCGCAGATGACGAATAAGTACCTACCTACCAAATCCCAGTGCATGTAATAATGCAATTTATAGTAAAATGGAATAGCTGGCGGGTTTCCAATACCATAGTTTATTGAATTTAATCGAATTAGATTCGAATAAGTGACGATTTCATACAAATCATAAGAGAACCGTGATTGGTAACTACGAGTAACTGAAATCACATAATTTGTTGTTATGGCTTCTATAGTAATACTGGCCTGTAACGTGTAGCTAGGCAAAGCGTGCTTCACGTACAGATAAGTTTCTTTATTATTGATAGGCTTATTGCGCTTTGCCCGTTTCCAAGCTGAGTGCTTGGGCATTTCCCTGGCAGCCTCAGCCGTCGTAACCAGGGAAGTTAAGTATCACTCAATACGCATACTCTCAGACAGCATGTCTGTACTGCAAGCGCTGAAAAGCCACACTGTTAATTCTGGGCTGATTTATAAATGTCACTAACGCCTCAACCAGGTGGGTGAATACAACCAAGTAACCATCCAATGGATCAAAGGACATAGCGATTCCCGAGGCAACGACGCAGCGGACGATCTCGCCAGAAGGGGATCGAATATGGCAGCAATAGGATCTGAGCCCATTATGCCGCTCCCCTTCGGATACCTACGCAATCTGGTAAGGAAACGAACTAGATACTTACATCACAGACTAAGGAAAGACCATAGTGAGTACAGGCAGGCCAAGGAGGCACTTCCCTCCATCGATGGCCATTTTACGAAACATGCCCTACAACTGACTAAACCTCAGTTGCGTAAAGTGACGGCCGTAACAACTGGCCACGGGACCTTTAATAAGCACCTCTCTGTCATAGGAGAGGTTACAGACAGACCACTGTGCAGAGCCTGCATGGAGGAAGACGAGACAGCAGCACATCTGCTTCTAAGCTGCCCAGTTGCCGCTAGATACAGGGCAAAATATTTCGGAAACTCAGGTAACCTCCGCGAAATGCGCTGCTGGCCTTCCTGGAGGAGCTGGGGTGGATCGAATGACGCATTTGTCCCATACCCGTACGCAAAATACGCGCTTTAGTCGTGGAGTTGCGGACACCAGCCCAAAAATATATAGGTTTGCGCTTGACCACTATCAATCACCTGATGTCAAGTGATGATGTGGTCGACGGTGGCGCACGCGTGCCTAGAAGTAACCTATACACTCTTGACTTAAAGACCCCTAGGTTGTAGTTATCAGGAAACATAAACTCCGTCAGGGTATTCCACTCCTTAGCTGTACGCACAATAATGTATTCCCAAAACCTTTTGTGAATATGGGTGGGACGCCAACCTTGTAACGGTGGCGCATCGCCGTATGTCTGGTGGTCCGTTGATAAAACGGACTTGGTGGAATTAAGTTATGCAATTCTCCGAAATGCAACCGGTAGTAAACCGACACGCTAGTAACTCTGCATCGGTGCTCAAGACTTTGGAGCTTCGACTTGACGAGAGCATCATTATCAATTATCCTCCAAAATAAGAAAGATATAAAGAAAAATATTTTATTTGGCACACGTACACCAGATACACACAATTTAGAAACAACATGTAAATACTTAAGATATTAAAAAAAACTAACATTGTGTGTCTCGCGCTTGCACCTAATGAGTCCAATTCAGCAAAAATGCCAGACAACTTCGTAGTAGTTGCCTGACGCTGGTTTTCAACTGAACCTTATTGAAAGTGTCCGGTGGAAAAGTTAGATTTTTTATTTAGTTGTTAGTGTTAGGTTATTTACCATACATACATTTAGTTGTTAGTGTTAGGTTATTTACCATACACAAATAAATAAATAGATACTTGTTCAGTGTACAAAATACATAAAACTTTAAGAATTAAAAAATAACGTAAATCTAGTAAGTACGAGTACTAATCTCCATGTATGGTCGTAGGTAGATGTTCCGGAACTCCCATCGTATCGGTATATTACTCATATCAGTACCTAATACTCAAATTAGATATTTTTCGATACTGCTCAAACGAGTACTCCTAATGTAAAGATATGTACATCTTCTGTGAGATAATTAAAAGATATACGGAAACAAATTATATAGGTAGTAGAGAAATAATAGATCTTTACCCATGAAATTGCCGTTTTATAAAACGGGTTGCTTTGAAGTGTTATTATCTTTGGGTTGACCTGCCCCCCTAGCCAAGTTACAACCGTTTCGTTTCGATTCTCTTTTCGTTGATCGCCTCGCGTCGGCCACGCCTCCTATTCCTTTGTTCTGACCACGTGACTGAGCGTTGAGATGACACGGATGTAAATTGGCTAGGGGGGCTAGAATTATAAGTTCAAATAAACTTTATAAGTTTATATTAAAGTACCTACGTTATTCCTTTTTCGACATTAGACATTTATTGGTTTCTTTGTGTTTTGTATTTTCTGTAATATCGCAGCACTTATAACCATTTTTGTATGAAATCTAAGAAAACTCTCATTATTTTGTAATACGAGTTCTACTGTGGAAACAATGTGTCTCAAGCGGTGATTGTTTCATAATAACTATAAATGAACTTCAAGTATTCCTATTATGCCCGAAGACAAACACCACGACATCATCTTACTGGTATTTTGTAAAACAATGAGGTAATGACTACAATAGACATGCCTGAGGCAATCAACTTAGCTGCGATTTTGAGATAAGAGCGTCGAAGTTTTTGTACTGTTAGGTTCATTCCCCTTGTTCTTGGGTAGAAGGTTAAGGGTAATGGGTAGCTTGCCGCCCGGACCGAGTCTTCGACGGTGTGTAGTGTTCCACGCGCGTCTCAAGGAGATGTCAGCAGAACCGTAGAGGCCCGGCAGAGTCGAAGCCTACTGGGGCCATGGGTTCGCTTTCGAAAAGAAAACCCAGGGTACTGGAATGCAAGGCAAAAAAGGAACAGAGGAGTGTGTTTTAGTCAGTAAAACACTGACACGCCCTCCCGCTCCGCCCTACAGCGAGAGAAGTCATTGGATGAGCTGCGATTTTGAGATAGAGCGTCGAAGTTTTTGTACTGTTAGGTTCATTCACATTCAACATCATCTTCCCCCTTGTTCTTGGGTAAAAGGTTAAGGATTACCCTTAAACTTTTACCTCAAATCAAATCAAATCATCTTTATTGTTGTGGATCATAGGTAATTGTACATAATACAGATGGTGTTAATTAATTTCTACGAACGGCTATGTCCCACCCTTAGGGCGTACAATACAATGTAGGTAAGTACCTATAGTGAAATTACATGCATGTCAACAATATCAAAACACATTCAAAATTATTACATTGTTGGAGCAACAAATTTCAACAAACAAACAGTTTACAAATTAACGCAGCCTCTCGTACACAAAACGCATCATGACCCAGGCAGATTATATTTTAAAAGTGATTTGTCGGCAAAGAAGTCTTTCATAGAGTAATAGCATTTGTTCACTAACAGTTCATGGAGTACCTAGCTTGCCGTCCGGCCCGAGTCTTCGACGGTGCGTAGTGTTCCACGCGCGTCTCAAGGAGATGTCAGCAGAACCGTAGAGGCCCAGCAGAGTCGAAGCCTACTGGGGCCACGGGTTCGCTTTCGAAAAGAAAACCCAGGGTACTGGAATGCAAGGCAAAAAAGGAACAGAGGAGTGTGTTTTAGTCAGTAAAACACTGACACGCCCTCCCGCTCCGCCCTACAGCGAGAGAAGTCATTGGATGATTTCCCTATTAAAAAAAAACCCGTCATGCTATTACTTTACATGACAGATTCATTCACATTGACATGATCAAAAAATCTATCCTACGTGATAGTAAGCGATGAAGTGGCCGACGATGGAGCACGCTTGCCTAGAAGTAACCTATTCACTCTTGACTTAAAAGACCCCTAGGTTGTAGCTATCAGGAAATGCTGGCTCTGGCACGAAATTCCACTCCTTGGACAAAGGCAAACAATTTTCAACCTCTAAGTATTGTCATGTATCTGAACATCGTTCGCTTTTAAAATGGTTACCTATTCGTCAGCGTAGAGCACTAAGGGCTTTGACTACCTTCTGGACAGTAAGCCTTCTTCTCCTTCTTATCTGTCTTCTCAAATTCAATTTCTTTGCTCTGGCCATAGTAAAAATCTCCTCTATCTACAAATAATCGTCAACTACGAGGTCACATCGCTGTCCCTCATCGACCACGTTAGTGATAACGAGACGGGTGACAAGACAGAATAGAAGAAACCGGCCAAGTGCGAGTCAATCTCGCGCACTGAGGGTTCCCTAAAAAATTACCGTACAAAAACTTATGAAAACAGTTCACTTCCCGAATGGAGTTTCAAAGATTTTTCTGAATCGCAAAAAAAGTTTTTTTTTCTGACGTAACTACAAATTTCCAGTTTTCAGATTTTGTCCTATACTTGTGCTATGAGACCTTATTATTATGCCCAATTTCAGGATTCTAGGTCAACGGGAAATACCCTATGAATTTTGATTCCCTTGAGAGTGTCGAAATGTACGTTTTTTGCGACATATACGACCGTATTTTTTTTATTTATTCGTTAACTTCGAAGTTTGATTTTTTCACAATTTCAAGGGACCGCTTCGAGACTCCATTCAGGAATTATAGTTTGTACGGAACCATCAGTGCGCGAGTCCGACTCGCACTTGCCCGGTTTTTTTTTTTGAGCTACCGAACCCTAAAAACGTGTTGTGCCGACCCTAAATAACACGGGACAAGGGCATGAAGATAATGATGATATCCACGAACCCACACAGGCCCGCGTGGTGGATGATGGCCCATTCCCTCTCCTAGAGAGGAGGCCTGAGTCCCAGCAGTGGGAAAATTATAAGGTTGATTATGTGTTATACTCATGATATACTAACTTCTGCCAGCGGCTTCGCCCGCGTGAAAATTGATTTTTCCATGCAAACTTTGGACCCCCATTTTATCCCCTTAGAGGGCGAATTTTGAAAAATCCTCTCTTAGTGCTCGCCCAAGTCATACAAGGAACCCTTGTGCAAAATTTCACGCTCCTAGTCCCAGTACTTTCGGCGGTGCGTTGATATGTCAGTCAATTTATATATAGACTACTTAGCTTTTGCCCGCGACTTCATCTGCGTGAAAGTAGGTTTCTTCATACAACCTTTCGAACTCCGTTTTATCCCCTTAGAAGGTGAATTTTGTAAAATCCTCCCTTAGTGCTCGCCTATGTCATAAAAGGAGGCCATGTGTAAAATTTCACGCTCCTAGTCCCTGTAGTTTCAGCTCTGCGTTGATATGTCAGTCAGTCAGTTTCTTCTTTTATATATATATGTCGTGGATTGATGGCGCAACGGTGCGACGGACAGCGCCATCTAATAATTAGTTTCGTAAACTAATAATTTTGTCACCGGAAACGCAAGCGGCACCCCACCGCTTGGACACGATTGTCGGTAGAGGGGATGCAGCGAGGACTGGAGGGAAGCCTGAGAGGTGCGGCATTCTACCTCGGAAAGCCTCGGCATACGCTTAGTACCAACGCACGTGTTTGTTTCCTTTTGTAAAACCGTTATCAAAATAAAATTATTCTGATTCAAATTATCTTTCGTTCGAGTACCCAAGTCAGTGCCCACACCTACCAAGAACTATGTCGGATCGTAATGAAGACCCGATGTTTCGCATCTCGGCCACCCTTGATGCGACATATAGATAATACATTATGTTTGCAAGATTTTTTACTGACCGACGCAAATCATATGAGTACATTGTATATTTACAATTTTTTGCTTTGTTTTCCGGTTACATCATGTCAAGGTACTACATGATATTTTTGATTTATAATGAAATAATTATAAGTAGAAATACTGGTTTTTGTTACAAAACCGGCGTAAGTTCAAAGGCCGCTGTATTCATAATTTTTGGCATATTTTTTACTTTGTACATCAACATCATGTTCGTGCCCTTGTCTTGTGTTATTTGAGGTCGGCGCAACACATTTTTTTCTTCCATTCAGTCTTGTCACCCGTCACGCTATCACTAGCTTCATTTTCTTTCCTGTTTAATTCAAAGATTCAAAGATTTTATTTCAAATAAACTATTTATGTACAGGCACTTTTGAAATGTCAAGAAGTCAGAGTCAGTAAGAAAAATGATGCTAATGCACATTCCAAAGCGTAGATCTCTATGGAGAAAAATGTGCAAGAAACTTTATGGACACTCTTTTCAATCATGTTATGTAGGTATTACAAATATCTCTGTCACATGTTTCTTGTCGCTACTATTATGAGAGAACAATACAAATAAAGTAAAAATAAAAACTAAATATAGATGAGATGACCAGTCTCAACTGATAGCACATGACGCGAATATTAGGTAGCACCACTCAGCTCAACCATTTTGAAGGGAACCGAATGATCCAACACATGCGCCACCATCAGTGTGATATTTGAGTGAGCATTACAAACTCTCAACTGCCATGCTCATATATTATGTCAAACAAGTCCAATAGTAACCTAAAACCCATGAATACACTATGGTATTCATATTTACAAACTTAAAAAAAAATAAGTGTGGCACTCGGGGACTGCCGCGGTAAAGCTATTGCATAGCATTTTGTATCAACTTATGCAATTATAATTATTTATTTATTTTATTTATGCAGTATTTCTTTTTCTTTGATATTAATTCAAGTTACACTTTTTGAGCGTGGTGACCGATAAGAAAACACATTTTTTTCTTTCTTGTTTACTTCATAAATTGCTACAAGTATGTTCAGTTGTTATCATAGAACATTACTATAATCTATTATAATACAAAAAGACTATTTTGTTTGACCGAGATTTGAACTCGAGGCACGATGATAACATAGGTAGAACGCTGTACCAATGCGCCACACAGGTCGTTAACGACTTTTCTAAAATAGGTGTTCGGTCTCTGTCGGCCTCCAAGCCACACCTCCGTGCCCGTCGGAGTGGGGAGCGTGAGGTATATTTTTCGTTACGGAATTTCTGGATTCGGTCCCCGCGCTCAAGGCCCGCGATAGAAGCTATGCAATAGCTTAAAAATGCTTCTACATTACATCTCTATTTCTATTCTCTTTTCTATCTCTCTTTATTTTTTTACTATGTACTTAGCGTACACCTCTATTTTTTAATTAGTACAAAAATGGGGCCTCTATCCGTACTGTACGTACTAATCATATTTTTGTAGTCAAAAATAATAAAAAAAACAAATCCTAAAATTGTCCAAGAAAATTTGTCATAATTGGTAAATTCATAATTGAATCAATCATTCATAACAATTGCTACTAGAAAATACTACTCAAAGTGTTTTTTCCATTTTGATCGCCATTCATTCATTCATAATCAATAGCCTGTACAATATTTCCAAAAATTGAGTGTCATTTTGGGATATTAACAAACGCTAATAACTTTGCTGTTTATCAATATTATCTATTTATTGAGACTTTACATAAATAATAACAAGACCTTTTCTAATAAGCCCTTTAAGTATTTGTCCTAATTAAAAATTAGGGTTGTATAATCTTTTTATGTAGTTAGGTACACCATCGCCAAAGAAAATATCACAGTGGGCAGGGTACACTACAGAACAGATAGTTGATAGAGCCGAAAGGTTCTGGAGCGCTGACCGCGTACCGGACGCTGCGAGCTCCTTCCGAAGAAGAAGAAGAATAAAACTTTATTGCACACCAAAATAATAACAAAACTTTTAAAATAACTTATTCTATGGGTACAATGGCGGTCTTATCGCTAACAGCAATATCTACTAGACAACCTTAGGATGGACTGCGAGCGGAGCGATAAAGAAGTCCGATATGAACTTTGACGTCAAAGTACATCACGCCCGTACAGTCGCTATAGAAAAAGGCTTCTTGGCGAGAGAGAGAGATATTTTTGTTTAACCTTTTGAGTGCGTAATTAGAGACACAATAGTAAGACAATGGCACGTGAACGCGCCCGTTAATGCGGGGATCAACAGCTTAAAATTGTTGTCTCGATTGCTTTTCTACCAATTATTATATTGTTTTCACAGTTAATATCCTATTAAAAAAACGGCTATCCGCCAGTTACATTAGTTAAAGACTATTAATACACAAAAAAATCAAACACTCATCTCACAGAACTCCAGACATACTGACATGATCGTCTTCCATTCGTTCGCGAACACATCACAGTCAGGGTGCGTGTCCAAAAGAGTGTTGAGCGCAAAAAGAGTGCGAGGGACAGGAGACTGGGCTCAGTGTGACTCGCAGGCACAGCGAACAAGCTATGTCTCCTGATGCGGCTATATTTAACTGGGGCACAAAGTTGAAACAACTCGGAGCTGTCTGCCTTGAAGAGGGTCGCGGGAATCCGATGGATACGAGGTGCACAGAACCGGTAGTTCTGATGACACTTTTTTTTTGTAGGTTGGACAATCATCCAATGACATACCGCGCTCTTGGGCGGAGCGCGAGATAGTGTCAGACTTTTACTGACTAAAAACCCACTCCTGTTCCTTTGTTGCCTTTCGTACCAGGGCCGAGTCTTCCTTTCAGAATCAAACCGTTGGCCCCAGTAGGCTTCGACCCTGCTGGGCACCTACGGTTTGCTGACATCTCCTTGAGACGCGTGTGGAACAGTACGCGCCGTCGACGCCTTGGGCTCTGGGAATCCCGGCGGCGGCTGGGGCGTGAGGGCCGCGCCCTCGCGCGTGCACGTGCGGCCGCCTCCTTTGCTAGCATTACTGCTACTCCTCCTCGCTTCGAACCATGGCCTGGCGCGAGAGATTGTTGCCACCGATCTCCCCCACGAGGACACGGCGGTGCTCTGCCCAAGCGGGGCACACCTCTACCGTGTGTTCCACCGTGTAGTTCTGATGACACTTGAGGGAGACCCATGTCCAGCTGTAGACATCTTTCGGCTGAAATGAGATGGTGATGATCACACCCTGGCAGCCAGAGATCGTTCTGCACCCTGCGTCATGCGGTACGTCTGTTACAAATAAAGAAGGAAGGTTGTATCCTCTTGGTGCATTTCCGCCTCCTCCTTTGCGACTATTCCTTCCGACCGAATTTCGATCAGGGTGGCCAATTTCAACAGAGATTAGCCATTACTAACTTCCAAACTCTGGACAGCTACTGAGTAATTCCTAATGGAAATATCCAATAGCACTTTTTGCCCGACCCGGAAATCGAACCGAGGACCTCACACTCAGCAGTCGCGCTTCTAGCCGAGAGACCAACGAGGCAGTCTGGTGTCTATCTTTATGACTACTTTCTCGAAGAAGGAGGTGACTGTACCACGCGCTCTAGCTTCTGAAACTGGACCTATCCACGATTTGATTTACTGTTATAGCAATCTAAAAACAAAGTATATAAATCTTTTATAAAATAAACAAAGTGTTATTTACATAACTGAAAATCCACTTCAGTACACTATACGAGTACTCGTGCAAAGAATAACAAAGAAAAATGTTCAGCACAAAATAAATACACGTTAAAGAATTTGAGCCTAAACCAAAGTGAATAAATAATCACATTTAGATTTTATGGAAGTTCGTATGCGTGTCTGCACAAATATACAACATCAGTATATGCGAAACCCGAAACACGTGTCTAGTATTTTTATGTAAAGAATCTATGTACAAAATTTCATAACTGTGTCATGAAAAATCACAAAGTTATAAGCTTGTTATGTTACCTGGTTGTCCGCACAAATACATGGTCACCGAGCCATCCGGGCGACTGAGGGGTAGTTTTGCTCCCGCAGCCAGCAGTGCGCTGGCACCTAATGCCCGCTATAACCTGCCCTGACCTGTGTTGTATTTAGCGTCGGTGGTGTTCAACTTGTGAACTTTTTTAAATATTTTTGGGAAAAAAATAACATGGTGTAAAAATTATTGGAATCAATTCAGTTACTGATTCTGAACAAACTATATTCAGGTTTCGCATATACGTAAGCTGTTGATCCCCGCATTAACGCCGGCGTTCACGCGCCATTGTCTTACTATTGTGTCTCTAATTACGCACTCAAAAGGTTAAACTAATGTTGTTGTAGCGACATCTATGGCGTCACATAAGAACTAATCCTGCATCGCGCAATTAAATTTCTCCGCGCGATTGGAACATATAGAACAGCCCGAAATCATCTATCGGGCAGTTGCCCACCAGACATAACACCCGTCTGGTCGGAGGATCCTCCCTTTTCAACGGAGGTTTGCGGGACTTTACACTCTGTTCCGCCTACCTACAAATTGTATTATGTTACTTATTCACGGGTAAACGTCTGATCGGAGTTGAATGAAATTTGGTAGACGGATAGACCGTATCCTGGAAAAGGATATAATATACTTTTAACCTGGGGACATGCTCCCTTAGAGTAATTTTCTACCTTTGCGCAAGCGATCCCGCTGGCAGAAATATTTAGGGCAATCGGGTAAAAATGGTAGGTAAAACAAAAATCTTCGATCTACCAATAATCGTCTTCTACGATGTTCCACACATCGCTCTGGGTTTATCCAGTCCTCCTTCTTTGTGCAGGCGATCTCTCTTTGGAATGCGCTCCCGCTGAACATCAGGATGGCGTCCAGTCGGTTCACTTTTAAGGTGAAGGCACGTGAACACATTCGCAGGAAGTTGGTGTAATCATCACAGTATTGATTTGTTGGATTCGTTTTTCATAATTACATTGTTAATTCGTAAGTATATATTTATTATTGTATTTCTTTTCTATTTCTTTACCATTAAACTGCACCTACCATGTTTTGTTTCTGCACCACCCTAAGGTCAACTGGTAGAAAATGCTTCTGCGAAGCAGTAATGCTAGCAAAGGAGGCGGCCGATCGCGTGAGGCAACGGTCCTCACGCCCCAACCGCCGCCGGGATTCCGATCCCGATTTCCGGCCACCGTAGGCGCGGGCTTGCGGACGGCGAGCAATGGGTGGCTCGTCGTCCGATCGTCCGGTAACTGTCCGGACCGAGCCCAAGTCGTCGACGGCGCGTAGTGTTCCACGCGCGCCTCAGGGAGATGTCAGCAACCGTAGGGGCCCAGCAGGGTCGAAGCCTACTGGGGCCATGGGTGATGCGAAAGGGATCCCCGGGGCCCTGGAAAAATGGCAAAGAAGGAACAGGAGTGGGTTTTTAGTCAGTAAAAGTCTGACACCATCTCTCGCTCCGCCCAAGAGCGGGGGATGTCATTAGATGATTTTCCCACCCGAAAAAAAAAAAAAAAAACCACCCTAAGGTCAACTGGTAGAAAATGCCTAAGGCATTAAGTCCGCCTTTGTACAGTGTTTATTACTAGTGCATAAAGTTTTAATAAATAAATAAAACTCGGTTGATTTATGTCAGGGACAGACATCTTATGTTATGTCTGAGTATGTTTTCCGCACTTCGTCCTTTGCGGACCATTGTACGTGGCCATAGCGGCCAATAACCTTTGATGAGCTTATTCCAACCAGCCTACCCCTCTCCAAAAACAGATTAGGCCTCTCAGGTTTTTCAGGGCGTCAATGACAGGGACAGACATTATTTACAAGTTATTCTGTCTCTTAAGGCTGAACTCGAACTCGCTGATGGGTGAGGCCAAAAATTGTGATGTCTAATCTGACATTGTGTTCGACAGCGATAATATCAAGTGAAATGAGCAGTTAGACGCTAGTCTATATGCACAACTTATTGTTCGCACGCACACAAACACCGTTCCGAACTGAAACAACATTAGACGTTGCGTAAAATCTGAGAGTAGCGCTTTGGAACATCGAGTTTTAAGAATAAGATAAAACCATATCATGTTTTACTTTGGATGTACAATACCCCCCAAAATTTGCATGGAAAAAGTGTCGACCAGTGTAACCTTAATTAGAAAAAGTGTTGTAATGGCCTAGTGGTTAAGGCACCGGCCTCTCATGCATGAGGTTGCGGGTTCGAAACCTGGCAAGTACCAATGTTAATTTTTCAATTCATATGTACTTTTCTAAGTTTATCTAGGACATTACTAACACCTCGTGCCTCGAGAAGCATGTAAAGTCGTTGGTCCCGGCTGTCATTCGTAGATATTTGACAGTCGTTACAGGTAGTCAGACGCCAGAAAGTCTGACCATTAGTCTATCCAAGGAGTATCGTGTTGCCTAGTAAGTTGTGGAGGTCTGGTAGGCAGTCGCTCTATGTAAACACGGGTATTCAGCCGCATCCTGTTACACTGGAATCCGACCCCAAGCTAGTTGAGAAAATGCTAAAGAAATGATGACTGTATCCTAAAAATACGACCATCTTTTAAAATGTGACTAACTCATAAAACCGCAAAAATCGGAAAATTTTAAATAGATAGCACCTTAGATTAAATCAAAACAGCGGAAGATGACTCGCCTTTAGCGCGAGGACCGCTGAAATCAAGCCCCCGTGGCTTAATTTCACCCAGTCGCAACAGGCGAGTGACATAAACGGGCGTGTTACGCAAAAATATTATTATATTATTTTTTGTTTTAAGTGAGATAGGTTATCAAAATGCCTTCGTGTGCTTTTATGCGTTGTACAAATCACATTTCACTCTTAAGTACTTATCTTATCTTATAGTGGGGCTGGCCCTAAAACCAGAGCACTTCGACCCTTCTGCATCTTTTGTGCTATCTTATTATGCTTACATAAAAACTTAAAATTTCATTTCACTTATTGGTCGCCATTTTGCAAAGCGAAATAGATAGATCTGTTTTTCGTAAAGCATTCGGCGGCTAACGCGAATCAGCTCGCACGACAGCGCCGGCTCTTATCTCTGTCTTTGTCTATCAGTGACTGTAGGTTTGCGACTGTGATGACACTGATCATAGATGTGTGAGTTTCGGTGCATGTAGTCATGCACAAAGTCCAGGTTTTCTGATTGCGATGTTAGCGCGTAACGTATCTTCTCCTTATAATATATCAATGCATAGCACACCAATTTAAATACTTTGACTTTCATTTTGATAGATCTACGTAACAAAATACTATATTATGTATTTATCTAATATATAAAATTCTCGTGTCACGGTGTTCGAACTTGAACTCCTCCGAAACGGCTCGACCGATTCTCATGAAATTTTGTGAGCATATTGAGTAGGTCTGAGAATCGGCCAACATCTATTTTTTTTTTTTTTTTTTTTATTTATATGGCAGAACAACGTTTGCCGGCTCAGCTAGTATGTTTATAAACATTAAAACCTTGTTTTGTTTAATAATTTCTCTTTCTTTCTTAAATTAGATATCGTAAACAATATCGAACAGGTGATTTTATTTTTGCACTCGTGTAAACATGGCATTCTAAAAAATCAACCTTCAAAATCGTATAAGTGTTTCTGCTGTTAAAAGATCACTGAACGGAAAGACTGCAGATGTAGTGTTTACATATGACGTAATGCAGAAGATAATTTTGTCCAAAGATCAGATAAAAATAGATGCACAATTTCTACATGTGGGTGTCGAAGTTTCATAGTCTTGCTGTCTGGTTTCTATAAAGATCTCTTACTGATTTAAAATCGTTAATTACGAGGACAAAGAGTATTTTAATGACCGACGAATTTTATTACCTATTGCGGAAGAATTATAAAATTTTCTAGAGGACAGTTTTGAAGATAAGGTTCAGTTGAAAACCAGCGTCAGGCAACTGCTACGTAGTGGCCTGGCATTATGCTGAATTACAACACACAAAGTTTTTGTTTTAATTTTATTTATTTTATGTTTAAATTTTCAATACTTGTTGGTTCATAATAAATATGTTTTCTTTCTATCTTTTTTTTGATTATTTGTATAAAAATAAATGAAAATTTAAAAAAATTGCCACAGAGGCGACATGACGTCCTCACTTACTGCCTAACGCAGGTCCTCACCACCCATGGCCAATTTGGGAGGTTCCTGTTTCAGATTCAGGCGGAAGAAATGTCCGGGTGTTACCATTATTATGCGGATCGCACGGAGGATAAGGTGTAGCATAATAATATAATATAATATTCCACAGTGCACAGAGCAGTGGTGGCCGAGTGGTAACGGCCCCGACTTACGAATTGTAGGTCGCGGGTTCAAACCCAGCCAGGCGCATTACTTTGTGTAATTTATTTCATCACCACTACTCTCAAAACGGTGAAGGAAAACATCGTGAGGACCAAATCCTAGAACCAAAAATTCGAAGACATGTGACATCCACCAACCCGCACTGGGCCCGCGTGGTGGATTACGGCCCCTTCCCTCTCCTAGAGAGAGGAGGCCTGAGTCCCAGCAGTGGGAACATTATAAGGCTGAATATGCTACGCTAATATTCCACACCTTTCACACAACACCATCTAGTCCCAAACTAAGCAGAGCTTGTGCTATGAGTACTAGATAACTGATAAACATACTTATATATTTTTGAACACATAGGTACATATTTATAGTTAAATTAAACGCAGACACAGAACTACTTCATCGTGCTCATCACACAAACATTTGTCTTGGATGGGAATCGAATCTCTTTGGATTGACTTGGAATTATAAGTTCAAATAAACTTTATATTAAAGGTACGTTATTCTTTTTTCGTCAAATCAAATCGCCAAACTAAAGTGACCGTGGGCAGGGCACATTGCTCGTAGAACGGATGGTCGATGGGGCCGAAAGGTTCTAGAGTGGCGACTGCGCACCGGAAAACGCAGCGTTGGAAGGCCTCCCACAAGGTGGACCGACGACCTGGTGAGGGTCGCGGGAATGCGGTGGATGCGAGACGCACAGGATCGGTCGTTGTGGAGACGCTTGGGGGAGGCCTATGTCCAACAGTGGACGTCTTTCGGCTGAAATGATGATGAAGATTCTTTTTTTGACGACCTCCGGCAGAGCAGTCAGGACCACTGACCACTATCATTCTGTACAACCATTAGCATACAGTATATGGAGTAACGCCGTGTCCTCGTGGAGCCGTGTCCTAAAGAAATTAACAAAATGGTAAAATCTTTTTAAGCCATTGGACAGGAAATACCCATAGTTATTAGGTTCGTAACGTTGTTCCTAAGTAATAGGTAGTAAGTGACATCTGACCTCCGTAACCTGGTAGTTAAGTTAATTACTTATCTAAACTAATACAAACACGTGGAATGGTTTGTTTATGTTCGTTAAAGGTAATCACTGTAAGTACATACGATTCTGTATAAAAAATTACCGTGTAAAGTTAAGAGGGTCCTTTTCCACTTGCCTATCGTCAACATCGAGTATGGTTTAAAAGCGTATTACTTCATGTAACGCAATCCAACGCGATGTTTGACGAAAAGGCAACGCGAAAAAAGAGAGATAACGCTTGAAAACTCTGTTAGCATTCGGTAATTTCGTGATTACTCGAATATTTTACAAATCTTGTTCCAGGAAATACCTAAGTGTTTTTTTAAACGCTTAAAAGTTTTTGAAAAAAATTGTTGTTATTTAGAATTTTGATTGAATTTGCAAGGCTTCTATTGTTATACTTTTTTGACTTTTTAAATTTTTGAGTAAATTATATAGTGTCAAAGTTCATGCAAAATAGCAGATTTTCAGAGGTCTTTACTGGATTAGTTTTACACAAATTTATAAATTGATTTCAATAGAAGCCTAGATAATATCCACTAGATACTGTGTTTCCAAAATGTCTAATGAAAAATGTGTAATAACGTCATAATCGCGTAAGAGCTGTTGTATGAAAAACAGTGAAAATTTATGTCGAGTTGCATCCCCTTAAGTGAAATAAGCAGCTTCTACCGAAGACTTCTTAGTTATTATTTAGAGTTTACTTACCACCATGATTATGGCATGCCCAGCATTGGGTTGCGACAGTCGCTGTCGCCATATCGCCATGAGACCCCGCCGGAAAGTTTTGAAAAACGAACAATGAAATATCTTTTTTGTTTTCTTGGCTTACTACTATAATTTTACCAACACACGACCCCCCTTTTCATCTCGTATTATGTAGAATTTTCAAAAACCACCTACGTCATAAAAGGATAAGCGAATGTCGCGTTCTTAGTCTCATTAGTTTTGGCTGTGCGTTGATATGACAGTCACTCAGTTTCTCCTTATCCATATATAAAAAAGGAGAAACTGACTGACTGACATATCAACGCACAGTGAAAGTGAAGTGAAGTGGAAAGTGAAATTTTGCACAAGGCTTCCTTTTATGACGTATGCGAGCATTAAGAAAGGATTTTCGAAAATTCACCCCCTAAAGGGATGAAACGGGGGCCTAAAGTTTGTGTAGAGAAAGCTACTTTCACGCGGGCGAAGCCGCTGGCAAAAACTAGTAAATATATATAGATGAATAAAGATAATAATAGGGGTTAAAGTATGAAATTGCCGTTTTATTGTAATAGTTACTTCGAATTGACATAGAACCTTCATGGTTTGAGATTTTTGAGTGAAACTGCTTGAGATTGTTGAAGTATACGTTTTTTGCGACAAAAAACGGCCGTATCTTTAAATGATAAATGATATTTAATTGTAAATAGGTTTAAAAAAAAAAACACTTACACGTCAATTATTTTTTTCGTCATTCTAACCTAGATGAGGCCGGTGTTTCCTAGCTGACTACCCTGAGAAGAAACACCGAAACAAACTCAGGGGTCAAAGTCTCTTTTAAAGTCCATACTTTGTTTTTCGTTAACTTAGAAGTTTAATTTTTGCACAGTTTCAAGGGACCGCAATAAATTTCAACTCGATACCTACACGCGTTCTTGAGATAAAGGGTCTTGACAGACAGACGGATAACAAAGTGATCCTATAAGGGTTCTACTTTTTCCTTTTGAGGTACGGAACCCTAAAAAAGAACCGTATCGTAATTCTTTGCGTTGATTTTACTTCCACATACTAACCTAGAATACCGCGTATTAGTCACATGAATGTATTTTTAAAATCTATAAAAACAAAATAAGGTAAAGGTAAAAAACTTCAACGTAAAAAAAACTTACAGAGACTTTATATTGCTATCAGAAGCGATGAAAATTGCAACATCCGCAAGAACATTTAGCCTTTTTCATGGACGTTAACAGTAGCTAATTGACATAAATAACAACTGGTTTTATGTACACTTAGCATCACAATGAATAATAAGTATTAGGTTTTAACTTGCCATCGTGATGGCCCAGTGGTTATGGCATCTCATGCCTCATGCTGCATGCATGTTGCGGGTTAATTTATTATGTAAGATGATTTAGGGGGAGGGGGGGTCGACCATGTCTTATTTTTTCTTAGAAGGAGTCTTAATAGTTCTTAGGTAAGATCACAAAAATATGCAAAGTTATGATTTGTAAAAGCGCGGGCAACCGCGCGAGGATGCAGCGATGTGCGCTCGGATGCGTAGTATAATAAGAATAATTATAGTATATGTAAACTATTTATATTTTATTAAGGAGCAGTGGTGGACGCAGGTTCAAACCCAGCCAGGCGCATTACTTTGTGTAATTTATTTCATCACTACTGCTCTCAAAACGGTGAAGGAAAACATCGTGGGGAAACCGGCATGTCCTAGAACTAAAAAAATCGAAGACATGTGACATTCACCAACCCGCACTGGGCCCGCGTGGTGGATTACGGCCTATTCCCTCTCCTAGAGGAGGCCTGAGACTCAGCAGTGGGAACATTAAAAGGCTGATTATGCTTATGCTTATGCTAAACTATTTCCATGGCAACGTCACTACGCCTCCCCGGTTATGAACAAGACGTTTCTTTTTTGCGTAAACGACACATTTGCAAACTTTCAACAAAAGTGTTAGGTACCTACTTTTAAAAATAAACATCAAAACCAACCGAACGTAGGTATATTCTTACGTAGCATAGCATAAAAGCATAATCAGCCTTTTAATGTTCCCACTGTTGGGACTCAGGCCTCCTCTCTCTAGGAGAGGGAATGGGCCGTAATCCACCACGCGGGCCCAGTGCGGATTGGTGAATGTCACATGTCTTTGAATTTTTGATTCTAGGACATGTCGGTTTCCTCACGATGTTTTCCTTCACCGTTTTGAGAGCAGTGGTGATGAAATAAATTACACAAAGTAATGCGCCTGGCTGGGTTTGAACCCGCGACTTACAACTCGTAAGTCGGGGCCGTTACCACTCGGCCACCACTCTTACGTAATAAGTATTAAACAAGGGGGGGAGGGGTCAACCTATTCTTATTTTTAGAATTCCGTACCTTAAAAGGAAAAAACGGGACCCTTATAGGATCACTTTGTTGTCCGTCTGTCTGTCTGTCAAGACCGTTTATCTCAGGAACGCGTGGAGGTATCGAGTTCAAATTAAAACCATATACTCAGGTCTGCGGTCCCTTGAAACTGTGAAAAAATTAAACTTCTGAGTTAACAAAAAAAAAGATACGGCCGTTTATGTCGCAAAAAACGTATATTTTGACACTCTCAAGGAAATCAAAATTCATAGGGTACTTCCCATTGACCTAGAATCCTGAAATTTGGCATGAAGCAAGGTCTCACAGCACAAGTAGGTATAAGAAAAAGTCTGAAAACTGTAAATTTGTATTACGTCACAAAAAAAACTTTTTTTGCGATTCGGAAAAATCTTCGTAACTTAATCAGAGAATCGAACCGTTTTCATAGGTAAGTTACGGAACCCACAGTGCGCGATTCCGACTCGCACTTGCCCAGTTTTATCTTATTTAGGCCCGAGGCCCCCTAAATAAGGGGTCAAAAACTAGTAAAAATCGTATTACGTAATTAATGAATGGCCTGTAACTTACTAGCAGTGGTGGCCGAGTGGTAACGGCCTCGACTTAAGAGTTGTAGGTCGCGGGTTCAAACCCAGCCAGGCGCATTACTTTGTGTAATATAATTTCATCACCACTGCTCTCAAAACGGTGCAGGAAAACATCGTGAGGAAACCGACATGTCCTACAACCAAAAATTCGAAGACATGTGACGTGACATCCACCAACCCGCACTGGGCCCGCGTGGTGGATTACGGCCCATTCCCTCTCTTAGAGAGGAGGCCTGAGTCCCAACAGAGGGAACATTATAAGGCTGTTTATGCTATGCTATGCTATACTCATTAAAACTATTAACATAACTCTATAACGTAAAAGAAATTCTATGAACACTCTTTGACATCTTGTTTTTTTTTTGAGGTAAAGGATAAAAACGGGACCCTATTAGCACGGTAATATTATCTAATTAGGTACAAAGATTCTGCCGTCTGTCCTTCACCACGCTGTATGTCATGAACCGTCATAGCTAGACAATTGAAATTTTCACAGATTATGTATTTCCGTTGCCTTTATATCAACAAATAAAATAAATATTTAAATTGGGCTCCCATACAACAAACGAGATTTTTTTGCGTTTTTTTTTTTTTTCAATATTAATATAGTGTGTAATGTTGCACAGATATCATGCGCGAGTCTGACTCGCACTTGACCGATTTTTTTCATATACTACAGTACTGGGCAAAGGCCGTTAAAAGGTAAGTACTATGAATTCGCTGAGATAGAAGCCTTTTTGGCCTCGCACAGGTCTTTTATTTTTATCTTTTAATAAGTATTGTTTCCTTTTTTTTTTATTTGAAGTTAAGTATTTATAGATTAAGTAGTTACTTTTTTTTTGTTGTTTGTCCCATGCGAGTCTCAAATAAATCTTTTATTTCTTTCTTTCTTTCTTTAATTCATGTCATGTATTACTAAAATCCTGGTCACATTATATATTCTTGTGAGTTTTTATGGTTTTAAAAGCATGGAAAATGTGAATAATAGTACAACTGTAAACAAAGTCGGTAACCATATGACAACTACCGATAAGAATTCAATTCGCATAGTTTTTGAATGTTTCTTTTTCCGGTGATTTCCTTTTAGTTTTCTTAGTACATAATATTTGTTTAACACTTACCCAAATTGTTAATAGTCCATTTAAAACACCACTGCACCACACCACAACTATAATATTAAATCAATTATTTATAATTTATCTTCACAACAAATCAGTTTTTGTTTTTTTTTAATGTTATTGAATTTTTTTTCACTCCGTTTTACTCGCTCGGCATGACAGTATCGCGCGCTTCCGCCGGCGTTCGATTTTCAAATAAACTATCCAAGATGGCCGACTGAGTGACAAGGTAATGGCCAGTGATGTGACTGCGGAAAAACTGTCGATAGAATATTATTTTATTTTCTTGTAGGAGATTTGTGTTATTTATTTTTTTCGTATTGTTATTGTGGTATAAAGGATTTTGCATGATAATTCTCAAGAAATGAAATGTTGTTCAGAAATCTAAAAGTCGAGAAAACGCGTCTTGATTAGAAGAACTGTCTTCTAATCAAGACGCGTTTACGCGATACAATTTAGACACTTTAGACAATTATTTAATTTACTTGATTGAATTATTAAAAGCTTTGTTCTATGATATGTTCACTTAAATATTTGATTTTTGCTACCATGTTGCGTCCCACTCCTGGACAAAGGCCTCAAATCACTCCTTCCATCTATCGCGAGCTCACGGTTCCACCTCAGTTCTGATGAAATGTGGCTAGTTCATCCCAACGGCGCCGTCTCCTTCATGGTCTAAACAAACCCGACTAACAGTCTCAAGGTACCGACGCTACTTTAGCCCACAGTTTGTCGGGTGTGCAGTCCTGTCTAGAACCATTTCAGTTGGGCAGCCTATTGAGCCACATCAGCTATCCTGGTGAAGTGCAGTTTAATGTTTCGAACTCGATCCGATATTTTAATACCTAGTATACCTACTGTGCTCCTCACGCTTCCCGTTGGGAAAACTTGAGTTTGGACTTTTAGATGTCAGTCAAACACCAAGTCTGTGCGCCATAGATCAAGATGGGGAAAATACACATGTCCATGTGCTTTCATTTTAATGCCATGAGGAACTCACCTTTGAACAGCAATAAGTACTTCATCATCATCACCATCATTTCAGCCGAAAGACGTTCACTGTTGGACATAGGCCTTCCCCAAGCACCACCATAACGACCAGTCCTGTGCGTCTAAAATCCTTCAGACTTCCACGACCCTCACCAGACTAAAGGTCCACCTTGTGGGAAGCCTTTCAACGCTGCATTTTCCGCCACGTGGTTGCCACTTTAGAACCTTTCGTCCTTATCGACCATCTGTTGTGCGAGCAATGTACCCTGCCTACTTCCATTTAAGTTTGACGATTCTTTGGGTACTTATGTACATACTATAAATTCAATCAAATAAATGACTGCACTTAAATATTGGAGTAATTAACATAATATTCAAATATTAATCGAAATGATTTAATTTTTGATTTAGAAGACTAAATCATTAATTAAATCTTTGATTATTATTGAGTAGAGCATTTTTATTTTATCGAACAGTCTATCAAATTGACAGTATTTAACTGACTTTGTTCAAAAATTTCAAGACAACTAGAGAATTATTGAAAAATTATTACCGAGAAATTCCAGAATTCGAGAAAACTACATACAATTTTAATAAAAACAAATTAATAAGAGTCAATTATAATTTATTTCTCAAATAATCATAATATGGGCGTTCTCGTTGACTTTGTAGCAGTATTAGCATTATTTATTATCAATATTGTAACTGTTATTGACAAAATTTTAATACCATAATGGCGCAGACTTTTCTAAATTGTTAAAAAACTATTAAAGGACAATTAATTAATTTATTTAAAAAAATTTCATGTACAGTACTGGTATATAGGCGACCTTAATGCAACAAGACATTCTCTACCAGTCAACCTTTGGGTTAAAAAAGACAACACTGTGGTAGGTGCACATAATAAATAAATAATAGATATTTCAAATTGAATGAAGTATCATTATATAAAAGGAGAGTTCGAATAGGAGTAAGTAGGTATTTACTTACCTCGTCAATCTACACTAATATTATAAAGAAGTAAAGTTTTTTTTTGTTTGTAAGAGGTGATCTCTGGAAGTACTAGTCCGATTACAATTTTTTTTTTCACCGATAGTAAGCTGCTTCATTCCTGAGTGACATAGGCTTTATTTTATATACGCGGATGAAGCCGCGGGCAAAGGCTAGTCGATAATAAGTACCATCGTACTGAAATACGAGTACATACTGAAATTTATTACGTTTAATAGTAGAGATAAGATTTTACGATACATTTGCTTTTTTGCAATCCTTACGTAATACATACCTACTAACTTATTCCTAAGGATTGACTCGTGATTTGCTGACGATTCGAACACAATATATTCCGACACATTGTCCGAATTATCACTTTTTAATTTCAATATATTTTGACTAACGATTCAAACGTAGGTGTGTTTTAAAAAGCACCGGCAAGGAAGCCGATGATAACAGCAATTTACTAAACATACATTAAAAAATAAACAATTCAGCTAATCCACATAAAAATAGGTACGAGTTCTTTTTATTGCTGTTACAGACTCAGTGTGTGGCAAAAAAAGTGAAAGAGTAAAAATGTATAATGAGTATGATACGTCTTTACTCTATAATTTTTTATATTACAATCACTTGGTTTACTTTACAGTCAGTGCTTCCATAAAACGATTATTATTTTCCTGCCATTGTCACATATTACTTGGGGTCAACGCAACATGTTTTTAACCGACTTCAAAAAGGAGGAGGTTCTATGTTTGGCTGAATGTATATTTTTTTTTATATATGTTCACCGATTTGTCGGTCAATTGTGGACCGATATCGTTTTTTTTTGCTTTGTTTATACGTGTAGTCGATGACTGGCTGAAAGAAGAAGGGGAATATATCGAACTGATCTGATGATGAAGCCTGAAGTTAAGCACCGGAATTCTGTAATAAATTAATGTAATCTAACCGTGTTTGGGATTATTAGAATTGTCATGAGATGCACTCTGGCTATAAGGTATAGTTTGGCTGAGGGGTACTTTTTAGTGGTGATACCATAACTAAAAAGTGTAAAATAAAAAACTTTTTATAAAAAAAAATACAATCGACTTCAATGAAAGAAACACCGACTTCCGAAATTAAAGTTATTTTGCACTTTTTAGTGTTTTTTTTACACTGAAGTTGGTTGTATTTTTTTTTATAAAAAGTTTCGTTTTTTCTTCCATTCTATTCTGTCAGCAGTTATGCTATCACTAACTCCCTTTTCTTACATATCACTCCGCACACAATCCATCCACCTTTTCTTTGGGCTTCTTCTCCCTGTCCAGTCATCCACATGTACATATATTCATAACTCTTTAAGTAACATCCCTTCATCCCTCCTCTTCGCATGACCATAACAAGACAAACAATTCCCTTTCAACTTTTCAGTCACTGGCGCCACTTCCAAAAACTTTCTCTAATGTGTTCATTTCTCACTTTATCCATTATCGTCACTTGCATCCATAAAACGATCTAAATCATTATTTACAGAATCTATTTCTGTTCATCAGCAAAAAGTAAGACATCATATTTATGGCGAATTTTTGCACGCGGCGTTTTGTTATTGTATTGGATCTTTTCAAGGCTGATTTGATCGTGCATGCCTTGCGTCTAAGAATATTTTTGCATCGTAAACGTATTTACAACTGTCTGAACTCTTTATTACGTCTTTGAAATTACAAAGTTCATCATATCTCACATAGATCACGCATCATTATATCTCTTCATCCATTCCTTTTTAGTGTTCCGTACCCAAAGGGTTAAAACGAGACCCTATTCCCATGTATCACTCCACTCTCTGTCTGTCACCAGTCTGTATCTCATCGACCATGATAGTTAGACAGTTGAAATCAAAGCTATAACAAGAAATCCTAAATACAGAATAAAATAAATACTTAGGTGTCCGACTCGCACTTGGCCGATTTTTTTTCTAAATCTTTCTTTTTCATCTCTTATTTCACAAGTATGCTAGAAAAGATTCTTTATAAATAAGCATCACCTATGTACCTTACCTATCTTTCTATTTCATTTTGCCTTTATTTTAGATGAGTGTGTAGTACTTACTTATATAAATTTTTAAATATAATAAATAAAAATTTTTTTTACAATTAAAGTAGGCATCACATTTTAGGCCAAATAGTGTTTTAGTTGGAAACTGATGTTACTAGGAAATTTATGAAATAATCATGCGCTTAGCTAAAATAGCATCATTTCATGAAATGGCCGGTCCAATCATGAAAATGATCAATTCTAAGATCTAGCCACGACATTTACATATTTTGAGTCATAGCACATCGATTTTTTGGAAACGTTCCTAATTGTAAAGCGTCGTCTTTCATACAATGTGAGACAGTTTCTTTTTTTAAAATCTCAATTGCAATACACTCACCTTTCTGAAGATCAGTATAATCTGTATTCGTACTTGAAAACATTCAAATTTAGGTTCAAATCTCATTTCGATGACAAATCAATTTCACAAACTTGTCAACATGTAGAGAAATCAGAGTTGTTATCGACATGAATTTAAATAAAACTGCCCCATAACTTCTAATAGGTATTAATATTAATATTAAAAGTTGATAACTGATAAGAATTGAAAAAATGTGCACTTTACACAGTTCACTCATTGAGAAATCACTGAATCTTGGTTGACAACTCAAAAAACATCCATCATCCATAATCATTTCAAAATGTTTTTTAATGTGTTGTAAATTCCAGAAAACGAATTCTATCGATATCGACAACCACTACAACACTATAACATCGAGGACCGTGTAATTTGGTGACACGAGACTGCCATCACATGTCCACGATTACATTGCAATGGACAAACAGACAGGATAGAACTCACAAACACTAACATAACATGACGCTTGAGTCCCTAAAAGGGGTAGTCAAAGATGTAAAGGGCCTATTACACCATTCGATATTCAGACAGTTTTAGTCTATGATTCGAAATATCGCGTAGTGTAATAAGAGTTAGACCGGTCTTACTCGGAACAAAAAATAAGACAGTCTGAATATCGTGTGCTGAATATCGCGTAGTGTAATAGGCCCTTAAGTATACAGCAGATGACTTACCATGATGTTTTAAATGTCAGTCGTGTGAGCGAGAAAGAAGGATGGAGCTATCTATACAGCCTATATAATTCCATCCCTTTACCTGTTCTTTTGACTAGCCTGTTGGTCTAGTGGTTAGTGGCCCTGACTGCTATGCCGGAGGTCGTGGGTTCGATTCCCACCCAGGACAAATGTTTGTGTGATGAGCACGATCATTTGTTGTGTCTGGGTGTAATTTATCTATAATACGTATGTATTTAGAAATATATAAGTATGTTTATCAGTTGTCTAGTACTCATAGCACAAGCTCTGCTTAGCTTGGGACTAGATGGCGTTGTGTGAAAGTTGTGGAATATTATTATTATTTCGTTTATTCATAATAATTATTTTTATACATTTATTTATCTCAGCACCCTAAAGTCGTGCGGAAGAAACGCCCGGGTGTCACCATTGTGTGGACCACCCGGAGGACACGGTGGAGCACACGGTGGAGGTGTGTCCCGCTTAGGCAGAGCAACGCCGTGTCCTCGTGGGGGCGATCGGCGGCGGCGATCTCTCGCGCCGGGACTTGGTACAGGCCATGGTCCGGAGCGAGGAGGCGGTCGCCTCCTTCTGCGAAGCAGTAATGCTAGCAAAGGAGGCGGCCGATCGCGTGAGGCAACGGTCCTCACGCCCCAATCGCCGCCGGGATTCCGATCCCGATTTCCGGCCATCGTAGGCGCAGGCTTGCGGACGGCGAGCAATGGATAGCTCGCCGTCTGACCGTCCGGTAACCGTCCGGACCGAGCCCAAGTCGTCGACGGCGCGTGCTGTTCCACGCGCGCCTCAAGGAGATGTCAGCAACTGTACGGGCCTAGCAGGGTCGAAGCCTACTGGGGCCAAGGGTCTGATTCTGAAAGGCAGACTCGGCCCTGGTACGAAAGGCAATGAAAGAACAGGAGTGGGTTTTTAGTCAGTAAAAGTCTGACACTATCTCTCGCCCCGCCCAAGGGCAGGGGATGTCATAAGATGATTTTCCCACCGAAAAAAAAAGCACCCTAAGGTCCTGGACCTTTGGAAGGCGTACGAGGAGCCGAAACCAACTCGCAGATGCCCTTTTAGACGATTTTAATGGAAAGTGGTATTATTATTATAGTTCAGTTTAGGTCATAAAATGGATCGCGTTAAGAGCTAATGGCAGGGCCTCTGTCCTAACTAACTGGGGCAGTCGCCCGGACCTGACGCAACACCCGTCTCGTCTGAAGGATCCTCCCTTTTCAACGGAGGATTATGGAACTTTACACGCCGTTCCACCTATATGCCTCTGAAATGGTGACCCTAGACTGAACGTTAGCACAGAATTCGTGCAGAGCTACTATGTAAGTGACGTCATCATCACTTTATCAAACTGACGAGCAGTTAGCCGGGGCATACACCCAGCATCTACGGCCTTCTTCTTCATCTTTTTGATACCACTGGCCTGGCACGCATCAAGAAGCATCAAGAACCATCGATCTCCGATCTCCGGAGGGGGAGTGATGTAGCGACATCTATGGCGTCACATATGAACTAATCCTGCATCGTGCAATTAAAGTTCTCCGCGCGATTTGAGCATATAGAACAGCCCGAAATCATCTATCGGGCAGTTGCCCACCAGACGTAACACCTGTCTTGTCGGAGAATCCTCCCTTTTCAACGGAGGTTTGCGGGACTTTATACTCTGTTCTGCTAACTTTAAATGATAATAAAACAACTTTGGAGGTAAAGTTGTTTTATTATCTTTTAAAGTTTTTTAGTTACCTAGTAGTTTTTTTTTTATAATATTGTTGAATGATATTTAAGTTTTATTATTTGTTTTAAATCACATAAATATTTTTTGGATTATTTTATATATAAGAATCGCAACATTGAATTTTAGTTGGTTTCTGCACACAAAAATTTTAGAATTTTTAATGTATATTTTCTGTTTTCAAGCGGCACTTATATGGGCGGCAGCTGAAAATCAGCGTCAGGTGATGGCCTTGTGTTACCTTTTGGCATTATGCTGAGCTGAGGAATTACTCAGTGTACGTTTTTTGTTTAATTTTAAGGTATTTCCGTTTTTGTAATGCAAATAAACGCAATTTTCTTTCTTTCTTATCTATCGTCAACGTGATGACGAATTCCTGCGTCCTTTATAATCAATATTTTTTGTTGCAAAATCGTCACAAGTTGCACCCATAATTTTTGTAGGTGGTTTTCTCTGTAGGTAAGAACTGAAAATCTGATAGCTTTCGTAATTTGGACTAGCTGACCCGACAGATGTCATTCTGTCATAAGCCCTTGGAATAAAAATTGACAGCTAACCTCAATATGGACCTGGGGGCTTTAGCATAATCTTATCAGCCTTTTAATGTTCCCACTGGTGGGATTCAGGCCTCCTTTCTCTAGGAGTGGGAATGGGCCGTAATCCACCACGCAGGCCTAGTGCGGGTTGGTGGATGTCACATGTCTTCGAATTTTTGGTTCTGGGACATGCCGGTTTCCTCTCGATGTTTTCCTTCACCGTTTTGAGAGCAGTGGTGATGAAATAAATTACACAAAGTTATGCGATTGGCTGGGTTTGATCCCGCGACCTACAACTCATAAGTCGGGGCTGTTACCACTTGGCCACCACTGCTCGAGGGCTGGGGACTTTACCATGATTTATTAAAATGTCAGTCGTGCAAGCAAGAAAGAGGGTGCGAGCAAGAATGGGGCTAATGGGAGGGATGCTATATCTACCCTCTATAAAGCTCCATTCCTTTCTCCAAACTGAACTGAGTTTGAGTTTGTGTTAGGGTCTCTGGTAGCTTTTTCACACAATTAGAATCAGAAACGTTTATTTCAAATAGACCAAATACAGGCACTTTCGAATTGTCAAAATGTCGGTCAGTCAAAAAAAAAAAAGTGAAGCTAAATTGCACGTTCCAAAGCGTAGATCTCTATGGAGAAGAACGTGCATGAAACTCCATGGACACTCTTTTAAATCATAATAAATATATATATAAGTTTATTTGAATTGTAAGTGACTGTGCTGTTGGTGTGCTTATTATAAATAAATTAATAAATCTTGGTTACATGTTTCTTGTCGCTTCTATTATGTGAGCACAATGTAGATAAGTAATAAAAAAAAACTTATAAAAAAATAGAAATTAAGTTAAGCCACTGGCAGCTAAGAGATGACCAGTCTTAACTGACGGCGCCCATTCACGAGCATGACGCATGCATCAGCCCCACTCAGGTCAACCATTTTGAAGGGAATCGAATGACCCAACAACACGTGCCACCATCAGCGAGACATTTGAGTGAGCATGACAAACTCTCAACAGCCATGCTCGTAATGACAAACAAGTTGTAACCTAATAAAAATGCTCCATGGTACTTCACATTCACAAAACTTGAAAAACAAAGTGCTTCTACATTATACAATGCTGTTGTTTCCAAATACAAAAAGTAATAAATTATCACAAGCTCTATTAAAATAAACAAATAAAATTTAAAAAAAA
Source organism: Mythimna impura (assembly GCA_905147345.3). Lineage (NCBI taxonomy): Eukaryota > Metazoa > Arthropoda > Insecta > Lepidoptera > Noctuidae > Mythimna > Mythimna impura. The sequence goes on along the minus strand of LR990368.1, from coordinate 5,931,187 downwards.
CCATTTCGAAAACAAAAATACAAAAAGGGCAGCCCCATTTCTTGTCCAGGCAATTACTGTACACTCCAGGTTGCCTGGAAAAGATCGCGGAATGCGATAAGACCGCCCATTGTATGTTGATGTGTTTTAGTTTTAGTTTCCTTTGGTATGATGGTGTACAATAAAGTATATAATAAATAAATAAATAATAAATAAAGGGCAAAAGGTATCTCTCACAATATTTATAAAAATATTACAAAAAAAAAATTGTAGGCTAAAGTGGCTGTGGAGCAGGACCGGCATTTAGCCAAGAATTTTTATCAAGGATATATCCTCCAATTTATAATATGCTTAGCGTGCGTTTAATGCATGTTTTAAATTTGGGCTCATTTAGTTGTAGAATTTCAAGTGGTATTTTATTATATAATTTTACGCAGTACCCCATAAAAGAACTATGTACTTTAATCAATCTGAATCGAAGTTGATCTAATTTGTTCCTATTCCTAGTATTAAAATTGTGCCTGTCACTTATCTTAGTAATAATAAAAAGATGAACATTTTTCCGAACATACATAGTGTTTTCATAAATGTATTGACAAGGGACCGTCATGATGTTTATTTCCTTAAATAGTTCCCTAAGAGAATCGCGCCTGCAAAGATTGTATATGGCTCTGATAGCTCTTTTCTGCAGAATAAAAATAGACTCAATGTCTACAGCCCGTCCCATAGCAAAATACCGTAAGACATGATACTATGAAAGTAACTAAAGTATACTAGTCCCTTAGATTTACAACAAGGCTGAAGGCGCATTCACTGCGTGTTTTGATGAACCGCGGGACTTTCCACCATGTGCCACATACCGCCCATAAGTGTAGGTAGAACCTATCAATTTGCTAGTTAATCGATCTAACTCATAACCTTGTGTTTACCAGTTGAGATTTTGTGCAGCTGTTCGTATTAGGTTTATGTAGGTAGGTTATTTTTTTCGAAGAATTGCCAAACTTAAGTGGCAATGGGCAGGGCACATTGCACACAGAACAGATGGCCGTTTGGGCTGAAAGGTTTTGGAATGGCGACCGCGTACCGGAAGACGCAGCGTTGGAAGGCCTCCCACAAGGTGGACCGATGACCTGGCCAGGGTCGCTGGAATTCAATGGAAGCGAGACGCACAGTCGTTGTGGCGACGCTTGGGGGAGGCCTATACCCAAATATAATGATTATGATGAGATATTTTATATATTAATTTAATTTTTTTTAGGGTTCCGTACCAAAGGGTAAAAACGGGGCCTTACTACTTAGACACCACTGTCCATCTGTCTGTAACTTATGAACCGTGATAGTTAGTCAGTTGAAATTTTCACAAATGATATATTTCTGTTGCTACTATAACAACAAATACTAAAAACAGAATAAAATAAAATGTGTAAAAAAAGTTGAATAGATAATGGTACGGAACTTTCCATGCGTCATAAGTCCAACTCGCACTTGGTCAGTTTATTTATTAATTTTAATAGCTTAAATTTTAATCCGTTACCTTTTGCGTTAGGGTGATTTTTTGAATAATCCCTCAGCAATATTAAACGTGCGAAACTCTGTATCTCTGTTATCCGACGGGATAATAGACGGGTGTTGTGTCCGGTCCGGACAACTGTTGATTTCGGACTGTCGCAAAATATGTTCTGATAGCGCAGAGAACTCTAAAACCGTGATGTTAAACTCCCTCGTGGTACTCGGGAGTTTATTATATAAATCTCTCATTGCGTTCGGGATTAAAACCTAATAACCTTCGTTTCGTTCGGAACTCAACATTCCGCTCGCGACTTTAGGACACTGCTTTATCCTCCAGGACATATTTAACCCCTAAAAAATGCATAGTCCCTGTGGGATAGGTGAAGATACTGAAAAAGGCTACCTAGCTACCTAGTTATTAAGCAAATGACAAATACAAATTATACTAAAGTTAAACGACCGTCTATCACCGCCCATATTTCTACATAGTTAAAACATACTATCCACTTTGTTTAATTGTATTAGAACTAGCTGCTACGGTCGGCTTCGCCTACGTGAAATTAGATAAGATGTATGAGAGTTTTTTTTTTTAGGTGGGAAAATCATCTAATGACAAATCCCGCTCTTGGGCGGAGCCGGAGATAGTGTCAGACTTTTACTGACTAAAAACCCATTCCTGTTCCTTTGTTGCCTTCGTCCCAGGGCCCCGGGTTTCGTTTTCACACTACCCATGGCCCTAGTAGGCTTCGACCCTGCTGGGCCCCTACGATTTGCTGACATCTCCATGAGGCGCGCGTGGAACAATACGCGCCGTCGACGACTTGGGCTCGGTCCGGACGGTTACCGGACGGTCGGACGGCGAGCAATGGGTAACCGTGGAGCCAACCGCAAGCCCGCGCCTACGGTGTCCGGAAATCGGGATCGGGACATCTCTCGGCGTTCCCACTCTCCCTGGTGACCAGGGTAGATGATGTGCCTGTCCGACAGGTACGCCTCGACCACACGACAGAGGTAGTCGGGGGTCCGGTGATACCGGAGTGCCCTCCTAATGCTACTCCAAGGCAGGGAGTTGAAGGCGTTAGCGATGTCCAAAGACACCGCCACGACACACCTGCCTTGGGCCACCGCATCCCCCGTCGTGAGAGCTCGCACGTGCATGATGGCGTCCACCGTAGAAGATGTATGAGAGTGGAAACAGCGAGAGATCTCGTGCGGTGATCCGCAGGGATGGGTACTAGGACCACCCTTGTGGAACATCGGGTACGACTACGTGCTCCTCCCCGACGGGGTCAGCGTGCTCTGTTATTCAGACGACACGCTGTTCCTGGCGCAGGGGGAGTTGCACCAGGCGGCGGTCGAACTAGCGACACGCAGGATTTCGACAGTCGTGGAGAGGATCCATCAGTTGGGACTGCTCACTCACTTATGGAACGCCGGTGTAGGCGCCGTCGCTGCGAAGGCGACCGGCGGCCAAGCTGAACGCATGCCAGAGTGTCATGGCCTTCCGGATGGTGCTGGGATACTGCACGGTCCCCCGCGAAGCGGCAAGCCTTCTTGCTGGACTGCCACCATGGGATCTGGAGGAAACATGGGCAAATCGCGCATGGAGATGCAACGCCGGGGCGTAGCTTCGCCATGCCGCGACAGCATGGCAAACGACAGTTTCGGCGGGATCTCATGGTGGATTGGTGACAGCGATTGGGGCACGCCATAATTTTGGCGGTAAGTCCCCTTTTTGGAAAGTGTATGGAAAGACGTCACGGCGTCCTCATCTTCCGCATGAAGCAAGTCCTCACCCGGTCATGGTAAATTCGGGAGGTTCCTGCACCGGGCGATCGGCGGCAATGACCTCTCGCGCCGGGCCCTGGTAGAGGCCATGATCCGGTGCGAGGAGGAATGGCAGGCGATCACCTCCTTCTACGAGGAAGTAATCTAGCATTACTAAGGAGGCGGTCGCACGAGTACGGAACGGACTTCCTCACGCCCCAGCCGCTGGGATCCCGACCCCGATATCCAGCAACCGTAGGCGTAGGCTTGCGGACGGCGAGCAATGGATAGCTCGCCGTCCGGCAATCCAGTAACCGTCCGGACCGAGTCCGAGTCCTCAACGGCGCGTAGTGTTCCACACGCGCCTCAAGAAGTGTCATCAAAACTGTAGAGGCATAGCAGAGTCGAAGCCTACTGGGGTCATGGATTGTGCGAAAGAGAACCCCAGGGTCCTGGAACAAAAGAAAAGAAGGAACATAAGAGTGGGTTTTAGTCAATAAAAATCTGACACGCTTTCCGCTCCACCTTAGAGCAAGAGAAGTAATTGGATGATTTCCCACCTTAAAAAAAGATAAAAAGTATCGTATCCAAGACATGGTCTATCCGTGCTTCATATATTTTGACTGGCCTGTTGGTCTAGTGGTTAGTGACCCTGACTGCTATGCCGGAGGTCGTGGATTCGATTCCCACCCAGGACAAATGTTTGTGTGATGAGCACAATCATTTGTTCTGTGTCTGGGTGTAATCTCTAATATATAAAATTCTCGTGTCACGGTGTTCGAACTTGAACTCCTCCGAAACGGCTCGACCGATTCTCATGAAATTTTGTGAGCATATTGAGTAGGTCTGAGAATCGGCCAACATCTATTTTTTTATTTTTTTTATTTATATTTTTTTTTTTTTATTTATATGGCAGAACAACGTTTGCCGGCTCAGCTAGTTTATCTATAATATGTATGTATTCAGATATATTTAAGTATGTTTATCAGTTGTCTAGTACTCATAACACAAGCTCTGCTTAACTTGGGACTAGACGTCGTTGTGTGATAGTTGTGTGAATATTGTATTGTATTGTATTGTATATTTCATTGAAAACCGTACAGCCGTTTGAGACGTAAGCCGTTTTAAAATTTCAAAATCAATTGGAAGTTCCGAACTTTAAGAAAATATGTTAATCGACCGTCTGTCTATCACCACCCATATTTCTACTCTACATAATTAAAAGACATTGTCCAATTTCTTTAATTACATTGGAAAGAGTAGGTACTTTATTATTAATCAATTAAGTTCAGTTCGATTTCAGTGCTTCAACTACAGACGCGTACGACAAGCTCTTTCTATGTTATACTAGCTGTCCCCCGCGGTATCACCCGCTCTTTTAGTACTATTCCGTTCTTTGACTCCTATGGGTCGTTGAGCGATGTTACATAAAGCCGTGTACGCACGTACGAACACGAATATAGAGAACACAAACATCAAACTTTTTTTTTCTTATTTCATATAAACCAGTGCTTGACTGCGATCCCACCTGATGGTAAGCAGCGATGCAATCATTGATGGTGAGGCGCACTAGTTTATTAAGAGCCTGTTCACTCTAGCCTTGAAGACACCTAAATTATAGTTGGACGGGAAGACCGCAGCAGGCAAATTGTTCCAGTCCTTCGATGTACGCGGTATAAACGACGAAGCGAAACGCTTAGTCCGGACCGTTGAAGTTTCAACAACGTAAGGGTGGATACTCGCCGTACGTCGGGTTGTCCGATGGTAGAAAGGAGATGGAGGAATCAAGTCATGCAATTCCCGCGCACACTCTCCAAAATGCAACCTGTAAAATACCGATAGGCTGGCTACCCTGCGCCTGTGCTCGAGGCTTTGTAGATTGGACTTAACCAAATCTGGATCCCCAATTAGCCTCTTCGCACGCCTTTCCACTGAGTCCAAAGCTGCTAGATGGCATTTTGCAGCACCAGCCCAAACTTGATGCGAACATAGTTCGAATCGAGTTCGCGCACAACAGTCGTGAACTCTCTTTATAGCCATGGCGGCGTCGTTGGAACTGGTCGATTGTGAAGTAGTGAAAAGTTTTTTGGTGTTCGCATTGATTCATGAAGAACACCGCCCATATAGAACATACTAATAGGATCGCCGCAAACATGTTTGACGAACAGAGTTATCGATGTTCGTTATTGGTACACACGTGCGAATCAAGTTGATGTGTATCATGCAACGCAATAAATTTGTTCGTACGTGCGTACACGGCTTATGAGGTTCCTTTTTCACTCGCCTATCGTTAACATCGAGCATGGTTTAAAACCTTGTTACTTCATTTAACGCAATCCAACGCGATGTTTGACGAAAAGGCAACGCGAAATAAGGGAGATAACGCCTGAACTCTGTTAGCATTCGGTAAATCCGTGATTTACTCGAATATTTCACAAAACTTGTTCCAGGAATTAAGTGTTTTTTTTTAGACCCTTAAAAAAATTATCGTCATTTAGAATGATTAAATTTGCAAGGCTTTTGAATTTTAAATTTTTGAGTAAATTATGAAGTGTCAAAGTTCATGCAAAATAGCAAATTTTCAGAGGTCTTTTTTGGATTATTTTCACACAAATTTAAACATTGATTTCAATAGAAGCCTAGATAATATCCACAAGATACTCTGTTTCCAAAATATCTAATGAACAATGTGCAAAAACGTCATAATCGCGTAAGAGCGGTTGTATGAAAAACAGTGAAAAGGTATGTCGAGTTGCATCCCCCTAATAGCGTCTAGCCTCTCTCGAAAAATGGGCTATTTTCCAATGTTAACTAGATCCTGAGATAAGCGCGTTCGAACAAATAAACAAACTCGTCAACTTTATAACATTTATGCAAGATAGGTAAGTATTTCTGAGGAATGTGAAAAAGGAAAGGTACTCGACAACTGTCGAGGACCTACAGCATTCATTGATGGAATGTGTCCAATATGAGTCTAGTAGAAATAATTTCACAATTCCTGAATTTAAACCGAACTGATGTTATGTTCCATACAATTCTATCTCAACCTGGTGTTTAAATAAAAAATACAAGTATATATTACTACTCGATCTTTATTTTATTTTTTATTCGATATAAACTAGATAATAGTTTATCTTGACTGCGATGCGACATTGACTGTGGAGCAGCGATGCAATCGTTGATGGTGAGGCGCACTAGTTTATTAAGAGCCTATTCACTCTAGCCTTGAAGGCACCTAAATTATAATGGGACGGGAAAACCGCAGCAGGAAAATTGTTCCAGTCCTTCGATCTGATAGAAATCGTACTGTCACTAACGTTAGAGCTATCGTAAACTAATCTACGGATAAATTATAGTAGTTTACACGTAGACAGAGTATTCTATGAACTGCTGGATGTCTTTCTTTGCATTTGCATTCGATTTTATTTGACTGGCCTGTTGGTCTTGTGGTTAGTGGCCCTGACTGCTATGCCGGAGGTCGTGGGTTCGATTTTCACCCAGGACAAATGTTTGTGTGATGAGCACAATGATTTGTTCTGTGTCTGGGTGTAATTTATCTAAAATATGTATGTATTTAGAAATATATAAGTATGTTTATCAGTTGTCTAGTACTCATAGCACAAGCTCTGCTTAGTTTGGGACTAGATGGCGTTGTGTGAAAGTTGTGGAATATTATTCATCATCATCATCATATCATTTCAGCCGAAAGACGTCCACTGCTGGACATAGGCCTCCCCCAAATGTCGCCACAATGATCGGTCCTGTGCGTCTCGCATCCATCGGATTCCCGCGATCCTCACCAGGTCATCGGTCCACCTTGTGGGAGGCCTTCCAACGCTGCGTCTTCCGGTACGCGGTCGCCATTCCAGAACCTTTCGGCCCCATCGACCATCTGTTCTGCGAGCAATGTGCCCTGCCCACTGCCACTTAAGTTTGGCGATTCTTCGGGCTATGTCTGTAACCTTGGTTCTCCTGCGGATATCTTCATTTCTGACGCGATCACGCAAGGAAACTCCGAGCATAGCCCTTTCCATTGCCCTTTGAGTGACTTTAAGTCTTCTGATGAGGCCCATTGTAAGCGACCACGTTTCGGAGCCATATGTCATCACTGGCAACACGCACTGGTCATAGACTTTCGTCTTGAGACACTGTGGTATATTGAACGAGAAGACACCGCGCAGCTTCCCGAACGCTGCCCAAAACTGCTGGAATATTATTATTATGATAAAAATATTTAAATTATAACAAAAAAAAAAAAATATCATATTCTTTGAAGATGAATTGCATTCAGAGGTGTCTCATAAGCAAATCCTAATATATTCCCTAAATTGCAAGATTTATTACAATCCTACGGAGTTCACAATAGCTTGAGTCTTCGACGGCGCGTAGTGTTCCACGCGCGCCTCAAAGAGATGTCAGGAAACCGTAGGGGCCCAGCAAGGCCGATGAGGGTACAGCCATGAGGAATTTCTGAAAAGAAAACCAATAGTTCTAGACCGCAAAGAGCAACTGAGTGAAAAAAGATGGATTTAAGCAGTAGGAGTCTGACACGCCCTCTTGCTCCACCCTTGAGCAAGAGAAGTCTTTGATTGCCGTAAATGTGTACGTTAGATCCTGCTGTTCAACCAAGAAACATGCCAAATTTCAGAACTCTGGGTCAACGGGAAGTACCCTATGAATTTTGATTCCCTTGAGAATGTCGAAACGTTTTTTGCGATATAAACGGCCGTATCTTTTTCGTTCGTTAACTTAAAAGTTTGATTTTTTCACAGCTTCAAGGGACCGCAGGCTTTAGTATATGGTTTTAATTTCAACTCGCTACTTTCACGCGTTCCCGAGATAAAGGGTCTTAACAGACAGACAGACAGACGGACCACAAAGGGTTCCGTTTATTCCATTTGAGGTACGGAACCCTAAAAACGCGTGGTTCCAGAGAAATAAATCAATGAAGTAAAGTCGCAGGAAAAAAGTAGAGCTTTGATAAAAATTTAATCAATTATAATTAGACCACAGAATTAGCCCATTCACTATTAATGTCCTACGAATATGACCTTCTTTCATACGTATCGTGTCCCTACCTACACAGTCATGAAATATTTAATACAAGGGCCGAAAAATAGACCGATGACTCACGGCTGTCACAAAAACTCAAACACAAAATATTTGTCCAAATTAAACCATTTATAGGTGTAAAGCAAGATTTTTTCGGATGAAGTTCAGTGTCTGTTTTAATTACCTATCTGCAAATTGAGTGAAGTTCAGCGGCTTGTTTTAATTATGATTATTTGAAAATTGAAAGAAATTTAGTGGCTGTTCAAATTATTTGCAATTTGAGTGAAGTTCAGCGGCTGTTTTAATTATTTGCAATTTGAGTGAAGTTCAGTGGCTGTTTAAATTATTTGCAAATTGAGAGAAGTTCAGTGGCTGTTTAAATTATTTGCAATTTGAGTAAAGTTCAGCGGCTGCTTAAATTATTTGCAATTTGAGTAAAGTTCAGGGGCTGGTTTAATTATTTGCAAATTGAGTGAAGTTCAGTGGCTGTTTAAATTATTTGCAATTTGAGTGAAGTTCAGCGGCTGGTTTATTTATTTGCAAATTGAGTGAAGTTGCGCCTGTTTAAATTATTGGCAAATTGAGTGAAGTTCAAGGGTTGTTTCAAATGATTCGCACATTGATTTCTAGTGGATGTTGTGTTGTAAAATTAATATGGTGTTTTAAATCAAGTATCAAAAACAACTAAACACAATGGACAGGAACCATTAGAACAGAGGCAATCACGGTAAAATGGGGCTGACATTTGTAACTCTCGCTGAGCTTGCCGAGAATATAATACTGCGAAAAATTTTGAATATTAGGTATGTCCTCATTTTAATGGAAAACAAAGTGACTGTATTCTATAAAAAAAAAGTTTACTCGAAAAAATTCCGTCATAAAAACTAAAGTTATTTTGATCCTTTTAGTGTTTTTTTTTAGTGAAGTCGGTTATTTTTTAGTAAAAAGTTTTTTATTTCACACTTTTTAGTTGCGATGTTCCGATACACTTATAAACAGACTGCCTATTTCTCATGCTAAACCCAAACACTGCTAGGTTACATTGTTCTATTATGAAGTTTCTGTATCTACCTTCCACCTTCCGACTCCATCATCAGTTTTCTCTATTGTCATTTCTTGACAATTCTAATAAGCCTAAACACGGCTAGGATACATTGACTTATTACGGAGTTCCTGTGCCTTACCTTCCGGCTCCATCATCAAATCAGTTCGATAGTATCTTATAGCCAAAGTGCATCTCATGACAATTCTAATAAGTCCAAACACGACTAGGTTGATTAATTACGGAGTTCCAGTGCCTACCTTCCGGCTCCATCATCATTATCAGATCACTTCGATGATACCATTTTCAACGTAACTATTCGGAACCATTCATTTATTTGTATTGTCATAGTCGCTTAACTATCTTCATTGTGATATCTATGTGAGTATGAGATTCCGTTGACCATTTCTGGTCTTCTTCATCAGTTCCACTTCATCAAATGTTACTTTTTGATTTCTCGATGAGAATACCAAAATCACTATATAGTTGCCTACAATATTTGAGGAGTTCCCTCTATTCCTAATAGATCCCATCATCAGAACTGGATTTTGAAAAAAATGGGACTAATCTGGATGGATATACTTCCAGATTAGTCCGAGTCCATCGAGGATCACTACGCGCTGTTGACGACTGGCCTCGGTCCGTTTAATTACCGAACAGCCGGACGGCGAGCTACCCAGTGCTCGACGTCCGCAAGCCCGCGTCTACCGTGGCTGGTAGTCGGGGTCGGAATTACGGCGGCTAGGGCGTGAGGACCTTCGTTCCCTCACGCGTGCAGCCTCCTCCTTCGCTAGCATTACTGCTTCGCAGAAGGAGGCGACCGCCTGCCATTCCTCCTCGCTCTGGACCATAGCCTCAACCAGGGCCCGACGCGAAAGGTCGCTGCCGCTTATTGTCTCCACGAGGACACGGCGGTGCTCCGCCCAAGCGGGGCACACCTCCACCGTATGCTCCACCGTGTCCTCTGGGTGGTCCGTACAATGATGACACCCGGGCGTTGCTTCCGCCTGAATCCGATGCAGGAACGTCCCGAACTTGCCATGTCCGGTGAGGACGCCATGTTGTCGCTCCAGCCACTCCTCAAAGAGGGGACTTACCGCCATAAAACCATCTGTACAGGCTGCCCCTCACACCAATGTCTAACAGTTTGCGCATTAGAAGCGCATGATCTATTCGACCAAAGCCCTTGCTGTAGTCAGTGTATATAACGTCGACCTGAGACCGCTTAGACATATACTCAGATTAGAAGTCACTACAGACCACGAGATTAGAGATGGTGGAGCGACCTTTTAAAAATCCATGCTGATGTTCGGAGAAACTTAACTTAAGTGCAGAGGAAAGTTGTACGTGCACGATTTTCTCCATAATATTAGCGAACACGCAGAGTTTTATGATCGGTCTTTAGTTAACAACGTTGTCCTTAGGTCCTTTTTTATGAATCGGCGTTATATTCGCCGACTTCCAGATAGTAGGCACCACTCCCAAGTCGAATGACCGTTTAAACAATAATATTCATAGAATGGACAGACACTTGGCACATCTGGCTATAAAAATAGGCGAAATATTATCGGGACCAGCGGATTTGTTCATATCAATTTGCTTTAACAACCGAAATACCTCCTCCTCTCGCACATCGATAGAGCTAATGTCTGATATAAGACCAGTAGACTGATCGAGTTGATCCATTCTCGCAGTGCCTAAGAAATCATTCGCGTCACGCTGCTCTTGAAAGTTCGAAAGGAAGTACCTGTTACCAAACATATTACAGATTTCTTCCCCATTGCCATACTACACTTCATTAAATTTAAACACTGATGGGTAACAGTTGGTTTGTTGTTTGGATTTAACTAACATATTGCCAAAAAGCTCTAGGATTTTTAGAAATGGCTAACTCGATATCGTTATCGATAGATAACATCGCACATTTTCTTCTCCAGATGTTTAGCCCGTTGACGTAAGGTAACAAAAGATTGATAGTCTGAGAGATTACCATAAGTTTTAAATTTTGATTTTTCTTTATGTATGTAAGAGGACTACTATCCTTATAAAAACTACAGAAATCTATTTGTCTATATATATAAAAAGGGAAACTGACTGACTGACATATCAACGCACAGCCGAAACTGTTAGGACTAGGAGCGTGAAATTTTGCACAAAGCTTCCTTTTATGACGTAGGCGAGCACTAAGAGAGGATTTCCCAAAATTCACCCCCTAAGGGGATGAAAAGGGGGTCCAAATTTTGTATGGAGAAACCTACTTTCATGCGGGCGAAGCCGCTGGCAAAAGCTAGTGTTAAATGAAAAGAGATGACGTCGACCATGAAAAGAGATGACGTCGACTATGAAAAGAGATGACGTCAAGTATGAAAAGAGATGACGTCGACCATGAAAAGAGATGACGTTGACTATGAAAAGAGATGACGTCGACTATGAAAAGAGATGACGTCAAGTATGAAAAGAGATGACGTCGACTATGAAAAGAGATGACGTCGACCATGAAAAGAGATGACGTCGACTATGAAAAGAGATGACGTCAAGTATGAAAAGAGATGACGTCGACTATGAAAAGAGATGACGTCGACCATGAAAAGAGATGACGTCGACTATGAAAAGAGATGACGTCAAGTATGAAAAGAGATGACGTCGACCATGAAAAGAGATGACGTTGACTATGAAAGAGATGACGTGGACTATGAAAAGAGATGACATCAACTATGAAAAGAGATGACGTCGAATATGACTGTAGCCTCATAGTAGGTTGTGTTCATTAAATAATTTGTTAGTAACTACGAATTGGTTACAACTGTGTATCGATTTGGTATCTCCTATATAATTGGGTTATAGAGGTCAGCTTGCTGTAGGAGCGTGGGATGAATGTACCTACCACAGTCACAGTTATAATAGATTTGTCACCGGGGGGTTGAGGGAGGGAAGATTTTTATTATTTTTAGGCTTCTGTACCTCAAAAGGAAAAAACGGAACCCTTATAGGATTACTTTGTTGTCCGTCTGTCTGTCTGTCAAGACCCTTTGTTTCGGGAACGCGTGGAGATATCGAGTTGAAATAAAAACAACAAACTCAGGTTTTCGGTCCCTTGAAGCTGTGAAAAAATCAAACTTCTGAGTTAACGAAAAAAAAGATACGGCTGTTTATGTCGCAAAAAACGTATACTTCGACACTCTCAAGGGAATCAAAATTCATAGGGTACTTCCCGTTGCACTTCCGACGTCTGGCTCCCAAACTAAATCGGACTGGGGCTGCCCTCGGGTGGCTCCTGCCCAACCTTGGGGGTCCAGACGCCTCCTGCCGGAGGCTCTACGCGGGAGTCGTTCGGTCCATGGCCCTTTATGGCGCACCGATATGGGCGCCGGCGCGCGGCGCTGCGGAAGCAGCCGGCGGCCCGGCTGAACGCATGCCAGAGGGTCATGGCCATACGGATGGTGCGAGGATACCGGACGATTTCCCGCGAAGCGGCGAGCCTCCTTACTTGCCAGCCACCATCGGATCTGGAAGCAACAGGCCTTGCTCACATGCACGATCTGCGCATGGAGATGCAACGCCGGGGCGAAACTCCGCTGCCGCGACAAGTCGCAGCATGGCGGACAGAGCTCCGGCGGGTTTTCATGGAGAAATGGCCATGGCGACCCAGTGCTGGACACGCCACAATTATGGCGGTAAGCCCCCTCTTTGAGGCGTGGCTGGTTGGAAGGACCTCACGACGTCCTCACCTTCCGCATGACACAGGTTCTCACCGAACACGGGAAGTTCGGGAAGTTCCTGCACCGGATTCGTGCGGAAGCGACGCCTGGGTGTCGCCACTGTGTGGACCGCCCGGAGGACACGGTGGAGCACACGGTGGAGGTGTGCCCCGCTTGGGAAGAGCAACGCCGTGTCCTCGTGGGGGCAATCGGCGGCGGCGATCTCTCGCGCCGGGCCTTGGTACAGGCCATGGTCCGGAGCGAGGAGGAGTGGCAGGCGGTCGCCTCCTTCTGCGAAGCAGTAATGCTAGCAAAGGAGGCAGCCGATCGCGTGAGGCAACGGCAACGGTCCTCACGCCTCAACCGCCGCCGGGATTCCGATCCCGATTTCCGGCCACCGTAGGCGCGGGCTTGCGAACGGCGGGCAATGGGTGGCCCGCCGTCCGACCGTCCGGTAACCGTCCGGACCGAGCCCAAGTCGTCAACGGCGCGTATTGTTCCACGCGCGCCTCAGGGAGATGTCAGCAAATAGTAGGGGCCTAGCAGGGTCGAAGCCTACTGGGGCCATGGGTAGTGTGAAAACGAAACCCGGGCCCTGGGACGAAGGCAACGAAGGAACAGGAGTGGGTTTTTAGTCAGTAAAAGTCTGACACTATCTGGCGCTCCGCCCAATAGCGGGATTTGTCATAAGATGATTTTCCCACCTATAAAAAAAGGGTACTTCCCGTTGACCTAGAATGCTGAAATTTGGGATGAAGCAAGATTTGATAGCACAAGTATAGGCAAAAATCTGAAAACTGTAAATTTAGGTACGTCACAAAAATAACTTTTTTTGCGATTCGGTAAGTTTGTACGGAACCCTCAGTGCGCGAGTCCGACTCGCACTTGCCTGGGTTTTTTATTATTAATAGGCTCGCGTTTAACACATCAAGCGATGATGTGGTCAACGCGAAAAAAGAGAGATAACGCCTGAAAACTCAGTCAGTATTGTTCCTGGTAATACGTGTTTTTTTGTCAAACCTTAAAATTTTTTGAAAAAAAAAAATTGTCATTCAGAATCTTGATAAAATTTGCTAGACTCCTATTGTTAGGTATACTTTCTTGATTTTTTAAATTTTTGAGTAAATTATGAAGTGTCAAAGTTCATGCAAAATAGCAGATTTAATAGGTCTTAACTGGATTAGTTTTACACAAATTTATCACGACACTTCTTTGATTTTTAAGATAAATAGAAGGACTAATAATCTTGACGACGAAAATAACGCACTACTGCAGGTCCAAAACTGGTTCACTGCTAATAATCTAGTTTTAAACGGGAAAAAAACTAAATGCATAAGATTTTCCTTACCGAATGTTAAAAGTAGTGATTGTGACGTAATACTAAACGATGAAAAACTAGAATTTGTCGACAAAACTGTTTTCCTGGGGATAACGCTTGACTCAAGGCTACAATGGGGTCCTCATTTAACATCTCTTGCAGGACGGCTTAGCTCAGCTGCATATGCTGTTAGAAAAATCCGCCAATTTACGGATGTTGATACCGCTAGACTAGTCTATTTTAGTTATTTTCATAGTATCATGTCATACGGTATCTTACTATGGGGACGGGCTGCAGACATCGACTCAATTTTTATTCTACAGAAAAGAGCTATCAGAGCTATTTACAGTCTCCGCCGGTGCGATTCTCTAAGGGAACTGTTTAAGGATATTAACATCATGACGGTGCCTTGTCAATATATCTATGAAAACATCATGTACGTTAGAAAAAATCTTCATCTTTTTAGCAAAAGAGGCGATAGACATAATTATGTTACAAGAAATAGGGACCAATTAGTTCAACCAGGTTTCAGACTGGCTAAAGTGGCCTCTTCTTTCATGGGGTACTGTTTGAAATGTTATAATAAAATACCTCCACAAATATTAGAACTCAATGAAACGAAATTTAAATCTTGTATTAAACGCACAGTATGCAGGCAAGCATATTATAAGTTGGAGGATTATATTCAAGATAAAAATGCTTGGCTCAATGCTGGTCCAGCTCCACTACCACCGGGGGTACAAATTGATTAGTTTTGAAACTATTATTACTATTCTTTAATGTTTTTTTTTTTGGATTTGTTAAATTTGTAAAGTATTATTGTAGTTAATTATTATTGTATTTAGTATTGTATAATGTAGAAGCATTTTTTTTCAAACTTTGTAAATGTGAGTACCATGGAGCTATTTTATGGTTTTTGGGTTACTATTGGATTTGTTTGACATAAATGAGCATGGCAGTTGAGAGTTTGTCATGCTCACTCAAATGTCTCACTGATGGTGGCGCGTGTGTTGGATCATTCGGTTCCCTTCAAAATGGTTGAGCTGAGTGGTGCTAATATTCGCGTCAGGTCCGTGAACGGGCGCTGTCAGTTGAGACTGGTCATCTCTTAGCTGCCAGTTGCTATTTTAATATCTATATTTAGTTTTTATTTTTACATTATTGACATTGTTCTCACATGATAGCGACAAGAAACATGTAACAGAAATATTTGTAATTGCAAAACATGATTGAAAAGAGTGTCCATGGAGTTTCTTGCACATTCTTCTCCATAGAGATCTACGCTTTGGAATGTGCAATTAGCATCATTTTTTTTTTCTGACTGACTGACTTCTTGACATTTCAAAAGTGCCTGTAAATGGTTTATTTGAAATAAATGCTTTTGAATCTTTGAATCTTGAATCTTATAAATTGATTTCAATAGAAACCTAGATAATATCCACTAGATACTGTGTTTCCAAAATATCTAATGAAAAATGTGTAATAACGTCATAATCGCGTAAGAGCGGTTGTATGAAAAACAGTGAAAATGTATGTCGAGTTGTATCCTCTTAACGGAATTAAATTGTGCAATTCCGATGCCCACTCTCTGAAATGACTTTGAAGTTTTGACTCGACGAGTGCATCATTGCCGATAATCTTCTTGGCTCTCTTCTTAATCGACTCTATCGCATCAACCTGGTATTTGGCAGATCCGTCCCAAAGATGACAGCAGTACTCCATGCACAATCGAACTTAAGCTTAACAAAAGTCCAGCTGCTATTCCGGCATGAAACACGGTCTCACTTTTGATTTTTGGCAGCCATTTGAGCTTTTGTCTCAAAGAATGAAGCCGTAACTGAAGATAGACGTCAACGTTACCTCAAAAAATCCAAGATGGTCAATTATCAGCACAGTTACACCTCGGAAGATGGAGCCTGGTGGAACCGGCTCTGTTTGGCGGATTTGTTATTTTATTTATTAAAACATTCAACACAAAGGTACAAAGGCGGACTTAATACCTTAGGGGTCTGAATTTACCTATGGCTGATGGTGGGACGAATCGATAGTGTATGTCAAGATCGTTAACGATTTAACTAGACAAACATCGAGGGCGTGGAGGTTGAATATGTCCATGAGTAGGTAGGTACATATAATATACCTCGGCCAGATAGTCTCTTTCCAGGCGAGGCAAGATAAAGAAGTTGCAAGACGCACCGAGAACGCCTGGAAGAGCTATTACCTGATGAAAGGATCACTTCTACTTTCCCTTAAAAGGAAACTCATGGACATGTGCATCCTTCCCACCCTCACCTACAGAGCGTAAACGTGGTCATTAACGAAATGTCAAAAGTTCGCACACGTCTGCCAGCGAGCAATGGAACGAAGTATTCTCGGAGTAAAAAGAACTGATCATATAAGGAACAGTATACTTCGTTCCAAAACACAAATCGCAGACGTAGGTAACTCAGCCGTCAAATTAAAATGGAACTGGGCCGGTCACATCAGACGCATGTCGCAACAAAATTGGGAGAAGGCAACCACTGACTGGATTCCGAACAGCAGGAGCCGGCGACGCGGTAGGCCTAGAAGGAGATGGCGTGACGATTTGGACTCCTACCTTAAGGATTGGCCAGAAGTAGCTAAGGACAGAAAAGAATGGAATAACGGAAGGGAGGCCTTTGCCCTGCAGTGGAACACAACGGGCTTATAATAAAAAAACACAATCGATTCGTCGCTACGATCGTTCTGGGGCCTTTAACAACTAAATGTTCATTTCACTCTGTAATATTTTCCTGTCCCATAAGTACTTTACCTATTACTTTATCTCTTTTTTTGAGGTTGGGATTTGTCTTCAAATAACTTCTCCCGCTCTGGGTGGAGCGAGAAGCAATGTCAGATTTTCACTGACTAAAACCCACAGGCTGTTTCTTCAACTTTGCCTTTTGCATACTAGAGCCGCGGTGATTCTTTCGTCGAACAAACCCGCCCGTTCTAATATAGTATGGCCTGGTAAAAAAAAAGTTTATATACCTACGTGCTTAGTTAATTTTCCAAGTAAAAGTAGAAATTGTTCAGAAATAAATTAAATCAACCATTATTAACTCAAATGCCCATAATTAGCGTAGGTATGATGGACGATGGCGATCGATTTCTGTTGATATTTTATAAATATGAACAGAAATCGATCGCCATCGTCCATTTGGTAAGGTACGCACTGAGCTGTTAATTAAAGTTATTTATAGTATTAAAGTTATAAAAAGCAGGTGCACTTTGGTAGAAGCAGTTTTTATCGATGAATCATCATCATCTTCCTGCCCTTGTCCCGTGTTATTTGGGGTCGGCGCAACATGTTTTTTTCTTCCATTCTGCCCTGTCACTCGTCATACTATCACTAACTTCCTTTTCTTTCATATCACTCTTCACACAATCCATCCATCTTTTCTTTGGTCTCCCTCTCCCTCTCCATCCATCCACATGTAAACTCATAACTCTTTTAGTAACATGCGTTTCATCCCTCCTCTTCACATGACCATACCAAGACAAACGATTCCCTTTCAACTTTTCAGTCACTGGCGCCACTTTCAAACTTCCAAGTTTTTATCGATGAATAAGATAATTAAAATAGAATTATGATATTTTGCTTAAAGAATGGTAGTCCTATAGAAGTATGCGGAGCAGAGTGGAAAGTCCTGAAACCTAGAAAAGGGAAGATCTTTCAACCAGTAGGGTAGGTACATACTATGCCTGGGTCGATATAGCCAAAAGGTTCTGGAGTGCCGACTTCGGACCAAAATATGCATCGTTGGAAGGCCTTTCACCGATCATCTATTTATGCTATAATAACCGGTCAGAATAGAGCCTATTGCTATTTTTGCATGCAGCGTGTAAAGGAACATCATAATCTAATCTGTTTGGTACCCCAAATTCTATGTGTTTCATTCATACATTTTTGTAAGAGAGTATAAATTAATAGGCTTTACTAATCATTGGTCAATATTCTCTTTATAAAGAGCCGAAACAAAACGTACCAATCCGGAGAGACCAATAAATAATACGTTAAATAATTCGGTCAACATTGATCGCATTTGAAATCTTACCGAAATGCTTTTCCTAAATGGGAGAATGCTAGAACACGGTTACAACATTCAATAAAACATATATTGAAATTATTCACTGCAACACTTGTCGGTCAAAAGACGTTTGATAAAAACTAGGACTTCATAAAAAAGTAAACTGATGTACCAATTGTCACTGTTAAGAGTTTTTGGCGGGATTTCTTCGAGTGAAGTTCAGTGACTGTTTTAATTATTCGCAAATTGATTCCTAGTGGATATTGTGATGTAAAATTGGTGTTGTTTTGTATCCCAAGTGTCTGCGCAACTGGAATAATATGTGGAATCATTGAAATAGGCGCGGTCTCGGTAAAATGGAGCTGAGAATTTTATTGTAGTTTTAGCTACCTCAGCGAAGTTTGCTGAGAAGACTGAATCGATACATTTGCTGCCAAATACTTCAAAAAACATTAGAATGTGTTACACCTGCATTCTAATGTAAAACAAAAAGAAACAAAAACTGATGACTAGGCAGCATGGTCTCTGACCTTAGCCTGTTCCACAAGGAACGAAAAAAAAAAAAAAAATGTCACTGTCAAATGTCAAAATAGTGAAGTGAATGTCAATGTCAACTTTGAAGTTTTGAACTTCAAAAACTTTTTGTTATTGTTGTGTGTGTTGCTGTCTGATTCATTTTCATAAATATTTTATTAATTAATTGATAATTTTTCTAGTTTTCTAACGACAATGCCGCCAAAAAAGAAAACTGCGGATATCACTCCTAGAGAAGAGTTGTTAAAGTTAGACAAACAAGTAAATACGTTCCGATATAAAAATATAGTAAGACGTACTTAGCCTCTTATAATTGCACAATATACTATTAAATTTACAGGATCTTATTGCGAGAATAACGCAGCTCGAAGCACATAATTTACAGCTGAGAAATATTATAAGCAAGAACTTATCAGAGAATTGCGATAATAAAAAAGTTAAAGAAAACAAAAAGCAGCTGGATTTTAGCAAGTAAGTAACTTTCAAATTCTTTTTTCGCAACTTTGGGTTAAATTTTGTACGTAATGGTACTTACGTCGGTTACCTTTCGGCGTACGGAAATATCTTTATATATTATTAAAAAGCAAAGTCCCCCACTCTGTCTGTGATTTATATCCTGTAAATACTCCAACAACCTACAAAAATAAATAGTTTTCAACTCTTTAAGGTTGACTGATAGAGAACACCCTTAAAAAAATTATCGATTCCCAGATGCCACTTCCGACGCGTCTTACTGCGTATCCTCTACTTTGGTTGGGACTACAACGGTCTAGCTGTGCAAGAAGACACCAATCAGACAATCGAGCACCATCTCTTTCACGCTCTGACCAAATCATGTTTGATACAAAGTAGAGAAACATCAAACTACCATCGCTGTGGACGAACCGATAAAGGTGTCAGTTCTTTTGGACAGGTATGTTGAAAATTAATCTGATTATTCCCTAGTCCCTTTCCAACAATGTCGGAGTTGGCTTGCAGTCTGAATACCAGTATTTTACATAGAGCCATTGCCTATCCCACATCCACAACCTACCTGAGTAAGACTATAACCATTGGCAAGATGCACTATAGTTGAGTGTCATAGGGTCTTATCCAACTAGTGCGATTCACCATCAACAATTGCATCATTGCTTACAATCAAGTGGGATTGCAGTCAAGCACTAGATAATAAATTTAAAAAAAAAAACTGCAGACCCAAGTTGGTTGCTGCACAAACAATCAGGTCAAATGATGCTTCCTCGACCCATCTCAAATACAGTGCCTGTGTGGAGCCCCTTTACAGGACATTTTTCTACCAGGTGTGCTGGATTTATACAGGGCTATTGGTTATTTTTTTATTGGTATAGGTTGCTAGATACTGTTTAAGGAATTAATTATTATTATTAAAGCTTTATTAACAAGAGAAATAGAAGTATCATAGACTTTGTTTACTTCTGGTAAAGTGAAGCGTTCCTACTACATAGGAGTAAATCGGCAGGTAAAAGCTACACATATTAGAATGGTGGTTATTTCATGTTAAGTTTTGATATTCAGCTGCATCATCACAAACGATTGCGGTTAACTAAAACTCACCTGTGTTTCTTCAATTGCCCTTTGCTTCCCAGGGCCGCAGTATTTCTCCCGAACAATTCCCCAGCCCTGAATTGCTATAGGGTTGAAATTCGTTTTTCACAGGTAATTTCTATATCATTACGAAGTAAATTCCCGCCATCTCAGCAGTTCTCTCAACAATCCATTGATAATGAGATGCCATATTGTAGAATATTGAACAGGCTGCTGCCGAAAGATATTAAAGCGGTTGCCTGGATCCCTATTCCTGAAGATATGCCAGAGTACAGCGCAAGGTATGATCATGTAACTGTTTCTTTTGTTGATAAACTCTCGCTTGGCCACTAACTTACCTGGTGGAAAGCGACGATATGGTCGACGATGGAGCTATTATACTTGCGTAGAAGTAACCTATTCACTCTTGACTTAAAGACCCCTAGGTTGTAGCTATCAGGAAACACAGACTACGGCAGGGAATTCCACAACTAGTTATTTCCATAACTTAACTCTGTCAAGTCCTTTCAATCGGGCCACCAGACGTACTGCAATGCGCCACTGGTACATGGTGGACTCCTTGTCGTTTTCCCCACGAGGGTACCCCGAAGTTACCCCGAGTAACCTATTCAGGTTACTTCCAGGCAAGTGTGCTCTAGCGTCGACCACATCATCGCTTACCATCATTGTACACTGCACACTGAATAAGCACCTCCACACAATAGGCATCGCAGACAGTCCTCTGTGCAGATCATGCTTGGAGGAGGAGGAGACAATTGCGCATGTGCTCTTTGACTGCACAGGTGTCACTGTTACACGCATACGAACCTTAGGATCCCTGAATTCCCTTACAGACGCTCTGAAAAACCAGAGAGGCCTAATCAGTTTTTGGAGAGAGGTGGGCTGGTTCGAATAAGCCCACCTAAGGTTTTGGCCGCCATGGCCTACGCATAATGGTCACTAAGTGCGGAAACCAGACTCAAACATAACACAACATAACGATCAATTGAGATAGTGGTCAAGCGCAGACAAATCAATAAAAATAATATTAATACACACAAATATTGTTTTCAGATTTGACTGCAAGAAACGGACATACAAATACTACTTCCCTCGTTCATCGTTAGACATTCAGGCTATGCGCTCAGCGTGTGCCCGCCTCGTGGGGTCAAATGACTATCGAAATCTGTGTAAAATGGACGTTGGCAATGGGGTCGTCAAATTTCATAGAGAAATACTTAGCGCAGATGTGTTGCCAGTCAATTGTCAGGATAGTGAATTACGTAAGTTTATTTTGAGAAGTTATGAGGTAAATGACGACGAACAATGGGTAGCTCGCCGTCCGGACCGAGCCCAGATCGTCGACGGCGCGTATTGTTCCACATACGCTTCAAAAAGATGTCAGCAAAAAAAGGAAAACCTTGATCTCACAACATAATTTTTCTGACATTTCTTCTTGACCCAGGCTTGGTTAGGACCAAGCCGTCCGGTAAGGACCGGATGACCAGACGACGAACTACCCATGCCTCGCCGTCCGCAAACCCGCGCTTACGGTGGCTGGTAATCGTCCTGCGACTCCCGACGCTGGGGGCGTCTCCGGCGGAGGGCGGGGCGTGAGGCTTGTCTCTGCCTCACGGTTTTGGTCGCTTCCTTATCTTCAACTAGCTTCTGCCAGCGGCTTCGCCCGCATGAAAATAGATTTCTCCATACAAACTTAGAACCCCCGTTTCATCCCGTTTGGAGGTGAATTTTGGAAAACCCTCTCAGTGCTCGCCTACGTCATAAGAGGAAGCTTTGTGCAAAATTTCACGTTCCTAATCCCAGTAGTTTTGGCTGTGCGTTGATATGTCAGTCAGTCAGTTTCTCCTTTTATATATATAGATATATCTGTGATCGGATTGTGATTGTCCCCTCCGAGAGCAGCCATTGTGTGACTACTTCTGTTCACTTGGGTTAGTTAAAAGAAAGTCGTGTTAGTTACACTATTTATAACTCAAGAACGGCTGAACCGATTTGGCTGAAAGTTGGTGGGGAGGTAGCTTAAAACCAGGAGACGGACATAGGATACTTTTTTTTTTAAGTAGGGTAGAGTTGGGTAGAGTAGGGTAAAGTAGGGTAGAGTAAGGTAGAGTAGGATAGAGTTGGGTAGAGTAGGATAGAGTAAGGTAGAGTAGGGTAGAGTAAGGTAGAGTAGGATAGAGTTGGGTAGAGTAGGATATAGTAGTCAGTTGACGGGAGCGAAGCCGCGGGCAAAAGCTAGTTAAATATATTTTTTTAGTTTGTAAGTTTCTACTGTACAACGCCTTGGACATCCTCCGTAACGTTGTACAAGTGCTTGTAAATAAATAACTAAATACATACATAGTTATAAATACAATTACACCCAGACACTGAACAAAATTAAAAGAAAATTAAAAGCAAAAGTATTCTATTCTTTCCTATTCTACATTATCGTGCTCATCACACAAACATTTGTCTTGGGTAGGAATCGAACTCACGACCTCCGGCATAGCAGTGAGGGCCACTAACCATAAGACCAACAGGCCAGTCGAATTGTGTGTTAAAAAGTAGATAAACCTGTTCTTCACTTTCTTTCAGCCACTTCAATGTACTACCTTCTGATAGAAGGTAACGCATTTCTCTGGCACCAGATCCGCTGCATCATGGGGGTGCTCCTCCTCATCGGAGAGGGGAAAGAGACGCCTGAAGTCATCAGCAAGCTCCTAGATGTCGAGAAACATCCCAGGTCTGGTAATAGGGTACATAGAATACTAAAAAATCAATTTGGTTCGTCACGTAGATTATAATAGGGAATATGCATAAAGAATTGGTTAACTAACCTGTTTATCAATAATTATACAAAAAAAGAATACATATTGTTTAAACAATATTAAAGTTGGTAGAAAAGCAAACAAGATTTGATTTGAGAAGTTGCATTTTGGAGAGTGTGCGCAGGAATTGCGTGACTTAATTCCGCCATCTGATTTCTACCATCGGACAACCCGACGTACGGCTAGTATCCACCCTTACGTTATTGAAACCTCTACGGTCCGGACAAAGCGTTTTGCCTCGTCGTTCATACCGCGTACATCGAAGGACTGGAACAATTTGCCTGTTGAGGTCTTCCCATCCGATTATAATTTGGGTGTCTTCAAGGCTAGAGTGAACAGGCTCTTAATAAACTAGTGCGCCTCATCATCAACGATTGCATCACTGCTTACCATCAGGTGGGATCGCAGTCAAGCACTAGTTTATAACAAATAAAAAATTAGATATAACAATTTTAAACAAATATATCTGTCTCTTTCTCGCCAAGACGCCGTTTTCGTCTTTGATGTCAAAGACCATGTCGAACTTCTCTTTCATAATAGCGGTTTTGAAGCTTTATAACTTCGTTATTGATAAAGATATATTTTTGTTTACCGGAGCTAAAAATTATTTAAATAAAAAAAATTGTACGCGTGTCCAATATTTTTTGATTATTATCTAACTGATGAATTTAATCGATTTTTTTTTATCCATAATTATCCCTATTTGAACTATTTCCTTTGAGTTTTTCATTCCACAGTACATACGATACGTACAAACCTTCGCATTTATAATAATAGTGTTTAAAAATTTAAACAAACTCGGTTTTAGTGTTTAAAAGCCAATGAAAACTTGGCATGATTTACTTTTTTCTTTTCGTCAGAAATGAAACCTAGGTTATATGTTAGAGGACAATACGAGGAATCAATAGCAAAAAGAACCAGGACTTTAAACCGTAACCCAACGAAGATACCTATAGAAGCATTGCTAGTATATTTTTGTCAGGCGTTACCTATTTTCCTTATATTATAATGAAATGGAAATATAATACTTAATATTTTGAGGTTTTGTGTTGATAAAATATTTTAAGTTGGTCATTACTGTTATATTATTTTAGCACTCGCAGTTTTTCATCACTAAAACTAGTAAAAAAAAATAAGTGATAAACGAGTCGAAAAGACACGCGTTACTGTTGCGATAGTGATTGACACTATTGCGATAGTGATTGACACTATTTAATGCGTACCCACCATAAACACATAAGATGATTTTCTCACCAAAAAGAAAAATTTACTAAATAGTCTCTAACTTCGTTTGGTTATGATTGGTAGACATAATTCTTTTTGCTATTGATTTCTCATACAGTCCTTTAAGATATGGCCTTTGGCGAAAAGAAAAAAAATATATGCCGGCAATGTATGGCAAAAGTTTCATTCCCCTTTCGTGCTTTATTTTCAGGAAACCTCAATACAACATGGCGTTAGACGTGCCACTGAACCTTTTCCACTGCTCATACAACTTGCCGGGGGCAGGTTGGAAATACGACAAGCACCAGTTATCAGAGGTTTTGGCACAGCTGCAAAACGAATGGACAATACAAAGTATTAAGTAAGCATTCCTTTATACTATAACCAGCCTAATGTTCCCACTTTTGGGACTCAGGCCTCCTCTCTAGGAAAGGGAATGACCACGTGGCTTAACTGCGGGTTGGTGGATGTCACACGGACGCATAGCTTCATAGACGCGTATTTGTCATTATACGCTTGGTGTACGCCTGCGAGAAGCTTACATACAAAAGTATGAAAGTCTTACACAGACAGACAGACTTCATCATCATCGCCATTTCAGCAGAAAAACGTCCATGTGGGACACAGGTCTCTTCCAGGCGTCGCCACAACGACCGGTCTTGTGCGTTTCGCATCCAGAGGATTCTTGGACACCAGGTCATCGGTCCACCTTGTTGGAGGCCTTCCAACGCCGCGTCTTCCGGTACGTGGTCGCCACTCCAGAACTTATCTGATCCGCGAGCAATGTGCCCTGCCCACTGCCACTAAAGTTTGGCAATTCTTCGAGCTGTGTTAGCAACCTTGGTTCTCCTGCGGATATCTTCATTTCTAAATAACAACTTACTTTATATCTTTTCAGGACGACAATGATAAAGGAAGTCATCAATGAATTAGAGTCGCAGTATTTGAAACTGAGCGGCGGCGAAATAACAGATGGTGATAGAGTTATGGCATACACGAATTGTCTCTTGCAAGGTGTCAAAGCTAAAGTTTATACGCCATTGCTGGATAGAGTTACATGCTGTAAGTATTTGGATGTCTATGAAAATCTAAGGTGTGTGTGCCATAGATAAAGCAAAGGAGAATGCAAATTCTGAGCCCACATTCTATTAGCTATGTTTGTTACATTGTAAATTACTTACCACCATGGTGTAATAATATTATTATACATACACTCGCGTACTCCATCCAATCTTCTTAATCCATAGCAACAACTCATAACACTCACTAAACTATCTTCATAAATGCTCAACTAAATACATACCGCTCACATAATCTCTACCTCACTACATCACACACTTCCCATGCAAATAACACACAAAACTTAGTACAATTTAAAATCACTGACTCGACAACTGATCTTAACGAGTCTGTGAATGCATGCAAATTATTCTTGCTACCCTAATATTGTAATTTATGTGATCAGTGTACGAGTACATTATCTATAGTAAGTTTATAAGCAAATGCAAATGTCGGAGATCCTGGTGTCCTGAAATACAGACCTTGAGCCTAGCTTAGGTACCAGTCTCCCACAATATCTATATATATAAAAGAAAGTCGTGTTAGTTACACTATTTATAACTCCTTCCTCCTTCCTACCTCCTCCTTCCTACCTCCTTCCTTCTAGGAATCCTTTTTTTTTTGAGTAGAGTAGAGTAGGGTAGGGTAGAATAGGGTAGAGTAAGGTAGAGTAGGATAGAGTTGGGTAGAGTAGGATATAGTAGTCAGTTGACGGGAGTGAAGCCGCGGGCAAAAGCTAGTTGAATAATAAAAGTATATTATGTATTTGCTATTTATTGCGTTGGATAAGTAATTTTGTACTGAATGAATAAAAGTTAATAGATTAGTTCTTTTTTACAAATAAAACTGATAATATATATTGTGATTGAAATGGGTTCTTTTTTTACTCACTTTTTATAAGGGCAGGAAAGAGAGTGCAGTGCAGTTCAAATGTTTCTAATATGGCTAGTAACTTTTATTTAGCTCAAAATTACCCACCTAACGATATAACATGTAGCCGTTGGAAGGTGGGCCCAGATTTCATAGAAACCCTGGCATCATTCTTTACCTGAAACTCGTGGATGTAAGTAACATAGAGTTGATAATACCTTCTTTAAAATTCCGATTAAATCCCGGGATTTAAGAATTTAACTTTTTGAGTAGCGTAATTAGAGACACAATAGAAAGACAATGGCGCGTTAACGCCGGCGTTATTGCGGGGATCAACAGCTTAAACTTCGAGCATATAGTTAACATTAACTACTTATATTTCTGTAATAATATTTTTTTTTTTCAGTATATTGTCTTTAAATTATCTCAAAGAATAGAGAAAATAGATTATCCAACACGAAAATAAAACTGTATTTGTTTTTGGGGGCCGAGTCACCCGCGTCCGTAGGAGAACACCTGAAGCAAGTCCCTACACGTGGTCCCCGGGTGGTGCTAATCAGGTGACACTAACTGGTGGTAGGTTTCGACCGTTGGCTTGCGACCACCCACTGAGCAAAGACGTGCCGCCAAACGGCCTGGCCGTGTTCCGGTATGATGCTCAGTGTAGCCAGTCTAGAGGAGTTGGGTCGAAATAGCTGTTCCAGCGCAAGCAGACCATCCTGGTTCGTGCTGATATGGAGGAATCGGGAGGCTAGTCGCGGAGGGTAGCGGGATCCGAGGCACGGTTGCCGCTGGCCGACCGCAGATAGCTGGGGGCCCAAGTAATGTGCTAGCCACACATGAAAGGCTGCCCCGCCAACTGTCGAAAAATCCCGGAATGCGCCATCGTGCTGGTTGGCGACCAGACGAGAGGGCCCGATGGACATTCTCGGGGGGGCTCGGGCGTCCCCGCAGTCTCCAGACTAGTCCCCTAATGATGTCGTCCTTTCAGTGCGTGCCTGAAGGTTAGCTGCGTGGAACCTCATTTCACTTCCTTCTCCTCTCCTCCCTTCACTCAAATAAAAATGAAAAGGAAAAGAAAGAGTCAAGATAAACAGCGGCTGCACTCCCTCTCTCACAAAGTGCACCTCACTAACATACGAGGTCTGCACTCCAATCTCGTCGCAGTCCACCACCACCTCGAGACTGAAAAACCAGCTCTCTTCTTCCTTTCGGAGACGCAGATCAGAGGTCCGTCCGACGTGTCGTACCTTTCTTACCCAGGTTTTACCTTGGAGCACAATTTCAAACCACGTGCGGGTGTATGTATGTACGCCCGTGACGACATCTGTTATCGGCGTCTCCGTAACCTTGAGGACTCCAGGTTCTCGACGCTTTGGACTTTGGTGGACACAGGCCTAGATAAAATAATCTACGCTTGTGTCTACCGCTCGCACAGCGGAGATCAGGAGACATCTGGGCTCACGCAGCATCTGAGTGAGGCGGCGGATGCGGCTCAGCAGCGGTACCCTTCTGCCCAATTGGTGTTACTGGGGGATTTTAATGCCCACCACCATGAGTGGCTTTTCCCGTACCAGTCCACAGACCACGCTGGGCGAGAGATGCGTAAGCTAGCGCTAGCATTAAATCTTACCCAGCTGGTCCAGGGGGCAACGAGGGTGCCGGATGTGGATTCGCACACAGCCAATTGCCTGGACCTTCTGCTGACAACAGATCCAGACCGCTACTCTGTGTCGATATGTTCGCCTTTAGGCGGTTCCGACCACTGTCTGGTTAAGTCTGTGTCTGTCTACTCCCCACCCGATCCCAGCCCTAGGGGCACCCGGCGGGTTTGGCGATACAGGTCAGCAGATTGGGATGGCTTGCGGTCTTTTTTCGCATGCTATCCTTGGCAGCCCACTTGCTTTTCTTCAGATGATGCTTCGTCGTGCGTAGATGCCGTGACGGATGTGTTGCGACAGGGGATGGAGTACTTCATCCCATTCTCTGACGTAACAATGTCTGGCCAAGCTCGTCCATGGTTTGGCGCCGAATGTGATCGCGCAGACGCGCTTAAGCACGCGGCATATCGAGCTTGGGCCGACGCTCGTACGCGCAAAGCAAGCGACGTGGCTCAAAAGAAGAAGGCCTTTAACAGGGCTGCCAAGTCCTGCAAGAAGGTGTTGCGGAGGTCTCGGTTTGACCACATAAGCCGAATTGGGAGCAAACTTGCTTCATACCCCGCAGGTAGTAAAGCGTTTTGGTCCCTGGCTAAGTCGGTTGAATCGAACTTCTGCCGTCCGTCACTTCCGCCACTGCTGAAACCCGATGGGTCGCTGGCTCACACCGCTGAGGAGAAAGCAAACTTGTTTGCCTCTCTTTTTGCGGAATCTTCTCGTCTGAATTCTGGTGACGCACGGCCACCTGTTTCTCCTGATGGATGCGCGACGAGGATGTCAGACGTTCGTATCCATCAAAAGGACGTTCGTAGGGTCCTGCGTAACCTCGACGTGAACAAAGCTAGTGGCCCCGACGGGATACCAGCAATTGTACTTAAAACTTGTGCGCCTGAATTGTCTCCGATCTTGACACGCCTATTTCGCATCTCATATGAGACTGGAAAAGTGCCGATTGCTTGGAAGCAAGCTAACGTGCAGCCTGTGCCCAAGAAGGGCAGTCGAGCTGACCCAGCAAACTACAGACCCATCTCTGTTACGTCCATCCTCTGTAAGAGTATGGAACGGGTGCTTAACAAGAAACTTCTGGCATACCTAGAAGCTAACGACATCCTCAGTGACCGGCAATACGGTTTTCGCCAAAATCGGTCCACTGGGGACCTTCTAGCGTATGCCATTCACATCTGGAGCGAGGCCATCGAGAAGCATGGGGAAGCGCTTGCCGTCTCCCTCGATATCTCGAAGGCTTTCGATAGGGTCTGGCACGAAAGCCTTATTGCTAAGCTTCCTTCCTTCGGCCTACCCACTGGTCTGTGTGATTGGATCGCAGACTTCTTGAGGGATCGATCCATCCGAGTGGTTGTTGATGGCTACTCGTCCGGTCAAATGGATATTAATGCCGGGGTCCCTCAGGGGTCGGTTCTCTCGGCAACACTGTTTTTGCTGCACATAAATGACTTACTTAAACCCGGTATCTTTGGGTATGCAGACGATAGCACTGTTGCCGAGAGATATGTGTCTGACGCACGTGCTAGTGGGTCACAGATCCAGTCGTCTCGAGAGGCTATGGTTGAACGCTTGAACTCGTCCTTGAAGGCGGTTTCCGATTGGGGCGATGCCAATCTGGTCAAGTTCAATGCAACTAAAACCCAAGCGTGTCTTTTTTCCGCTAAACGGAGTCAATTCCAACCGGCTCCATCTTTCCGAGGTGTGACCGTGCCAATAACCGACCACCTTGAGCTTCTTGGGGTTACGCTGTCGTCTACTCTAAATTTCGGCTCATACATCGAGGCAAAGGCTCAACTGGCTGCCAAAAAATTGGGGATCTTAGCAAAGGTGAGACGGTACTTCACGCCGGAACAGCTGCTCAACCTTTATCAAGCGCAAGTACGATCGTGTATGGAGTACTGCTCTCATCTTTGGGACGGGTCTGCCAAATACCAGCTTGATGCGCTAGAGTCGATTGAGAGGCGAGCCAAGAGGATCATCGGCAATGATGCACTTGTTGAGTCGAAGCTCCAAAGCCTTGGGCATCGCCGCCGAGTTGCTAGCCTGTCGGTTTTCTATCGTTTACATTTCGGGGAGTGTGCACTGGAATTGCACAATCTAATTCCGCCAAGTCCGTTCCATCATCGGACCACTAGACGTACGGCGTTGCGCCACCGGTACATGGTAGACATCCCACCCATACGCACAAAACGTTTTAAGAACACATTTATTATGCGTACAGCCAAGGAGTGGAATTCCTTGCCGGAGTCTGTGTTTCCAGATAGCTACAACTTAGGGGTCTTTAAGTCAAGAGTGAATAGGCTACTTCTAGGCAAGCGTGCTCCATCGTCGACCACATCATCGCTTACCATCAGGTGAGATGGTGGTCAAACGCGAGCCTATCATTAATAAAAAAAAAAAAAAAAAAAAGGGCGGCTTGAATTTCTCACTTCACTCAGGTTTCTATATTAACTCCCTCTCAGTTCTCGGGAGTTAATTCTATAAATGTCAACCTTTTATTTTTTTTAAATAAGAATAGGGTCGATGTTTACGCCATTTTGGGGGTATGTGGAACAGAGAGTAAAGCCCCACATACCTCCGTTGAAAAGGGAGGATCCTCCGACCAGACGGGATGTTATGTCTGGTGGGCAGCTGCCCGATAGATGATTTCGGGCTGTTCTATATGTTCTAATCGCGCGGAGAACTTTGATTGCGCGATGCAGGATTAGTTCCTATGTGACGCCATAGATGTCGCTACAACGTCATAGTTATCAAACCGAAAAATTGGGTAGAGTGGGCAAAACAAAGTTTTTGTTAAAATAATCTCTGTGTGAAGTCTGAGTAGTTGCAAATGGAAATCTTATTTAATTTACTAAATTAATAACGTAAAATAATGTCGTTGTATGGATTAAAAATCGGGTATAAGAATGTCATAAATTGCATTTTTTCAATAAAAATAAAATATAACTTTTTATTTTCACAGCGAGCCTAGAAGAGAGAATCGAACACCACAATAAGAGAAAAAGAAAACTTTCCGATATAGATGAAGATATGAAATGAACTGTAAATAAAATTGTATATATATTTTTATAAAGTTTATTTATTTAAAAAAACTCCCCAATATCCTTCAGGTATGTCCAGACCTTAAGAGGGCCCTTCTCCACTCGCCTATCGTCAACATCGAGCATGGTTTAAAAGCTTGTTGCTTCATATAACGCAATCCGACGCGATGTTAGATGAAGAGGCAATGCGAAAAAATAGAGATAACAACGCCTGAAAACTCTGTTGGCATTCGGTAATTCCGTGATTTACTCGAATATTTCACAAAACTTGTTCCAGGAAATACGTGTTTTTTTAAAACCCTTAAAAGTTTTTGAGAAAAATTGTCGTAATTCAGAATCCGATTAAATGTGCAAGGCATAGTTTTTTATATTTTTAATATATGAGTACATTATAGAGGGCCAAAGTTCACGTAAAATAGCACATTTTCAGAGGTCTTTACTGGTTTAGTTTTAGACAAATTTATGTTTTGATTTCTATAGAAGCCTCGATAATATCCACAAGATATCTTGTGTAGGTATCCAAAATATCTGGAGAAAGATGTGTAATTACATAATCTGGTAAGAGCGGTTGTATGGAAATGTACCTCAAGTTGGCATTCTTTGCCGCATCTACCTGTCAAAAATATATTTAGATTTTTTTTAAATAATATATTTAGTGCTTGACTGCGATCCCACCTGATGGTAAGCAGTGATGTAATCGATGATGGTGAGGCGCACTACAGCCTATTCACTCTAGCCTTGAAACACCTAAATTATAATCGGACGGGAAAACCGAGACAGTCCGCAGCAGGTGGGAAAAAATTGTTCCAGTCCTTCGATGTACGTGGTATAAACGACGAGGCGAAACACTTAGGGCAAACACTGCGTTAAGCGGGCACCCGTCGCGTGACTATGCGCGTGTGTCGTGTGCGGCGGTCCCCGTAGCGGAAACCTGCGCAGCGTCGCTAGTTCAACTTTAACGGTGTGCATGTAGTCGTCTCGATGGAGAACTTTAATCTATTATTACGTAGCAAAACGGGCGCGGCGAGCCGCGACGGAGCACTTTTGTTTGGGACTGCGCGGGCGACCGCGTAACGCAGCGTCGGCCCTTAGTCCGGACCGTAGAGGTAGAGGTGTTAACAATGTAAGGGTGGATACTCGCCGCACGTTGGGTTGTCCGATGGTAGAAAGGTGATGGCGGAATCACGCCATCACATTCCCACACACACTTTCTAAATTACATCCTGTAAAATACCGGAAGGCTGGCTACCCTATGCCTGTGCTCTAGGCTTTGTAGATTGGACTTGATCAAATCTGGATCACCAATTTAGCCTCTTCGGATGCCTTTCCACTGAGTCCAAAGCTGCTAGATTTCACTTTGAGCCTGTATGTGGCAGCACGATTGGACCTGTGCTTTGTATAACATTAGAAGCTGTCCCGGTGTGAAGTACCGCCGGACCTTAACAAGAACGCCGAGTTTCAAAGCAGCAACCTTTGCTTTGGAATTAATGAATATTAAATATAAATTTTATGTTCAAATATTAGTAGGTACCAAGACAGGACTCAGACCGCTAGGATATTAGTGTTCTGTACACATGGAGCAGCAAATTATTTTACCAAAATTAGTGAATGGTCCATTCTCATAATTCTTTACTACCATAAAACGATTTATTCCACGTTCGCTTTTCAACGTTTTTTATGAAATACCTAATGACCCTATCGCTATTATGATCATCTCATTATAAAATAAGGTCATTGAGCCAGTCTGCGATTAAAAAGCACGCAAACGACCTCAAACAGTAGCGGGACTATTTTGTACAGTAATTGTCTCCATAATTATTGTGGCATTGTAGGTATATTGTACCTACATTGCCTGTGCGTAAACCGGCCGCGGACACGGCGAACGGCGAATACTATCTCGCGTTATTTCTTGAACAGTATTAGAAGGCCGCTGCAACCGGACAGCAGTCTTTACACCTCGCGTAACAGTTTCGACACAGAAAAACTTGGATATCCTTGCTATAAAGTAAAACAAAACGCATCAATATTTTTTATTGCGCCAATTTTTTTTAAATTATTATCCGACTAATTTTAAATGCATCGTTTATATAAACGCATGTTCCGTATCCGTGTTCTATTTTTTCGATCGGGTAATATAATTTTGACAGTTCGATGAAAATATTTACGTGACGTGACGTTTGTGAAAAACTTTTTTCGTTCGAACAAGTTTTAAATGGGAAAGTAAAATATTGGTGACTTTTAAATGTTTAAAAAATGTATTAAATCCGTTGTGTGAGTGTGTGGATATGTGTCGTAAATTTCGTATACTTTTGGATTGCAATTTTAAGGTGCGTACCTATTATTATTTTTTTTTACGTTTGCTGTTCTGTACTTTTTAATCGTTGTAAAACTCACTGATATTTTATTTGGAACATAAAATTGAGCTTGATTGAAAGGTATTATATCATCAAATATTAAAAAACAGACAATCATAGCTGAATAAACTAATCTAACAGTTAGTTACTATCTCTTTAGAGATTTAATTTTATTTGCTTTATGAAAAGAGCAAGTAAAAGTAAAAAATAACGAATTGGTCACTAACATGTATTTTTCTATGAGAAGAGGCTATTCGAGCAAATGCATCATCTTTCTGCCCTTGCCATAAGTTACTTGGAGAAAAGTAGAAGCAGTGTATTTTCAAAAGAACTTACCTAAACTATGGTTTTAAAAATTAAAACTTACATAATTATGTACTCAATTGAAATGACAATTACATACTTACTTCAATGGTTTATATTAGATTTAACTAGCTGGAAATAGTATGAGGACTAAGATGACAGTTAATGCTGGTGCATGCAAAAAAAGACTGACACCAACGATAATTCCATCAAACCTGCCCCATCATCAGGGGCACCGTGTTACACTCTGATTATATGGTAGGTGACCCACCCATACACTCGAAATGTTTCGGGAATGCATCGACATCCACCACAAACAAGGCAGTATCTCGGATTACAGTCCAATTTGAGTTGCCTTCAAACATCAATCACTAATAAAGAACAGTTCTTTAATAGTGATTGATGCCTTCAAAGGTGTAATATTTTTGGTAAACGACAGTAATAACGATGTATTTCTGGCATTCCTCTTTATTATTATTATATATTTATTTCGAGTATCAAAGACTCATTTCAGTAACATAATCACATACATACATACATATACATATTCAGCCTTTTTAATGTTCCCACTGCTGGGACTCAGGCCTCCTCTCTCTAAGAGAGGGAATGGGCCGTAATCCACCACGCGGGCCCAGTGTGGGTTGGTGGATGTCACATGTCTTCGAATTTTTTGGTTCTAGGACATGCCGGTTTCCTCACGATGTTTTCCTTCACCGTTTTGAGAGCAGTGGTGATGAAATAAATTACACAAAGTAATGCGCCTGGCTGGGTTTGAACCCGCGACCAACAATTCGTAAGTCGGGGCCGTTACCACTCGGCCACCACTGCTCTTCACTCGGCCACCACTAGAACCTCGAACCTCCACCACGGAATCACATACAGACAATATATACCATAAAATTACATACAATTGAAATGTTAAAATTAAAATTAAATTAAATTGCATTGGATTATCATTGTTATTTGATTGGATAGTCATTGATGCATAGATTCATTTTTCAGTAAATATTATACTTTTCCTGTAAACAAAATTCAAACATTGCACTATCACTTTTTGGTTCATTTTAAAAAATTACTGAATTAATGTTACAATCTTGTTCGATGCGGGTGTCTACATACACTGTGTGTTCAGCTACATATACTGTGTGGAATTCCCTGCAAGAGCCTATGTTCCCCGATAGCTATAAACTGGAAGTCTATAAGTCAAGAGTAAATGCTTACTCCAAGGCAAGCATGCTCTATTATCAATCATTTGTGAAAACCTCATTAGTAGTACTAATCAAAGTAGCCTTTTGTATGTTATATTATTTATAAAAATATTTTTATAAATTGCTGTCACAATTTTTCCCTTTGCTAATACACTGGTTTTTCATAAAAACACAATCTATCT
This sequence comes from Mythimna impura, assembly GCA_905147345.3. Lineage (NCBI taxonomy): Eukaryota > Metazoa > Arthropoda > Insecta > Lepidoptera > Noctuidae > Mythimna > Mythimna impura. The sequence goes on along the minus strand of LR990368.1, from coordinate 5,895,958 downwards.
TTTAAGTTTAAGTAGGTATAGATTTTCTTACCTGGTTGGCCCATGGGTAGTGTTAAAACGAAACTCGGGGCCCTGGGACGAAGGCAACGAAGGAACAGGAGTGGGTTTTTAGTCAGTAAAAGTCTGACACTATCTTCGCTCCGCCCAAGAGCGGGATTTGTCATTAGATGATTTTTTCACTTAAAAAAAAAAACCTGCTTGGTCTACTTACCTCTCCCACAACATTAATAGCATAGGAACTTCATTTTCTACACTTAGACTCGCGTTGTGTCCGTTGTAGTCCATAATCATTATACTTAATATTATTTTCATATGGCGAGATTGTGCTCTCACTTAGCTTGGTAACTCTGTCAATAATAATAAAAATATCAGGTACTTAAATATGGATAGTGTTTGAGGAAAATTCATCATCTTCCTGCTTTTGTCCCATGTTATTTGGGGTCGGCGCCACACGTTTTTTTCTTCCATTCTGCCTTGACACTCGTCATGCTATCACTAACTTCCTGTTTGAGGAAAATTATGAGTTTATAATTATTATTCACTCAATCCATAATCACTGCTCATTGAATTAAAAGTGTATAAATAACTAGCTTTTGCCCGCGGCTTCGCTCTCGTCAACTGACTACTATTATATTCTACTCTACCCAACTCTACCCTACCTTACCCTACCCTACCCTACCCTACCCTACTCTACTCTACTCTACTCTACCCTACTCGATAAAAAGTATACTATGTCCGTCTCCTGGTTCTAAGCTACCTCCCCACCAATTTTCAGCCAAATCGGTTCAGCCGTTTTTGAGTTATAAATAGTGTAACTAAAACGACACATTTTATATGGAAACTAGACTTGTAGAGCTACACTTGATACACGCCATGCGACATCGTTCTACGTATAAATCAGGCGTGTTACACGTGTGCGTCAGTCTAATGTAGTTCTAGCTTTTGGTGTATATTGGGAGTACTACATATACCTACTTTCCGTTTTTTTACAATGCGTTCCAAATAAGAATAGGATCGATTGACAGGTAGTGACGTCACGTCATACTGTCAAATCGAAGAATTATTATGGTGAGCAAAACAAGAAAATTTTAAAATTTAATTTATTTACGAACTGTGAACGAAAATAGTTTAATCAAAATCCAGTTCTTCAATTTTGCTCATCTCTGAGTTCTTCAATTTTGCCCAATTTCTTGCGATTTGACAATATGCCGTGACGTCACAACATGGCGTCGATCCTATTCTTATTTGGAACGTATTGTAATTTTCTATGTTGTCTCCCACAGCTGAGCAAAAGCCTCCCCTTTCTCCTCCCAAACCTCTCTGTGTAGGGCGATTTCTAGCCAGTTGCCTCCGCAAACATGATCAGATCGTCACGCCGCCTTCGCCGCGGCCGACCATCAAGCGCCCAGTGAGTGAAAATCCTCGCCTATCAGTCCGGGTGCATTCATGCGACGTAGCCAGCCCGCTCCCACTTTAGCCTAGTTGTTTTTTCCCCAATATCTACTACTTGAGTTATGGAGCGTAAAAAATTGTCCTCTTCTAAAATACAATGCGTTCCAAATAAGAATAGGATCTATTTTTACGCCATGTTGTGACGTCATAGCTGTCAAATCAAAAAAATTGGGTAGGGTGAGCAAAAGAAGAACTTTAATTTATTTACGAATCATGAACGAAAAAAGTTTAATCAGAATCGAGTTCTTCAATTCTGCTCATTTCTGTGTCACTGTGTGAAGTGTAGTGGCAAATGGAAGAAGAAGGAGAATTGTTCCTAATAATGAAAATAAAAAAGAAAATAGTTTTTTTAAAACTAATTATGTCTTAAACAATATATTTAGCTAATTTAGATTAATCATTAACGTTTGTACTTTACCTACATTTAACTAAGACTGAGTACTTAAAACAAAAAAAAAACCGCTATTGATACGCAAATAAGTTTTCTTTGCAAATCCTACTTTTCAATCAACATTTGACAGATTACGCATAGTATTACATACCTTCTTAATAACCTGAACGTATACTTTACACCATGCAGAGGTGTACGTTTAGTACCTTACAGGAAAATGGACATGATTTTTATGTTAAAAATAGTTTGGCATTGGATAATAACTTATGGGCGTCACAGAATATTGCAGTGAACGCTATTTTTTTGCCCCGCACTAAGAATTACTCCTGTATCATGGGTTTCAGGAGATAGTGCCAGACTTTTACTGGCTAAAAAACCACTCCTGTTCCTTCTTTGCCTTAATCCCAGGGCCCCGGGTTCGACCCTGCTGGGCCCCTACGATTTGCTGACATTTCGCTGAGGCGCGCGTGGAACAGAACGCGCCGTCGACGACTTGGGCTCGGTCCTGACGGTTACCAGACGGTCGGACGGCAAGCCACCCATTACTCGCCGTCCGCAAGTCCGCGCCTACGGTGGCCGGAAATCGGGATCAGAATCCCGGCGGCGGTTGGGGCGTGAGGACCGTTGGCTCACGCGATCGGCCGCCTCCTTTGCTAGCATTAATGCTTCGCAGAAGGAGGCGACCGCCTGCCACTCCTCCTCCCTGTATCGTGGGTGGGTTCACATACATGTAAAGTCACATATACAAGACACGCAGACCAGGATCTGTAGGCTGCCATACAAATACAACATTAGTATTCGTATATGCGAAACCCGAAACACGTGTCTAGTATTTTCATGTAAAGAATCTATGTACAAAATTTCATAACTGTATCATGAAAGGTCACGAAGTTATAAGCTTGTTATGTTACCTGATTGTCCGCACAAAAACATGGTCACCGGCCATCCGGGCGACTGAGGGGTAGTTTTGCTCCCGCACCCAGCTGTGCGCTAGCGCCTAATGCCTGCTATGACCTGATGTGACCTTTTTTTAAATATTATTGGGAAAAAATATAAAATGGCGTAAAAATGATTGGAATCGAATCAGTTACTGATTCTGAACAAACTATATTCAGGTTTCGCATATATTAAAAATAATGTTGTGTTCCGTGCGGGAATCGAACTCGCGACCTGCAGCGCAGCAGCCAACCAAGTTCACCCAGAACCCAAGTCCAGCAGTGGCTCTTACCACCACTGTACAATGAATGGACGAAGTAGTTCAGTGATCAAAGTGTTAAGTAGCATAATCAGCCTTATAATTTTCCCACTGCTGGGACACAGGCCTTAATTAAGTTGTTATTGTAAACTTAGCCAATGGGCCTCATCAGAAGGCTTACAGTCACCCAAAGGGCAATGGAAAGGGCTATGCTCGGAGTTTCCTTGCGTTATCGCATAAAGAATGAAGTTATCCGCAGGATAACCAAGGTCGCTGACATAGCCCGAAGAATCGCCAAACTAAAGTGGCAGTGGGCAGGGCACATTGCTCGTAGAACGGATGGTCGATGGGGCCGAAAGGTTCTAGAGTGACGACCGCGCACCGGAAAACGCAGCGTTGGAAGGCCTCCCACAAGGTGGACCGACGACCTGGTGAGAGTCGTGGGAGTGCGGTGGATGCAAGACGCACAGGATCGGTCGTTGAGGCGACGCTTGGGGGAGGCCTATGTCCAACAGTGGACGTCTTTCGGCTGAAATGATGATGATGTAAACTTAGGTTGGGTTGCGATGGGGCTGACATGTTCTTTGAGATTAAAGCCCCTAAAAAATAAAGAAAAATAAAACTCAGTCCTCTCTAAATTACACAAAGTGATCCTGGCCGGGTTTGAACCCGCGACCGCGCCTGATAACTCGTAAGTCTTTTTTATTGCCTATTCAGAGTAAAGGTCACTTTGAAAAAATTTGGACAGAAATGCTCAATGACTTGCAAAGTCGCAACTAGGGAATCCAATCCCGCACCTTTTCTGCGGAATCAGAAATGCGGAATTACTCGTGTGGGATCACGTACGTCTACGGGTTTGAAGTTTCTTTTATAAGAATATTAGATTCAGTCGACGAATGTACCGCTGTTTTGAATATTTATTAGACCCAGCACAATCTTATTATAAGTGATGAACACTTATTAATAAGATTGTGCTGGGTCTTTCAACAACTTTACATGGAACTCGTGACATTTTTTATAGAATTTATACTTTGCAGCTAAATAAATTTTGTATTTTTATTTTGTGTTGTGACGCAACGCAATCCAGTAAGAGAATCAAACCCAAAGGCACTACCATGAGCTCTTACCGCGATCCAATTAACGACCAAAACTGAACTGTTAAAGGGATAGAGCTATATAGGTTGTATAGCTCCATCCTTCTTTTTTTTTTAAATTCATATAGAAATCAGTGCTTGCCTGCGATCCCACCTGATGGTAAGCAGTGATGCAATCATTGATGGTGAGGCGCACTAGTTTATTAAGAGCCTATTCACTCTAGCCTTGAAGACACCTAAATTATAGTTGGACAGAAAGACCGCAGCAGGCAAATTGTTCCAGTCCTTCGCGGTATAAACGACGAAGCGAAACGCTTAGTCCGGACCGTTGAAGTTTCAACAACGTAAGGTTGGATACTCGCCGTACGTCGGGTTGTCCGATGGTAGAAAGGAGATGGTGGAATCAAGTCATGCAACTCTCGCGCACACTCCAAAATGCTACCTGTAAAATATCGAAAGGCTGGCTACCCTGCGCCTGTGCTCGAGGCTTTTTAGATTGGACTTAACCAAATCCGGATCCCCAATTAGCCTCTTTGCACGCTTTTCCAATGAGTCCAAAGCTGCTAGATGGCATTTTCTCTCATTCATTTATTCTCATTTTCTTTCTTTTTAACACGCTTTTATTAGCTTCACTTGTAACTATGTATGTAAGAAAATCTTGGAATCTTTATTTGACCCACTTCCCTGTCTTCGATTAGGATGAAATTTTGCACACGCTCTGAGTTCTGATGACAATACATGACTAGCTAAGAAACGTCATTACAAATCCAATATGGCGGCCTCCCCAAGATGGCGGACTGGCGGTTTGAAATCCACCCCCATGATATGGGTACCAAAAGAAAGGGTTTGCTCTCAGGAATACGAAAAAAATAGTCACGTGACTTAAATCCAATATGGCGGACGTCCAAGATGGCGGACAGGCTATTTGAAATGCACCCCCATGATATGGGTACCAAAAGAAAGGGTTTGCTGTCAGGAATACGAAAAAAATAGTCACGTGACTTAAATCCAACATGGCGGACATCCAAGATGGCGGATTGGCTATTTGAAATGCACCCCCATGATATGGGTATCAAATGAAAGGGTTTGCTGAAAGGGATACGAAAAATTTTGTGTGCGTGTTTTTTAGTTTTTTTAAACTATTATTACACGTCATGATAAGGCCCTACCACGAGCTCTTAACGCGATACATTCGACGACCTAAACTGAACTGTTAAAGGGATGGAGCTATATAGGTTGTCTAACTCCATTCCTCTTTCGCGCGCCTGACATTTCCATGATACCAAATTCAGCAGTGTCGCTTATCTATCTATGACCACTGTACAGTTAATGAACGAGTTATCAAATTGTTAAATGAATTTTAATTTTGAAGATACCTAATTGCAGCAATGAGGATCAGTCATGATTTTTGTCGAGTATGCAGACTTATAGCGTCAACAAAATAAGTACTGTGAAGAAATTATTTAAATTGGACCAAAAATGACGAAGATACAGCAATTTTAGTGTATTAGTTCCTGAAACGCGCCCGAGAATGAAGCGACTCGCTGTGACGTCATCTGTCATGATCGGTCTCCACCGGCGAATGAATACGATCAAGCCGTTTGTCGCACGGATCATGACAGATGACGTCATCGTTAGCAGTCCAGCGAGAGCGCGCGTTTCCAAGTAGCCGTTCAAAAAAATTTTAATAAATCCACCATTTCTTGACGGATTTTAATAATTAAAAAAATTAAATACTTACTCAGTAAATTATTACACATACGATGTACTTAGTAAAAATCGAATTTGCTATTACGTGATTGATCCTCATTGTGTGAAGTTGTAGGTGTGGGTCGCGTGTATTCGTTATTAATTATGAATTCGGGCCATTGCAATGTACGGTTCACCTTGCATACATCAATAAATAATAAGAATCATCGACTAGCGATTTATGGTTCGGTTTTCATCATCATCAACATTTCAGCCGAAAGACGTTCACTGTTGGATATAGGCCTCCACGCGCGTGTCGCCACAACGACCGGTCCTGTGCGTTTCGCATCCATCGGATTCCCGCGACTCTCACCAGGTCATCGGTCCACCTTGTGGGAGGCCTCCCAACGCTGCGTCTTTCGGTACACGGTCGCCTCTCCAGAACCTTTCAGCACCATTGACCATCTGTTCTGCGAGCAATGTGCCCTGCCGTTACTTAAGTTTGGCGATTCTTCAGGTTATATCGGCAACATTGGCTTTGCTTCGGCTTTTGTCCGGGTTGAATTACTTTAATATATATCTATCCTTTTTAAGAAGAACGTCTTTAGTCACAGTTGGCGTTTTTTACAGGAATGGGTTTTCTCTTCTATAAATAAAACGTATTTAAATGAATTAAAATAGACTACTCATACTCACATAATTCGCACCCATTCATTACTATTATTATTATTATTTTAGGGTTCCGGACCTCAAAAGAAAAAAACGGGACCCTTATAGGATCACTTTGTTGTCCGTCCGTCTGTCTGTCTGTCTGTTTGTCAAGACCCTTTATCTCGGGAACGCGTGAAGGTATCGAGTTGAAATTAAAACCATATACTTAGGTTTGCGATCCCTTGAAGCTGTGAAAATCAAACTTTTGAGTTAACGAAATAAAAAGATACGGCCGCCGTTTATGTGGCAAAAAAACGTGTATTTCGACACTCAAGGGAGTCAACGTTCATAGGGTACTCCCAATTGACCTAGAATCCTGAAATTTGGCATGAAGCAAGGTCTCATAGCACAAGTAAAGGACAAAATCTGAAAACTAAAAATTTGTAGTTACGTCACAAAAAATAATACTTTTTTCTATTCGGAAAAATCTTCGAGACTCGATTTGGGAATTGAACTATGTATTTACAAAAGTTAGTTTGTACGGAACCCTCAGTGTTCGAGTCCGACTCGCACTTGCCCAGTTTTTTTTTCAAAGATTTTTTCATTTTTCCGATCGGGAAAAGTTTTTATTTGAAGGGTTGTTCAATCTGAATTATTTCTTAGTCAGACCGTAGTAGTAGTGGCTGAGCAGTGGTGGCCGAGAGGTAACTGCTCCGACTTACGAGTTGTAGGTCGCGGGTTCAAACCCAGCCAGGCGCATTACTTTGTGTAATTTATTTCATCACCACTGCTCTCAAAACGGTGAAAGAAAACATCGTGAGGAAACCGGCATGTCCTAGAACCAAAAATTCGAAGACATGCGACATCCACCAACCCGCACTGGGCCCGCGTGGTGGATTACGGCCCATTCCCTCTCCTGGAGTGAGGAGGCCTGAGTCCCAGCAGTGGGAACATTAAAAGGCTGATTATGCAGACCGTAGCCTGGGTTTGTGTAAAATGCTAGTATTCTATAGGTATAGGTTCTCCTATGTCTAACCCTTCAGGAAATGCAGGCCTGATGTTATTATGTTACTCCGCAGTTACACCCGCATCTTTGGTCACTGCTCAGCTCCCGTTGGTCGTAGCGTAATTTTCTATAGTCTGTAGCCTTCCTCCATAAACGGGGTATCGAAATCTAAAAGAAATTTTCGACTAGTCCGAACTAATAGTTCTTAAGACTACCGCACTCGAAACAAACTCTTCAGCTTATAGTATTAGTATAGATGTTTTTTTTTTCATTTTCCTATAAAAAATAATATTTTTTTTTCTTTTGTTCCAGATTCAAAAACTCCTAAGTAGGATGACCAGTATAAAATAATCAAAAAATAAAATAAATTATTCCTAAAATGTGAAACAAATGACAGTTTTAGGCCAGTATTTTCGAATTTAAAAGTTTATTTATTTATGTTAATATGTGATCATTAAAACCTTTTTGCTTAGTAAAAGGCCAGTAATAATAATAAGATACTATAATGAATAGTTATGATTATGCCATGGCGCGAGCTCTGTCATTCTTTTGTAAGTATATTTTTTGTTATGTAAGTAATCGGTACTTAGTTGATTATTGTTTATGATTAACTGCAGTATCAGCTCAGAAGCACTTAATGGTTTTTCTTTATTTACTAGCGTTCGGAAGCTTCTGATGGGCCTCATCAGAAGGCTTAAAGTCACTGAAAGGGCAATGGAAAGGGCTATGCTTGGAGTTTCATTACGTGATCGCATCAGGAATGATGATATCCGCAAGAGAACCAAGGATACCGACATAGCCCGAAGGTGGCAGTGGGCAGGGCACATTTTTTTTTTTTTTTTTTTATTATTGATAGGCTCGCGTTTGACCACCATCTCACCTGATGGTAAGCGATGATGTGGCCGACGATGGAGCACGCTTGCCTAGAAGTAACCTATTCACTCTTGACTTAAAGACCCCTAGGTTGTAGCTATCAGGGAACACAGACTCGGGCAGGGAATTCCATTCCATTCCACATTGCTCGCGGAACAGATGGTGTATGGGAACGAAAGGTTCTGGATTGGCGACCACGTACCGGAAAACGTAGCTTTGGAAGTGCTCCCACAAGGTGGACCAATGACTTAGCGAAGGTCGCGGGAATCCGATGGATGTGAGACGTGCAGGACCGGTTGTTATGGCGACACGGGGAGGCCTATGTCCAACAGTGGACGTCTTTCAGCAGAAATGATGATGAAAATAGTGATTACAAATGTTGAGTTTCTTTACGACAGGGAAAAGTGTGATCTTTTATTAAAATAGCTTAGTTTTTACATCAGTTTAACGTTTTTCAACACCACTGCTCCCAAATCGGTGAAGGAAAACGCCGTGAGGAAACTGGCATGTCTGAGAACCAAAAATTCGAAGACATGTGACATCCACAAATTCGCACAGGGCCCGCGTGGTTTAATGCGGCCCATTCCCTCCCCTAAAGAGATGGCCTGAGTCCCAGCAGTGGGAACATTATAAGGCTAATTGTGCCTATGGTTTAATGTGTTTTATTTTGGTCCACCAGCTCGAGACATCAGCATGTGAAGTGAAGAACCCTCAAAAGGTGCTTAATGGTTTATATGGTAAGTCGTTCAGATTAATATTTTTTTAGGGTTCTGTACCTCAAAAGGATAAAACGGAACCCTTATAGGATCACTTTGTTGTCAGTCTGTCTGTCTGTCTGTCAAGACCCTTTATCTAGAGAACGCGTGGAGATATTGAGTTGAAATTAAAACCATATACAAAACGTATATATCGACTCTCTCAAGGGAATCAAAGTTCAAAGGGTACTTCCAGTTGAACCAGAATCCTGAAATTTGGCATAAAGCAAGGTCTTATAGCACAAGTATAGGAATAAATCTGAAAACAATAAAATTGTTGTTACGTCGAAATTGTGACAATTTACAATAAAATTAATTCACAAGGATGTTCACGTTTTCATTTTTACTTTAAATTATATAATTAATGTCTTAAACTTGTGTCTTTTTTAATCATTGATATTAAATAATTGATAATTAATAAGAATCACTGATTACTAACAATTAACAGTTGATAATTAATAATAATAATAACTGATGATTTTTAATAATAATAATTGATAATAATAGTTGAAGAGGATCATTAATAATAGTTGACAATTAATAATAATAGTAATAGACATTATAAATTAATGGTAAACATAAGTCTTTACTGTTAATTTTGATTAGAATTTGTACCAAGTTTCAGGTTTTTTTACCCAAGAAATAAGAATCACTCATACAAAACCCTTAATTGTACTGTAATTGTTGTATTTAGGTTCTGATAACAATAGACCTAGATGCCAGAGCTGTCTGACATAACTTATTTTGACATGGATGAAACCTTAGTTTCTCAGTAAATAAGTTATGTCCGACAGCTCTGGGATCTTAGTATACAAATAATTGCAACCTTTATTGTTTACTTATGTTACTAATTGTACCAAAACTTTCAAGTATAAGTATTGGCTCATTAAATGAGATTTTGCATACAAACGAAATTTCCAAAAACCACTTCTTATTGCTCTCCTAGGTCATAATAAAATAAAAGTAAAAAACTAAAATCCGACTACGATAAACAGATCCAGATCTGATTAATTCCAATCTACAAAGTCTTGAGCACAGGCGTAGGGTAGCCAGCCTTTCGATGTTTTACAGGATGCATTTTGGAGAGTGTGCGCAGGAATTGCATGACTTGATTCCACCATCTCATTTCTACCATCGGACAAGCCGACGAACGGCGAGTATCCACCCTTACGTTGTTGAAACCTCTACGGTCCGGACCAAGCGTTTCGCCTCGTCGTTTATACCACGTACATCGAGGGACTGGAATAATTTGCCTGCTGCGGTTTTCCCGTCCTATTATAATTTGGGTCTCTTCAAGGCTAGAGTGAATAGGCTCTTAATAAATTAGTGCGCCTCACCATCTACGATTGCATTACTACTTACCATCAGGTGGGATCGCAGTCAAGCACTAGTTTATATCAATTAAAAAAAAAAAAAAAAAACGACGCTGAAAAAGTATGATACAAGATTTTCAGGATGCTAAAATAAACAAGGTAAGTAACTGGAAAAACAAGAACAGAACAAAAAGAAAACCTGTAGTCACACGTTATTAAAGTGTTTCGGTTGGTACTTATACCAAACACGGCTTATTTATCTCCATTTTTATTTTTTTACACATTACTTTTTGTCCGCTAGAGGGCGCCATATCGAGTTTGGTGACACGTCACGTAGCCTATGTTCAGCGGGCAATTAAGACGGTTCTAACGATACCTCATATGTCGAGTTCCGACAAATATATTAAGACATACTCACATACATACATAGCCTGTCAAAATCATAACCCTCCTTTGGCTTTGCCGTAGTCGGGTAAAAAGAAGCTTTATCCAAAATTTCACGATCCTACTTCCAGTATTTTCGGCTCTACGTTGATATGTCAGTCAGTTTCTCCTTTTATTTAAATACATAATTAAATATTTAATTAAATCTAATTTATTATAAGTAATCATGCTTATTTTGTTAAATTGTAACTGTGTTTAATTAATATCTATGTAAATGACTGTTATTAACATAAACACTAGCATAAGACTCATTAAATTTAATAGTCTGTGTTGGTGTTGTTTTTTTTTGCTATTAATAAATAAATACAACTAAGACTCCCACTTCTGTCTGTATGTTCGTAATAAGGGAATCCAATCCCGCATTAAGGCCAGTAATCCCGCGGGATTTACGGATTTTTAAAATATTTTATCATATTTTAAGGGGGATGGTCAAAGGTAACTTGCGAAATTCAAATTGTCTTATGATTTTTGCATTTTGCGAGTCACAGTGCCTCTGACCTGCAAAATGCAAAAAAAAACTTAAGACAATTTGAATTTCGCAGAGGTATCAACAATCAGAAACGATATAATAAAATATTTAACTTTCATCTTTTTGATTTTGGAAGATTTAACTTTAACTGACATTGATTACATTCCTTTTCACTTCCGATTTAAGACTCGCATAACACAAAATAGAAATTCAAAATTTATTTACCTGTAGGTATGATAAAAAATTATTTTGTAAAGGTACAAATTATACAGAAAAGTCACAAGTTCCATAGAAAGTTGTTAAATCACTTGTTAAAGAGGCTGTACGGAGTCTAATACTCGTAAATAAGTAATCAGAACGGCGCGTCGTCTAAACCCATTTTATTAGAAAAGAAATCAATTCCGCAAGCGTGCGGGATCCCGCATGAGTAATTCCGCATTACCGATTCCGCAGAAAAGGTGCAATATATATACAAAAACCGGGCAAGTGCAAGTTGGACTCGCGCACCGAGTGTTCCGTACCTATGAAAACAGTTCTATTCCCAAATTGAGTTAGGAAGATTTTTCCGAATCGCAAAAAAAGTTTTTTTGTGACGTAACTACAAATTTACAGTTTTCAGACTTTTTCCTATACTTGTGCTATTATGAAACCTTGCTTCATGCCAAATTTCAGGATTCTAGGTCAACGGGAAGTGCACTATGAATTTTCATTCCCTTGAGAATGTCGAAATACACGTTTTTTGCGACATAAACGGCCGTATCATTTTTTACCCGACTGTAAGAAGGGTTATGTGTTTTTTTCCGATAACTCAGAAGTTTCATTTTTTCCCAGCTTCAAGGGACCGCAGACCTGAGTTTATGGTTTTTTTTAATTCACATCGATACCTCCACGCGTTCCCGAGATAAAGGGCCTTGACAGACAGACGGACGACAAAGTGACCCTATAAGGGTTCCGTTTTTTCCTTTTGATCTACGGAACCCTAAAAATGCGGGATCCCGCGCTTGCGGGATTGGTTTCCCTATTCGCGATAAACTCCAAAAATACTGAACGGATTTTCATGCGATTTTCACCACTAGACATAGTGATTCAAGAGGAAGGTTTAGGTGTATAATACATGCATATTATACCTACTAGAGAATAACCGAGAATTTAATTCAATTTAAACACTCAAGCGAAGCCGGGTCGGTTCACTAGTCTATACTAATATTATGAAGAGAAAGATTTGTGTTTTTGTTTGTAATGAATAAACTCAAAAACTACAGAACCGATTATAAAAATTATTTTCATTCTCTCGCCCCAGATTTCGGTCTATCAGAATCCGATCCCGATTACCGGCCACCGTAGGCGCGGGCTTGCGGACAGCGAGCAATGGTTAGCTCACTGTCCGACCGTTCGGTAACCGTCCGGACCGATCCAAAGTCGTCGACGGCGCGTATTTTTCCACGCGCGCCTCAGGGAGATGTCAGCGAATCGTAGGGGCCCAGCAGGGTCGAAGCCTACTGAGGCTACGGGTAGTGTGAAAATGAAACCCGGGGCCCTGGGACTAAGGCAAAGAAGGAACAGGAGTGGGTTTTTAGTCAGTAAAAGTCTGACACTATCTCCCATTCCGCCCAAGAGCGGGTTTTTCATTAGATGATTTTCCCACCTAAAAAAAAGCTAATTTATTACTTCATTCATGTTGATCAGACTCAAATCTGATCCAACCAATATTATGTAATTACAGCCTGTAAAATTATTAATGGTTACACTGACTTACACTGATGCGTCCGACTTACATGCAGAGTTGTGTATCGCTCTAGAAAGCATAAATTATTTAATGTCCCATTTTGTCGCACTGTAGCTCGATGCACCTCTCCTATACCGCGTATGCTAACGATGCTCAACGCGCTCGTGGAGACCAACTCTAGATTGGATTTGTTTGCTGAGGAATGGAAGACAATATTATTAGAAAGTTTGCGATTCTGTAAGAAGACAGAGTGAAAGGATGGACGTATTTTAGTATTAATGGCTATTTTTTGTACTAAATAAATAAATAAATAAATTATCCACCTGGACCGCTCTCTCGTTGGCCTTGCATAAGTCGTGGAAGGTGGAAGTAGTTTTGCATGCTGGGCAGGAAATGAGAAAGACAGAAAGAAAAATAATTTATTTGGTACAGCACAAGGCACAAACACAATAAAGGTAAACACGAAACAAAAATAAAAACAAGAAGCTAAAATGTAGCACACACACGCACACGTATCTTGGGAACTTCATACTGGCAATGTATTTGCTATGGGTCAATGATACCCTGATTTGGCCAGATTATCTCTGCAGCGGCCAACCTGAGCCCGCAGCGATCCCCCGGGATACCGATCCCGATTTCTGGCCATCGTAGGCGCGGGCAGACCGTCCGATAACCGTCCGGACCGAGCCCAAGTCGTCGACGACGGCGCGTAGAGTTCCACGCGCGCCTCAAGGAGATGTCAGCAACCGTATGGGCCCAGCAGGGTCGAAACCTACTGGGGTGATGCAAAAGAGATCCCTGGGGCCCTGGAACAATGACAAAGAAGGAACAGGAGTGGGTTTTTGGTCAGCTCCGCCCAAGAGCGGAGGATGTCATTAGATGATTTTCTCATCCAAAAAATAGTGACAATAGAAAATAGTTGACACATAGTCATGTATTTTCTACTTTCGCAGGCAAAGCCGCTGACACAAGTCAGTCTTGTATAAAGATTTCGCAGTTCCCAGGGCCGTAAGCTGTAATGAGCTCAAAATCATCTAGTACGTTAGGTAGGTGTGGCGGGCTTGTCAAAATAGAGCGGTGATGGGCCGACCTTGCTATCTCGAACATCGCGACATGAACTAGTCTTAAGGGGCAGCACTTTTTGTTTGCAACCTTGTTTTTTTTTACGCTGCTTTGCTTTTGAAGTCTTTTTTTGAGGGGGATTATCATCAAATGGTGATGGCCGAGTGGTAACGGCTCCGACTTACGAGTTGTAGGTCACGGGTTCAAACCGAGCCAGGCGCATTTCTTTGTGTAATTTATTTCATCACCACTGCTCTCAAAACGGTGAAGGAAAACATCGTGAGGAAACCGGCATGTCCTAGAACCAAAAATTCGAAGACATGTGACGTCCACCAACCCGCACTGGGCCCGCGTGGTGGATTACGGCCCATTCCCTCTCCTAGAGAGGAGGCCTGAGTCCCAGCAGTGGGAACATTATATAATATTATGTAGTTGTATCGTTATAGAATAGAATAAACTTTATTATACTACATCAAAAAGTAACACAATTTATTTTTTATTATAAAGGCGAAAGTTTGGCTGAATGGATATGAATTAAATTTTTCCATGCATTATGGCTAACCCTAACGTCCCTAACCCTATTGAAGGTCTCTGAGAAGCAGTAATGCTAGCAAAGGAGGCGGCCGCCGGGATTCCGATCCCGATTTCCGGCCACCGTAGGCGCGGGTTAGCGGACGGCGAGCAATGGGTAGCTCGCCGTCCCACCGCCCGGCAACCGTCCGGACCGAGCCCAAGTCGCCGATGGCACGTAGTGTTCCACGCGCGCCTCAAGGAGATGTCAGCAAACCGTAGGGGCCCAGCAGGGTCGAAGCCTACTGAGGCCAAGGGTTTGCTTTTGGAAGGAAGACCTACCGGTTGCACTTCGGGGAGTGTGCGTCGGAATTGCATAACCTAATTCCGCCTAGCCCGTTCCATTATCGGACCACCAGGCGTACGGCAATGCGCCACCGGTACATGGTGGACATCCCACCTATACGCACGAAACGTTTTGGGAACACATTCATTGTATGTACAGCTAAGGAGTGGAATTCCTTGCCGGAATCTGTGTTTCCAAATGGCTGCAACCCGGGAATCTTTAAGTCGAGAGTGAATAGGTTACTTCTAGGTAAGCGCGCTCCATCGTCGACCGCATCGTCGCTTTCCATCAGGTGAGATAGTGGTCAAGCGCGAACCTATCAAGAATAAAAAAACAGACTCGGCCCTGGTACGAAAGACAACGAAGGAACAGGAGTAGGTTTGTAGTCAGTAAAGGTCCAGCAAGGTCGAAGCCTACTGGGGCCATGGGTGATGCGAAATAGATCCCCGGGGCCCTGGAACAATGGCAAAGAAGGAACAGGAGTGGATTTTTAGTCAGTAAAAGCCTCCGCCCTCGCTCTGCCCAAGTGCGGGGGATGTCATTAGATGATTTTCGCTACCAAAAAAAAAAGTGACGAACTGAGAGGGTTGTATTGATAATTTTAATGAATATAATTCCGATAATAAATACGTGTTACGGCCGCCAATCATGTTGTCATCAACATAAAACTTGACACTGGCCTGCAAGATGCAAAAAAAAGTTTAAAAAAATGGAATATCGTGGGTTACTGTGAAATTTACCACCCTTGACTAGTAGAGAATGCCTAAAGTTTGTGTTGCATGAATTTTTAACAAATAAATAAATACCGTGGCGCTTTCCCATATATTTAACTCAATTTAGAAACCGGGTCTCAGGTGTGGTTTTAGTCAGTAAAAGTCTGACTTCGCCTTCTCGCTCCACCCTAGCTGGAGAAGTCATTGAATGATTTCTCTTAAAAAAGGACTACAGAAATTTGTCAGTAAAAGTCTGACTTCGCCTTCTCGCTCCACCCTAGCTGGAGAAGTCATTGAATGATTTCTCTTAAAAAAAGGACTACAGAAATTTGTCAGTAAAAGTCTGACTTCACCTTCTCGCTCCACCCTAGCTGTTGAAGTCATTGAATGATTTCTCTTAAAAAAGGACTACAAAATCGTTATCCTTTCTTTTGGTTATGCAGTAGTCGAGAAAAATTAAGATGGTCGCCATTAGATCCCTGTTTACTTATACGTCGGTGAGGTCTTCGCCTTACGAGACGCAAGCGCATCAAGTAGGTACGATGAACTACGATGTGTCGCAATGCACGATTTGATGTACATTCGGACTCTTGAAATTGCGAAGTACCTTTTCTTGACCTTCCTTTAATAACTTGAAATGTTGCTCATTTTACGGCCTTTAGTTCTAACGCTAGGTGGAGGATGGCTTTACTTTTGAGGGGGGAAATAATTGAATTTGGTTATTCCATGATTTCCCCCCTCCTGCTCTGCGTGGAGTAAGAGGTTTACCGATTCAAACTCACCCATTTTTAGGGATCCGTACCTCAAAAGGAAAAAAACGGAACCCTTATAGGATCCGTATGTTTGTCTGTCTGTCAAGACCCTTTATCTCGAGAACGCGTGGAGGTATCGAGTTGAAATTAAAATCATATATCTACTTAAGTCTGCGGTCCCTTGAAGCTGTGAAAAAATCAAACTTCTAAGTTAACGAAAAAGAAAGATACGGCCGTTTATGTTGCAAAAACGTATATTTCGATACTCTCAAGGGAATCAAATTCATAGCCTACTTCCCGTCTGAGAATCCTGAAATTTTGCGTAAAACAAGGTCTTACAGCACAAGTATAGAAAAAAAAACTGAAAACTGTAAATTGGTAGTTACGTCACAAAAAAAAAACTTTTTTTTGCGATTTGAAAAAATCTTCGTTCTTCAATTCGGGAATTGAACTGTTTTCATAGGTAATTTTGTATGGAACCCTCAGTACGCGAGTTCGACTCGCACTTGCCCGGTTTTTTTTATTGTTAAAATCCTTCGATCGATATTTGTATTATTCTACGAATTGCTACTGTGCTTCTCAGGGCCCCAATTTTGCAGTTCTGGCCAAAATTCCACTGTTTAAAGAGATTTCATTTCTTATTTTTATATGAGCGCAAGGAGCTTTCTGCTTATCTCGATTTCCGGCCACCGCCGGCGCGGGCTCGCGGACGGCGAGTAATGGGTAGCTCGTCGTCCGACCGAGCCCAAGTAGTCGACGGCGCGTAGTGTCAGCAAGCGTAGGAGCCCAGCAGGGTCGAAGCCTACTGGGGCCAAGGGTCTGATTCTGAAGGGAAGACGGCCCTGGTATGAAAGGCAACGAAGGAACAGGAGTGGGTTTTTAGTCAGTAAAAGTCTGACACTATCTCCCGCTTTGCCCAAGAGTGAGAGATGTCATTGGATGATATTCCAACCGAAAAAAAAAACACCCAAAAGTTGAATGATAGATGCCTAAAGCATTAAGTCCCCCTCTGTACTTTTGTGTGCTTATAGCATTTAATAAATAAATAGTTTATAATATTACAGGATTGAATAAGTTCAAAGTTGCTTAGATATTTGCTAACGAACAACTATTCCAGTTCTTGCATGTGATCTTCGCCTTATTACCACAAGCTCATCTAGTTACAATCGTGTCGCAACCCACGATTCGATGTACAACCGGACACGATTCGGCCTCTTTATTGACCTTACATCTCGTCGCAGGTCACACTTACTGCTTGCGAGGTCATATATGCTCCTCTTCCTTTTGAATATGAAGAGCTTTTAAGGCCCAAGGTGATGTGATACACCAATGAAACTGTTGTCAACTGATATCATTATCTTTAATTACTTAATTTAATTAGGCGTAATAACTTTACAATACGAATTTATGGTAAAACAAATTATATTTTTACATTATTCTAATAGATTTTATATATTCTCTCTTCTTTAGATTCTAAGCTAAAACTAGATTAGACCGACGCACACGTGTAACACGCCTCATTTGTACGTAGAACGACGTCGCGTGGCGTGTATCAAGTGTAGCTCTACAAGTCTAGTTTCCATGTAAAATGTATGGAGACCGACGCGCCCAGATCGGCGTGTGTGGTACACGAGTGAGCAGTGTAGTTGTACCTTCAAGCTAGAACTAGATTAGACCGACGCAAAAGAGTAACACGCCTGATTTGTACGTAGAACGACGTCGCGTGGCGTGGATCAAGTGTAGCTCTACAAGTCTAGTTTCCATGTAAAATGTACGAAGACCGACGCGCCCAGATCGGCGTGTGTGGCACACGTGTGCGCAGTGTAGTTCTACCTTTGAGCTAGGACTAGATTAGACCGACGCACACGTGTAACACGCCTGATTTCTTCGTAGAACGACGTCGCGTGGCGTGGACCAAGTGTAGCTCTACAAGTCTAGTTTCCATATAAAATGTATGGAGACCGACGCGCCCAGATCTGCGTGTATGGCACACGTGTGCGCAGTGTAGTTCTAGCTTTATGCTTTTACAATATTCGTATAGATTATCTTGACAGCACGGTTGGCGCAATGGTTGAGCCATTAACTGCTGTGCTGCATGTCGCAAGTTTGGTTCCCGTACGGAACAAATATTTCTAAATATTTCCGAAACTGTAGGTAAGCCATACTTATGTAGTTGTAAAAAACCGGGTAAGTGCGAGTCGGACTCACGCACTGAGAGTTCCGTACAAACATACCTATGAAAACAGTTCAATTCCCGAAATTGAGTTACGATGATTTTTCCGAATTGCAAAAAAGTTTTTTTTTGTGACGTAACTATAAATTTACAGTTTTCAGATTTTATCCTATACTTGTACTAAGAGACCTTGCTTCATGCCAAATTTCAGGATTCTAGGTCAACGGGAAGTAGGCTATGAATTTTGATTTCCTTGAGTGTCGAAATATACGTTTTCTGCGACATAAACGGCCGTGTATTTTATTTTCGTTAATTCAGAAGTTTGATATTTTCACAGTTTCAAGGGCCCGCAGACCTGAGTATATGGTTTTAATTTCAACTCGATACCTCCTCGCGTACCCGAGATAAAGGGTCTTGACAGACAGACAGACAGACGGACAACAAAGTGATCCTATAAGGGTTCCGTTTTTTCCTTTTGAGGTACGGAACCCTAAAAATAGGTGCTAGGCCATTCGTGGCTTAGAGTCGCCCGCGTCGATCTTTACGGTTAAGTAACGCTTGCCGAGGTCGGTCCCTGGATGGGTGACCATCTACACCGAGATCTCTCCGTGCCTCGGAAAACATGTTAACCCGTCGCTCCCGGCTGTCATTTGTAGACCTTTGGCAGTCGTTACGGGTAGACAGAAGACAGGAAATCTGACCCCACTCTTAAAAAGGGGTATCGTAGTCCCCAGGTACTGTATTTTTGTTGAAACCAAACCATATTTATTGTAATCTATCTAGCCTATCATTGCTCGTAGAACGGATGGTCTATGGGGCCGAAAGGTTCTATAGAGTGGCGTATAGTTGGAAGGCCTCCCACAAGGTGGACAGATGACCTGGTGAGAGTCGCGGGAATGCGATGGATGCGAGACGCACAGGACCGCTCGTTGTCGCCACTTGGGGGAGGCTTTTGTCCAGCAGTGGACGTCCTTCGGCTGAAATGATGATGATAATGATCTAGCCGCTTAGGGTACAGCGCGTGCAAAAGATATTGACACACTATATGTATAGCACAATGGTACAATAATATAGGTACGTATGTGCGTATTCTCTCGTAAAACATAACCCTTCTTTTGAGGAAATCGGATAAAAAATGCAAAAGTATGGGAGTAGTGCGCAAGCGCAGGCCGCCATATTGTTTGGCCTTCACCTAGTGGCACGGCTCATCCTGAACGAGTTAGCCTTTACCTGCCGTTGTTACTAGTGCAGTTAGATTGCGATAAGTATCATCTTTACTCATATTATGAAGAATTAAAAGTTTGTTTGTGTATACAGGGTGGATTTTTTAATTTTTTTGTTAATGTTTTTGGCTTTGATACTAAGTCTTTTAAGCCATTTCTTTGTATAAATAGTTAATTAGTTTACCGTTACATTATGGCTGTACATATTGTAATGATTTTTGTAGTACCTATCCGGCAGCAAATATACCAAGTCAACCTTACCGTCAAACTTCGCTGAGTTAGTCAACAGTACAATAAAATTCTCTCAGCTCCATTTTACCGGAATCGCGCCTGTTTCAACAATTCCACATACTCCTAGATTGCACAGGTGTCACTGAAATACGCACAAGAACCTTAGGATCCCCGAACTCCCTTATTGATGCCCTGAAAAACCTGAGAGGCCTAATGTGTTTTTGGAGAAAGGTGGGCTGGTTGGAATAAGCCCACCTAAGGTTATGGCCGCCATGGCCCACGTAATATGGTCCCCATAGGACTAAGTGCGGAAACCATACTCAGACATAGACAATTCTACATGTTGTCCAGTTGCGCAGATACTTGAGACACAAAACTACACTAATTTTAAACCATAATATCCACTGGGCCCGCGTGGTGGATTACGGCCCATTCCATTTAGGAGAAGTCCTAGAGTGAGGCAAGCCCCCTCACTCTAGGAGGTCCCAGCAGTGGGAACATTAAAAGGCTGATTATGCAATTATGCTATCCACTAGGAATCAATTTGCGAATAATTAAAACGGCCATTGAACTTAAAGAAAAAATCCCGCCAAAGAAACTCTGGATTTTTTGAGAAAGGACAGTAAGAGCAGCGGGCTAAGACAAATACCTTTCTGTTAGCGTTCCCGCCAAACGCTAAGTACAAAATGTGTTGCAATGACATTACCTTTCATGTCACTTCTCTGCAGATTTCTCCACCTATCGATCGTGGAAGCGAAGACGCGAGATAAGCTGCTAGTCATATGCAGATATAGATAAAAAGATAGTCAGGTCATCAATATTTCCATGCATAAAAGTTAGTCGCCTTTGTTTGCATAGTAAAGAACCTATTGCCCCCTTTTTGTGTTGGATAATTATAATAATATTCCACAACTATCACACAACGCCATCTAGTCCCAAGGTAAGCATATCTTGTGTTATGGGTACTAGACAACTGATAAACATACTTATATATTTCTAAATACATACATATTATAGATAGATTATACCCAGACACCGAACAAATGATTGTGCTCATCACACAAACATTTGTCCTGGGTGGGGATCGAACCCACGACCTCCGGCATAGCAGTCAGGGCCACTAACCACTAGACCAACAGGCCGTCAAAGAATGTGATATAATAATTGTGTGTAATTTTTGAATTATATTATAATAATAATATTCCACAACTATCACACAACGCCGTCTAGTCCCAAACTAAGCAGAGCTGGTGTTATGGGTACTAAACAACTGATAAACATACTTATATATTTCTAAATACATAGATACATATTATAGATAAATTACACCCAGACACAAACATTTGTTCTGGGTGGGAATCGAACCCACGACCTCTGGCTTAGTAGTCAGAGCCACTAACCACTAGACCAACTTACAGGCCAGTCGAATTATCTAATGACTTCTCCCACTCTAGAAGGGGGCGAGAGAGCGTGTCAGGCTTTTACTGACTAAAATCCAACTGTGTCCTTTCGTTGTACATTGCGTTTCAGGGCCCCGGTAACTCCTTCGTATATTCCTGCAGCTCAACCTATTTCCCTTGCAAGTCATCTTGGGCCTCCGTCTTTTGGCAGGCGGCGGGGTCTAAAACCACATGCTGTTTCCTTGTCCCTTCTTGCTGGGGTTCGGGGTTACGGTCGTATTCTCAATCGCAACAACGCATAAGTCTCGGCCGTTGCCACTGAGCCACTACTGCAGCTGCAACAGGTTCGTGCGGAAGAAACGCCTGGGTGTCACCATTGTGTAAACCGCCCGGAGGACACGGTGGACCATACGGTAGAGGTGTGCCCCGCCTGCGCAGAGCACCCCCGTGTCCTCGTGGGGATCGACGGCAGCGATCTCTTGCGCCGTGCCTTGGTACAGGCCATGGTCCGGAGCGAGGAGGAGTGGCAGGCGGTCGCCTCCTTCTGCGAAGCAGTAATGCTAGCAAAGGAGGCGGTCGCACGCGCGAGGGAACGGCGCTCACGCCCCAGCTGCCGGGATCCCGATTCCGATTTCCAGCCATCGTAGGCGCTGTCTTGCGGACGGCAAGCAATGGGTAGCTCGCCGTCTGACCGTCCGGTAACCGTCGGGACCGAGCCCAAGTTGTCGACGGCGCGTAGTGTTCCACGCGCGCCTCAAGGAGATGTCAGCAAAACCGTAGGGGCCTAGCAGGGTCGAAACCTACTGGGGCCATGGGTGATGCGAAAGAGATCCCCGGGGCCCTAGAACAATAGCAAAGAAGGAACAGGAGTCGGTTTTTAGTCAGTAAAAGTCTGACACGCCCTCCCGCCCGGCCAAAAGCGGGGGAAGTCATTAGATGATTTTCCCACCTAAAAAAAAAGAAAACTATTGCAGCTGTCTACTACATTATATTTAGGCTAAAGCCTACTGGGGCCAAGGGTCTGATTCTGAAAGGAAGACTCGGCCCTGGTACGAAAGACAACGAAGGAACAGGAGTGGGTTTTTAGTCAGTAAAAGTCTGACACTATCTCCCGCTTCGTCCAAGAGCGGGGGATGTCATTAGATGACTTTCCCACCTAAAAAAAAAGAAAACTACTGCAGCTGTCTACTACATTAAGTATATTTAGGCTTGAACCCAATACTTCAAGCCAAGTACTTCAGGCCGGACACTCAGACCTAAGTCAGACATCACATGTAGATAGTCAGGTCATCACATACTTCGGCTAAATAAGACTACATGTAAAATGTGAGGTGACCTTGTATGGGAGTGAAGTACATACGGAAGGTTTACTAAGACAGCTACATATAGAATTAGTTGCGGTATAAACAGTGACACTATTTAAGGTGGTATTTAAATGATAAAATAAGGAAACTACAATATCGTATTGGGATTAGCCTGTAAGGATATTTGTAAAGTTTTTATATAAATAAATAAACGCAATAGGGATCTCACACAACAAAATCTCGGAGGGGACGCCAAAATTGTCACTCGAACGGCGGTTGCTGAAAACCAGCACCGTAGATGGCTAGATTTGCCTAGCGTCACGGTATATGCTGAGCAACGGCCTATTCTTGCTAAGATGCGTCGCACAACTTTGATTCTTAGTTTTTATTGTTAAAATTATGTTTTTTTTTTTTCAACTTCAACTTCAACTCTTCATTAATGGCATTTGCGGAAAAGACACCACAATTTTGCCAATAACACGTGCAAACTTGATAATAGACTATCAAACGCTGGAGAGTATTTAGCGTGAATTAACAGTAAAATAAATGAATGGAAGAAAAAAACGTGTTGCGCCGACCCCAAATAACACGGGACAAGGGCAGGAAGATGATGATGATAACAGTAAAATAAATATGTAACTCTAAACATTAAAGTTCAAAATAAAAGAATTTCTTCGCAGACCCAGAAAGACATTATGATCAAACCACAGACTAGGTATGTGAAATGTAAGTTAAGTAGACTCGTAAGAGTGAAGAGAGAAAAAAAAAAGTTACAATTTAATTTTATTAATTTCAATAAATTTTCTTTTATATTTTGGTTTATTTTTGTTTATGTTTGTCTTTGTTGAGGCCGGCGCGGGCGTCAAAATGCAACAGATAACCTAGACAACTGTGTTGTCTATGGGTGCTAGTGGTGTAACACAGTTATGCCCGATACACACATGGCCTGTCAGGGAACTTGGTTTTTGTATATTTGTAACGAATTGTGCGTCTATTCAGGCAGAATAAACATGTTTTCTTTCTTTCAATATTTTGTAAGGTCTTATCCATTGATCTAGTTTTTTTTTTTTGGAGTGGGTGTATCATAAAATTTTCATTATACCGCTCTGGGTGAAGCAAACCGAAACTCTTTCGATCATTCCCGTAGAGGATACTCTATCTCAGGTGGAGGTTGGAACTAAAAAAAAAAGGATAGAATATCCTGGCACCGAATAGTGAGAAAGAAAGAAAAACATTTATACAATACGTTCCAAATAAAAATAGGATCTATTGCCATGTTGTGACGTCATGTCATACTGTCAAATCGAAGAATTATTATGGTGAGCAAAACAAGAAATTTTTAAAATTTAATTTATTTACGGACTGTGAACGAAAAAACTTTAATCAGAATCCAGTTCTTCAATTTTGCTCATCTCTTGAGTTCTTCAATTTTGCCCATTTTCTTGCGATTTGACTGTATGACGTGACGTCACAAAATGGCAATCGATCCTATTCTTATTTGGAACGCATTGTATGTGACTCGCACAGGACAAACAACATTAAAAAGCCCTGACTTAGTGAAGAGACCCGACCGTAAATGATAGGAACAGGAGACGTCAAGAGACCCAAGAGAGAGAGTGTGTGGAGTACTGCAGTCACATATGGCCTGGTGCTGCAAAATGCCATCTAGCAGCTGTGGACTCAGTGGAAAGGCGTGCGAAGAGGCTAATTGGGGATCCAGATTTGGTTAAGTCCAATCTACAAAGCCTCGAGCACAGGCGCAGGGTAGCCAGCCTATCGGTATTTTACAGGTTGCATTTTGGAGAGTGTGCGCGGGAATTGCATGACTTGATTCCGCCATCTCCTTTCTACCATCGGACAACCCGACGTACGGCGAGTATCCACCCTTACGTTGTTGAAACTTCAACGGTCCGGACTAAGCGTTTCGCTTCGTCGTTTATACCGCGTACATCGAAGGACTGGAACAATTTGCCTGCTGCGGTCTTCCCGTCCAACTATAATTTAGGTGTCTTCAAGGCTAGAGTGAATAGGCTCTTAATAAACTAGTGCGCCTCACCATCAATGATTGCATCGGTGCTTACCATCAGGTGGGATCGCAGTCAAGCACTGGTTTATATGAATTAAAAAAAAAAGAAAAAAAAAAGACCCTATTGCTCCTCAGGTGCCTTACAATGACGTGTTAGAATGTCAAGCATGCCAACGAGAAAGAAGGATGGAGCTATACACCCTATATAGCTTCATGCCTTTAACAGTTCAGTGTAGGTCGTCAAATGGATCGCGTTAGTAGCTCGTGGTTGGGACTCTATTGTTGGCCTCGTATAAATCCTTAAGAGGGTCCTTTATCACTCGCCTGTCGTCAACATCGAGCATGGTTTAAAAGCGATGTTTGACGAAAAGGCAAAGTGAAAAAATAGAGAGATAACGCCTCAAAACTCTGTTAGAATTCGGTAATTCCGTGATTTACTCGAATATTTTACAAAACTTGGTCCAGGAAATACGTGTTTTTTTGAAAAAAATGGTCGTCATTTAGAATCTTGATTAAATTTACAAGGCTTCTATTATTATACTTTTTTGACTTTTTTAAATTTTTGAGTAAATTATGAAGTGTCGAAAGTTCATGCAAAATAGCAGATTTTCAGGGGTCTTTACTGGATTAGTTTTTCACAAATTTATAAATTAATTTCAATAGAAGCCTAGATATTTAATATCCTCAAGATACTGTGTTTCCAAAATAACGAATGAAAAATGTGTAATAACCTCATAATCGCGTAAGAACGGCTGTGTGAAAAACAGTGAAAATGTCGAGTTGCATCCCCTTAAAAAGGGCAGCATAGCAGGTGCCGCATGACCTGTGCAACCGCTCTACAATGACACTGGGTTAGGGATGGTCGTGGCTCGTGGAAAGGTCCTCTGGTCTAACCAAACAAAGCCAGCATGTCATCGAACAAGCTCGCTGCCCCAAGCCCACTGTGTCACAAGACGCATTTAACACAGTCACAAGTGTAGCGTGGGAACGTAACATTTGTGCTTTCACTCGCTACCACCGCTGCGCTGCCGGTTGCCGGACGAGCGCTTGACGAAACCTCGGATTTATTGTTAACTGGAAGCTCGATAGATTTCAGTGAAGTGTGTCTTGGTTAAGTTAATTGTTTGTTAAGGGGGTGCTCCAATGTTATCAGCGAAAATCAAATTTGACTGGCCGGTTGGTCTAGCGGTTAGTGGCCCTGACTGTTATGCCGAAGGTCGTGCGGCGTAGGGTAGGCAGGGTAGGGTAGGGTAGGGTAGTAGTCTGGAGTAGGGTGGAGTAGGTTAGAGTGCGGTGGAGTGGGGTAGAGTAGGGTAGAGTAGAATAGAATAGTCAGTTGACGGGAGCGAAGCCGCGGGTAAAAGCTAGTTTATCTGTAATATGTATGTCTTTAGAAATATGATTATAAGTATGTTTATCAGTTGTCAAGCACTGCTTTGTTTGAGACTAGATGGCGTTGTGTGAAATTTGTGGAGTAAAACAAAATCTTAAGTGTTTTTTTGCATTTTGCAGGACAGTGTCAAGTTGAATGTTTATTAAAATATGATTGGAGGCCGTAACACTTATTTTGCATGACATCTCATGAACTGCGATAGCTAGACAGTTGAAGTTTTCACAGATGATGTAGGTATTTCTGTTGCCACTATAACGAGAAAACTAAAAAATTGAATAAAATAAATATTTAAGAGGGACTCACATACAACAAACGTGTTTTTTTTTTCGTTTTTTGCTACAGATGGTATAGAAGCCTTCGTGTGCGAGTTCGGCTCGCACTTGGCCAGTTTTTTAATATAAATATGTTTTGTTACAGGATGAGAGGGAGGGCGCGGGGCGTCGGGTTGGCGCCGTGCTGCCCTCTACAATGGAGGTACGTAAATTTAAAATGTTTCATTCCAATAATCTACTGGCACTCTTGAATGGGTTCTTGAGGGCTATGCTCGGAGTTTTCTTGCGTGATCGCATCAGGAATAAAGATATCAGCAGGAGAACCACGGTTGTCGACATAGCCTGAAGAATCGCCAAACTTAAGTGGCAGTGGGTAGGGCACATTGCTCGTAGAACAGATAGTCGATGAGGCCGAAAGATTCTGGAGTGGCGACCGCGCACCGGCAGACGCAGTTTTGGAAGGCCTTTCACAAGGTGGACCGATGACCTGATAAGGGTTGCGGGTATCCGATGGATGCGAGACGCACATGACCGTTCATTGTGGCGACACTTGGGGGGAGGCCTATGTCCAACAGTGGACGTATTGCGGCTGAAATGATGACGATGATAATGATTAGTCAGTAAAAGTCTGAGAAGACATTGATTTACCACCTCAAAAAAATATCTTTAACACCGCTGCAAAAAGACAAACAATTCAACTCATTCAACCAACTGTCAGAGACGTTACCACGAGGTCTTTAACACGATCCATTTGAGGACCTACACTGAATTGTTGAGAGATGGAGCTATATAGGGTGTATAGCTCCAGGCCTAACATTTTAACACATCATGGTAAGGCCATAGTTGTCAATCTGCGCTGCCAGTTGCGGGCGCTGTCAGTCGAGACTGGTCATCTCTTAGCTGCCAGTTGCTATTTTAATATCTATATTTAGTTTTTATTTTTACATTATTGACATTGTTCTCACATGATAGCGACAAGAAACATGTAACAGAGATATTTGTAATTGCAAAACATGATTGAAAAGAGTGTCCATGGAGTTTCTTGCACATTCATTGTTTCTTGTGTAAAAGTTTTGTTACTAATTTGGTGTACGATAAAGTTTATTCTATTCTATTCTATTCTATTCTTCTCCATAGAGATCTATGCTTTGGAATGTGCAATTAGCATCATTTTTAGGGTTCCGTAGCCAAATGGCAAAAAACGGAACCCTTATAGATTCGTCATGTGTCTGTCTGTCCGTATGTCACAGCCACTTTTTTCCGAAACTATAAGAACTATACTGTTGAAACTTGGCAAGTAAATGTATTCTGTGAACCGCGTTAAGATTTTCACACAAAAATAGAAGAAAAACAATAAATTTTGGGGGTTCCCCATACTTAGAACTGAAACTCAATTTTTTTTTTTTCATCAAACCTATACGTGTGGGGATTCTGGGTATCTATGGATAGGTCTTCAAAAATGATATTGAGGTTTCTAATATCATTTTTATTTAAACTGAATAGTTTGCGCGAGAGACACTTCCAAAGTGGTAAAATGTGTCCCCGTCCCCCCCGTAACTTCTAAAATAAGAGAATGATAAAACTAAAAAAAATTACTATGCAAACTTCCACCGAAAATTGGTTTGAATGAGATCTAGTAAGTAGTTTTTTTTTAATACGCCATAAATCGTAAACCGCAATTTACCTTTCAAGTTTGTACGGAACCCTCAGTGCGCGAGTCCGACTCGCACGTGCCCAGTTTTTTCTGACTTCTTGAAATTTCAAAAGTGCCTGTAAATGGTTTATTTGAAATAAATGCTTTTGAATTTTGAAATTGTGACGGAACGTGGATACTCGAACTGTGGATAGGAAATCATGGCAAATTGACAGGGTCATCACCTGTGCCAGTTCTCAGCAGTACGCCTTTAGAATACCTACGTCGATAACACGTTTACCTAACTTTAATCTTTCAAAGGTTAAGTTAAAGGGCTATTTCACCAAAGATGTGCGAAGTAGCGAGGCGGTGCGAGAACGCGTAGTGGCGCTGTGAAAATGTGCGACTGTTTCCACACCTAGATTTAGTCTTTTGTCTTTTTACCCTTTAACAGCCTACAAAGTCAAAGTCAAAAGTTTTTATTCCACATAGGCCTACATGGGCACTTATAAAACGTCAGAAGCTAGTGCACGGTTCCAAATTGGTCGTTTCCTATGAAGAAGAACCGGCAAGAAACACCATGGTTACTCTTTTAAAAAAAGTGGTTGTTTACAATATTTTCATATTACAGTATTAATAGACATTATGTAAGATCAGTGTAGACCAGTCAATATTGTACCCAAAAGCACAATAAAAATAATCATAAGTATTAAAAAAAAATGTGAGTCGTAATAGGAAGTAACCTAAGAATTCGCGGAGTCTACAGTGTTCTCACATTCACATTATAAAAAAAAGAGGCTATATAAAAAAAGCAAGAAAAGTATATAATTGCAATTATCAATAAATGACATGTTAACAAAATGAATTACTAACGAATTTATGGTGGTTGGCGTCTAATAATATAAAAAATATTGCAAAACCAATGTGTTAAAAGAAAAAAAAATTAAAAGTATATATTACAACAAATGTGGAGCAGTACTACGTCGGTTATATCCGACAAACACTTTCGCGTTTATCGTGGTCGCACATCCATGAACAAATACTCCATCTCGGCAGCTCTTCTATCACTTATGGGGATTGAAGAGCTAAACGAGATGAGTACGAGTACCCAGTCGTAAACACACGACCCTGGCGAATAGGATGAAAATACTCGTCGGACTAATCCGACGTAAGTGGTTAAAGGGTTAAAGATTATGTTTGTGAGTTACGCTGTTATTTGAATAAAACTGTGCGTACAGTCAAATGGGGTGAAAAACTCAGGGGTGAATAGAAACAAAACTTCAAAGGGTATTTTCACGATATTTAAATATTAATATATTTGCAGCATTTAACTATATCAATTTATTAATAAATTGTTATTCTAAAAAGTCGATGCTTTGTTAGAAGCCGTATCAAAGTGAAAAACCAAACCAAAGCTTTTTATTCACCCCGTTTTACGGTACCTCGCACAGTTTAAGCCAAATAACACCGTGGAGCGATGCGTTGCCGCGTAGCGATAATCTTTCATTGTTGCTACTAAAGCTTTGCTAGATATCACGAGGATGCGTAATTGTAATATAAAGATACACATTTCTTAGTGAAAGAAAAAAAATCGACTTCTAAGTTTTAATTTCCGCATGAGGCATTGGGATTCCTTCACTAAAATGTAAATAAAACTTTAGGTATATTGTATCGGTACCTTAAAAGTGAACGCAGCGTCGCGTCTCGGTGTGTGCTGCCTTTCCATCAAAGATACACCGACTACGTAAGTTTGAGGTGGTGCGGCAAAAAAATGACAATCGAAAAAATCGAAAAAAAAAAAAAAATCGAAATCGAATCGAATCGATCGATTGATGATTGTTTAATGATAATCGAATGTAATTTAAAGTAATTTAATTTTAATTTTAACATTTCATTGTATGTAATTTTATGATAATTATGTTGTCTGTATGTGTTTATGTAACTAAGATGAGTCTTTGGTACTTGAAATAAATAGATAAATTAAATTAAATTAATTATTAAAAATCAACTAATTTTATCACATCAAATTTACAAAGGATACTATATATCTCGGGAGAATGTTCCTTTGGGATAATTTTTGGGACATTCACGTGGGTGAAACCGCTGGCAGGAGCCAGTTTTTTTTTATGAAAAACCTAATAAATCCATTCTGCCGGGATTCCGATCCCGATTTCCGGCCACCGTAGGCGCGGGCTTGCGGACGACGAACAATGGGTAGCTTGCCGTCTGACCGTCCGGATCGAGCCCAAATCGTCGACGGCGCGTACTGTTCCACGCGCGCCTCAAGGAGATGTCAGCAACAGCAGATAGCCCTGGTACGAAAGGCAACGAAGGAACAGGAGTGGGTTTTTAGTCAGTAAAAGTCTGACACTATCTCCCGATCCGCCCAAGAGCGGGATTTGTCTTTAGATGATTTTCCCACCAAAAAAAAATGGTATCACATCATTTACAAAGGATAGGTACTATATATCTCGGGAGAATGTTCCTTTGGGATATTTTTTGGGACATTCACGTGGGTGAAGCCGCTGGTAGGAGCTAGTTCTTTATGAAAAACCTTTTTGGCCACCGTAGGCGCGGGCTTGCGGACAGCGAGCAATGGGTAGCTTGTTGTCCGATCGTCCGGTAACTGTCCGGACCGAGCCCAAGCCGTTGACGGTACGTAGTGTTCCACGCTCGCCTCAAGATATCAGCAACCGTAGGGGCCCAGCAGAGTCGAAGCCTACGTGATGCGAAAGAGATCCCCGGGGCCCTAGAACAATGGCAAAGAAGGAACAGGAGTGAGTTTTTAGTCAGTAAAAATCTGACACGCCTTCGCGCTCTGCCCAAGAGCGAGTGTCATTAGATGATTTTCCTACCTAAAAAAAAACACTTTATTCTAATATTTAAATCCTAGGATGAAGAAGTAAGCGAAGGTTGCATTAAGGGTCAACTAGTATCTTTACGAGCATTAGATGGTCAATAGGCGTGTCCTAATAGATTGTTATTGCCTTTACGCAATAGCAATATCGAACCTTTTTGGGAAAAACGTCGTAAACAGCAGATTGCGTTTTTTGCAGGAAAAGGTTCTCTTCCCTAATTAACTGTTTAACCGCCTTCGTCGGATATATCCGACAAACACTCTCGAGTTTATTTTAGTTGACGATGTTTTCCTAAACAGTCTCGATATTTTAAACAGGATCTGCGGTGCTGTTCAGAACATGAGTGCCCCAAGTGCCGATACACTTGCACTTCGAATGACTTAATAATTGCCACCGAAAGTGCAGTTAACGTAACCACCTGCTGGGCCCAAACAATTTAAGAAGAAGAATTAATTATACCACTACCTAACCATATACATCAACTTTAAAAGAAGAAAAAAGCAAAGAATTGCTTTTAATGCATATTAATACGTGGTTCTTCGAACTAAGCTATTCCCAGTTGAAAACGTCCCTTAGGGCCAACGGGGCCAACGCTGCGTTAAGCGGACGCCTGCGCGGTCCCATACAAAAGTGCTCCGATGCGGGGGGGTCGCGCGGGCAACTGACGGGGAGTGCCGGGCCCCGCGCCTCCTTTTTGCTACGTAATAAATATTAAGTTCTCCATCGACACGACTACATGCACACCGTTAAAGTTGAACTAGCGACACTGCGCAGGTAATAATCCGATTTCCGCGACAGGGACCGTCGCACATGACACACGTGCGACGTCACGCGACGGGTGCTCTTAGTGCCAATTGCTCTAACTGTTCGGCCGCCTGCTTAAAAAGAAAGGAATTGGAAATCACTACTATTGTTTTTGTAAGGGCGCTTATACACGCTAAGAAATTTCACCGTGTCTGCGGCAGATAAGACACGATAAGAATTTTGTCGGATCCACAAAAATTTAACGTGGTACCCGCTCACCTACCCCTCCTCCCTACCGCTCAATAGCAACTTCACGCGTCGTGCCTAGCGCAGACAAGATTGTTTTTCTTGATCAGTGCCAAAGCTGTGTATGCAGTTTGTGTGTAAAAACGACACGTATTCTTGCATGGGCCTGGCGACTTTTCTTAAAGTGTACAAGCGGCTTTACTCTTTTGTTCTTTACTTATTACTTCAACGTACTGTTTCTTATTCTGTGCTTTAACTCAGGCCAGAAGGAAACCAGTGTCAGGCATTCATGCTGAACTGGACCTATTTTGGCGCAGCCGTGATGCACGCTATTTTATTTTAGCTACTTTTTTTTGAGCGGGAAATAGTGTCAGACTTTTACTGACTAAAAACTCACTCCTGTTCCTTCTTTGCCTTCGTTAATAAGGGCCCCGGATTTCACTTTCACACTACCCGTGGCCCCAGTAGGCTTCGACCCTGTTGGGCCCCTACGAATTGCTGACATCTCCCTGAGGCGCGCGTGGAACAATACGCGCCGTGTGCCTTGTGTAGTGCCAAATAAATATATTTTCTTTTCTTCTTGCTTTCTGATCTTCTTTCTTTCTCCCTTTTTTCATCCTTTCTTTCTTCGTGTCGTTTCTCCGGGATTCGTCAACCTTCATTGTTCGGCGCTTTTTTGGTGGTAGTCATTTTTGATCCTGGACTTGGACCGTTTCTGATGATACTTTCAGCAGTCAAAAAAATTGGCAGAATTGACACTGTTTATTCACGTTTACTCATCTTACCCGCGACATTTTTGCCTATGTATGACAGTTGAAAGTTCTGGTCTGCGCACGTTGCAACATTATTAGTAAATACATCTATAATCGCTACCTCCGTCGCGGCATTCTGTGCTTTATGGGACCAACTTCTAAGTATCTGTGCAGGCTTTCACATGCCATAAACATTTTAATATTCCCATAAAGTGCTTTGAAATGCATGGAAGATACTTTCAGAGATATAAACCTATGAAATAAGACTGAAGATAAGTAATCGTGTCCATATCAAATCGAAATCGGGAATCGCCAACAGACAGCAAAATGCAACCGTTGCAAAATTCATTCGAAATAAATTCTAAATTTAAATGGACCATCGATACATCGATTTGAATATGGAACGTTGGAACAGACCAATCGTAATTGATCTATTGATTTGTCAGTTATCTGATTGGGCGATTGCGAAACGTTTTCTATTCGGGTCTAGTCGGGAAAGTTCGGCTTTTATAGTCGTTACATGAGTGGGATGTTGGTTTATGTTGGTATTAATTTAATTAAAGCAGTTAGAACCGTGAAATATGAGGTAATATAAACTAGATTTCTGTTACGAATGTCTGTTATGGTATTTGTAAGCGCTAACTGCAGGTACCCATTAATCGATGTACTTTCAAAATCCTTTCCTGCTAATGTTGCGTTTAATGTGAAAGTTTGAATGTTTACGACTGTGCTAGATGCGTTTTAAATAAGAATAGGATCGACTTAGCGCCATGTTGTGACGTCATAGCTGTCAAATCTAATAAATTGGGTAGGGTGAGCGAAACAAGATATTTTTTATATTATGGACGAAGCATTTTAATCAAAATTTAGGTATTCAATTCCGCTCATGTCTGCATCACTGTTTAAGTGATCATCGTCTTCGTCACTGCTACTTTCCCTTATTAAAATAAAACACGGATTAATAAACAACAGTTGGTGAAATAAATATTAAAAACCTATATAGGTCCGGCCTTCCGGTAACCGTCCGGACCGAGCCCAAGTTATCGACGGCGCGTAGTGTTCCACGCGCGCCCCAAGGAGATGTCAGCAAAACCGTAGGGGCCCATCAGGGTCGATCGAAGCCTACTGGGGCCATGGGTGATGCGAAATTGGACCCCGGGGCCCTGGAACGAAGGCAAAGAAGGAACAGGAGTGGGTTTTTAGTCATTAAAAGTCTGACACTATCTTCTCACGCTCCGCCCAAGAGCGAGGGATGTCATTGGATGATTTTCACAACGAAAAAAAAAAAAAACGGATTACGATTTGAACTGCTTGACCATCCGCCTTACCTGATCTAGCCCCAAGCGACTTCTTGTTCCCTTATCTAATAATTGCGCTCGATGGATAGAGATTTTCGTCAAATGGAGTAGGTACTATTTAAACGGGTTAGAGAGATAAGGGCTTCGCTGGGAGTAGCAACATAGAGTTACAACGCAATGTAAAAAACTGGGCAAGTGCGAGTCGGACTCGCGCACTGAGGTTTCCGTACAAACTTGAAAGGTAAATTGCGGTTTACGATTTATGACGTACTTATTAAAACACATATAATTTTTTTACATCATATATTTTTTTTTAGTTTTATCATTCTCTTATTTTAGAAGTTACAGGGACGACGACACATTTTACCACTTTGGAAGTGTCTCTCGCGCAAACTATTAAGTTTAGAAAAAAATGATTTTAGAAACCTCAATATCATTTTTGAAGACCTATCCCGTAGATACCCCACACGTATGGGTTTGATGAAAAAAAAATTTCTAGCTTCAGTTCTAAGTAGGTATGGGGAAACCCCATAATTTATTGTTTTTTTTTTTCTATTTTTGTGTAAAAATCTTAATGCGGTTCACAGAATACATGTACTTACCAAGTTGCAACAGTACAGTTCTTGTAGTTTCGGAAAAAAGTGGCTGTGAAATACGGACGGGCAGACAGACAGACAGACAGACATGACGAATCCATAAGGGTTCCGTTTTTTGCCATTTGGCTACGGAACCCTAAAAAGGAAAATGAAGTCTCGTATCTGTGTTAAGATAAGGTAGGTAGGAATTACACTCCTTAGCTGTATGTACAATGAAAGTGTTACCTAAACGTTTTGTGTCTTATATATTTTGGCGTATTTCTTTGTAACGTTAGTTAGTCGAACTGCTCCATGTTTTCGCTGGTAGTGGCAAGTCGTGGCCAGACTATACTACAGCCGCATTTAATTGTACGGTTGTTTGTATTGTTTTATTGTGTGCACTTTGCGGCAAGCCTTATTAGTAAAAGGTGAGAGTTAAATAGTTATAGTACATTTAATAGAAATAGCATTACTAAACTTGGCAGATGCAAATAAATGCATAAGATTGTTCGCCAGATGACTAAGGACTTCTTATATGCAAAGGTCTCATACAAGTCATTTGCGATTGTAGAGCTAACGGAAAATAGAACCATAATCCAAACAAAATCTTAGAAACAAAAACATAATCATTTTAATTTCAGAAAACGACGTTTTTAGTTTCGTTTCTCAATTTTTTGCCACCGACTGCGCGTAAACAATAAACCGACATTCGATTGCAGCAGTCCCGGAAAATTTGTGCGTCTTTTGACAGTTACTCACCAAAGTTTCTGCCTTTTCGGACGCGCAGTTGTTATGACAATCGTTTGAGTGAGTCGATGTGAAATGCAGTACCTAATCAAAAATCCACGAATTACTATTTGAACTGCTTGACCATCCGCCTTATCAGATCTAGCCCTAAGCGACTTCTTTTTGTTCCCTCATCTAATAACAGTGTCTATTTATGTATCTACTAGCTGACCCGGCGAACTTCGTACCGCCTAACAGTCAATAAATGTAGTACCTTTAGGTATCTTTCGATATAGTCAACCGATTGCGATGAAACACAGCTAAGTAATATATCAATTACACACAATTTAAATGTATAAAAGTTATCTAAACTAAACTTCTACAGATTTATTATAAATAGCTTTTGCCCGCGGCTTCGCTCCCGTCAACTGACTACTATATCCTACTCTACCCAACTCTATCCTACTCTACCTTACTCTACCCTACTCAAAAAAAAAAAGTATCCTATGTCCGTCTCCTAGTTCTAAGCTACCTCCCCACCAACTTTCAGCCAAATCGGTTCAGCCGTTCTTGAGTTATAAATAGTGTAACTAACACGACTTTCTTTTATATACGAAGTACTTATATAGATTACAAAACGGGACCTTTTCTACTCTTCGAAAAATAAAAATAAAACTTTTTACAAAAAAAAAAATACAACTGACTTCGAAGTAATAAAAAAACACTGAAAAGTGCAAAATAACTTTAATTTCGGAAGTAGTTATGGTACCACCACTAAAAAGTGCCCCTCAGCCAAACTTGAATACCTTATAGCCAGAGTGCATCTCATGACAATTCTAATAATCCCAAACACGGTTAGATTACATTATAAATTTATTACAGAGTTCCGGTGCCTAACTTCAGGCTTCATCATCAGATCAGTTCGATATATTCCCCCTCTACTTTCAGTCAGTCATCGACTACACGTATAAACAAAGCAATTTTACTTGTTACGACGGTTCTGCTGTGATCCTATGAGGAGTTCTGTTCCATATCTTCGAAGTTCATGATCAGATCATAACAATATTTATAAGGGACCAATTCGGAAGCATAAACTTTCAAACAAAAAAAAAATTTCAGAATCGGTCCACAATTGACCGAGAAATCGGTGAACATACATAAAAAAAAAAAAACATACATTCAACCGAACATATAACCTCCTTCTTTTTGAAGTCGGTTAAAAAAGGGTCGTCAAAATCTATAGACGACTACCTTCTGCGAGCGGCTCCGCTCGCGTGAAAGTAGTTTCCTCCCTACAAACTTTAGACCCCCGTTTCATCGTCTTAGGGGTTGAATTTTGAAGAATCCTTTCTTACTGCTCGCCTACATCATAAAAGGAAACCTTGTACAAAATTTCACGCTCCTTGTCCCAGTAGTTTCAGCAGTGCGTTTATATGTTAGTCAGTCAGTTTCTCCTTTTATATATTTATAACTAGATGTCCCGGCGAACTTCATACCGCCTAAAAGTTATGACAACGCCATCTACTGGCATTACCAGAACAGCATAATCATTTTATAATGACATTTTAATTAGAGATGGCGTTGTATTCGGATTTTTGTTTTTTTTTTAATTTTCTCTTACTGTTTACCTCCCCTGGACTATCTCGAATATTTAACGACCAAAATTAGCCAAATCGGTCCAGCCGTTTTTGATTTTTAGCGAGACTAACGAACAGCTATTTATATATATAGATAGGTCAATGCAAAGATTAAAGCAACCCGTATTAAAAAACGGCAATTTCATACGTAAAGACCTATTTTATAAGTTGATGAAGATATCGCTGTTCAACATACAAAAACAAAAGAAAAAGACATTCAGTTGCATTGAGAACCTCTTACTTTTTGAAGTCAGTTAATAACCTATCACCAAGTTTTCCAAATTTAAAAAATATATAAATCAAATCTATGGCATATAATTGTCAGTGTTTCATTTCTGATTAGCAACTGTTTAAATGACTCTGTGAATCGTTAGCTGCCAGAGTTTTTTTTTTTCCATTTATTAAACAATAACATATATACATTCATGCTAACATATATACATACCAGCACAAACCATCGCGGGTTTAACAGCGGTATGTCAGAAGCGACAAACTCGGCGCCAACATATTTTAAGCGATTCAAAGATGGCTATATTTTTTTTTTAATTTGTTTCCTTTTTTTTCTGCTTTGGTGCTACTCTTGTTGACTAAGTGCCAATATTATTGTGTCGTTGTTTGCTAACTCTATATAAAAAAAACTGTCATTGTGTGACATTGGAATTTATGACAAAAGGTACTGAGGCCATAAAGCAACTTGAAGATTCTATCTTGAACGGGATAACAAGAAATATACCTCAACCTGAACAACCTATTTTTAACACGATCGTACTGTTAAAATGTCGAAATGAAACAATTTCCACGATGCGCAGCGCTTTAGAATGGCGTTGTAAGGCGCGGTCGATTTCCTAACACTGTCGGTAACTTTGTAACATCCTCACAAGTTACGCCACGTGTGTACTGCGCACTCAAGAAGGCCGTCGCAAACATAACCTGGCAAAATGGGGGATTATGGACCCCAGGGGCGCCGGCTTTTAGAAAACCTCATGGGTGCTCATGCTCATTTGATGACTCGAAAAAGTGGCGAAGTGTGAGAAGAGAAATGCACAGTGATCGACCGACAAATAAATAAATGTCCTACTTACATACTGCGGAACAACGAAGGTACAACAAACACCCAGACCCAACACAAATATCTGTTTCATCAACAAACATTTGTGTTGGTGCGGGAATCAAACCCGCGATCCTTGCGTCTCAAACGGTGCTATAAACCGCTGCGCTAAACGGGTCGGGTAATGAAAAAACGCCCATCCCTAAAAGGCGATTACTGATCTGTTTCTTGATTTTTATTCTCAGGGGTGCTCGGCACCAACTGTTTGTTGCTCGTGGGTGCTCGGGGGCCCGGGGGGTCGGCGTTGGCGCCTCTGATAGACACCTCCGACATCCAGTGCGAGTGCGGTGCTCCTGACCAGACGATGGCCCACTTATTAGAGTGTCTAAAGTGTACCTACATCTGCACTTTGAAGGACCTAAAAAACGCCCCTGACGCCGCTATAAACGTGGCAACAAACTGGACCCAAAAACTTTGAGAAGAAGAAGAACGACACGTGTACTGAACTAGGTGAAACTGTATGTAACTGTACCTATCTTAGAACTAAAAGATGATGTTTGAAACTGAAAATCCAATCTGTGGCCCTACCACGAATTGTTAACGCAATCCATTTTATGACCTAAACTGGAGACTTAGCATAGTCGGCCTTATAATGTTCCCACTGTTGGGACTCTGGCCTCCTCTCTAGGAGAGGGAATGGGCCGTAATCCACATAATGGATGTCACAAGTCTTCGAATTTTTGGTTCTAGGACATGCCGGTTTCCTCACGATGTTTTCCTTCACCGTTTTGAGATCAGTGGTGATGAAATAAATTACACAAAGTAATGCGCCTGGCTGGGTTTGAACCCGCAACCTACAACTCGTAAGTCAGGGCCGTTACCACTCGGCCACCACTGCTCCCTCTTAAACTGGAGACTTACCATGACGTGATAAAATGTAAGTCGTCCGAGCGAGAGAGAGGGATGCAGCTATACACCCTGTATAGCTCCATCCCTTTAACAGTTCAGCTAAGGTCTTAAAATAGATCACGTTAAAAGCTCGTGGTAGGACCGCTGAACTGCTGTTCATAAGATATATGTGTTTCTAAAATATTTAGAGAAAGATGTATATTGACATTATAATCATGTAAGAGCGGTAGTCTGGGAATAGTATCACGGGTTGGGCGCTCTTAATATGCCCACGAAAACACGCGGTTCCATGGGAGTGTTGTCCCGCCAAAAAGCTAGCTAAACTCCCAACTCCCCCTTGTATCTTCGGGAACGCTTTGAGTATCTTGTTTCGAGAGGAAAACCTTGTCGCTCATCATCCTCTCTTCTCCTTCGTTTTCCTCCCCACTTTTCGCTACAGTGGATCTTTTACCGTTCGTGCTGTGCGCCTCTGGAACTCTCTTCCACATACATTGAGAGCTAGACCTTCGTTGGAGGTTTTCAGGGGAAGAGTTAAGGAACATTTTTTATCAACAGGACCCATAAATATGTATGTTTATAGGTATGTATTTATTGTATATATTATATTTATGTATAGTGTGCTGTACACATATATGTTTAGTATATTTTTAGTTTTAAGTTTAGATTTAATTTATGTGTTTAATTTTTTGTTGTACAGTTAAAGTTCCTCAAAATATGTAAAATATCTTTCTCACTCATGTGGTTTGCTGTAAGAAAACCCAGTTGTGGGTTAAGCTCGCCTATGTACATCAACTGTCCTATTTTATTGTTTATATAAAATTGTGTGTACAATAAAGAATAAAAACCAGTTTTGTGCATCTCAAGGAGTGCCTTGCGTTTCATAAATTACTCTTTTCCCTCGCATATGGTAATTTGTCGAAGAAAATCGTCGTTTCCTCCGCTTAGAGCGATAGGCGTGTCTGGGCGCGGCTGATTTCATAAGCGGATGGTAGCTACTTCCTTAGGAGATTCACTCGTTTGCAATGCATATTAGCAAGACGAAGTATTCTCGGGCTCAAAAGAACAAACTGCATAAGGAACAGTATACTTAGTTCCAAAACACAGGCAACTCAGCCGCCAAACTAAAATGGAACTGGGCAGGCCACATCTGCTGTATGTTGCAACGAAATTAGGCTAAGGCAACCACTGACTGGATCCCGAACAGCAGGAGCCGGCGACGCGGTAGTCCCTGAAGGAGATGGCGTGACGATTTGGACTCCTACCTTAAGGATTGGTCAGAAGTGGCTAAGGACAGAGAAGAAAGGAACAATGGAAGGGAGGCCTTTGCCCTGCAGTGGGACACAACAGGCTCATAACAATAATAAGTACTGTTTTAGGGTTCCGTACCTCATAAGACGTGAAGTCATCCGTCATCCGTCCGTTACTGATCATATTATTGTAGTCAAAAGTAAAAAAACCGGGCAAGTGCGAGTCGGTTCGCGCACTGAGGGTTCCGTACCAACTTTCCTATGAAAACAGTTCAATTGCCGAATTGAGTTCGAAGACTCTTCCGAATCGCAAAAAAATTTTTTTTGTGACACAAGTACAAATTTACAGTTTTCAGATTTTTTCCTTTACTTGTGCTATGAGACCTTGCTTTATAGCAAATTTCAGGATTCTAGGTCAACAGGAAGTACCCTATGAATTTTGATTCCCTTGAGAGTGTCAAAATTGCGGCCGTATTTTATTTTTTCATTAACTCAGAAGTTTGATTTTTTCACAGCTTCAAGGGACCGCAGACTTGAGTACATGGTTTTAATTTCAACTCGATACCTTCCAAAATAAAGGGTCTTGACAGACAGACAGACAGACGGACAACAAAGTGATCCTATAAGGGTTCCGTTTTTTTTCTTTTGAGGTAAGAAAGCCTAAAAACGAAATCCCAAAATTGTCCACGAAAATTTGTCGTAGCTGGTAAATTCATAATAGAATCAATCATTCATAACAATTCCTAAGTACTAGAAAATACAACTCGCAGTGTTTTTCCATTTTGATCGTCATTTACAATGCCTGTACAATATTTCCATAAATTGAGTGACATTTTGGGATATAAACAAACGCTAATAACTTTGCTGTTTATGAATATTATTTATTGTGAATTTACATAAATAATAACGTGACCTTTTCAAATAAGCCATTTATTATTTGTACTAATTAAAAATTTGTGGTTTATTTATAAATACATACTTTCTACAGATAAATTACACCCATACATAGAACAAATGATTGTGCTCACACAAACATTTATCTTGGGTGGGAACCGACCCCACGGCCTCTAGCATAGCAGTCAGGGCCACTAAACACTAGACCTACAACCCCAACAGGCCAGTCCATGATGATGCTGATGAAATATGTATGTTAGGAAAACTTGATGTAATGATTATCCCGAGAACAGATTGCAGTGGCGTGCCAGGGTGCGGCTCATTTTATAAGCAGATACCGGCGCCATCATTAGGCCACTTGCATACGATGACAGATCTATATAATCTATACAGATAATAAACTAGCTTTTGCCCGCGGCTTCACTCCCGTCAACTGACTACTATATCCTACTCTATCCAACTCTACCCTACTCTAACCTACTAAAAAAAAGTATCCTATGTCCGTCTCCTGGTTCTAAGCTACCTCCCCACCAACTTTCAGCCAAATCGGTTCAGCCGTTCTTGAGTTATAAATAGTGTAACTAACACGACTTTCTTTTATATATATAGATCTGTAGAAGTTTTTAGTTTTGCGCGCGTCACGTAAAATGTACGAAATCGATGTAGATAACTTTTATACATTAAAATTGTGTGTAACTTCATATGTTACTTAGGCTTTGTTTCATCGCAATCGGTTGACTATATCGAAAGATATATTTATTACATTCATTGACTGTTAGGCGGTACGAAGTTCCACTGTAGGCGCTAGCCGTTCGACCGTCCGGTAACCGTCCGGACCGAGCCCAAATCATCGACGACGCGTAGTGTTCCACGCGCGCCTCAAGGAGATGTCAGCAACCGTAGGGGCCCAGCAGGGTCGAAGCCTACTGGTGGGGCCACGGGCCTGATCCTGAAAGGGAGACTCGGCCTTGGTATGAAAGGCAACAAAGGAACAGGAGTGGGTTTTTGGTCAGTAAAAGTCTGACACTATCTCCCGCTCCGCTCAAGGGCGTGGGATGTCATTGGATGACTTTTCCACCGAAAAAAAAAAGGCGGTACGAAGTTCGCTGGGTCAGCGAGTCTTAGTATGGACCTTGTAAACTTCTCATTCTTAGCGTTTTGATGGCAAATAGTACATTTTGATTCAAGTGGGGAAAATTTGTCATTGCGACCAAGGTGGTATTCTAGGAGTGTTATGGAGCTGAGCGCTACTGTAATACACCTAAAGATATTGTGTCCCTTACTCTGCGGTACGCACAGAAGGAGATAGAGAAAGATTGTATAAAGCCACCCAGCCATTTGCCTGTGAGAAATCATCAGATAACTTTTCCTACTTTAGGTGGAACGAGAGACATTTTCAGACATTTTATGACTAAAACCATTGATATATTTGGAAAGATACGTTACGCGCTAACATCGCAATCGGAAAACCAGCCAAGTTACAACCGTTTCGTTTCGATTCTCTTTCGTCGATCGCCTCGAGTCGGCCACACCTCCGATTCCTTTGTTCTGACGTCATATCAACGCTCAGTCACGTGGTCAGAAGGCATTTTGATAACCTTTATCCCACTTAAAACAAAAAAATAATATTTTTGCGTAACACGCCCGTATAAGTCACTGTGACTTAATTTCAGAGGTCCACGCGTTAGAGGCGAGTCACCTATCTTCCGCTGTTTAATCTAAGACTAAACCACGTGTGTTCCTCCAGCTGCTCTTTGCGTACCAGGGCCGTGGTTAACTCTTACGAATAATCCCGTTCCGCGAAACATCAAGTCTATTTTTCGCCATAATGCAAGTGATTGTCGCGTCGCTCAAGTTAGACCTTTAGTTCTACCCGCATACCTCACGATCAGCATCATCATTTCAGCCGAAAGACGTCCACTGTTGGATATAGGCCTCCCCCAAGTGTCGCTATAACGACCGGTCCTGTGCGTCTCGAATCCATCGGATTCCCGCGGCCCTTACCAGGTCATCCGTTCACCTTGTGGGAGGTACGTGGTCGCCACTCCAGAACCTTTCGCCACTTAAGTTTGGCGATTCTTCAGGCAATGTCGGTAACCTTGGTTCTCCTGCGGATATCTTCATTTCTGCGTATATCTTCACCTCACGATCACGACGGTGTAATCAACGCGTAATTAGAGTTGTGCTCACCCGGTGATTGATAAAAATCGTGATGTTACACAAGTGTGAGGGGGCGTGGCGATGCGCTGCGTATGCGCAACCATGCGTTCTAGTGCGGTCACAGTTATAGCGAGTTATTCCTTTTTAACCGACTTCAAAAAAAAGGAGGAGGTTATCAATTCGGTTGTATTTTTTTTTATTTTTTTTTTATCATTATTTTTATGTTTGTTACCTCAGTACTGCGTCGTTTATGGACCGATTTGCAAATTTTTTTTTCCCTTTATAGGATATGCTTCCAAATTGGTCCCATTTTTTTCAAAATCCAGTTCTGATGATGGAATCCATGAGGAATCGAGGGAACTCCTCAAAAATTATAGGCAACTCTATGGTAATTTTAGTATTTTCATCAAGAACTTAAGCATTTACAGTCAAAAAGTAACATTTGATGAAGTGGAACTGATGAAGAAGACCAGAAATGGTCAACGAAACTTCATACTCAAATAGATATCACAATGAAGATATAGATAAGCGACTATGAAAATACAAATAAATGAATGATTCTGAATAGTTACGTTGAAAATGGTATCATCGAAGTGATCTGATGATGATGATGGAGCCGGAAGGTAGGCACTGGAACTCCGTAATTAATCAATGTAACCTAGCCGTGTTTGGACTTATTAGAATTGTCATGAGATGCACTTTGGCTATAAGGTACTATCGAACTGATCTGATGATGGAGCCGGAAGGTAGGCACAGGAACTCCGTAATTAATCAATGTATCCTAGCCGTGTTTGGGCTTATTAGAATTGTCGTGAGATGCTCTTTGGCTATAAGGTACTATCGAACTGATCTGATGATGGAGCCGGAAGGAGGAAGGTAGACACAGGAACTTTATAATAAAACAATGTAACCTAGCAGTATTTGGGTTAATTGGAATTGTCATGAGAAATAGGCACTCTGTTTATAAGTGTATCGCAACTAAAAAGTGTGAAATAAAAACTTTTTACAAAAAAAAATAACCGACTTCACTAAAAAAAACACTAAAAGGATCAAAATAACTTTAATTTCAGAAGTCGGTGTTAAATAAGAAACAAACAATACCGAGAAACACCGACTTCCGAAATTAAAGTTATTTTGATCCTTTTAGTGTTTTTTTTTAGTGAAGTCGGTTATTTTTTTTTTGTAATAAGTTTTTTTAGAAATAGCATCTATATTTTCCTTGACTGAATGAAGTCATTCTAAAAGCTTGTTTTTTAGGGTTCTGTACCCAAAGGGTAAAAATGGGACCCTATTACTATCACTCCGCTGTCCGTCTATCGTCGTATGTCACCAGGCTGTATCTCATGAACCGTGATAGCTAGACAGTTGAAATTTTCACAGATGATGTATTTCTGTTGCCGCTATAACAACAAATTAAAACTAA
Organism: Mythimna impura; assembly: GCA_905147345.3. Lineage (NCBI taxonomy): Eukaryota > Metazoa > Arthropoda > Insecta > Lepidoptera > Noctuidae > Mythimna > Mythimna impura. The sequence continues at coordinate 5,851,345 of LR990368.1, read as the reverse complement.
AAAAAATAATAAAATTAATATTTAAGTGGGGCTCCCATACAATAAACGTGATTTTTTTTTGCCGTTTTTAATATTTCAGTACGGAACCCTTCGTGTGCGAGTTCGACTTGCACTTGGCGAGTTTTATTTTAAATGTAACTAGGTAGAAAGTAGGCTTCTCCATATAAACTTTGGACTCCCGTTTCAACCTTTAATAGGGTGAATTTTGGAAAATACTCTCTTAGTGCTTGCCTACGTCATAGAGGGAAATCTTGTGCAAAATTTTACGCTCACAGTCCCGGTAGTTTCGGCTGTGCGTTGATATGTCAGTCAGTCAGTTTGTCCTTTTATGTACAGTCAGGGGTCAAAAGTGCAGTTGCACTACATCAATGCTAAAGAGTCTAAAAAGTCTTTGTAGAAGAGGGTCAATGGTTCATGCCTGATTAGATTTGTAGAAGAATCTATAGTATTGATTAAACTAGTTGTGGACTATGAAACTTCTACTACAAAGAAATTTTAGACACTAGCATTGGTAGAATGCAACTGCACTTTTGACCCCTGACTGTGCATACTAGCTTCTGCCCGCGGCTTCGCAGGCGTGGAAGTACGTTTCTCCATACAAATTTTGGACCCCGTTTTATTCCCTTAGAGGGTGAATTTTGGAAAATCCTTTCTTAGTGCTCACCTGCGTCTAAAAAGGAAACCTTGTGCAAAATTTTTCGCTCCTAGTCCCAGTGGCTTTGGCTTTGCGTTGATATGTCAGTCAGTCAGTTTATCCTTTTTAGATAGATAATGTTTTATCCTCTTGAAATAGATATCGATACCCTCACCCGTCTAGTTTCACTAATTTAATGTGCGTAAAAAAATAAAATACGAGTTTACTATCAAATCAATAGTGAAGAATTTCATAACATTTTATCCGAATTGAGGATCGAGCTCGGGAACCTCTACTTAGCAGCAGTGCTAGCAACAACTAGACCAGCGAGGAGGTGTTCAGTGCAACCTCTGACACTGTAGCTCCACCCTTTTTGCAACGGCCACACACGAAGATTCACGATCTTTGCCGAACTGTTATTTTATGTTTGCAATAAATTGTTTGTGATTGGTTATGTCGGCAAATTGTTGTTTTTTACTTTGTACGTGTGTTACAAACGCGCACACCGCGGGCGTAAAACGTGTCATGAAATGTGTTACTGCTACCTACCTAACCTGCGCTACTTAACTACCCACCCTGCCTACCTACCTACTTATCCTACCTCGAAACAAATCGCCCCCAAAATAACTTTCTACCCATTTTTAACTCCGTCAGGGGATGAATTTCATTAAAATACGTAACTTGTCTTCCATTAATTCTGTTAAAGAATGTTCATGCAAAATTTGAATTAGATTCGCCCAAAGAATCACGTTGTCCCATACAAACTTTGCCCCCCTTTTTACCCCCTTAGGGGTACAATTTAAAAAAAATCCTTTCTTATCGAATGCCTAAGTCAAACAAAGAACATACTCTCCAAGTTTCAGGTCTATACGATCAGCGGTTTAGGCTGTGCGTTGATCCGTCAGTCATTCAGGACAAAGCATTTTATATATAGAAGATTTCTTGTCATTCGAAACTCGTCTGTACTATACGGGCGGCAATACACAAAACGGTTAAACAGTTTTAGTTGAATATGAACTGTGCGGCTCACAACTCACAAAATTACGTCCATTTGGCCTCATACTAATTACCCACAAATCGCCAGCAATTAGCTTTTGATATGTTTTGTTCAACAACATTTCCAGGTATGCTAATAAAATCCAAATTGAATACAACCGAATGCAGTCAACAGTACAGCAAAAACAGGTATTTCCGAAACCAATAAAAAACTCACCGTTTAAACACCAGTTATTAAACTGCTTACTCCGTTTTCTGTAGGGCTGGCTGGCATACGAAACATTGTTTTATTATTAATAAAAAATCAAAACTACACATATGTCCTTCAGTTGCCCTATGCGTACTAAGACCCTAGCGGGCATCGGTCCTCCACGCTATGCTGACATCTCTTTTAGGAGCGCGTGGAAGACTTGGGCTCAGTCCGGACGATTACCGGACAGCCGGACGGTAAGCTACCCATTGCTCGTCGTCCGCAAGCCCGCGCCTACCATAGATGGTAATCGGAGTCGCGGTAGCTGCTCAAGACAGAGACGTTTGGAAGGAGAAGAGCTCCCTCTTCTCCAGAAGCCCACCGCCTTAGAAGGCCTCCGCCTTGCCCAGTAGTAGGACATATTATAGGCTAATCAAAAAAGCCATTACTATCCCACTGCTGGGCAAAGACCTCCCCTCAATCAGTCCTCGTGGTACGTGTCTAGATCATCTCGTTACCCCTTTCTGGGCTGACCTCGACGGCGCTTTCCCTCTATAAGAATTCAGTGCGTGGCGACTCTTGTCTAGTGGTCACTGTGAATGTGGCTGATGACCCGACCAATCACATTTGAGCCTGGAAACCTTTTTGTCCACGAAATATAAACTTTTTTTTGCTAGCCTATTCTGTCTCACTCCTGGCCTCCTGGAGCTTCGTCCTTTCAGTTCTGCTGAGATCCGTCTGGTTCATCCAGCCGTATCAGTCATGGTCTACTGCTTCCCCGTCTCATGTCATCAGGATATTACCTATATTATTGGATTTATCATAAGGATTAAGGAAGTTCTTAATCGCAGCATTGAGTCTGGATTTGATATGAGTCCAGAAATGAGTTCCTCATTAGATGGCCATAGGCTGACCATATACATGGGGTTTAATATCATCATCATTTCAACCGAAAGACGTCCATTATTGGACATAGGCTTTGTGGGAGGCCGATCAACGCTGCGTCTTCCTGTACGTGGTTGCTACTCCAGAACCTATCAGCCCCATCGACTATCTATTCTGCTAGCGATATGCCCTGCCCACTGCCACTTAAGTTTGGCGATTTTTCGGGTAATATCGGTAACCTTGGTTGTCCTGCGGATATCTCTATAATCCGTTGCGAACCCTTTGGGGAACGGAGCGAGAAAGAACGGCAGGCTCTCGCCTCCTTCTGCAAAGCAGTAATGCTAGCGAAGGAGGAGGCCGTACGCGTGACGGAACGAACATCCTCGCGCCTCAGCCATCGAGACCCCTACCCCGATAAACGGAGGCTTACGGACGTCGAGCAATGGGTAGCTCGCCGTCCGGCAGTCCGGTAATCGACCGGACGGAGCCCCAATCGTCGAGAGCGCGGTAGCAAACCGTAGGGGTCCAGCTTGGCCGATACCCGCTAGGACCGCGGGGATTTTCTGAAAAGGAAACCCATAGTCCTAGAACGCAAAGGGTAACTGAAGGACAGAGGTGTGTGTGTGGCATTTTAGTCCTTCGTAATTTCCCACCTTAAAAAAACTGCTGAAGTGGCAACCCTAAAAACAGTGTTGCAGTTTTTTTTAATAGTAATTGATCGAATTTTCACATTGAGCAACACTGTGGTTGCACATTGAATTACGTAGGTATCTATCATGATTGTATCCTTAGGCTTGGTTCGAGGGCGCTAATAGAAGAAGGTGTTAAACCATGCGTAATGTGGGGTTCCTTAGGAGTTTTTAATCATTTTAAAACTTTAGCAAAAAATACACGCCTGTTGTAGGCGTGTATTTTTTCCCTAAAAGAAGCCAATTCTGCCATGTTCCAACTTTCCGAGGTGTAATCGCGCCGATAACCGACCATCTTGATTTTCATGGTATCACGTTAACATCTACTCTTAATATGGGACCATATATCGAGGCAAAGAATCAGCTGGTAGTCAAAAGTTGGGAATCCTAGCAAAGGTGAGACAGTACTTCACGTCGCGCCGGAACAGCTACTCAAACTTTATTAAGCACAAGTTCGATCGTGTATGGAGTACTGCTCTCGTCTTTGGGACATCTGCCAGATACCAGCTTAATTCACTGGAGTCAATTGAGAAACGAGCCAAGAGGATAATTGGTATTGATACACTCGTCAAGTCGAAGCTCAAAAGTTTTGAGCACCGACGCAGAGTTGGTTTTCTACCGGTTGCATTTCGGGGAGTGTGCGTCGGAATTGCATAACTTGATTCCGTCAAGCCCGTTTCATCTTCGGATCACCAGACGTAAGGCGATGCGCCACCGGTACACGGTGGACATCCCACCCATACGCACAAACTCTACTCGTTTTGGGAACACATTTATTGTGCGTACAGCTAAAGAGTGGAATTCCCTGCCGGAGTCTGTGTTTCCTGATAGCTACAACCTAGGGATCTTTAAGTCAAGAGTGAATAGGTTACTCCTAGGCAAGCATGCTCTATCGACGATCAATCACAATATCATTTACCATTAGATGATATAGTGGTCCAGCGCAAACCTATCAATAATAATGAAAAAAAAAATGTACAGATTTAAGCAGAATAATATTAAGCAATAATCAAAACTTATTAGTCAAAGCATTTTATAAAACTAAACAATTCCCATGCACTTTTGAATGGTCAAACATGGTAACGGTACTTATTATCTTAACTAAGTGTCAAGACGTTTTTCCTTCTTTTGCAGGCTTGTGGGCCCCCGATCCAGCTGGAACCAGTAGACCTGAGCCTCAAACGACCACCGACTCCCAGAAGACGACCACGAGCAGTTGGTGAGTGATTCTTTGATTTATAGCGTTAGTGAAGTGTTGTGAGTTTGAGACATCGTAGTGAAAGGATTAGTCAGCTAGACTCTGCGTTACCGAGTGCTAGCTGTCCAGGGTGCGCCGGGCGTTTAGAATCGCTGTACGATATTTTTAACGCCGCTCGGGGAGGCTCTTTTCATGCACCCAGGTTGGCCGCTGTAAAAATAATTTGGCCAAATGGGGCTTCCTCGACCCATCTCTAACACAGTGCCAGTGTGGAGCCGCTGCACAGGACATGCGTAATTTGCTATGCTGTCCATCCTGCACAACCAGCTGCAGTTTTCAGGATCTATACGAGGCCAATAACAGAGCCGTAGAGGTTGCGAAATACTGGTCAGATAAAATTTAGTTAGAGTACATTGACACGAAAAGAAGAAGAAGTGTTGTGTTTAAGACTGATGCTCCAGGGTTGGCCCGCGTAATTTAAATTTTCTTAAGTTTTGCATTTTGCAGATCACTGTCAAGTCTGTATGTATGATTAAAATAGGATTTGTGATCGTAACACATATTTATTTACAGTAATAAAATCATTAAAATTAACAATACAACCCTCTCAGTTAGTTTAATCCTATTGAATGGATATGTCATGAAAAATTAATTCAATGGGGTTAGCCGACTTTCGCTATAAATACTACAATATTAGTATAGATTACCCCCCCTCTGGTAAGAAACTGTAATCGTGTAACTGCCCCATTAGCTGTTCGGTAATGTCACTACTTACTTGCGTGTGCGATGAGGTACTCGCCCGGTTTCGGTCATTTGCCTCTACTTTCGATTGTTTGTTGGCCATCTTTAAGTTACCTGGTAACTGCTGGTGGTTGCACCATGCTGGTGGTCATTGCTATTTGCGCGCTTAAACTTACTTATTACTTTGACATTTTGAACTGACTTAAACCATACCTATGTTGCTTCCTTGCCTTAAGTTCCAGGACCCTGGGTTTCCCTTTCGGAAGTCAGCTCATGACCCCAGTAGGCTTCGGCCCTGCTGGGTCCCTACGGTTTTTCTGACATCTCTGAAGCGTCGTCGTCGACGACTCGGGCTCGGTCCGGACGGTCTGACGGCGAGCTACCCATTGCTCGTCGCCCGCAAGTCCGCGCCTATCGTGGCTAGTAGTTGGTATCGAAGTCGCGGCGGCTGGGGATTAGACATTTGTACAAACCTTTTTTCATTTTATTCATCATCATCATTTCAACCGAAACACGTCCACTGTTGGACAAGTGTCGCCACAATGAACGGTCCTGTGCGTCTCGCATCCATCGCATTCCCGCAACCCTTACCAGGTCATCGGTCCACCTTTTATTAGGCCTTCCAACGCTACGTCTTCCGGTTCGTGGTCGCCATTCCAGAACCTTTCGGCCCCAACGGCTATCCGTTCTGCGAGCAATGTGCCCTGCCCATTAAATTGCCACTTAAGTTTGGCAATTCTTCGTGCTATGCCGGTAACCTTAGTTCTCCTGCGGATATCCTCATTCCTGATTCGATCACGCAAGATCACGCGATTCATTTTATTATTGGTGTACAAAAAGAATATATCTATCTTTTTTAATCAAATTAAAAAAAAAAGATTGTATTGTAACCTCTCTTTTTGCTTTCAATACCATCCTTATGCCTACGAAACAGAAGTTAAATCCGTTGAACGGACAGAAAATGGTTTGTTCAAATGTCTAATCTTATTGCGAATGGAGTACAGGGTGGAACGAGAGGGTGTGTCAAAAATTTATTAACTCAAACTTGTGTCAGATTTTTTGTCTTCTGATTACCTGTAACAACTCAAAGATCTGCAAATGACTGCCGGGACAAACCTCAAAAAAACATCTCAGACATCAATCTTTATGGTTCTCTGATTTGACCATTACATGTTTGATGTATGGAGTTTAAAAGAGATTTTATCTATGAGTTTGTTTCGGTGTTTCTTCTCAGGGTAGTCACCTAGGAAACACCTCATCTAGTTTACATTGATGAAAAATTTGACGTGTAAAAGTGTTTTTTAAAAACCTTTTTGTAAAACAATTATCATTTAAACAGTTTACTACATGCTTTCCAAGGCTCAGAGAAGTCTCAGCATATTATTGTATGGTCACCCATCCACGGTTACACCTCAGCAAAGGTTGTCTAACCTTGAAGACGTACCTATTATTTAGTCACGAGTTTCTTCAACATTTATAGAGTACGGAACCTTTAAGTAAGGAATCGTAAATAAATTGCGCGAGGCCGACAAGACGACACGGATGTGCGAAGCCGGATCTCAGCAGTTTTAATGACTACAGATACCAGTAGTTGTTCATGAATAACATTATTATTTTGAGTAAATTGTGAGCGAAGATCGAGAGCAAAATGGAACGTCCTACAATACAACTAAAATTCGAAGACATGTCAATGTGCTGGGTCTGTGTGTTGAAATATGGTTCATTTCCTTCTTCGCTCAGAGAAAGAGCCTGTGTCCCAGGAGTCTACGGGATTGTTCGTAAGAGTTACCGTGGGCCTCAAAGGAGACGCGTAAAGTCTTTGAGTGACAGACTTTTACTGACTCGAACCCAGGTAGGTTCCAGGTAGATGAGAATGTTGAGATGGATGTGTGGTGTGACGAGAATGGATAAAGTGAGAAATGAGTATATTAGAGGAAGTTTGAAAGTGGCGTCAGTGACTGAAAAGATGAATGGAAATTGTTTGTTTTGGTATGGTCGTGTGAAGAGGAGGGATGAAACGCATGTCATTAAAAGAGTTCTGAGTATACATGTAGATGGATGGAGAGGGAGAGGGAGGCCAAAGAAGGGATGGATGGATTTTGTGAGGAGTGATATGAAAGAAAAGGGAGTCAGTGAAAGTGTGACGGGTAACAGGACAGAATGGAAGAAAAAAATGTGCTGTGCCGACCCCAAGTAATATGGCATAAGGGCAGGAAGAAGAAGAAGAACCCAGAGAGGTTCCGCTTTCGCTTAGGTCAGAGCAGGAAGAGTTATTAGATGATTTCCTCGTCAAATAAAATTCCCAAGTCCTTATTGTAAAGACCTACTTCGATGGACTAGTAGTCGCAAACGGGGTGTCTTGACAGCAATTCCCAAATCAGTGGTATTGGGATCTCCCAATCTGTATATACAGGGTGTCTTTGAAATCTACGCACAAACGAATACCATGGATCCAGTACATGATTCTGGAACCCCCAGTGTTGGAATTTTTCTTCGGATTTTTCCTAATTTAAAAAAAAATCTACGTTTTTTAATTTAAACTGTATAAAATAGTTATTGTCAGATGTCAGCAAAATCGTAGGTCCCCAGTAGGGAGAAGCCTACTGGGGCCATGGGTTTGTTTCGAAAACCCGGAGTCCTGGAAGGCAAGGCAAAGAAGGAACATAAGAGTGGGTTTTAGTCAGTAAAAGTCTAAACCATTGTCTGAAAGTCATTAAATGATTTCTCACTTAAAAACAATCTCAGTAACCAAGAACAGGCTTTATTGCTTTAAAATTGGTTTCATAACTTACACTGTTATTATAACAAGATCCGGGAATACATCCGTTTGGTCCCGTCGACCTCGACAACGCAATATACACGAACGTATCAATTTGAGCTACCATTATCTAACAGCCGGTGACATTTCCGCCTATTGCAATGAATTATTCAATGACACGACTGAGAGTGTTGGGTTCAAGAACGCTTGGAAACTGGCAGGCCATAATGTAAGAATTACCTTTTTGTTTTTACTAGTTCACACGGAGTACAGGCGTAGGGTAGCCAGCTTTTCGGTATTTTATAGGATGCATTTTGGAAAGTGTGCGTAGAACTTGATTCCGCCATCACCTTTGTATCATCGGACAGTCCGACGTACAGCGATTGTCCATGCTTACATTGTTGACAGCACTACGGTCCGGAGATGAGGCGAAAAGCTAAGTCCGGATCCGGACCTAAGCCTTTCGCCTCATCGTTTATACCGCATACATTGAAATCGAAGGACTGGACTAATGAGCCTGCAGCGGTCTTCCCGTCCGATTATAATTTAAGTGTCTTAAGGATAAACAATAGTCTTTTAATAAACCAGCGCGCTTCACTATCAACAATTGCATTACTGCTTACCATCAGGTGGGATCGCAGTCAAGCACTAGTTAATATCAATTTTAAAAAAAGTTATAAAGAAAGCGTAATAACAGTATCTGTGTTCTTTACCAATTATGATTCGTCAGCCTTTAAAACAAGAGTGAACTTGGCGGTATCTTCTGGGCTCGCTCTCTTCCCTTTTTGGACTACATCTAACATCTAATTAAATAAAAAAGCCTGTTTATTCCTTAATACACACCTACAATTTAGCGTTGGTTGTTTAACTTAACATCTAATAATTAATTTTATTTAATTAAGGACTCCTCCTCCAGCCTCTGCCAACTTTCTCGCTCCTTTGCCAGTGTCAGCCATCTCTGACAGGCTACTTTTATTGCAAATTAATTCATCGGCCCATATTTCTTGAGGTCTTCCTTGTCTGCGTTTGCCTATCGGGTCCGTCCACTTTGCTATTTGCTAGGACCATGTGATCTGGCTACATGACCTGCTTATCACTACATCTATCTATATATAACATCATCTGTTAACTAAGAGCATATCATACGCTCCTGTCGACCTATAGTGACACTAGACACCTACTACGGCTTCAGCTGATCTTCAAAGTTCGAATGTCGACGGCCGCCGTCGATTCCTCAACAGCTGCCGTCGAGGCGTCAACAGCTGCCGTCAACATGTCGACAGCTACCGCTGCCCCGTGTCGACGGCTGCCATTTCCCCGTGTCGACGGCTGCTGCCGCCCCGTGGCGACATGCTGCACGTGTGTTTGAGCTCTAAACATACGATTCGTTACTAATACTGTCTTTAGAGGTACACAAAACAGCTTGCGGCCACCAAGTTCCTCGCCAGCGCCGTAGACTCATCGCATTTTGCGTGTGGTCACGGCATTATGTATAGCGTTCGGCCGTTTTGCGCGGATGTGGCGCATATTTTTTCACATAATATACTTATAATTTGTTAGTTCTAAATTTGCGCCTTGTTCCGCCAAATAAAATGTTTTTCTTTCTTTCTTTCCTCGTGGATGAGGACTGGCGCTTTATTAGTGTTTCATTTGACGCTTCCACCTGCACCTCCGATTTGGGTCTCGATTCTGGTAAACCACAGTCAAATATTTTCTCGCATCGGACGTTATACATAGATGTTGTAAAACGTCCATTACCACAAACAGGAACAGTTCACACTCTTGCATCCACAAACCCTTACAAAATATAGATCGGCCAACATTTTGAAAGTAAACGTTCGTATTTACATAAACTGTGCTGTTATCTTGTTGTATAATCCTTTCCCTGACTGAACATGGTATACCGAGGTAATTAACTAGTGATAGTGAAAGGGAGTAGGGCTGTGTTTTAGAACCAGTTCGTACGACTGCCTGGTGAGAATTTGGTGTTACAGGCTTTATGTGTTACGCACTAGTACTAGTAAATCGTTAAGTGTTTAGTAAGCTTCATATCAATCAATTCTTAATTATTTATTGTACACCAACACAAGTTAGAACTGTATGAAGTGTATAAGCGAGCTTAATTCATAATATTTTGTCCGGCAAATCAAATTGAGTGATAAAGAGACATCATAGTAGGTAGGAGCCAGTGTACACATATATAAAAGGAGAAACTGACTGACTGACATATCAACGCACAGCCAAAACTACTGGGACTAGGAACGTGAAATTTTGCACAAGGGTTCCTTTTATGACGTAGGCGAGCCATAAGAGAGGATTTTCCAAAATTCACACCCTAAGGTGATGAAAAGAGGGTCCAAAGTTTGTATAGAGAAACCTATTTTCACGCGGGCGAAGCCGCTGGCAGAAGCTAGTACATACATATTATAGATAAATTTCACAGAACAAGATCGTGCTCATCACATAAACATTTGTTCTGGGTGGGAATCGAACCCACGAACTCCGGCATAGCAGTCAGGGTCACTGGCCACTAGACCAACAGGCCAATCGCCATTTAGATGATGACAGATTAATACTAAAGTAATTAGTGTTCAAGCTGTAACGGTAAGTATCAAAATCTACGACCATCACCACAAGAGTTCACACGAGTTTTGTAAAAAAAGGCGACCTGTTATCGCAGAGTCATCATTAAATATTTGTTTCATCTTGGTGGAGATATCCGTATTTTTTGTTCATATCTATCTACACGGGGATTTTAAAAACAGTTTCGTACCTAAGTTTCTTTCAATGGTACAGTCGGCAAGAAAGATACGTTTCCACGCCTACATATCTAGTGTATACCTACATATCTCGTGTCACGGTACACGGGGTGTTTGTCACTAGGGGGGTTACCATGACGTTTAAAGTAAGATTGTTTTATTCCTATTCCATTGTGGGTAAGAGATGGCGCTAGACAACCTGTATAGCTCTGTCTCTTACCCACACAGAAATAAGAATGAAACAATATTACTTTGAACGTCATGGTACAGGGGTAGGTCACGTGGGTCACCAATACGGTGGAGGTAGGCCCCGCTTCAGCTGAGCACCACTGTGTCTTCATGATAGCGGTCGGCGGCGGGGACTTCTCACGCCGGGCCCTGATTCAAGCCATGGTTCCGGACCATGGCTTGACACAGGTGAGAGGGAATCTAATGCGGTCGACATCCTCACTCCCCAGCCACCGCTGCCGTAGCAGGAGACGTCCCGGACGTCGAGAATCGCATAGGGATCCCCGGCCACCGCAGGCGCCAGTTTGCGGCCGACGAATGATGGGTATCGCGCCGTCGGTCCGTCTGGTAACCGACCAGGCCGAGCGCTGTTCGTCACGGCACATAGCGTTCCGCACGCGCCTCAAAGAGATGTCAGCAAAACCGTAGGGGCCCAGCAGGGCCGTTGCCCACTAGGGTCACGGAGAATTTCTGAAAAGGAATCTCTCTGAAAAGGCACACAAACGGCAATTGAAAGATACGTGGTTTTAGTCAGTAAAAGTCTGACACGCCCTCCCGTTCCACCCCAGAGCGAGAGAAGTCATTGAATGATTTCATACCTGAAAAAAGAAACCAGGTAGGTACCTATCTATTTTGCCGTGAGTACAATATTATAAGTGCGTTAGCATTATTTCTAACGTCATTTAGTTTTTGTTAGACCGTGTTTTAAAAACTATCTACGTCAAACACATAGTTAAATAAATAGTCTGGGTTCTTTTCTGAAATGATTATTTGGAACTAAGAATGTGTCATGAACGCTTTCGATGATGCCGATAGGTTCTGCTTTAATTTTATTATTTGTTATTGAACTAGCAAAAGAAATACACATTCTGTAAAAATTTCCACTCTCTAAGTATCTCCTAAGGTTTATAAGATAAATGATGTTTATTTTGCAAATAGGTTTTAATAAAACACTTTTACACGTAATTTTTTTGTTTTCGTCAGTTTAAACCAGATGAGGTCGGTGTTTCCTAGCTGACTACCCTGAGAAGAAACACCGAAACAAACTCAGGGGTCAAAGTCTCTTTTAAAGTCCTTACAGTAAACATGTAATGGTCAAATCATATGAGAACCATGCGGATTAGTGTTTCAGATGGTCTTTTGAAGAAAGAACCACACAGATTTGAGTGGATCTATCCAGTCAGTGCAAACATTTGTCAGTATTCGTGTAGCTCAAACTTTGGATTACAAAGGAGCTCAACGACTACCAAAGAAAGGACATTTGGGTAGGCCGTATCAAATACTCAAAACTGCCAGACATCATGTTAAAATAACAGAAAAGGAAAAGTAATCCACATAGTCCCCACATTCACAATAATAAAACAAAACTTACAGAAATGTAACATTTTACAAAGTAGCCTAGTGCAAGTCGTAAAATATAAAAGAAATTAATAAATAATAAAAAAATTATCTATGTCAAATGGTAAAATAAAATAAAGAACCTTCTAAGTTCTAAGTGAAATTGTAAAATAAAGTTTAAAAAAAAATCATCAAAGTCAAAATGTAAAATAAAAATAGTCATCAATGTCAAATTCGAGAAAAAATATATTTCAGTTTAGGTATGAGTAACAGCCCGCTGACAGACGGACGGTTGGACGGCCAGCCGAGGCTTAGTAATAGGGTCCCGTTGCCGCCCTTGGTGCGGAACCCTAAATATTAAGTATGGTATTTTTAATACCTACTTAAATTAAAAACGTATTTAAACGCATCGGTTTTGTTATTATTTTACAATTATGTAAAAGCCATAAAAATTACAATTTTCCATACAAATTGCTACATCCACTTATAGCATTAAAATTAAAATTCTTGCGCTCAAGTTTTAATTATTTTTATTTATAATTATATTAGTTTGTTAAAGGTCTGTGAGGTAATAAAAGGAATCGGGATGTTTTTATATATTTATAAATACTAGCAGCGGATTCACCTGTGTGTAAATAGAAAATTGTTCCGTTGGAACAATTCAACAATCTCGGAGTAAAAAGTATACAGGGGACATTGCTCGCAAAACGGATGGTCGATGGGGACGAAAGGTTCTGAAGTGGCGACCACGTACCGGAAGACACAGCGTTGGAAAGGTGTCGCGAGAATCCGATGAATGTGAGACACAGGACAGTCGTAATGGTAACACTTGGGGGAGGTCTATGACCAATAGGGTGGGTCAAGTATGGAGAAAAAAAAATATTACACAGATTACCACCTACAAACAAAAAAAAACAAACTTCACCTCTTTATAATATTAGTGTAGATGTAGATTAACAACAGGCCAATCAGAAGTTAGTTACATTAACATAAAAATGGAATGCTTTTTATCGTACCTAATTAGCGTCTTTGAGACACAGATTACATTCCCATATATCACTTGAAGTTTTAAATCGCGCCTCCTTTCATGTTTAAAGCAAAAGATTAACCTACAAACTGCACACTTACATACTTATACATATTTATGTATGTATATGTGTGCGTAAACATGATGCGCAAGCGCAGTCCATCTGCCGCGCCCGTGATGTTACCGTTCTTTGAATTGCGAGTAGTGGTGGGGCATATATCGATAAACAGTTAAGTATCGATATCGATAAAAAGTTTACTGAAATAATTTATTGTTTGACTTTCGGGCTCACCTGTTACATCTACCAAAGTTTACAAATGACATGGTTAGGCTTACCATGCTTTATAAGGTATGGAGGGGTCAAAGATAGTGTGTTATAAAATATAAGTGTTATATTGCACAATTTAATTCTGACAAGTCCGTTCCATGGTGGACATCCCACCCATACGTACAAAGCGTTTTGGGAATACATTCATTATGCGTACAGCTAAGGAGTGGAATTCCCTGCTGGAGTCTATGTTTCCTGTTAGCTACAAACTAGGGGTCTTTAAGTCAAGAGTGAATAGGTTGCTTCTAGGCAAGCGTGCTCCAGCGTCGACCACATCATCGCTTACCATCAGGTGAGATGGTGGTCTAACGCTAGCCTATACCTAATAAGAAAGTTGTGTGTTTTAAATATACATATAAGTAGTTACAACTTTATAAAATACTGAATAAATAAAAAACTTTGACGATTACATGCTTAGAAGAACGAGTCAGTCAGTTCTTAGGTCACTATCACAAACGTCAGTTCAAAGACGTTTAGTTTCGGCCACTTATTGGCCAAAACTGAAACTCCAGTGGAAACCAAGTTTTTTGGCTGAAACTGGCCAAAAGCGATATCAAATCTTTGTTCTGTCTCTAGTCCTTATTTATAAGGTTGCATGACGTCAAAACGATCCTAAACAATAAAAACACTGTCGTGTTTTAGATTTCCAGAACAAAATCTTAATATAAGTATGGATAAACGCTTTGCGTGACTTCGTGAAAAACTAACACTGAAACAAAAAGTGTCGTGATATAATCTTTTAAATTGTTTTATGAACGACCTAAATTCTATTCAAGGTAATCGGTTATAAATGAAACAATAGGACGTTTGAATGCTCTTGAATTATTAGAATATTTACGTTTAGATCAGGGGCTGGATTTACCTCTTGATGGCCGGTGTTAACTGTGCGAACCAACATTTTTACTTTAAATTCCTTGTTTGTTAGATATTCAAATTACTTATGTATTTTTTTGTAAATTTTGATTAATAAACTCATAGACGTTCGAGGAGCTTGTGCGTGTGCGCTGGCCAGAGGAGCGCGGGGGGCGTGACGCGGGGACCGCGGGTCCGCGGGGCGTTCGGGTAGTTTGATTGATGCAATAAGTCATAATACGTACACACTTCTTGTCCGTGACATTTTCGAAAATATCTTTACTGTTTTGTTTTATTTATTTGATCTTCTTCTTATCGATTCGATGGTAAACTCGTCAAACTGTTTGGGCCCAATAGGTGGCTACATTAATAGCAGCATCAGTAGCACTCATCAAATCCTCCAAAGTGCAGGTGTATGGGCACTTGGGGCATTCTAGTATGTGGCTCATGTTTTGAACAGGAGCACCGCACTCACATTGAGTATCCGACGGGTCTATAAAACCCCATTTTGCCAAGTTGTGTTTGCAGCGGCCTACCTGGGTTCGCAACCGATTTAGTGCTCTCCATACTGACCACTGCAAATCGCGTCCAGACGGGAGATGTTCTTGGGGTTTCAAGAAGTCGGGTGGTGGTAGGTGATGCTCTTCCCAAAGCTTTATTCTTTCTTTCGGTGGCGGCTCATCGATGGCCCGTGTGCTACGCAAGAAGCTCTTCCGGCTCTTAAGCCTACTTGGGGCTGTTTTGTGTTCGAAGAGGGGATGTCGGGAATCGGATTCTTGAATTTTCTTTTCAATCGCGCATGCGACATCCCTACGTACAGCAGGTGGAGCAATACCAGCCAGCGGATAAAGCTTATTAAGCGGAGTCGGTTTAAGGCATCCTGATATAATTCGACACGTCTCGTTCAGGGCGATGTCTACTTGTTTTGCGTGTACTGATCGGTGCCACACAGGGCACGCAAATTCACCAGCAGAGAGGCATAAAGACATGCCAGTTGTGCGAAGAACATCGGGTGCTGCTCCCCAGTTGGTAGATATAAGGCGGCGCAACAGGTTGTTCCGGGACCCCACCTTCTGCTTCGTGTTGAGGCAGTGCACGTTAAAAGTCAACGCTCTATCCAACGCCACACCCAGGTACCTCGGGTTTTTACAATGCTCCACGTCAGTACCCCGCCACGTGATGTTGAGTTTTCTGTTTGAAGAGCTATTGCGAAGATGAAACGCGCAAGATTGAGTTTTGGACGGGTTCGGGCGAAGAGCATTACTGTCATAGTACTTACCAAGCAACTCGAGCGCCTGTGTCAAAGCAGTTTCAACTTCTGCGAAAGTAAGCGATTGTGCCGCCAAGGCCAAATCATCGGCATATAAAAAGCGTTCAGTATGCTGCGTTGTGGGCTGGTCGTTGGTATAGATGTTAAACAACGTAGGGGCCAACACACTGCCTTGAGGGAGACCGTTTTTTTGTCGACGCCATCTGCTCTTATCTGATTGGAAACACACCTGAAAGCGACGGTTGTGCAATAGCTCGCTCAAAATGTTGACAAACCCTCGATCGTTAGTTAGCGCACCGACTTTAGCAAGTAACTTCTTTATATTTATGGTGTCGTATGCAGCTGACAAGTCCACAAATACGACACCTGTAACCCTATGAGCCTCGTAACCATCCTCTATGTGCTGAGTTAGCCGCAGGACTTGGCCGGAACAAGACTTGCCGGGTCTGAAGCCAGCCTGCTCCGGGATGAGCTTAGGTTCCACTACTGTAGTAAGGCGATTCAGCAGTAGCCTTTCAAACAGCTTATAAGTGTGGCATAGTAGGGATATTGGCCGATAACTTTTGGGGTCATTGAGAGGCTTCCCTGGTTTCGGGATCGCAATGATTTTTGTTTGTCTCCACAGTTTTGGAATATTTGTGGTTTGCAAACATATGTTGAAGAAGGCGAGAAGCCACGATACAGCTACAGGTCCCAGATGTTTCAGTTGTTCCACTGTTAAATCATCAACTCCAGCAGCCTTACCGGTTTTTAATGCTTTTATGGCCAGAATTATGTCAGTGAGTGTGAAAGGTTTACTGATGTCGATGCTATCGCCAGAAGTGTTTACGCTTCTCCGCAATTTAGGAAGTCTGTGTGGTGGTTTGCCGTTAAGTAGCAGCTGGTGGGCAATTTGATTCGCCGTAACGTGTCCTTGATTAACGGGCTCTGGTGGGTCTCCAGTTAATCTTCGAATCGTAGACCAGGCTTTTTTGCTGTTGTGGGTCATGTCGGTGTTAGTAACTGTTGTAATCCACCTTTGTTTACGATTATCACCAACCATTGACAACAGTTCTTCCCCTGCTGATATTGTGTCCTCTGAAAAAGGGTTGTTGTCATAGAAGTTTTCATACTTTTTAAGAAGTTCCGCGGACTCTTCATTCAAACCAGGTATATATGAAGTTCGGCAGCCTCTAGGTATACACTGACGTGATATGGTCCAAATAGTGTTCACAAACAATTCGTAGTTGGAAGGTGTGGGTTCAATACCACTCAGTTTTGCGTCAACCTCCAACGAAAACTTCTCCCAGTTTGCCTTTAAGAAATTAAACCGAGGTCTAAAAGGAACTTGAGTCGGTTTGATTGCAGCACGTATTTCACACGTTATAGGTCTATGTTGTGTGTTTGGGATTGGCTGACACACAAGCTTTGAACATAGACTCTTTATACTGCTGCTCACAAAAATTAAGTCTGGGTTGTAACCACGTTGCCAGCGCCGACTGTTGAATGATGCAGGTTGTTTGGCATTGTGCAATAAGGTCAGCTCACAAGCATCGGCCCATTCCTCGACGGAATTACCATCAGCATTGGATTCGCGGTACCCCCAGGATATGCTGTGACTGTTAAAGTCACCAACTATTATTTTTATAGGTTGATTTTCAAAATTAATGTTTTTATGAAACCCGAAAGGTATATTAGGGGGCTTGTATACTGAGGTAATTGTGCAGGTACCAATATCCACAGTGAGGACTTCTATGGAGTTGTCGTTGTTTGAAGAAGCAGATTTAACTGAGATACGCGGGTTCACGAAAATGGCACTGCCATATTGAGCGTGAGGTGTCTCCAGTACTAACGTCATACCAGGGATATGCGGTCTTAGGTGATTAGGGCCACGGTGAGTCTCTTGCACACAAAGGATGTCACAATTCGTGGACCGGCATAGCTGGGAAAGAAGGTCAGATTTGTTTTCTGAGAAACCTTCAATGTTAATTGAGGTAACAGTGAGTGCGGGCTTGGAAAGCAGGTGGTGATTTCCCTCAGAGGTGTTATTTTTGTTAAGTGGCCTTACGAAGGACTGTTGGTCGTGGTTCTGAAGAGAACCGTTTGAGTTTACCATCGTGGTGAAAGGATTAGTCAGCTAGACTCTGCGTTACCGAGTGCTAGCTGTCCAGGGTGCGCCGGGCGTTTGGAATCGCAGAACGATATATTTAACGCCACTCGTGGAGGCTCCTTTCATGCACCCCATTTATTTGATATAAACTGTTTTGGTTTCTTCATTTCCTCCCCTATAATCTGGTCATTCGAGTCGCATCTGCTGGATGTTTCATACTCCGCCGAATGGTTAGTTAAGATTACTCGCCTCTCACTAATTTAATAATTTCATCATCACCATTTCAGCCGAAAGACGTCCACTGTTGGACATAGGCCTCCCCCAAGTATCGCCACAAAGAACGGTCCTGTGCGTTTCGCATCCCTTGAATTCCATCGAATTAAATTTAACTCGGTTCAAATACCAATGGGGCAAGAACCAATGTGAAATTTGCTAATCCTAATAATATGTACTTTTCTAAGTTTATCTAGGACATTAGGTACTAACTACCTGTGCCGCGAGAAGCACAAAGCCGTTGGTCCCGGTTGTCACGTTTAATGTAAGGCTTAGCCACGTGAGGATGTATAGCGACACTGAGAATCATCATCATCATTTCAGTCGAAAGACGTCCACTGTTGAACATAGGCCTCCCCCAAATGTCGCCACAATGACCGGTCCTGTGCGTCTCGCATCCATCGGATTCCCGCGACCCTCACCAGGTCATCGGTCCACCTTGTGGGAGGCCTTCTAACGCTGCGTCTTCCGGTACGTGTTAGCCATTCCAGAACCTTTCGTCCCCATCGACCATCTGTTCTGCGAGCAATGTGCCCTGTCCACTGCCACTTAAGTTTGACGATTCTTCGGGCTATGTCTGTAACCTTGGTTCTCCTGCGGATATCTTCATTTCTGACACGATCACGCAAGGAAACTCCGAGCACACTGAGAATATGTGAGATTATTTCACAAGAGCTGTATCAGGAACTTGCGTGGTGCTAAGTAGGATGCGTAACGAAACTTGAAACGGAGTAACTGAGTGGGGAGACGGTGTGTAGCGGAATCTTTTCTTCAGCTGGGCGCTCAAAACATCCCTTGCTCCACTTGTACATAAAAAAAGTGAAAAAAGTGTTTCTAGTTTCTTTATGTACCTGTCTCCGTTTGCCTTTTTCACTTGAGCTGCGTTAAGACAGGAAAATGACGTGATCCTATTGCGGAAGGTGAGGACTAGCCACCATAGGCCTGTGGATGACGAGCTATGTTAGTTCGTCGTCCGGTACCAGGGGCCCTGAAAGGCAAAAAAGGAACCTGCCTCATCTGTTTAAACTGATGTGTAAAACTATTTTTTGAAACCCATTTGCAAAATAAACACCATTTATCATTTAACATAGGTGTGGTTTTAGTCTAACACGCCCTCTCGCTCCGCCCTAGAGTGGGATAAGTCATTGGATGAATTCCCACCTTTAAAAAAAAAGAGTTTCCCGATCCACCAAGCTATCCAGTACCTGTCCGGTAGAAAAGTACCCTTAATCCTCAAATGTCAGTATTGATTTGTCGATATCATCAGATAATTATGTTATGACATGCGACATCTGTAATTTTTATTAATTACAATTTATTGTTGATGCTTTGATAGATGTTAGTGGTGGCTGATATCATGAATATTATAATTGTGACTTCATTGCCGAGTATTGAGTATTACAATGGCGAATAAAAGTAATCGTTTTGCGACTGATTAGTGAGTTATTTGTTAGATACGAAGAATTTATTAATGAGATGTCCTGGCGCAGGTTAAGCTATCCTTCATCTATATATATAAAAGGAGAAACTGACTGACTGACATATCAACGCACAGCCGTAACTACTGGGACTAGGAACGTGAAATTTTGCACAGGGCTTCCTTTTATGACGTAGGTGAGCACTAAGAAGGGATTTTTGGAAATTCAACTTTTAAGGAGGTGAAACAGGGGTCCAAAGTTTGTATGGAGAAACCTACTTTCACGCGGGCGAAGCCGCTGGCAGAAGCTAGTTAACAGATAATAGATTGTTAACTCTTTAACCGCTTACGTCGGAAATATCCGACAAGCGCTTTCGCGTCTATTTCGCTAGATTCGCACATCCACGACCATATTATACTCCATCTCGTAAGCTCTTTTGTCACCTATATAGAGCTAAACGAGATAGAGTACCCAGTCGCAAACACATGACCCTGGCGAATAGGACGCGAAAACACTCTTTTTTTTATTATTGATAGGCTCGCGTTTGACCACTATCTCACCTGATGGTAAGCGATGATGTGGCCGACGATATAGCATGCTTGCCTAGAAGTAACCTATTCACTCTTGACTTAAATACCCCTAGGTTGTAGCTATCAGGACTCTCGTATCACTCACTCGTCGGACCAATCCGATGCTGAAAATATTTATTTGCTAGAATATGGTATATAAGGTGTTACAGTACATTTGGTTCAGCATATCCTGTATTCAGCCAGAGTCGCACATCCACGATTATAATAATATACTCCATCTCGTCAGCTCTTTCGTCACCTATGGGGATTGCAGAGCTAAACGAGATGGAGTACTCAGTCGCAAACACACGACCCTGGCGAATAGGACGCGAAAACACTCGTCGAACCAATCCGATGCTGGTGGTTAAAGGGTTAAGAGCGTCCAAACCGAGATACATTTTCATTACACGACCGCTCTTACGTGATTATGATGACATTATTACACATCTTTCTCTAGATATTTTGGAAATACATATAGCTTGTGGATATTATCTAGGTTTCTATTGAATTCAAATCATAAATTTGTATAAAAATAATCTAGTAAGGACCTTTGGCCCTGCATCATGTACTCTGAAATAAAAAAAAATTAAGTAAATATTACTATAGAAACCTTGCACATTTAATCAAGATTCTGAAAGGCGCATTTTTTTTTTTTGAACTTTAAAAAAAGCACGTATTTTCTGGAACAAGTTTTGTGAAATATTCGAGTGTTAAACGGAATTACCGAATGCCAACGAAGCTTTCAGGTGTTAACTCTCTTTTTTCGCGTTGTCTCTTTATCAACATTACGTTAGATGAACCAACATGCTCACTTGCTCAGGTTGACGGTATCGTTCGCAATCTAATCTAATTCTCAAGCTGTTAGAAACACTACTTTTCACTATTCTATTAGCTCAGGTGTTAGGGAATCCTATGATCCAAATCGTGTATATTATGCCAATAAAGAATTATTATTATTATTATTACTACAAGTGTTTTACATCAGTTGTCACTGAGATGAAAGTACGAATTGAATTTGAAACCCTTCTCAAGCTTATGAAAATGTCTCTGGCTCTCGATGGATTCAGCATCTCGTTCTTGATATGAGAGATGTAGATTTTACCCTTCGCGCGTATAGGGGTATTGTTATTACGTAATTGCGCGTTTTTTAGTAAAATAACCCAAAAAAATAACTTTTTCTTTTTTTTCCAAGAAAAACGAAGATATAGAGACCAAAATTTTCGGCCGAATAAATTTTGTAAACCCGTGTGTAATTGTACAAACGTATGTACAATCGGCGCGCACTAGATTCAAATAAGTCCTTGTTTATCGATAAATTTAACTTTATCGATAAACAAACTTTCACATCCCTATCAGTAATCGTGTGCGCAGCATCTCGTCCTAGATGCAAGCGATGTTACCTAAACTGCTGCTTATTTGGGTGCAGTTTATTTATGCATGATACGTCCGTAAAAAAATTGAAGTGGGTGCAGTTACTTTTCATGACATTTTTTTTTTTTTTTTTTTTTAATTCATATATACCAGTGCTTGACTGCGATCCCACCTGATGGTAAGCAGCGATGCAATCATTGATGGTGAGGCGCACTAGTTTATTAAGAGCCTATTCACTCTAGCCTTGAAGACACCTCTAAATTATAGTTGGACGGGAAGACCGCAGCAGGCAAATTGTTCCAGTCCTTCGATGTACGCGGTATAAACGACGAAGCGAAACGCTTAGTCCGGACCGTTGAAGTTTCAACAACGTAAGGGTGGATACTCGCCGTACGTCGGGTTGTCCGATGGTAGAAAGGAGATGGCGGAATTAAGTTATGCAATTCCCGCGCACACTCTCCAAAATGCAACCTGTAAAATACCGATAGGCTGGCTACCCTGCGCCTGTGCTCGAGGCTTTGTAGATTGGACTTAACCAAATCTGGATCCCCAATTAGCCTCTTCGCACGCCTTTCCACTGAGTCCAAAGCTGCTAGATGGCATTTTGCAGCACCAGCCCATATGTGACTGCAGTACTCCACACACGATCGGACATGTGCTTTGTATAACATTAGAAGCTGTCCCGGTGTGAAGTACCGTCGGACCTTTGCAAGAACGCCTAGTTTTCTAGCAGCTACCTTGGCTTTGGACTCAATGAACCGCCCAAAATTGAGGTCTGAAGAAATTTCAACTCCCAAGAGCTGAAGGCGGTCGGTGCACTCCAGAGATACATTCTGAAAAGCAGGAGCCAAGGCGAACGGACTCCTTTTGGCGGTGAACAGACACGCTTGTGTTTTGGCGGCGTTGAATCCTACCAGATTGGTTTCGCCCCACATGGAGACTGCCTGAAGTGAGACATTCGTACGCTCTACCATAGCCTCTCGTTCGGACCGGATTAGCTCCTTACTAGCCCGAGCACCTGGCAGGTATCTCTCTACAACTGTGCTATCATCTGCATACCCATAGATACCGGGCATCAGCAGATCGTTAATATGCAGACATTTTTATTAGTAACCGTTAGAAATCGGAATACTTAGGTAGAAGTATATTTACCTAAACTTCGTGGAGATGAGTAATATAGAGTTGGTAATTATTATTTTATTATTATTATAGGGTTTTTTTTTCGGTGCGAAAATAATCTTATGACATCCCCGCTCTTGGGCGGAGCGGGAGATAGTGTCAGACTTTTACTGACTAAAAACCCACTCCTGTTCCTTCATTGCCTTTCTTCCTTTCAGAATCAGACCCTTGGATCCAGTAGGCTTTGACTCTGCTAGGCCCCTACAGTTGCTGACATCTCCTTGAGGCGCGCGTGGAACAGTACGCGCCGTCGACGACTTGGGCTCGGTCCGGAAGCCCGCGCCTACGGTGGCCGGAGATCGGGATCGGAATCCCGGCGGCGGTTGGGGCGTGAGGACCGTTGCCTCACGCGATCGGCCGCCTCTTTTGCTAGTATTACTGCTTCGCAGAATTAGGCGACGCCTGCCACTCCTCCTTGCTCCGGACCATGGCCTGTACCAAGGACCGGCGCGAGAGATCGCTGCCGCCAATCGCCCCCACGAGGACACGGCGTTGCTCTGCCAAAGCGGGGCACACCTCCACCGTGTGCTATTATTATTATAGGTAGCCCATATTGTCCCACTACTGGGCTCAGGCCTCCCTTCATTCTTTCCCACGATTACGATTCCTCGCTTTCTCTTTCCAATTCTTAAGGAAGACATCCAGGTCGTCCCACCATCTCCTTTGTGACCGCTGTGTCTGAGAACCAATCCAGAATACGTTCGGAACACTACACTGCGCTCCAAAACACAAATCGTTGATGTGGCTCAAAAAACAGCCCAAATTAAATGGGACCGGGCAAGACATGTCTGCGCATGTCTAACGAGCTGTTGGCCCGTAAATACACAGTGTTGATAATAATAAATAAAATAATAATAATAATGCCGCTCCTAAAATTCCGGAATCGTAAACATGATGACAATGATTTTAAAATAATAAAGGTTTAACTGAAACCAGTTAAAACTAGTGTTTATTAATTGACAGTATTGGCATATAATTATTTTTTATAATATTTAAAAAAATAAGCTTTTTCATTTTTCATATTCCCCCTGGCAAACCATTTAATACCCATCTCATGAGCGGTACATAAAATAGTACCTACATTTTGATACAAGTGGAGAAAGTTTGTCATTGCAACTGAGGCGGAATTTGCCCGAGCCGTAGGCGAGGGTGTTATGGAGCCGAGTGCTACAGTGACAAATTTCCACGTGTATCAAACGACTTTTTCAATACTCTTATGAAGAAATAAATAAACGGGTGCTAACGCGCGACCCGTGGGGGTCATTTAGCGCCCAGTCTGATACGATAAATACAATAATCGGGGACGGGTGAGCTACGCGAGCTCACCCGTCCCTTTTCCGCACTAGTGCTTTTTCGCACTAAATGAAGAGAAGAGAAACGATGAAGTGCATCGAAAAGTAATTGGTCCGCCATAATGGATTTAGAATACAATACAGTGTCGCTTATCTTACCGTGCATTGTCATCTAAACCAAACGTGTACGCAAAATTTCAGCTCAAGCGGTTGGGTTACTCCAAAAACCTAATTTGGTGCTAATCTAGCTATTACCCAAGATTTCCCGTACGCACTAAGTGACATCACCCGTGCTTATTTAACTTAAATATAACTTATGGCGTTGTTAGTCACCATGATACTTATTTATAACTTAATCTTAGGATTAGAGGCAGCGTGCTGAGAGAAGAGGAGCGATTTTGAGATATTTTAACTTAAAATGACACAATAATGAAATTCTAGCCAAGTTTGAAGCTTTTAATATTGTCATGAAATAGATCATCGTCTAAATAATAGGCAATAAGATACCATCGAACTGATCTGTGATGAGGCCGGAAAGTATGCATGAGCACTTCGCAATAAAACTATGTATCCAAGTCGGGATCAGAATGTTGGGCTGTGAAAAAGACGGATGAAAAAATATTGCACGTAGCGGAGATTAGAATGTTAAGATGGATGTGTGGTGTGACAAGAATGGATAAAGTGAGAAATGAGTATATTAGGGGAAGTTTGAAAGTGGCGCCAGTGACTGAAAAGTTGAAAGGGAATCGTTTATCTTGGTATGGTCATGTGAAGAGGAGGGATGAAGCGCATGTTGCTAAAAGAGTTATGAATTTACATGTAGGTGGATGGAGAGGGAGAGGGAGGCCAAAGAAAAGATGGATGGATTGTGTGAGAAGTGATATGAAAGAAAAGGGAGTTAGTGATAGCGTGACGAGTGACAGGACAGAATGGAAGAAAAAAACGTGTTGCGCCCTCCTCTCTCCAAAAACAGATTAGGCCTCTCAGGTTTTTCAGGGCATCACTAATTGAGTTCGGGGATTCTAAGGATCGTGTGTGCATTTCAGTGACACCTGTGCAGTATTATAATGAGATATCATGAGATACGCTGTGGCTATAAGGTACCATCGAACTAATCTGATAATGAAGCCGGAAGGTAGGCACAGGGACGCTGTAATGAAACAATGTATCCTAGTCCCGTTTCGAGTTAGACTGTAGACTGTCATCAGATGCACTCTGAAAGTTACGTTATTCTTTTTTCGAAATTAGGTATTTATTGGTTTCTTTGTGTTTTGTATTTTCTATAATATCGCTGTACTTAAAACCAGTAAAGCTAATAAAAAAAGATTTTTTCATATTATATCGAAGCGTTATCGCAAAAGGCATAAGCTAAATAAATACCACCCTCCTCCGCTTATGACCATGTCCGCTTCAATACCTCCTTTTAGCACACAACCTTATTAGAGGCACATAGATTATAATTTATAATAATTAACCGATTTGACGACAGAATTATGTTTTAGCCGATAAAACGTTGGTAATAATTCAAGGTAGGTAGGTACATGTGTGGTCGTAGGTATATGTTAGATATAAGTTTGCGCCTTTTCTTTCTTTCTTTCTTCTTTCTAAAGCTTTAGGGTAAAGGCAGATATGGTTAACACCAATCTTCAATGCCTGGAGCACAGGTGTAAGGTAGTCAGCCTTTCGTTATTTTATAGGATGCATTTTGGAGAGCGTGCGCAGGAATTACATGACTTAAATCCGCCATCACCTTTTTACCATCGAACAACCCGACGTGCGGCGAGTGTTCACCCTTACGTTGTTGACACCTCTACGGTCCGGACTAAGCGTTGTCATTTATACCACGTACATCGAAGGATTGCAACAATTTGCCTGCTGTGGTCTTTTCGTCCGATTATAATTTAGGTGTCTTCAAGGCTTTTAGAGATAGATTGTATCATTGCTTATCATCAGGTGGGGTCTCAGTCAAGCGCTAGTTTATAGCATTTAAAAATAAACCGCTTCCGCTTATCACCATGTCCATTGCAATATCTCCTTTTAGCACACAACCGTATTAGGGGCACATAGATTATAATTTATAATAATTACCCGATTCGACGACAGAAATATGGTTTAGCCGTTAGAACGTTGGAAATAATTCAATGTAGGTACCTAAAGCTTTTAAGGCAGAATTTAAGGTGGTCATCACCATCATTTCAGCTGAAAGACGTCCACTGTTGGACATAGGCCTCCCCAAGTATCGCCTTAACCTCCGGTCCAGTGCGTCTGGCATCCATCGGATTCCCGTGACCCTCACCAGGTCATCGGTCTACCTTGTGGAAGGCTTTCCAACACTGCGTCTTTCGGTGCGCGGTCGCCAACCCAGAACCTTTCGGCCCCATCTCGACCATCTGTTCTGCGAGCAATGTACCCTGGCCACTGCCTCTTCAGTTTGACGATTATTAGGGTTAGAATACTTCGGGCGGGATAATGCTAGTATTCAACTGCATCCGGGTAGATTTGAAGTTGACTCCAACATATTTGGGAAAAAGCTAGACATGTGCGAGTCTGGCTCGCGCACTGAGGGTTCCGTACAAACTAGTTATTGCAATTCCTGAATGGAGTCTTGAAGATTTTTCCGAATTGCATAAAAAGGTTTTATTTTTTTTGTGACATACCAACAAAACTGTTTTCAGATCTATTCCTGTACAATTGTGCTAAATACTTTGCTTTATGCCAAATTTCAGGATTCTGGTTCAACGGGACGGACGAAATATACGTTTTTTGCGACATAAACGGACGTATCTCTTTTTTTCGTTAACTTTGAAGTTTGGTTTTTTTACAGCTACAAGGGACCGCAGACTTGAGTATATGGTTTTAATTTCAACTTGATACCTCCACGCGTTCCCGAGATATAGGTTCTTGACAGACAGACAGACAGACAGATGGTCAACAAAGTGACCCTATAAGGGTTCCGTTTTTTCCTTTTGAGGTACGGAACCCTAAAAACACTCTACTTCTTAGTCATACACTCTTGACAGAGTGGTCGTGGTCATGTCTCGGTCGAGTCTAGCGGCACCACCTCTCTCGCTATACGACACCATGCAGCACTGTTTGGCGGCTTGGGAGTTGTCATTAGCGCTGCAGTGTGGCACTGATTTGATGAGGTCCGTCCACCGTGTTGGAGAGTCTACGTGATCGATTGCATTCGACTTTTCCTTGCACCACCAATCGTTCCATCGAATCTTCGTTACAGATGATATGCCCAAAGAACTTGAGGATTCGTATTTGCACAGACGATGATAAACATCTCTTTTTGATATTGAATTATTTCTGGATCGAAGTTTTTTTTACTTTGAAGTCGGTTGTATTTTTTTTGTAAAAAGTTTTTTATTTTACACTTTTTAGTTATGGTACCACCACTAAAAAGTACCCCTCAGCCAAACTTAAATACCTTATAATAATAATAATTAACCCCATCGCCGTATCTCTACGTTGACGTCGTGGTGGGGCTTGCGTGCTCCAATATACCCTAGGTCTGTATCGGTGAAGTTTGCTTTGCCGTAATATGCCTAGGGTGAGGGGCCAGACTAAGAGAGATACAATCCGCAGTGCAGTTTTGTGGCGAACTGTTGGGCATTAGCGACCCCACGGACCCGATCTCCCGGGAGAATTCTTGTTCTTCATCTCCGGCTTGCCTTTATTGGCCGGCCGTAGTGAACACTGACGAGGAACTGAGCTCCCACCTCTCTCTTGCCTTTATTGGCTGGCTTGAGTGGAGATTCGCAAGAGCAAACGTGCTCGGGAGAAGGATGTATAATCCAGTAAGGTGCTGGTAGGGATCTTGACCGTACTTCCGGGATTGTCCTGATAGCCGTGGTATACCTCTCCACTCCTCAAGCACCTCAGAATATGTTGCCCTCTTGTTGCTACGTCACTTCGTGCTAGCGGCCGTTTTTTGGGGGCCCATTTATTGAGTGTGCAAGTCACCCCCTGCCATTTTTCGATGGATATTAATAACGTTGTTCAGGCAGGGGCCATAGTCTTAACATAGTTCTATGTTACCAGTCCACTTAAGACTCCAAAATCCATAGCCCTATTATCTTTGTTCTCCATATGTCGCAATAGTTTTTCAACAACCGGGGGTTGTCCTTGGGTGCACTAGCATAGCGCGTACAGGGATAATCGTCGGTTGGTATCATGTTCCATTATAATTATCTAAAGGGCCTCTGCGAGTTGGCTTCGGCTCCTCGTACGCCTTCCAAAGGTCCAGGACCTCAGGGTCCTGAGATAAATATTGAAAATGAAAATAATAATAATAATAATAATCCTTTATTATCAGGCAACTAAGGCCCATAGAAAAAATACACAAATAATCTTATAAAATAATAAACTAATACATATGTATAAAAGAAACTATAACAATTATTAAACACTATTGCACACGAAGTGACGGCGTCGTGTTCCGCTGCGAGGTCGGTATCCTTCCACGAAATCGTCGATACACGACACCCTTCGGCCAAAACTCTCCTTTGAGGAAGGTCTCCAAATGGTGAGTCAAACACCGACTTCCGAAATTAAAGTTATTTTGCACTTTTCAGTGTTTTTTTTTACTTTGAAGTCGGTTGTATTTTTTTTGTAAAAAGTTTTTTATATAGTATAATATAGATTTAGCATTTCCTTCAGTCATCGACTACACATTATAAACAAAGCTTTTTTTCTTGTTACGATGGTTCTGCTATGATCCTATGAGGATTACCGTTCCGTATCTTCGAAGTTCATCATCAGATCATAACAATATTTCTATGGGACCAATGCGGGAATAATATATTACAAAAAAAATATCAAAATTGGTCCACAATTGGCCGAGATATCGGTGAATATACATGAAAAAATACATACAGCCGAACATAAAATATAACCTTCTAACCGAATTTTTGGCGGGATTTTTTCTAGTGTAGTTCCGTCCGTGGCTGTTTTAATTATTCGCAAATTGATTGCTAATGGACACTGTGTTGTAAAATTGGTGTCAAAGATTCAAAGCATTTAATTTCAAATAAACCATTTACAGGCACTTTTGAAATGTCAAGAAGTCAGTCAGTCAGAAAAAATGATGCTAATTGCACATTCCAAAGCGTAGATCTCTATGGAGAAGAATGTGCAAGAACCTCCATGGACACTCTTTTCAATCATATTATGTAATTACAAATATCTCTGTTACATGTTTCTTGTCGCTATCGTGTAAGAACAATGTAAATAAAGTAAAAATAAAAACTAAATATAGATATTAAAATAGCAACTGGTAGCTAAGAGATGACCAGTCTCAACTGACAGCACCCGTTCCCGGACATGACGCGAATATTAGCACCACTCAGCTCAACCATTTTGAAGGGAACCGAATGATCCAAAACACGCACCACCATAAGTGAAACATTTGAGTGAGCATGATAAATTCTCAACTGCCATGCTCATTTATGTCAAACAAGTCCAATAGTAACCTAAAAACCATAAAATAGTGTAGTTTTGTGTCTCAAGTGTCTAAGCAGCTGGACAATATGTGGAATCATGAAAACAGACGCAAAATCGGTAAAATTTAGCTAAGAATTATTGTAGTATTGACTACCACAGCGAAGCTGAGAGAAGACTCGATACATTTCCTACTAAATACTGCAAAAACATTAGATAACACCTTCCAATGGTATTCAAAATAACTTGAAATGACTGAAAAATGAATATTTTCTAATCCGAACACTGGCTAAATGCACGAACTAAGCGGAGCTTTTGGCTCCGCTTAGAAAAAAAAAAAAAACCGCCCAAGTGCGAGTCGGACCCGCGCACGGAGGGTTCCGTCTTCCGTACCATTATCTATAAAAATGGCAAAAAAATCACGTTTGCTGTATTGTTTCCCATTCTGTTTTTAGTATTTGTTGTTACAGCGGCAACAGAAATACATCATCTGTGAAAATTTCAACTGTCTAGCTATCACAGTTTATGAGATACAGCCTGGTGACAGACAGGCAGACGGACGGACAGTGGAGTCTTAGTAATAGGGTCCCGTTTTACCTTTGCGTATGGAACCCTAAAAAAACAAACACCTCCTAACCTAACCTAATCAGAATTCGAAAAGTTTCCACTTTTGTACTTCAAAGGTTGTTGGTTACACAATCTTTTAATTAGACTAAGTAAATCGTTAGTAACAAATTACTGACTCCGTAATTGCTAGACAAGGTATTAATTGGATTACATGCATTTAGAATTAGTTACCGATTCTATATTTTATTATTGTATGCAATTTAATTATTTGCAATTCAAATACGATAGTCGCCTATACAGGCTGTTTGAGGTTCCAGTTTCTTGTTGACGATCTTTATGGGAGTGAAAGTCGTGAATGTATGAACGAACTTTACGATGGCATCAACTCCTATGAGATGGAATGAAATTCCACAGTTTGCCGATGCATATGAACACAAACCGATTAACTTTAAAAAATTAAGTTTGAGAGCTAATTCGTAAGAAGTTGGCAGTAGTATCATCTGTTTGACTATATTAGTGTAAGTATTTAGTTTATTAATTGGGGTATAAACTGTATAATTGTATTATATCTGTGGTTTATTAGTATATCTAGTCTTGTATTCGCCTTTTTCTGTCAGTCTGTCAAGACCCTTTAACTCGGGAACGCGTGGAATTATTGAGTTGAAATTAAAACCTTCTAATAAGGTCTGCGGACTTTTGAAGCTGTAAAATAAAACAAAATTCATAGGGTACTTCCCGTTGATGCAGAACCCTAAAATTTGACTAAAGCATGGTCTTATAGCACAAGTATAGGAATAAATCTGAAAACTGTAAATTTATTTATTTAACAATTTATGTACACACAATACACAATACACAAATACACAATTTGTGTAAATTTGTTGTTACGTCACAATTTTTTTTTTTGCGATTCGTAAAAATCTTTCGAGACTCGATTCCGGAATTGAACTATTTACATAGGTAAGTTTGTAAGGAACCCTCAGGGCGCGAGTTCGACTCGCACTTGCCCAGTTTTTCTCTCTTTAATTGCACCTACCTGTATTTTTCTCTGCATCACCCAAAGGATCGCAGTCAAGCACTAGTTTATATCAATTAAACAAAAAAAAAAGCTTGAAGATGATTTTCCCACCGAAAAAAAAAAAAGAAAGTTGACTGGTAGAAAATGTCTAAAACTTTAAGTCTGCCTCGGTACTTTTATGTGCATAAAACATTTAATAAATATTGCACAGAACAGACAGTCGATGGAGCCGAAAGGTTCTGGAGTGACGACTGCGTACCGGCAGACGCTACGTCTTTGAAAGACCTCCCACAAGGTGGACCGATGAACTCGGGCCCAATGATAATTTTAATGATCGAGAAGGAGTTCAAAATTTTAATAAATTATGGATATAAAACATCATGATAATAAACCGCTGTAGACAGATATTGGTATCATTTGGTACCACTGTGGCTAACCTACACATTTTGCATCTTTTTTAAACAAAATTATATTGGGCGTTGAGATTCGCAGGAAGATCCTCAGTGACCATATGCGCGGGGCTTGCAGACAACGACTCAGACTTTTACTTGCTAAAATCAACCCGTCCTTCAGTTGTCTTCGTAGTCTTCGGACCACGGGTTTCCTTTTCACAAATACTCCGTGGCCCTAACGGGCATCGGCCCTGCTAGGCCTCTATGGTGTTGCTGACATCGCTTTGAGACACGCGTGGAACACTACGTGTCGTCGACGACTCAGGCTCGGTCCTCACCCGACGGGCGACCCATTGCTCGTCGTCCACAAGCCCGCGACTACGGTAGCCGAAAATCGCCCTTCGACTCCCGAGGTCAGAGGCGTCTTCTTCCCCCTAGCCCAGTTACGACCGTTTCATTTCGATTCTCTTGCCACGACCACGTGACTGAGCGTAGAGATGACGTCAGAACAAAGGAATCGGAGGCGCGGCCTACCAGAGGCGTTCGACGCAAGAGAATCGAAACGAAACGGTCGTAACTTGGCTAGGGGGGCTGGGGTGACCGGCGCTGGGGCGTGAGTGATGTTCCCTTAAGTTTACGGCCAGCATTGCTGCTTCGCAGAAGGAGGTGCCCGCATCCCATTCCCTCTCGCTCCTAACCATAGCCTGAAACAGGGCCATCTTCAATGGAGTCCACGTACATACCCAACTTCACGCTCTCTTACCCTGAAGGGGGAGGCAGGGGCGTAGGATATAACCAAACCACCTTTCTTCAGTGTGATAAGTTTCATGTAACAGTGGGCGCGCTTTCTCACAAAATCATAACCACTCCTCTTCAATTCCGTAATCGAGTGAGAATCAAAAAGTAATTTTACATAAGTAAACACAAAATTACAGCTGTTATGTGTGACTGTTTCAGCTGAACTAATCATGTGAAGAGGTGACCACGTAATTGAAGAAGCAGCTATGGAAGGCCTCTCACAAGGTGGACCGATGACTTGATGAGAGTCGCGGGAATCCGATGAATGCGAGACGCACAGGACCGGTCGTTATGGCGACGCTTGGGGGAGGCTTATGTCCAACAGTGGACATCTTCTTCATCTTTTTGTATATATCGAATTTGCGAAATCGGTCCACAAGTTTTTGATTAAATGATATCTCACCTGATGGAAAGCGACGATGCGGTATACGATGGAGCGCGCTTACCTAGAAGTAACCTATTCACTCTTGACTTAAAGATTCCCGGGTTGTAGCCATCAGGAAACACAGATTCCGGCAAGGAATTCCACTCCTTAGCTGTACGCACAATGAATGTGTTCCCAAAACGTTTCGTGCGTATGGGCGGGATGTCCACCATGTACCGGTGGCGCATTGCCTTACGCCTGGTGGTCCGATGATGGAACGGGCTAGGCGGAATTAGGTTATGCAATTCCGACGCACGACAATTTCGTTATTTTAAACTAGGAGAGGCCGGTGTTTCCTAGCTACCCTGAGAAGAAACATCGAAACAAACTCTGGGGTCAAAGTCTCTTTTAAAGTCCATACAGTAAATATGTAATGGTCAAATCACATGAGAACCATGCAGATTTGTCTGAGATGGTCTTTTGAAGAAAAAAGAAGTAACTGGGGCACATACATTATTATTTATTATTATACTAGTAATTGTCTCAATAATAATAATCTCAATCGAACAGCGCTTATAGGTAAGCTATACTCCATTTGTTTAAGTAGTTAACTAAACGTAAACAATCTTGATATGTCTTTTTATTTAAAAAAATCGTATAAAAGATATAGGTACAAAGATTATTTAAATTTAGTTAATTACCAAACATAGGTAAATAAGAAATTGTTAACTTTTTTAGATGAAAATTTTAGACAACTTTTAGTTAAAAGTCATGTCAAGATTGTTTACATTTAGTTAATTAACTAAACAGATGGAGTATAGTTTGATTGTTCAATTATAGCTAGCCCGTATTGTCTAAAGGGCCTATTACACTACGCGATATTTAGCACACGATATTCAGACTCTTATTTTTTGTTCCGAGTAAAACCGGTCTAACCCTTATTACACTACGCGACTTCGACTCTGTCAGAATATCGAGTAGTGTAATAGGCCCTTCACTGCTGGAAAAAGGCGTCTCTCCTTTATTTCCAACGATCACGGTCTCTCGCTTTCTCTTTCCAATTCTTAAGGAAGACATAAACGAAAGAAAAAAAATATTTTATTTGGCACGCATGGATAAACACACTGTAAAAACAAAAATTAAGACAACAAAGACGAAAAAAACACTGACACAATGTGTGTCTCACCTTTAGGCAGCCTTCGCAAAGTTTCGTTTACAAATTCGTAACAATAACAATCATTAATCACCAAAAAAAAAGTAGAAGATAATAACTCATGAATTTTAATATACTTAGTTGATTTCTTTGCGTCGGTAATTTTGTTCGTTACACATCTAATAGCGTTATGCTTAGGTGCATTCATTTAAGGTTGCACTAGTCGGCGGCTTAAACTCGTTCATGGGGGAAGATAAAATGCATGCTATCTCATCCCCTCCACATAGCATAATCAGCCTTCTTATGTTTCCACTGCTGGGATTCAGGCGTCCTCTCTAGGGGAGGAAATGGGCCGTAATCCACCACGTGGGCCCATTTTCCTGAAGAACTACAGACTAAACCACTAACCATCTAAACCACCAAACGCCAGTATAAGTCAACATAAAAAACCTCCCGTTTGCCGTACAAGCATTTTCGTGCAAACCGTCAAAGATGGCGCGAGCGATACTAAATGATATAAGCTATAAACATCGCGATACACATCTAGTGTGTGAGAGATGGTATCTTAACGCTTTCGAAGAGCGCATGTGTTAACTAAATGGCGATCTTTATCGGGATCAGAACAGAGCTTCGGTCGCGTTGTGGTCGCATGCGCCATTGCGGAGCTTAAGAATTCAATCGCTATAGGATGGTGCAGATGACAGCTGTCAGATTCATACAAAGTAGCTACCTATCCTTTTCTGTCATCGTAACACAGCACACACACACAGCACAGTCGGCCTTATAATGTTCCCACTGTTGGGACTCAGGCCTCCTCTCTAGGAGAAGGAATGGGCCATAATCCACCACGCGGGCCCAGTGCGGGTTAGTGGATGTCACATGTCTTCGAATTTTTTGTTCTAGGACATGCCGGTTTCCTCACGATGTTTTCCTTCACCGTTTTGAGAGCAGCTCTCATCGTAAAGATACATATTTTCATCCTGCTATCATCCCACCCATGCTATGTAAAAAAGACCTTAGGTAAATCGAGGAAAGTATTGTTGGATTTTTGACAAGAATCATCATATTCCTTTTTCTAACTGTAGCTTGGGGTCGGCTTCCAGTCTAGCCCGTGTTTTACATGAAGCGACTGCATATCAGACCTCCACAACCCAGGAATTTTGACGTAGATACGTCTTTGTAATTGCTTCCTTAGTGAGAGACAATTCAAAAAATGAATGATTACAAAATCTGTTGCATTCAAATTACAATTACACCATTGGATAGCTAAAGGATCAAGAATTCGGTAAGCTAAGTGAGGACTGTAATGCAAAATGAAAAATTGATTAGCATAGTCGGCCTTATAATGTTCCCACTGTTGGGACTCAGGCCGCCTCTCTAGGAGAGGGTATGGGTCATAATCCACCACGCGGGCCCAGTGCGGGTTGGTGGAGATCACATGTCTTCGAATTTTTGGTTCTAGGACATGCCGGTTTCCTCACGATGTTTTCCTTCACTGTTTTGAGAGCAGTGGTGATGAAATAAATTACACAAAGTAATGCGCCTGTCTGGGTTTGAAACCGCGACCTACAACTCGTAAGTCGGGGCCGTTACCACTCAGCCACCACTGCTCTAGGAGGGGCCGTTACCACTCGGCCACCACTGCTCTTCAAAAATTGATTAGTTGTTCTATAATTATAGTCTTTTTTTTAACCTTTCGGGGTTATGTAAGTCTGCCAGGATTGCAGGGTTGCTGCTGGTTGAGGTTTTAGATAGTAAAAGCCTGATGCTATATTAAAACCTTAATATATGTTCTATGTACCTAAACATTTTGCAGTCATTATCCACAGTATTCTCGTTGATCATTATCAGCGTATCTATAGCACCGCCTGGCTTCACATACAGCGGAGCTTTATTTCGCAACTGCCTGTAACAATGTCTGGCGGGCGAATAAATTCACGCGTAACTACACACTGTGAGACTGTTTGTGTGCGTGCTGTAAGCGATAAGCGGTAGCGGGAAACCATGATCATGGGCCTGATCATGACGTGTTTGAAGGTACGAATTCGTAGCCGACTGCAGAAAGCAGCAGCAGATGACTTGTCGATTTGTCGCTTTTATTTTTTTTTTTCGGTGAGAAAATCATCTTATGACATTCCCCGCCCTTGGGCGGGGCGGGAGATAGTGTCAGACTTTTACTGACTAAAAACCCACTCCTGTTCCTTCATTGCCTTTCGTACCAGGGCCGAGTCTTCCTTTCAGAATCAGACCCTTGGCCCCAGTAGGCTTCGACCCTGCTAGGCCCCTACAGTTGCGCGCGTGGAACAGCACGCGCCGTCGACGACTTGGGCTCGGTCCGGACGGTTACCGGACGGTCGGAAGGCGATGCAGTGATGATTTCAAACGCAACTGCAGAATTTGCAAATGGCTGCAGCAGACGGCAGTGCTGTATTCCAAATAGTTCTGAATGTTCTGTGAGATAAGATGTCTGACCTGTTTAAAGTCGCCATTTTTAGGGTTACGTACCTCAAAAGAAAAAAACGGAACCCTTATAGAATCACTTTGTTGTCCGTCCGTCTGTCTGTCTGTCTGTCAAGACCCTTTATTTCGGGAACGCGTGCAGGTATCGAGTTGAAATTAAAACCATATACTCAAGTCTGCAGTCCCTTGAAGCTGTGAAAAATCAAACTACAGAGTTAACGAAAAAAAAAACACGGCCTTTTATGTCGCAAAAAACGTGTTTTCGACACTCTCAAGGGAATCAAAATTCATACGGTACTTCCCATTGACCTAGAATCCTGACATTTGATATGAATCAAAGTTTTATAGCACAAGTACAGAAAAAAAATGGGAAAATAGTATACATAATAGAGTGATACAAAGCCTGCTTAATCGGCATCATTTTTGTTTAAAATATCCAAGATGTTGCCAGTTATTGTACGACCTTAAAATAGATTAGCTTCTAACCGTCAGACAAGCCGAATCGAAAATACTCGTAGTTATGCCGGCCGGCCGGTCATCGCTTTCCGCTCCTACCTTGTGCCGCGTTGAAAGTCTAGCTGTACGTAATGAATTATAAGTATATGGTAACGTCGAACTAATCAAGCCGGCAGTTGCCGTCTATCGGCTAAACACCGTAACTGGAGTGCGATACTCTATGGTTTTGAAGCCACGAAATTAGCGTGAATGTAACTTTTTTGACTTAAAGGGTCCCAGGAAAAGTTAACTTGCCGTCCGATAAAGGTCAGGTCAGGGTCGATGGCGTCTCGGTGCCATCACTGCACCGACTGTCGGGAAGACACGGCGCAGCACACACTGGCAGAGTGTGCCGCATGGGAGGAGCAGCGCCGTGCCCTTGTATCTGAAGTGGGCCCCGACCTGTCGCTGCCGGCCGTCGCTCGTTCGATGGTCGGGGGCGCTGAGTCGTGGGATGCGGTGATCTCCTTCTATGAAGACGTAATTTCGCAGAAGGAGGCTGCGGAGAGGGAGAGGGAGGCCGTGGCCACTCTCCCGTGCCGCAGCAGGCGAGCCGGGCGTCGGCGGAGGGACAACGCCCTCTTCCAGCCCCCATAAAGAGGTCCGGAGGGACGGTGGAC
This sequence comes from Mythimna impura, assembly GCA_905147345.3. Lineage (NCBI taxonomy): Eukaryota > Metazoa > Arthropoda > Insecta > Lepidoptera > Noctuidae > Mythimna > Mythimna impura. Next base: position 5,813,949 of record LR990368.1, on the reverse strand, counting down.
TCGGAGTCGTCCGCCGTCCCCCATCCAGCAAGACCCGAGGCGGCGGCGCGTAGTGTTCCACGCGCGCCCCTATTGGACGTCGCGGGGGGAGGACACTTCACACTCCCCGCGGGCCTGAGGTGGCCCGCGTAGGCGGGCTGGCACTAGCCGGGGATCATGGATGGCGTATCAGCTCCCACGATCCCCGGTCCAAGTGTGGGAGGGAACACCGAGGTGGTTTTTAGTCAGTAAGAGTCTGACAGACCCCTTCGCCTGCCCCAGGCGAAGGACATCCGTGAGGATTTTCCAACCCGGCAAAAAAAAGGCTCGATGGCGTGTCACGTTCGTCGCACCCCTCGAAGAGATGTCAACAATCAGACGAGATCCACTAGAGCCGATGCCTGCCAGAGCTGCAGTATTCTTCAGCCAAAAGACGTCCACGGTTGGACATAGGCCTCCCTCAAGTGTCGTTACAACGAACGGTCCTATGCGTCTTACATCCATCGGTTTTCCGCGACCCTCACCAGGTCATTGATCCATCAATACTGCGTCTTCCGGTACGCGGTCGCCTCTCCAGCTCCTCGGCTTTCGGCCCCATCGACCATCTGTTCTGTGAGTAATGCCCTGCCCACTGCCACTTAAGTTTGGCGTTTCTTCGAGATATATCGGTAACCTTGCTTCTCCTACGGATTTTATTTTAATTTGCTGATGATGAAACTCTAATTATAAATGTCCTTTCTTTGGTATTTTTCGTCAAGTCGTTGAGCTCCTTAGTAGTTCTGAGTTGAGCTACACGAATTTTGACAAATGCTTGCACTGACTAGACAGTTCCGCTCAGAACTGTGTGGTTCTTTCTTCAAACGATCATCTCAGACTCTAACCTGCATGGTTCTCATATATGATTTGACCATTACATGTTTGCTGTATGGACTTGACCCCTGAGTTTGTTTCGGTATTTCTTCTCAGGGTAGTCAGCTAGGAAACACCGGCTTCATCTAGTTTAAATTGACAAAAAAATTGACGTGAAAAAGTGTTCTTAAAAAACCTATTTGCAAAATAAATATCATTTAACAAGACTACGCGGTTTGAAACAATATCAAAGTCCGCCGACTTTAAGGACCCATATGGGAACTATAAATGTTAACTGAAAACAGCTTAGATCTGCATCTTAGTTGCGTAGTGAAAGTCTTAACGGCCAGAGTGTAAATTAAAGTAGAAGACGATCCTAGTCCGATCCCGGAACTGTAACTGTAGTTTATTGCTTTTAAATGGAATAGGCAGATTTAATGATTAGCAAAATAATAATCATAATCAGCCTTATAATATTCCCACTGCTGGGACTCAGGCCTCCTCTCTGGGACAGGGAATGAGCCGTAATCGAGCACGCGGGCCCAGTGTGAGTTAGTAGATGTCACATGTCTTTGAGTTTTTGTTTCTAAGACATATTTCCTCGCGATGTTTTTCTTTTACCGTTTTGAGAGCAGTGGTGATGAAATAATTTACAAAAAGTGATGCGTCTGGCTGGGTTTGAACCCGCGACCTACAACTCGTAAGTCACGGGGCTGTTACCACTGGACCACCAGTGCTCCTCCTTGAATTTCTTAAAAATTACTATTTGCTTAAGCAATGGAATTAATTACATGAAACAAATTACAAAAAGTAACGAGCCTGGCCATAGCTCTCGAAAATAAGGACTCACATTTATAAAGTTATTAGAAAAGTTGGGATAGTAATGTCCTCCGTCGTTGAAATCACCATCGCTTACGATCAGTCGCCATAGTGATATAGTATTCAACGCAAGCCTATACATATAATATAGGTGCAACTATACATACAATTATGCGTTTGTAAAAACAAAATATTTTTTTAACAAAAAAGCAACTTTTTAAATTTTTGTTTGTCTGTCTATTTATTCCAGCTGATCTCTGAAACAGCTGGACCGATTTTGACGGCATTTTCACCGGTCTCTATTTTTATTTTAGAATACCAAATAGTATTGTGTTGTTTTACGAGTCTGACGCGGACGAAGTTGCGGGCACTGACTAGTCAATAATAAAAATAAAACCTTCATGCGGATGAAGACGCTGACATTACTAAGTGGAAATATAAAGTCCACGTTCTTAACAGTTGCGTGTGCAATGGCTGGACATTTACAAAACGGTATGCACCACAAACCCATTTTATGCTGAGTATGTCAACACGCGTAGCACCCAGATATACTATGGAACTGGAAATGACACCATTATACGTAGGTACTGTCAGGAATGGGGACACAATAAAAGGCTTTGCTTTTAGATTAGAACTATTATTGATTAGTATTAAGCACTTTCAAGCTTTCAAGTATGTTTTCTATAAAAATACGACCCGACATTTTCATGACGTCTCCATATCTATTGTCACAGAGTACTTTGGTAATTGTCTATTGTTTTAACATCATTCAAACCTAAACTTTTTATAACATAAACCTTAAAAGTATAACATGCCAGTTTGCAAGTTAATAATAACTGTGACCTCCATAGTCGTCACAGTACACAGCGAAATAATATCCATTAGTTTCCGACTGAAACTAGTTTTCACGAATATCGGCTTTGGTTTTAAACTTGTAATTTGTCTTTAAAATATGTAACCAAATTTATGTAACTCATAATATGATTTAAAAGAGTGTCCATGGAATTTCTTGCACGTTCTTCTCCGTAGAGATCTACGCTTTGGAATGTGCAATTTAGCTTAGCTTTTTTTGACTGACCGACAATGTCGGTCAGTCAGACAATTCAAAAGTGTTTGTAAATAGAAATACACTATTTGAAATAAACGTTTCTGATTTCTGAAAACTTCTATGTATATACATATATGGTCATGTTTTCATCTTTAAATCACATTTCTCTTTATCTTTAAATTACAAATATTACCTGTTTCAAATAATGTTATGATCACTCAAAAAACAACGAATAAATTACCACAAATTTCGCGGCCGAAACGCAAACTGAAATGAACAAAGCAAGCCACGACATGATGGTGAGCGCACACGCGGCAAAATGACACTTCGTCACTCGCAGCTCAGTATGGAACATGGGGCGATCGTAGCACGAAACCTCCCGAATTCGAACATCGAACGCATTCGAAGCAGCCGCCCTAGCCAAGTTACAATCGTTTCATTCGCGTCGAACGCCTCGAGTAGGCTACGCCTCCGATTCCTTTGTTCTGACGTCGTCTCAACGCTCAGTCACGTGGTCAGAACAAAGGAATCGGAGGCGTGGCCTACTAGAGGCGTTCGGCGCGAACGATACGATTGTAACTTGGCTAGGTTGCTCAAATTTTTGAGCTCACTTCGCTCGTTCCATCTTCAATTACCCGATTTTTCTGCATAGGTCATTGGATAAAGTTTCTTTTCTATGATATTTGAAGTTTACTATAGGTATATGAACCTCTTCGAAGCGTTGTTGTGCAAAAATGTCTGAACTCGCTTGCTCTTTTATTCTCATTGTTGAATTGTTTTCTAATTGGTAGATCTAGTTAGTAGTTACAATCTGTTTTTAATTAAAGATAATGATTTGACAATTCGAATGTTGCATGTTTTTTCCATTTCATAAATAGTGAGGTACCGCAACCGATATTGAACAAAAAACCGAAAATATTCATAAAAATTATTTCGTTTTTTTATCGAACTAATTATGGTCGTTTTTTTTTTTCTGAAGGTAATTTGATAGATGCAAATGTCTAACTCATAAAATAAAATATAATTTAAGCCTAAGAATTGAAAGACTAGCAAAAGCTGCGTCATTTTATTTTTTCGTCTCGATTTATTATCACCAAACCCAGATAAAAATATAGAATTACTCAAAGTTATATTTTTGCTGACACTTTATTACAACTTTACTAGGTTAGAGATTAACACTAGGTTAATCTCTTCTAAAATTGTAGCGATAAACGAATCTAGTGTCGGTTTCTTGCAATGCAAACATGTGAATTCACAGCTTGACGAGCAATGGGCACGCCATAATCATGACGTTTGGGGACTAACCGTCATGATTATGGCGTGCCCATTCTTTGAGGAGTGGCTAAGCAAGTCCTCACCGGACATGGTCAGTTCGGGAAGTTCCTACATCGGATTGAGGAGGTCACCACTGTGTGGACCGCCCGGAGGACACGGTGGAGCATACGGTGGTGGTGTGTCTCACTTGGGCGGAGCACCGCCGTGTCCTCGTGAAGGCAATAGGTGGCAGCGACCTCTCGCGCTGGGTCCTGGTACAGGCCATGGTCCGGAGCGAGGAGGAATGGCAGTTGCCGCCTCCTTCTACGAAGCAGTAATTCTAGCGAAGGAGGAGGCTGCACGAGTAAGGAAACGAAAATTTTTACGCCCCGGTCGCCGAGACCCCAACCCGGACTGCCACAATGTCAATACTGACGTCGAGCAATGGGTAGCTTGCCGTCTGGCAGTCCGGTAATCGCAGGGACTGAGCCCCAGTCGTCGACAGCGCTTAATGATCCACGCGCTCCTCAAAGAGATGTCAGCAAACTGTAGGGGCATAGTAGGGTCGATGTGGTTTTTTAAGCAGTAAAAGTCTGACACGCCCTCCTGCTCCACCCAGACCGGGAGAAGTCTTTGGATGAATTCCGATCTTGATAAATATCTTGACGACCAATGATGATATACTTTTATAATTCTAAAGCATAAACTGCGACTGTCTCGTCCCGCTCTTGACAAAAAACGAAGATATAAAATTGTGTTGGGACGCCCATATATTGGAGCTCCCTGGTAAAAGGTACTAGTTAAGAACTCATGGAGCGATTTTCAACCGCGCCCGCCACGGTGGAGGAAACAGCTGTTTTATTTCTAAACCCACGAGACCGGAGTTTTGTGTGGTTACACAGCCGTCACGGTTGCGGTTATTGCTCGCAAACTTGGCAGATGACAATCTCAAGCCGCGCGGTTAAATACCAGTTGAGCTCCAGACCACCCTGGACATACACCAGAAAAGAGCTGTTGAGTTATACTTACTTCACAGAAGAATGAAAAAAAGAAGGCCTATAAAGTTCTGGGTGCATCAATCGATTTTCGGATTTCGCATCGAATTTCTCTATCCCCTGATGGCCATTGCGGTTGTTAATCGACCGCAGAGAGTGCGGGCGCAACCCGCCGAGGCTGCGGGTGACCGTGGCCTGCACGATTCTACTAGTTGCCCGCCGGTAAAAACGGTTTTGTGAGTTCTTAGTGTAAAAAAGTCCAAGTGTAAAAAAATATGGTAATATTTTTGAATATTTTAATCTTCAATTCATATTAGATAGACTCAGCTATAAACAAACACTATCGTATCTTAGTCCTTCTTTCCTTAAAGGTTGTGTTATTAAAAGAATCGGTATAAATAATCGAATTTGGAGACATCACTTTTATCAAAAAGCAGGCAACATATTTCTGGAGTTTGACATTTGCACTTGTCAAATCATTATCTGGGATTAAAAAACGAACTTTTAGTTTTCTAATTGACTGGCCTGTTGGTCTAGTGGTTAGTGGCCCTGACTGCTATGCCGGAGTTCGTGGGTTCGATTCCCACCCAGGACAAATGTTTGTGTGATGAGAGCACGATCATTTGTTCTGTGCCTGGGTGTAATTTATCTATAATATGTATGTATTTAGAATAATTTAAGTATGTTTATCAGTTGTCTAGTACTCATAACACAAGCTCTGCTTAGCTTGGGACTAGACGGCGTTGTGTGATAGTTGTGTGAATATTATATTAGATCTCATAGTCTAGTTATTAAACAGTAAATTGTAGGTCGAATCAAGTTGACCACCCCTGATCTATACTAAACAAACCAATCCTGTACCAAAATGGTAATTACACTGTGCAGTAACAGAATCCCGCGCCATATCCAGCGTTGATGTTATCTATGGCCATTAGAAAGGCAGAGTGGTGAGTGGACAGTGGCGAGCGCCCTTCACTATGGATGACAGTGGCTTGTGTGTAGTCTGTAGGGTAGCCAGGTGTACACTTGTTTGCGCCTAACCTGAGATATATATATATATATATATTTTAATTCTTGATAGGTTCGCGCTTGACCGCTAACTCACCTGATGGAAAGCGACGATGCGGTCGACGATGGAGCGCGCTTACCTAGAAGTAACCTATTCACTCTTGACTTAAAGATTCCCGGGTTGTAGCCATCAGGAAAAACAGATACTCCTCAAACAACCGCTCTTACGTGATTATGACGTTATTACACATATTTCTCTAGATATTATGGGAACAATATATTTTGTGAATATTATCTAAGTTTTATTGAAAACAAAAAGATATGCTGAACAGGGTGTAAAGCCGCACACCTCCATTGAAAACTTTCTTTATTTTTAGGGTTCTGTAACTCAAAAGGAAAAAACGGAACCCTTATAGGATCACTTTGTTATCCGTCCGTCTGTCTGTCTGGACCCTTTATCTCGGGAACACGTGGAGGTATCAAGTTGCAATTAAAACCATATATATACTCAGGTCTGCGGTACCTTCAAGCTGTAAAACAATCAAACATCTGAGTTGGCTGAAAAATAAGATACGGCCGTTTATGTTGCAAAAAACGTGTATTTCGACAGTCTCAAGGGAATCAAAATTCATAGGGTACTTCCCGTTGACCTAGAATCCTGAAATTTGGCATGAAGCAAGGTCTTATAACACAAGTATAGGAAAAAATCAGAAAACTGTAAATTTGTAGTTACGTCACAAAAAAATAAAACTATTTTTGCGATTCGGAAAAATCTTCGTATTCAATTCGAGAATTGAACTGTTTTCATAGGTAAGTTTGTACGCGAGTCCGACTCGCACTTGCCCAGTTTTTTTTTTAATTTACAATTACTTTATCAAATGCTAAAGTTTACGCAAAATAGCAGATTTTCAAAGGTTTTTACTGGATTAGTTTTATACAAATTTATGATTTAATTTCAATATAAACCTAGATAATATCCACAAGATATCTGTTTCTAAAACTATCTAGAGAAAGATGTGTAATAACGTAAATAAAAAAATAAATAAACGAAACGTCATTCTCACGCAAGATCAGTGCGTGTTGCCAGTGATGACATATGGTTCCGAAACGTGGTCACAATGGGCCTCATCAGAAGGCTCAAAGTCACCCAAAGGGCAATGGAAAGGGCTATGCTCGGAGTTTCCTTGCGTGATCGAATCAGAAATGAAGATATCCGCAGGAGAACCAAGGTTGCCGACGTAGCACGAAGAGTCGCCAAACTTAAGTGGCAGTGGGCAGGGCACATTGCTCGCAGAACAGATGGCCGTTGGGGCCGAAAGGTTCTGGAATGGCGACCGCGTACCGGAAGACGCAGTGTTGGAAGGCCCCCTACAAGGTGGACCGATGACCTGGTGAAGGTTGCGGGAATCCGATGGATGCAAGACGCACAGGACCGTTCAACATTTGGGGGAGGCCTATGTCCAGCAGTGGACGTCTATCGGCTGAAATGATGATGATGATCACGCAAGAGCAGTTGTATGAAAAATAATGAAAATGTATCTTTGGTTGGACTCTCTTAACACAAAATTATATTGATATTACAGAAAGCACGATATTTACCTGCTTCCAAATCTCGCAACTTGGGCCCGACACTTCTGGCAAAGTTGCACTATTTGTATTTAGTGAATGTATTTGGTTCACAACTCCTAAATCGCGCCAATCTGCTCCTTAAACAGCAACATTCGCTAGATCTTCAGTGTCCAGTTGTGTGTTTGTATGTAAAGCGTGGGAATCGGGCTATGCTTCGGAGTTATGGCCATCGGTATTGCGACATAAGCTTGTAAGACATAAGCTTGTTACTTATTAAAGTGGCTGTTGATACTGTGAGAGAAATGTTACATGGTTTCGTGTTTACAATAGCGATTTTGTTGTTGAATTGAATTTAAGGAGCTGTGTTGAAAGTAATTACGAGCTTTTATTTAACTTGTAATGGCAAATCTTGCAAATGGATTGTGAAATAGTATAAATAATTATGAGAATTGGTCACGAATATTATTATTACCTAATGACCAATTCTTATAATGGCTAATTATTTAACATGGAAAATCTTCTGCAATAGGGATGTTGATAATATTCGGTGGTACCTTAGATTAAATAGGTACCTATAAATGTAGCCACCTCGTGGCTGCACTTTATAACTTCAATGTGTTTATTACGTAAACTTTTCCTTAAGCTGTTGATCCCCGCACGAACGCCGGCGTTCGTGCGCCATTGTCTTACTATTGTGTCTCTAATTACGCTACTCCAAAAGTTAAATATGACCACTGAAATACACTAAAAACTTAAGTATTGGAGTCTATTTCTCATACACATACACTAAAACTATTACTTTTATTGCCGAAATTATTCTAAAAACATAAAAATTGACAGTGACAGGCCTTTCTTTGGCTAATTTTTTAAAGTTCGCCAATCAAAAAACCTGCCACGTCGAATGAGACAGAGCATATTATGTTTTGTCTCAATTTTCTTACTTATTTGGTATATATGCTTCTTACTACCGCACTTCCCTACAGTCTCCCCTAATCGCATCGGCCGCCCGATACGAACCCTCTCGCATCTTCAAGATTCGCCGTCCTAGGCATACTCTCGTCACCCCCGACGACCCCATTACCCTGCTCCAAGAGAGCCGTAAGGAAACAAGTACAGTTCTCAGACAATACAGACCGCCGTCATTCCGTCCTCGCCGCCGAGGCCCGCCGCGACAATCCCGTCAACGTCCTCCACGTCCTTTGCTCGAGCCAGCCCGCGCCGCTGAGCCTGTAGTTTAAAAATTCCCCGTTAATAATAATAATATCTTTGTTCGATTCAGCCTGTCCCTTGCTGCCCTCCCCCAGCGACGCCCTAACCCGAGGTCCGTACCCCACAGGGGGTGCCCTTAGCATGTAATCGCTTAGTTTTTAAGTTTGTTAAGTAAGCCCTGGCTGGAGGCTTTGATTCTAGAATTGAGGCCGCCACAAGCAAGTCCGGTTAAGCAGCCGACAACCTCCGTTTTTTTTTTTTGTTGTCGCGGTGGAAAATCTTCATGGGATGTCCTTCGCCTGGGGCAGGCGAAGGGGTCTGTCAGACTCTTACTGACTAAAAACCACCCCGGTGTTCCCTCCCACACTTGGACCGGGGATCGTGGGAGCTGCTGATACGCCATCCATTATCCCCGGCTAGTGCCGGCCCGCGTAAGCGGGCCACCTCAGGCCCGGGGGGAGGGTGTGGTGTCCTCCCCCCGCGACGTCCAATAGGGGCGCGCGTGGAACACTACGCGCCGCCGCCTTGGGTCTTGCTGGATGGGCTTGCAGCCCCCATAAAGAGGTCCGGAGGGACGGCGGACTCGGGGTCGTCCGCCGTCCCTCCGGACCTCTTTATGGGGGCTGGAAGAGGGCGTTGTCTGCCCTCCACCGACGCCCGGTTCGCCTGCTGCGGCACGGGAGAGTGGCCACGGCCTTCCTCTCCCTCTCCGCAGCCTCGTTCTGTGAAATTACGGCTTCACAGAAGGAGATCACCGCATCCCACGACTCAGCGCCCCCGACCATCGAACGAGCGACGGCCGGCAGCGACAGGTCGGGGCTCACTTCAGATACAAGGGCACGGCGCTGCTCCTCCCATACGGCACACTTTGCCAGTGTGTGCTGCGCCGTGTCCTCCCGACAGTCGGTGCAGTGATGGCACCGAGCGTCCGGCTCCCTGTTTATGCGACACAAGTACTTCCCGAAGCAGCCATGCCCCGAGAGCACCTGCGTCGCCCTAAACGACAGGGAGCCGTGCTTCCTCCTGAGCCATTCGTCGAGCACTGGTCGGATCGCATCGACGGTGGCGAGGCCGGCGCAGGTAGGGCGCAGAAGCCTGTCCCGCCATTCCGAGCCGACAACCTCCTAGGTTGACCTACGAGAGGCCACACACAAAAAAAAAAAAACTTCCCTACAGTCTCATGGCTACATCTAGAGGTATATAATCTAAGGGTGGTACGGTAGTGGTGGTAGTTTTCGGTTCTGTAGTATTCGGTATTGGTAATATTCAGTAAGCGTTCATCACTTAGGTACTTTTGTATTGAAATGGCCAAATCGTTTAACGATACGTGTGTATTTCATGCCAACATTAATATTTATAACAACTGAACAATCGACATCGATACCTACTTTTTTTCATCGATTTTACAATAGGCCTGATTTGAGGGCATTAAAGTTATATACATATTGATTTTGCAATTTTGGATATTCGTTTGACATAGTTATTTGACAATTGCTTGTGTCATGTTGAACTTGAACTGTTTTTGTGGAGCGAAAGGAGTGTCCGATTTTTATTTATATAAACGTATTCGCGTCACAGCCCATGTCCCTTCAGTTGCCCTTTGCGTTTCAGGGCCACAGCAGGTATCAACCCTAGCGAGCCTCATCAATTAGGTATACTTTGATCGCGCACGTAATACACAACGCCACAGTATAGATATATGGAACAGTACGGAAACTACCTACAAATATTCGAAACGGCACACTCACACAAACATACGCATCGACGAGACTCCTAAGCGTTTCTCGCGGTCCTGTCAGTAGCGAATGCCGCTTAGGAGTCTCGTCGATGCGTATGTTTGTGTGAGTGAGCCGTTTCGAACATTTGTAGGTAGTTTCCGTACTGTTCCATATATCTATACTGTGACAAGTCGCCGTCGTGTCGTCGACCCGGGCCTGAGGCTCTACCACGACCTCTTAACGCGATCCATTTGGGGACCTGAACTGAACTGTTAAAGCAATGGAGCTTCATAGGGTGTATATAGCTCCATCCCTCTTTCTCGCTCACACTCCTGACAATTTAACACGTGATGGAAAGGCCCCAGCAGTGGTGTAGCTAGGCGTGGGGAAGCGGCCCCTCGCCCACGGCCTCGCACCTAAAGAGGCCTCGCGCAAGCGAGGGCTCTTGAAGATAGGCTCGCGTTAGACCACTATTTCACCTGATGGTAGGCGACGATGTGGTCGAACATTGAGTTGCGACAGTCGCTGTCTCGTTTTAGAATTTATGGAAGAAAAAGGACTCGCTGATGAACCTTTGCCCACGTCTAAATCAGTCCACGTTACGCCTCTTGGCCCCAGTTCCATGTAGGAAAAATGAATATTATTATTATTATTTGGTAAGATACACTAGCAGCTATTAGCTGATGCGTGCGTTTCAAATAGTTTGGAGACGTTTAGTCTGCCCAACTAATGTTTAAAGCCATTCAATGTGGAATCTTTCACAACACTTTCCTGCATGTACTGTTTTGATTTGGTTAGGTAAAAATTCCTTTAAAGGCTTCTTTCCAGATGCATTTCCACATGACAGATAAAAAGCTGGGCAAATGCGAGTTGGACTCGCGCACTGAGGGTTCCGTACAAACTTACCTATGAAAACAGTTCAATTCCCGAATTGAGTTACGAACATTTTTCCGAATCGAAATTTTTTTTTTTTTTTTGTGATGTAACTACAAATTTACAGTTTTCAGATTTTTTCCTATATCTGTGTTATGAGACCTTGCATCTTGCCAAATTTCAGGATTCTAGGTCCACGGAAAGTACCCTATGAATTTTGATTCACTTGAGAGTTTCGAAATACACGTTTTTTTGCGACATAAACGGCCGCATCTTTTTTTTCCGTTAACTCAGATGTTTGATTTTTTCACAACTTCAAGGGACTACAGATCTGAGTCATCATCATCTTCCTGCCCTTGTCCCATCTTATTTGGGGTCGGCACAACATGTTTTTTTCTTCCATTCTATCCTGTCAACCGTCATGCTATCACTAACTTCCTTTTCTTTCATATCACTGTTCACACAATCCATCCATCTTTTCTTTGGCCTCCCTCTCCCTCTCCACCCATCCACACACACACACACACACACACACACTGCAGATCTGAGTAATAGTTTTAATTTCAACTCGATACCTTTACGCGTTCCTGAGATAAAGGGCCTTGACAGACAGACAGACAGGACGGACAACAAAGTGATCCTATATGGGTTCTGTTTTTTTACTTTTGAGGTACGGAACCCTAAAAATCGATAATGTTTTTTGGCAATCAGTGTGGTCTTGAGTATTTTATGTCTCAATAAACTTACCCCTTTATATATGTCGTGGCCAGATCTTAGAAACTGATCACTTCAAGATATGGCCAAGTAAAACTGGCCAGATTGTTTTAAACGTTAAAGTTTGATGATATTTCAATCCTCGTTTGGCCTACTTTTTTTAGACTGTTTTATTATCATTGAAATCCTACATCAATGATATGCCCTAACGAGGATTGATATATCATCAAATGTTAACGTTTCAACGATCTGGCCAGTTTTACATACATATACATTTTTTTTTATTATTATTAATGATAGGCTCGCGTTTGACCACCATCTCACCAGATGGCAAGCGATGATGTGGTCGACGATGGAGCACGCTTGCCTAGAAGTAGCCTACTCACTCTGTTGTAGCCATCTGAAAACACAGACTCCGGCAAGGAATTCCACTCCTTGGCTGTACGCATAATAAATGTGTTCTTAAAACGTTTTGTGCGTATGGGTAGGATGTCTACCATGTACCGGTGGCGCAACACCGTACGTCTAGTGGTCCGATAATGGAACGGACTTGGCGGAATTAGATTGTGCAATTCCAGTGCACACTCCCCGAAATGTAAACGATAGAAAACCGACAGGCTAGCAACTCGGCGGCGATGCCCAAAGCTTTGGAGCTTCGACTCAACAAGTGCATCATTGCCGATGATCCTCTTGGCTCGCCTCTCAATCGACTCTAGCGCATCAAGTGATCATATCATGAAGTGATCAATTCTAAGATCTGGCCACGACTTATTCATTGTTCCAATGCGATACGGTCAATCGAGATGAAGATCAATCGTTGAATCCGACTCGGCTGGGCAGCGTTCGGGAAGCTGCGCGGTATCTTCTCGTCCAATATACCACAGTGTCTCAAGACGAAAGTCTATGACCAGTGCGTGTTGCCAGTGATGACATATGGCTCCGAAACGTGGTCGCTTACAATGGGCCTCATTAGAAGGCTTAAAGTCACCCAAAGGGCAATGGAGAGGGCTATGCTCGGAGTTTCCTTGCGTGATCGAATCAGGAATGAGGATATCCGCAGGAGAACCAAGGTTGCCGACATAGCACGAAGAATCGCCAAACTAAAGTGGCAATGGGCAGGGCACATTGCTCGCAGAACCGAAAGCCGGGCCGAAAGGTTCTGGAATGGCGACCACGTACCGGAAGACGTAGCGTTGGAAGGCCTCCTACAAGGTGGACCGATGACTTGGTAACGGTTGCGGGAGTCCGATGGATGCGAGACGCACAGGACCGTTCGCTGTGGCGACGCTTGGGGGAGGCCTATGTCCAGCAGTGTACGTCTTTCGGCTGAAATGATGATGATGATGATAATGATACGGTCAATTCCTTTAAAACGCTCTTCGTAGGATCGTCCGTTCGTTGGTCGTATACAGAATACCTAGTTATGAGCATCATATATTGTGTCGCCTGCTGCCGCTAACTCGAATCAGCCTTGGTTGTACCACTTAAATCAGCCGATACACGACTACATTAGACTAGGAGTGTTACAATTACGAACTATCGATCTGTGCCATTAATCCTAACTTTCCTTTCTAAACATACAAGTTTCTCAGTGGCTATGTTGTCGTTTATCTATATATATAAAAGGAGAAACTGACTGACTGACATATCAACGCACAGCCGAAACTACTGGGACTAGGAGCGTGAAATTTTGCACAAGGTTTCCTTTTATGACGTAGACGAGCACTAAGAGAGGATTTTTTAAAATTCACCTCCTAAAGGGATGAAACGGGGGTCCAAAGTTTGAGTAGAGAAACCTACCTACCTATTTTCAAGCGGGCGAAGCCGCTGGCAGAAGCTAGTCTATATATATAAAAGGAGAAACTGACTGACTGACATATCAACGCACAGCCGAAACTACTGGGCCTAGGATCATGAAAATTTGCATCAGGTTTCTTTTTATGACGTAGGTGAGCACTAAGAAGTGGTTTTTGGAAATTCAACCTTTAAAGGGGTGAAACGAGGGTCTAAAGTTTGTATTGAGAAACCTATTTTCACGCGGGCGAGGCCGCGGGCAGAAGCTAGTCTAGTATATAACATAATAGTAAAGTTTGGCAGATCTGGGGCCTTACGTGACGTATGACAATCAATGTTTCTCCTTTTATATTATCTATTATTAGCTAAAATAATTCTAACTATGGTTCCAAGCTTATCACGCAAGATAACACAGATAAAAAAAATCAAAGACTCATCAATCACATCACAGACTAAATAACCTCTGATCAAACCATAGACTGACCGATTGACAGCGCATTTTCCCGCCTTTTTGCACTCTACCACATGGTTAGGGTTGTCAAGTGAAAAATACATCCTCAATTTTATTTTACCTTCAGATTCCACTTTACATTCAGCCTATACATATAATCGGATATAGCTGTTTCCTTTTCCATAATAACATGTTCAATCAATCGAATATATCAGAGGCAATATATAAGGCAACTTAGGTACCTTGTAATATTACATATAAAATAGGGCGCCCACTTTAGAACATCATAATTGAATTCCGCCAAGCCTGTTCCATCATCGAAACACAAGACATACGACGATGGCCCACCAGCACCGTCTCCGAAACCCGCTAGGACCACAGTGAATTTTTGAAAAGGAAACCAGCTTTCCTAAGACGCAAAGGGCAACTGAAGGTTACAGGTATGGTTTTAGTCAGTAAAAGTCTGAAACACCCTCTCGCTCCACTCTAGATCGAGAGAACTCATTGGTCGATTTCCATGCACCAAAAAAAAAACTGTTCTTCAATAGTAATTACAATAGTCTATAATCTATTCTTACTTTCAATTAATCGTCACTTATCATCATCATTTGAGCAAAAACGTCTACTGTTCATAGGACATAGGCCTCCCCTAAGTGTCACCACAATAAATGGTCCTGTGAAAGAAAGAAGGAAAAATATTTTATTGGGCACACATACATAGATACACACAGTGTAGAAAAAACATGTTGAAACTTAAGATAACAGAAAAAAACTAACATCGCGTTGTCTCACGTTTGCGCCAAAAAGGTCCAGTTCAGCGAAAATGCCAGACAACGGACTTATGCGCCTCTCACCAGGTCATCGGTCCATCTTTTGGGAAGCCTTCCAACGCTGCGTCTTCCGGTACGCGGTCGCCACTCCAGAACCTTTCGGCCCTATCGACTATCTGTTCTGCGAGCAATGTGTCCTGCCCACTACCACTTCAGTTTGACTATTCTTCTTACTATGTCGGTAATCATGGTTCTCCTCCGGATATCTTCTTTCCTGATGCTATCACGCAAGGAAACTCCGAGCATAGCCCTTTCCATAGCCCTTTAGGTGATCTTTCGCGAAATTAGATCTACCTACCCAACTGGACCCTCTGTTCCAGATAAACGTAATCGTCCACAACTTCGAGTGGAGAGTCTCTAATCTTGGTAGGAGTGGGTGCTACATGGTAGTTTATCATTTTTATTTTATTGGCCAACCAACAATTGTATACACTGTAACATGTTTAAAAAAAACTATAATCTAGGTTAGTGTTACAATTTCTTATAGGTTAGCACCGCATGCCCCATAAAAGTAATAGCTATATGCTACAAGTACCTAATCTATTTATATATCTATAATATAAAAATGAATAGATGTTCGTTTGTCTCGCTAAAACTCAAAAACGGCTGAACCGATTTGGCTAATATTGGTCTTGAAATATTCAAGATAGTACAGGGAAGATTTAAACGGTGAGAAAAAATTGTAAAAATCACGAAAAAAATACCGAACACAACGCCATCTCTATTTAAAATGTCATTATAAAATGAATTATGCTGTTCTGGTAATGCCAGTAGATGGGGTTATCCTTACTATTAGGCGGTACGAAATTCGCCGGGTCAGCTAGTTTAATATAAAATTAATAAACTAAATAGAAGCAAAACATTCGGACGTAAAATAAACATTAAAATTGAAATTAGAATTGTTAACCAAATTAAAATTAAAAAAAAAAAAACAAATTAGAAACTAAAATCAAATTCATAATTAAACACACTAGACATCAAAATTGAATTAATAAAAAATGGTTAAAATTTATTTATTATTTCCGTGAATCGAAATTACTCAATAAAAAACTTTTTCCAAAAAAAATACAACCGACTTCAATGTTAAAAAAACATTAAGAAGTGCAAAATAACTTTAATTTCGGAAGTCGGTGTTTCTATAATAGTTTTGTCTCTTCATTATTTAACACCGGATTTCGAAATTAAAGTTATTTTGCACTTTTTAGTTTGTTTCTTTTTACATTGAAGTCGGTTGTATTTTTTGTAAAATCGGTCCACAATAGACCGAGAAATCGGTGAACATACATAAAAAAAAATACATTTAGACGAACATAAAACCTCCTTTTTGAAGTCGGTTAAAAAAGTTGCAACCCTATACTGACCAGCGAGCTACTTTTAACGGTATGTACCAATAAAAACGCAGTTCCCTTTGTCGCGTTGCGCCGGCGTAGCTAAATTGCGGTCTAACAAGAAAATAAGACTCAGTAGACAGAAGACCAACTCCGAACTCATTTACACATAAATAAATAATCTTTGCTTCAGTATTCGAG
The DNA here is from genome assembly GCA_905147345.3 of Mythimna impura. Classification (NCBI taxonomy): domain Eukaryota; kingdom Metazoa; phylum Arthropoda; class Insecta; order Lepidoptera; family Noctuidae; genus Mythimna; species Mythimna impura. The sequence continues at coordinate 5,797,310 of LR990368.1, read as the reverse complement.
CCGAAATACGGGAGCAACGATTCATCACAGAACAGTCCAGCCTGTCAGAAAATGATTTTTAACAGGCTGGACTGTTGTCCGTGGCTGTCTGTCTAGGCATGGATGCCCATCTTTTACGTATTTATGAATAAAAGCAATCAACACGCCTTTCTACCAACATCTCTGATGCGTAACAAAAACGAGGTAACCTCAACAGCACCCTGAAAGCACTACTTTACTAAATACCAAGATCCCTCTCACACCTTCACACCGATTACCCCCTTTTTTAGGTTTCCGTACCTTAAAAAGAAAAACGGAACCCGTATAGGATCACTTTGTTGTCCGTCTGTCTGTCTGGACCCTTTATCTCATGAACGCGCTTCGGGCCCTTGAAGCTGTGAAAAAATCAGACATCTGAGCTAACGAAAAAAAAAAGATACGGCCGCTAATGTCGTAAAAAACGTATATTTCGACACTCTCAAGGAATCCATAGGGTACTTCCCGTTGACCTAGAATCCTGAAATTTGGCATAAAGCAAGGTCTCACAGCACAAGTATAGGCAAAAATCTGAAAACTGAAAATTTGTACTTACGTCACCAAAAAAAAACTTGTTGCGATTCGGAAAAGTCTTCGTAACTCATTTGGGAATTGAGGTGTTTTCATAGGTAAGTTTGTACTACTGAACCCTCAGTGCGCGAGTCCGACTCGCACTTGCCCGGTTTTTGGTTTAAGTTCTTACAGTCCATCCAAATGATGCCAGCCCACCTAGCCAAGTTACAACCGTTTCGTTTCGATTCTCTTTTTGTTGATCGCCTCGAGTCGGCTACGCCTCCTATTCCTTTGTTCTGACCACGTGATTGAGCGCTGAGATGACGTCAGAATAAAGGAATCGGAGGCGTGGTCTACTCGAGGCGATTGACGAAAAGAGAATCGAAACGAAATGGTTGTAACGTGGCTAGGGGAGCTGGTAGATATCGCTGCCGGTGATAAGACCGCCATTGTACCCATAGAATCAAGTTTGTGTAAAAGTTATGCTATTTTTGTGTTCAGTAAAGTTTTTTCTATTTTATTCTTGTTGAATCATCTAAAGACTGAACCTTCTTAACTTTTCTTTATGACGCATGCGTTGGCGCATCGATCACCGGCGATATAAAAACGGAATTTCGCTCATTGGCGTTGTAGAAAAAATGCCAGCTCTGTAATTGTGTTAAAGGTTGTGTGCACATAAATGGTTAAGATGGCTTTTTTTGTTTAGAAATATGTAGTTCTTATGAAGACGTAATCCAGGGTTTCTATGCTTTAGATAAATTTTAATTTGATCGATGTCAGAATTTAGCAAAAATACTCAAAATTGCTTTTTAGACACTCGCTCATGTAAAATACTGGTATTTAGCTCCATCCGGTTAGACTGGATAGGCAGACGGTGATGAAATTTTTATTGACTTTTCTTTAATGTATACTAACTGACCCGGCGAACTTCGTACCACCTAATAGTAAAGATAACGCCATCTACTGGCATTACCAGAACAGCATAATTCATTTTATAATGACATTTTAATTAGAGATGGCGTTGTATTCGAATTTTTTATTTCGTGATTTTTTCCATTTTTTCCTTCCCTGGACTATTACGAATATTTCAAGACCAAAATTAGCCAAATCATTTCAGCAGTTCTCGAGTTTTGGCGAGACTAACGAACAGCTATTCATTTTTATATACATGATATAAGAAGATAAAAAGTAGCTGCTGCCAAGTCAACAGCTTCGCCCGCATGATAGTAAAAAATTATCCCAAGAAAACATACTCCCAGGATAAAAATTATCCTATGTGCTATTCCAGGACATGGTCTACCCTTGTGCCAAGTTTCATCGTGATTCGTTCAGCCGTTTGAGCGTGATGACGTAACAGACATACACACAAACACACTCACAAACTTTTACCTTTATGACATAAGTGTGATAAATATCTACCTCCACTTATACACATGTACTCTGTATTCTTTTCTAGATAAGCCTTCTTGTCCTTCTTATCTGACTTCAGAAATTCAATTTCTTTGCTCTGCGCACAATAAAAATCTTCGATCTACAAATGATCGTCTTCTACGATGTCCGACACACCGCTCTGGGTTTATCTATTCCTCTTTCTTTGTCCAGGCGATCTCCCTTTGGAATGCGCTCCCTCTGAACGTCAGGACGGCAACCAGTCGGTTGTCCTTTAAAATGAAAGCACGAGAACACTTTCACACTCTTGATTTGTTGTATTCGTTTTTTTTTTCTCAATAACATTCTTTATTTGTATGTATCTAAGTATATATTTATTATTGTTCTTGTTTCCTCTCTGTCAGTCTTCTTTTAAGTTGCACCTGCCATGTTATTTCTCTGCACCACCCTAAGGTCGACTGGTAGAAAATGCCTAAGGCATTAAGTCCGCCTTTGTACAATGTTTATTAGTGCATAAAGTTTTAAATAAATAAATGTACCTATGCTTTAATAAATAAAAAATAAAAATCTTATATTTCGGACAAAGTCAATAGTTGGTTAGTATACAGAACTTAAAATCTAGTGTTAGTTTAATACTTATAACTACCGGAAACAATTTTTTATGTATTATACGCCACAGGGGCATGCAGGCGTACCCAATGCTCCAGTATGGGACTCTCCCACCTGTCCGCTATTGTCTACAGGATGATGTTGGGACTGACGCGTACCCTGCGCATGATGGAGGCGCATCACTTCCGCATAAATGACATGAAAGCCATCAATTTCTGCCTCTGCGAACATACCGGTTGCACTGCAGTAACGCGTCAACCCCATCAACACCCTAAAAGCATCATTGTATTGAACACAAAGAGCACTGTATGCCCTCTGCGTGTAGTGTAATGCACAAAGCTTGGACGAATTGTTAAATTTTCGATGATGGGGGGGGGGGCTGGAGTTCTAAGATAATCTCCTAATAAACTAGTGCGATTCTCCATCAATGATTGCATCACTGCTTGCCATCAGGTGGGATCGCAGTCAAGCACTGGTTTATATCATATAAAAGAAAATACAGGTATTTTGGAATCCAGATCTAATCATCTATTTTTAAACGGTTTTATTTACCAACGTTATTCTGTCAATTAATATACTGAATGTTCAAAGTGTAATTTATTAATAATAAATACTTTATTTCAGAACTATTTGTTAGTTAGTGTTAGTAATTTTTAGAGATAAAATTAACTTCTTGTTTTTTTTTTTTAATTACTGTTTATTGTTTTGTTTCCAGGTGGCGTCATTCCTACTTCATCTAAGATTGCTAGGGAAGGTGAAACCACATCCACAGAACTGATCTTTAAGTAAGTACAGTTTGAGTAAATTAATTTCTCTTGCCTGATTTAAAGTACCGCGGGCTGCGGTATTATTCGAAAGAGTTACTTCGGCCCTGGAACGCAACGGGCAACTGAAGGATATCGATACCAGAAGTATGAATTAACGTAAGGGACATTTTTACGTTTTGGGTAAAATATCCTTACATCAATCATCGTAAGGTACATTTTTACATTTTAGGTAAATGTCCCTTACGTTATTTCACACTCCCTCTCGCCTCACTCTGAGGCTACAGTTTCTTGATGATTGTCAACCCAAAAATGTAATGTAGTTAGTTATATTAAGCTAAACAAGTCATCGGACTACAAGACTTCGCGCGAAAATGTCAAACCAACTGATCGCTTCGTTCGTCGCCGCACCGCACTCACGTGCAGTTGGTCGTGTAGACCACCGCAATAGATAATCAATTGTTTGTTCAATTCGCGCCGCATCGCTTCGCGTTCGCGATCGCGTCGGATCGCCTAGATAAAACATCGTGTAAGCCTTTTGTACCTTCACATACCCTTGCAGCAGGCTTGGTGAGGCCGCATACTGTAGATTGAGTCCACGTGCGCACTAAGGCTCAGAGTCGGCGGCGGACAATACGTTTAGTGTGAACGATGCCTAAGACTTAGTCTAAGTCTCGTCACGATGTTTTCCTTGACCGACCATATTGTCCATAAATGGACCATATTGTCACCATTTTGATAATTTTAGTTAAAAAATGTGCCTACTCTAAACCATAACTATTATATTAATGTTCTATTTCAGTTCAAGTCACCAATTGCCTAAAATAAAAATGGGTCCTGATCTCCGAAGTGCCAGAAGGCCTAAACAATTGATGAACAAGTAAGTTTTTTTTTTTCGTATTTATGTATAGTTTTATGAGAACGCTCATGCATAGAGCTGGTTCTATAGCGTCACAACTACACAGACTGGAGCTTAGAAAGAGATTGTCACAGAGATGATAGATTGACGTTTGTTTTTTTTCGGGTGAGAAAATCATCTCATGACTTCCCCCGCTCTTGGGCGGAGCGGGAGATAGTGTCAGACTATCTGACTAAAAACCCACTCCTGTTCCTTTTTTGCATTTTTCCAGGGCCCCGGGGATCTCTTTCGCATCACCCATGGCCCCAGTAGGCTTCGACCCTGCTGGGCCCCTACGGTTGCTGAAATCTCCTTGACGCGCGCGTAGGACACTACGCGCCATCGACGACTTGGGCTCGGTTCGGTCGGTTACTGGACGATCAGACGGCGAGCTACCCATTGTTTGCCGTCCGCAAGCCCGCGCCTAAAGTGGCCGGAAATCGGGATCGGAATCCCGGCGGCTGGGGCGCAAGGGCCATTGACTCGCGCCTGCACGTGCAGCCTCCTCCTTTGCTAGCATTACTGCTTCGCAGAAGGAGGCGACTGCCTGCCACTCCTCCTCGCTCCGGACCATGGCCTGTACCAAGGCCCGGCGCGAGAGTTCGCTCCCGCCGATCGCCCCCACGAGGACATGACGGTGCTCTGCACAGGCGGGGCACACCTCTACCGTATGCTCCACCGTGTCCTACGGGCGCTCCACACAATGGTGGCACCCGGGCGTTTCTTCCGCACGAATCCGGTGCAGGAACCTCCCGAACTTGCCATGTCCGGTGAGGACCTATGTCATGCGGAAGGTAAGGACGCCGTGTTGTCTTTCCAGCCACTCCTCAAAGAGAGATGACTTACCGCCATAATTATGGCGTTCCCAATGATTGATTGACGTGTGTTTGATACGGTGGAAGTCTGCGCCGCGTGCGCACGGCATTACCGCCATGTCCTAGTTGAGGCAATCGGTAGAGGAGGCCTCTCGCGTCCGGTCCTGGTTCAGGCAATGGTTCGAATAGAAAGCAGTCACCTCCTTCTGCGAAGCAGCAATGCACGACGTCGCAGGAGGCACCCCGGGCATCGGGAGTCGCATGGCGGTTCCCGGCCACTGTAGGGGCGGAATTGCGGCGAGCAATAGGTAACTTGCCGTCCTGCCATCCAATACAGACCAAGCCCGAGTCGGCGGCGTGTTGTAATCTACATGCGCCTCAACAAGATGTCAGCAAAATGGCTGCGGGATAAGAATTCCCTAGTCGCAAGGCCCTAGAAACCAAAGGGCAACTGAAAGAACACGACGGGGTTTGAGTCAGTAAAAATCTGGCACTCCCTCTCGCTTCAGCCCACCAGTGTGGGAGAGATTATTTGATGATTTCCGACTCGAAAAAGGCTTGTATTGGCTCTGTCCCTCTGCAGTACAAACACCTCCAAAGTTTTTATATAACGTTGTACTAAAAAATATTTTTCTTTTTCAGACTGAAACCCTCAACACATACACAAACCACCCTATCGACTCTAGAGCTTACAAAACCATACTTACCACTAATACCATACCTGCCATCCCACAAACCTACCACAGATGCTCAAATAAAGTCCTTCCTTCTCAATACTGCGTTACAAAACGCCTTGACAGACTCCCTGAACCAACTCACACAGCAACGGACAGCTGTCAGTGTCAAAGTGACAGATGTCAAAAAAGACGGCGCCGAAGAGTTCGCGGGCAATAACGAGGATAGCCCGAGAAGGAGGTTGCATAAGTGTGATGTGGCTGGGTGTCATAAGGTGTACACGAAAAGTTCACATTTGAAAGCGCATAAGAGAACGCATACTGGTGAGTTTCGGTTTAACTTTTTTTGAGTTTTTGTATGACTTAAAGTAAGGGATAGCAGTGAAAACTGGCAAATGTATTTTCAATATAGTTACTCGAATACCCGCTCTTATCCCACCGCTTTTAGGCACGCAATTGACGGTTTTTCGCACTAGTGCGGTGCCGTGCGCGTGCTCGCCTCCGCCACAATGTTATCGTACATTTATCGTACCCGGCTGGGTGCGCGTCAACCCCCACGAAACGCGCGTCACCCCCGATTATTTGGATTACTGACGCTTCGGACACAATATATTCGGACACCACCAAATTTATTGAAGCTGTTTAGTACAGTTAGATAAAAAAGTTTTAAATGTGCCAATTCGGATACTGTGTTCGAACATATTGTGTCCGAATCATCGTCAGCAACTCGTTTATTTATGTCTTCGTAAGTATAGAAAAACTTCGTTTGTCACACGTGGAAATTTGTCACTGCAGTTTCTTCGGTTCCATAACACCCTCGCCTACGGCTCGTGCGAATTCCGCCTCGATCGCAATGACATACTATCTCCACTTGTATCAAAATGTACTATTTTTCTTTGATAATTTATATGGCAGAACAACTTTTGCCAAGCCAGCTAGTTTAGTGTAGATATAATAGAATTTTTCTATTTTAACTCATTATTTAATATTTCAGGAGAAAAACCCTACTCCTGTGGCTGGGCAGGCTGCGAATGGCGCTTCGCAAGATCTGACGAACTGACCCGGCACACCCGCAAGCATACAGGCCATCGGCCATTCACCTGTCCACTGTGTAGACGGTCCTTCGCCAGGTCCGACCATCTTGGACTTCATATGAGGAGACACTAAGGAACAGACGTGGTAGTAGAGAGCAGACAGAGTGTAAGGTAATAAGAAGCTTGTGGAGACGATGCACTAGCACTATTAAAAGTATATTTTTGACACAGAGTATAATATAAATGGAGTGACAAGAATCAGTCTGAATATTTTGCTACTCTCTAAAGTCACAAAAAAATAATGGCAAATTATTACGTATTTTTAACCAACCAATGTATAGTATATTTAAATTCATAATTGAAAGATTACTTCAATCCATGGCTATCAATTAAAGTTTACTAATGTGTATTTTAAGTTGATTTTTAAATAACAATTTTGTGTTGAAAAAAAGGCCGTTAAAAGCAAAGCAATGGATTGGATTGAATGATTTAGAACTTTATTTTGTATGTAATAGAGTTGAAATTTCTTCAATTCTGAATTCAAATATAGAATTGATTTGCTCTCTGAATCCGATAAATACTCTTGAACGGAATAATAATAATATGTGTAGTCATTAACCCTTTAATGGCTTGCGTCGGATTAGTTCGACGAGTGTTTTCGCGTCCTATTCGCCAAGGTCGTGTGTTTGCGACTGGGCACTCCATCTCGTTTAGCTCTTCAATCCCTACAGGTGACAGACGAGTTGGCGAGATGGAGTATTTGATCGTAGATGTGCGACCGATGTTTTTGTCGGATATATCCGACGTATGCGGTTGAATGATTAAATGATGACTAAGTACTTAAGGGCATTACATTGTGATCCTTTGCTCAAATGATATGACAATAACTGTTTTATTATTTTTTTATTGTAATTGCACGTTTTTAGGCAATTTTTAGCACCCACAGTTTGATACTTTGGGATTTTCTCTTGAGTTGAGTCGGTAATCTTTAGGAATTCTGTTTTTTTTTTAATTATGACTACTTTTTTGGTCTAATAATAATTAAATAGAATAGAAATACTTTTATTCGAGACAGACATAGCACGTTTATTATTATTAATAAAATACATAATAATAATAAGTTTATTTTCAGACCACATTCGATTCGATTCATTTTTCGGATTCGATTTTTTTTTCGTAATTTTTTTGTTCATTTTTTTTGTGTTGTTTTTTTTTATTTTTTTTTTACGTTGTTTATTTTTTTTTATTTGTTTTTGTGCAATTCAAATATTAACCGATTATGATGGTTTTTGGTATATGAACACTATGCATGAGTGGTATCAACCTGCCCTTACAGACACGTCTCAAAAAACCACCCTTATAACTGAAATAATGACGTTGTTTCCAAAAATATACTTCTGTGGCTTTACTGAGAATTTTTAATACACTGGATCGTGTAAACATTAATTTGTACTCGCAACTTTCACACGACGCTATCTAGTCCCAAACTAAGCAGAGCTTATGTTATGAGTACTAGACCACAAAAGTGAATCTTGAATCTATCTATTTATAAAAGAATAGCTGTTCGTTAGTCTCGCTAAAACTCAAGAACGGCTGGACCGATTTCGTTGATTTTGGTCTTGAAATATTAGTGATCGTCCAGGGAAGGTTTAAACGGTGAGAAAAATGGAAAAAATCACGAAAAGAAACCGAATACAACGCCATCTCTAATTGAAATGTCATTTTAAAATGAATTATGCTGTTCTGGTAATGCCAGTAGATGGCGTTATCCTTACTATTAGGCGGTACGAAGTTCGCCGTGTTAGCTAGTTATAGATAACACCCAGACACAAACACAAATATTTGTCCTGGTAATCTAAACACTGAATAAGCGCCGTCTGGTGCCAATAATGAACCATTTAACATAAGCGAACGTGTACGGTCGACATGTTTATGACGTTCGACGCTGTGATTGGCCCGCTCCAAGCTCTTAACCAATCAGAGAGCCAAACGCGGTAAACATTTCAATCGCATAGACGTTACAACAACTCTCACTATGCTAGAGTGCCTAGTCCAAGTTATTTTTTTCTTATAGTATTTTATTTTCCTAAAGGTTATCAACTCACATACGAATCCTATTTATTATGAGTACGTAAAGTGGCATTATCCTTAAACAATTAAGGCCAGTAATATTAATACATTTATTATTTTAAGTTTTTATTAGTATTCATCATTAGTTTTATTCTTTTTTATTATATTTTTTGTACCTATTATGTGTATTATAAAGATAAAGGCTTTTTGCTCGATTATCTATTATTTAAGGGTTTTTAATAGTTATGAAAAAACGTACTACTGTACGTTTAGATGCTCGATTTTTTTAAAGAAACACGCTTCAACGGTGAGTTTGGATGAAATCTGAAACACTTGTTCTTTTCGAATCGATTGTGTACATTGTGTACTCGTTAAACACTTAAAGCCCAGTAGATGGCTACTTCTTGAAACTCCGGGAACATCTCCCGCCTAGACGTGAATTGCAGTGGTCTTATGTATGGATTTTGAGGTAATAATTTAATAAAGTTCAATAAAGTGGAAAATCCGAATTATAAACTAAAAAAAATTGAGTTCAACGCCATCTACCGACAACAAAGCCCATAGCTCTCACCTTTATATCGGTCGAACCTATTTTTTTTCCCTTTGGCTAAATAATTCTTCTCATTTACACTGTGAGAGTTTCTGGCCTAGAAAAAGTCGTATAATGGCATCAATTCTCTTGTACACCAACTATACTTATTTAAACTATAGCTCAATTTTACTGATCGTTAAAACTAGAGAGAGATAGCAAGAATTTTATTCCTGTCAAATTAGTCTCAATTATCGTTAGCCATACAATTTTAGACATGATTTCAGAACGTGTAGATTAACAGTTGGGTAAGAATATAAAAAAATACAAATACTTACAAATCATTTATTTGTTTGAGTATGGGTAAAACATGAGGTGGTAAAATGAAGCAGTCGGTTCCCTTCAAAATGGTTGAGTTGAGTGGTGGTGGTGGATATTAGCGTCATGTCCGTGAACGGGCGCTGTCAGTTGAGACTGGTCATCTCTTAGCTGCCAGTTGCTATTTTAATATCTATATTTAGTTTTTATTTTTACTTAATTTACATTGTTCTCACATGGTAGCGACAAGAAACATGTAACAGAGATATTTGTCAAAACATGATTGAAAAGAGTGTCCATTGAGTTTCTTGCACATTCTTCTCCATAGAGATGTACGCTTTGGAATGTGCAATTAGCATCATTTTTATCTGACTGACTGACTTCTTGACATTTCAACAGTAAATGGTTTATTTGAAATAAAATGCTTTAAATCTTGAATCAGTCGTTCTTTGGACCATACCCTACCATTAGAGGTGTACAAATATTACAGCCTTAAAATATAACGTTTTATAAATAAATAATATAAATGCATTTCCTTATTACAATAGATATTAATAATAATTTAAACACAAAACACACACACAAATTTGATTATACCATAATTGAATTATTTAATTACATTTTTCATTTAGATAATCTTTAATTGAAGGCTTTATTTATGAGATAGATTGTTAATTTATTTTTAAAGGTGATTAAATGATTTGCTTCTTTTATAAATTTGGGTATCTTATTATTATATTCTAGGGCCCATACAAAATGCACTCTTATCGAAGTTTGCATCACGTAAACTTATTTGACAGGAGAAATATTATTGCTATCTCTTTCTAGTTTTAACGATTAGTATAGATACCGGCACGGATCTTGAGCTCTGACTTCTACAGTTCTACTTGCGCAGAAGCACGCAGAAGTAAAATATCGGGTCTCTTTAGTGGTATGAAGAGAGATGCGGGGGCGGGGAGTGCAATCCTTGTACAGTGATTGGCTCGCCGATATTGTACGATGCGCAAAGCGATCCCCGCTCTTTCGCCGAGCGCTCAAGATTCGTGCCGCTATCTGTAAAAGAGAGCGATATTTTAAAATAAGTTTAGTTTATGTGCAAGAGGATCGGCGCCAATGGCTACTTTGAACCGAATTACGTGAATAAAAAGTCGTATGCAAGTGATGGAAACATTTGTAAACTCGACAATAGTAAGTTGTAAACTTGAATACGTTTTACAAATTATGTGAAAAATAGTAATTTGTTATTTATAGTTGGATCTCTGATCAAGATATTATTTAAGATAAGTTGACAATAAGTAAAAGTAAACCATGAAATACAATAAGTTAAAGAATGACGCCAGGGTTTCTATGAAATCTGGGCCCACCTTCCCAATAGCTATGCGTGTTATATATGTATATATAGCATAGCATAGTCGGCCTTATAATGTTCCCACTGTTGGGACTCAGGCCTCCTCTCTAGGAGAGGGAATGGGCTGTAATTCACCACGCGGGCCCAGTGCGGTTTGGTGGATGTCACATGTCTTCGAATTTTTGGTTCTCGGACATGCCGGTTTCCTCACGATGTTTTCCTTCACCGTTTTGAGAGCAGTGGTGATGAAATAAATTACACAAAGTAATGCGCCTGGCTGGGTTTGAACCCGCGACCTACAACTCGTAAGTCGGGGCCGTTACCACTGGGCCACCACTGCTCTGTTATATATATATATATATATATATATTTAACTATCACACAACGCAGTCTAGTCCCAAACTAAGCAGAGGTTGTGGTATAAGTACTAGACAACTGACAAACATACTTATATATTTCTAAATACAAATATGTATAGATAAATTACACCCAGACACAGAACAAATGATCATGCTCATGCTCATCACACAAACATTTGTCCTGGGTGGGAATCGAACCCACGACCTCCGGCATAGCAGTCAGGTCCACTAACCACTAGACCAGCAGGCCAGGTAAATGGTTCTTTAATGATTTTTCACTCATAGCTATAGGAAGGTGGGTCCAGGTTTTGCACCCTCCTTTGACAAATGATAAAGTAACAAAAATTTGATTTGAAAAAATACATGGTTTAAGGGTTTTTTTTTGTAATATCGTATTAGTAATGCTCAAAAATAGTTCCGTTAAATGTAAAAAAAAATATTAAAATATACAGGGCAGTAGTGGCAATATTAGAATTAATTTAAAAATTCCTATTTTTGTAATAAATATTTTTTTCTCATAATTTTTTTTATAGTAATTTGTTTTGTTTCAAAAGTTTATGTACTTACTAGGTAATAATAATAATTAAAATATTTAAGTTTAGTAGTTTATAATTAAATAGATATAGAATAAAATTTAATAAGCAATAATATTTTGGGGCCAGTATTTCAGAAATTATTTAGGTTTAATAAAAATATTAATAAAGAATAAGGTAAGAGAAATGTTTGTGTGTGTTTTTTAAAAATATAAAAGTTAGAATTATTTGAAAACGTCCTGTGATTTGTAAACAGAAACCCCTTAAAAAATAAGTAATAATTTTGTGTACCTTTCAACACGGTGTAACGAAAATAAGTGATCATATTTTAGACTCTTTTTCACTCAATGAAAATGAACAATTTCCTTCATCTGTGAGATATGTGCCTAATGCCACTTATGTGTAGCGGTTCTCCGAGCTATGTCGGTAATCTTCATTCTCCTGCGAATATTTTCGTTTCTGGGAGCGGGTTTTGGAGTACCGACTGCGTACCAGAAGACGCAGCGTCGGAAGGCCTCCCACAAGGTGGACAGATGACCTGATGAGGGTCGCGGTAATCCGATAGATGCGAGACATTGTAGAAAGTAGTTCATTTTCAATGGCAGAAGCACAATTTTTTTAATGATATAAACCAGTGCTTGACTGCGATCCCACGATGATGTCCCACGTGACGGTAAGCAGTGATGCAATTTAAAATATGACCACTTATTTTCGTTACAGCCTGTATAATAAATTATGATCTCAATTGGTATTCCTCTCTCTCTCTAATTGTTTTACGTGAATTTGATCTCAAAAACATAACACTAACAATTATTTTTTCTGTAATTTGTTATTTAATCAGATATAATTCGACGTTATTGTATTAATACTGGTTTCTTACAGCGACTTCGCTCACGTGGAAGTAGGTTCCTCCATACAAACTTTTGTCTCCCCCGTTTCATCCTCTTAGGGTTAGTTCACACCGAGACGCGACGCGTCGCGATGCGATGCTGGGCGAAGAGCGACTCAAAATATAATTTTACTAGCTTTTGCCCGCCGCTTTCGCTTCCATCAACTGACTACTATATTCTACTCTACCCTTCTCTACGGGATAAAAAGTATCCTATGTCCGTCTCCTGGTTCTAAGCTACCTCCCCACGAACTTTCAGCTAAATCGGTTCAGCCGTTCTTGAGTTATAAATAGTGTAACTAACACGACTTTCTTTTATATATACATACTAGCTTTTGCCCGCGGCTTCGCTCCCGTCAACTGACTACTATATCCTACTCTACCCAACTCTATCCTACTCTACCCTATTAAAAAAAAGTATCCTATGTCCGTCTCCTGGTTCCAAGCTACCTCCCCACCAATTTTCAGCCAAATCGGTTCAGCCGTTCTTGAGTTATAAATAGTGTAACTAACACGACTTTCTTTTATATATATAGACTAGCTTTTTCCCGCGGCTTCGCTCCCGTCAACTGACTACTATATCCTACTCTACCCAACTCTACCTTACTCTACCCTACTCAAATATCCTATGTCCGTCTCCGGGTTCTAAGCTACCTCCCCACCAACTTTCAGCCAAATTGGTTCAGCCGTTCTTGAGTTATAAATAGTGTAACTAACACGACTTTCTTTTATATATATAGATAATAATAAGAAAGATTTCATTTACTAGGTACACGAAAAGATACCTACACATTTCATTGTGTGAATTCAGAATTCGTTGCACCGCGCAGCGCTGCGCCGCGAGGCATCTCGATCTGCCCCCCTAGCCAAGTTACAACCGTTTCGTTTCGATTCTCTTTTCGTCGATCGTCTCGAGTCCTTTGTTCTGACGTCATCTCAACGCTCAGTCACGTGGTCAGCACACGGGAATAGGAGGCGTGGCCGACTCGAGGCGATCAACGAAAAGAGAATCGAAACGAAACGGTTGTAACTTGGCTAGGGGAGCTGAAATATGTATATTTTCGTGTAGTAAACTAGTAAATAAAGTTATATTTTCAGTCGCTCTTTGCGCAGCGTCGCGTCTTGGTGTGAACTGACCCTTAGGGGGTGAATATTGAAAAATGCTTTCTTGTTCTTCCTATACATCATTAAAGGAACCTCTGTGCAAAATTGCGCCTTGGCGCCTAATGCCCGCTATGTTTTGCCGTGACCTGGTTTTGTCCTTAGTGTCGCCGTGTCGGCGGTATCCAACTTTGACCTTTTTTACACATTTTTGGGAAAAAATATAACGTGGTGTAAAAATTATTAGAATCGATTCAGTTACTGATTCTAAACAAACTGGTTTCGCATATACTTACTAAAAATAATTTTGTATACAGGTTTGTTCTGTGACAAGTAAAAAAAAACCATAATAATCGAATTATTTCTTTTTAAATACAAATAAAAACCCGTACTTATTGTAAACTATTATTAAAACACGCATTTTGACGGCCAGTAAACGTAAATGCAAGCGTAAACTTTATTATTACAAATAAGTTTTTTTTTTGTATTTTTACTATTATTTTTATTTTATAGTTTTAATAAGTTCTTTCGTCATGTGTATAACGTTAATATTTCTTTGATAAATGTTTTGTATCGTGTTATTTTATTTTTGTGAATCTACGGTTTTTGTGCAGTACCACTAAGGGCGAAATTCACCAATAAAACTAATCGCGTTTTAACGTTTTGCTCGCATAATCGCGTTTAGCCGCTGTCACTAGTGTCACTTGTCTGTATTTTTCTTTTGTTGTATTTTTACAAGTGACACTAGTGACAGCGGCTAAACGCGATTATGCGAGCCAAACGTTAAAACACGATTAGTTTTATTGGTGAATTCCGCCCTTAATAATTACTATGCAAAATGTAGGCTTAATTAATTGTACGTGGCAATAGAAAACCACAATGAAAACACATTGCCGACCCTGTTTTAGGTACTTAACCATTTATCGGCTTTAACTAATTTTTTTTTATCTTTTTAAAATATTCTTTTCACCGTGAAAATATAAGGAAAGTCAGCTTAAAAATAACTTAGGTGAAGTGAGCCGTCTTTTCATGGTCCTAGAATCCTAGAAATGATTATACAAGTAGATCTGCTGACCTATTTTATCAAAGAGATTTAAAGAGATAATGTCTTTGTATTCTATGAACATCACACCATGAAAACTGACTATGCGGCCTTTGAATTTATTGACAGCTGACTTCACTTTCATAGTGAGTTATTAAGGGCCTGTCCGCACAGCGATATTTCACCGCGAGGGTTTTTTTTTTCGTCATTCTGTAACACATTGAATCATATGGAAGTATCCGCACATGCGATGAAAAAATCGCGCGATAAAAATTTCATGCAGATTTGACGCGATGCGGTGCGGAAATAAATCCGCGCGAATGTTTTGTGCAATATAGAGTAGTTATGGCTATGTCCGCACTGCGAAACAAAATTCGCGCGTTTTGCTCAGTCCTGCAACGGCGGCGCTATGAAAAATTTTTGTTCGATTGTCCATTCTAGGCGTGCGTCTCAGCCGGGAACAGCATTGAACTGACAAAAATCGTATGAAATTTTATTCGCAGTGCGTACTATTCCGATCGCGGAATATAATACAGTACGGCCGTTGTAACTTGACGGCCCTGAACATAGGCACTGCGAACTTTCGCGCATGTACACTCGTAAAAAAAACTGTTATTGACATTAATTTTTTTAAACCAAATTACGAATAAAAATTTACTAATACAGGGACCAAGTACAAATAAAATAAATATTAAAACACTTTGAGACAGAAAGCTACAAAAATAACTTATGAATTAAAGAAACAAACCTAACACAAAAAACTTAACAATATAATAATAACAACCAACGAAAACTTTTGCCACCGCCTGTGCTCAAGACAGAGACAGCGACACGAAAATAACACCAATACTAACGTGTGAGTGAGACATATTACTGCGTACCGAACATTGCCGAATAAGTACGAAGCTTTACGAAGTTACCGAAGAGAGATGTCCAATACGCGTGTCTGATGGTGTTGTTTAATCGTTTTTTTTTTTTCAAATCGATTTAAATTAAGTTATAAAAATATATTTATATTCAATTTTCTATGGAGGTTTAAAATATTCTCAAACAATCGTTATTCTAGTAGTTGTTTATAAATAACTGATATTTAACTAAATCATGTCTTTCAACCAAGAAAATAAAATTTTATTGGTTTTTTTTTCATTAGAGTCGAAATCTCGCTTACTAACGACAACATTCACTATGTTTGTAAATGTATTCCGTTCAATATCTCATAGAAACAAAAATTAATAAATTCCAAATCGATAAAAATCGATTGCGATATTTGATTGAATAAAGGGTCGATTGTGTTTACATAGAGTCAATCTCTAGCCTAGACCTCCGCCACGCGCACGTCGCTTCATGCCGCCATTTTGTTCCTAAAAAACGTTCGTGCGCAGCCTTCTGCGCAAAGTTCGGGCTCGCCAAAATATAACGGCCGTACTATACGCAAGAATAAAAACCTCGCGGTGAAATATCGCTGTGCGGACAGGCCCTTTAACCGCTTGCGTCTGATAGGTCCGACGAGTGTTTTCGTGTCCTATTCGCCAGGGTCGTGTGTTTGTGACTGGGTACTCCGTCTCGTTTAGCTCTTCAATCCCCATAGGTGACAGAAGAGCTGACGAGATGGAGTATTTGGTCGTGGATGTGCGACACTGGTGAAATAAACGCGAGCATGTTTGTCGGATATATTCGACGTATGTGGTCGAAAGGGTAACAGAATCGCAGATTGTAAGTGATGATGTGGTAGATCCTTCTAAGCAATGTATAGATACCGGCACGGATCTTGAGTGCTGACTTCTACAGTTCTACTTGCGCAGAAGCACGCAGAAGTGAAATATCGGGTCTCTTTAGTGGTATGAAGAGAGATGCGGGGGCGGGAGTGCAATCCTTGTACAGTGATTGGCTCGCCGATGTTGTACGATGCGCAAAGCGATCACCGCACTTTCGCCGAGCGCTCAAGATTCGTGCCGCTATCTGTATACGTCGATCATATTCCAGCGATGTGCGCTTTTAATTAGGACGACGCCTTGCACTAAATATTTTTAATATATTTTTTTCCTTAATTGTCACAAATTCACAATATAAAAAAGTTTTGTAAGTAGGTACATATTTGTCACTAGCACTGAGAATATTATGTATGTTACACCTATTTGTGTTATAAAATACTATATATTATTTTTTGAGTATTACTTTAAAAATGCTAAAAAAACGAGCGGAAAATAATGTTTAAAAAATTTATATTGTGGTCACCCTGTATAGTAACACCGCTCTTTCTTCGAATTTAAACCTTATGGTGCTGGAACAAGGTTCTATTATGTGAAGCGAATATTTATTTACTTATTTCGTTATATTTATTATAATAAAATTGTGAAAAATAATTTGTTTTATTTATTTTCATCTGGACATTTCATTCATCAGTTCAAGGGAAAAAATGTATAATTAAATTTTCTTCAAGCAATCAGTCTGCCTAATAAGACAGGTATCAAATGGCAGTGATCGAAGAACAATTCAGAAAAAATTCAGTTCAGTATAAGGTCTATCAAATATCTTTTCAGTACACTTACTCGAAAACCTGCTCTTATCCCTACTTTTAGGCACGCAATTTGTTATTTTCCACACTAGTGCGGAAAAGTATGCCAGCTCACCCCTGTCCCAGTTTATTGTATCGTATCTGGCAGGTCGCCGTGCATCCCCCACGAGTCGCCGAACAGTCCCTTTTACTTATTTCTTCTCAAGTGTATTGAAAAATGTCATTTGATACACGTAGAATTTGTCACTACAACACTCGGCTCCATAACACCCTCGCCTGCGACTCAGGCGTATTCCGCCTCGGTCACAACTTTCTCCACTTGTATCAAAATACACTATTCCCACACTGGGCGGAGCGAGAAAGGGTGGACTTACTGGCTGAAACCCAGCTGTGTTCCTTGTAGATCTTTCGGAGAAATGAAGACAAACTCTTTTGAAGAATTTCAGGACCAATTTTTCTTTTTTCAAAACTGTTTATAAACGTCTGATTTTATGATCCTGTCAGTGAGAAAAACAATGTCAAAATATTAGGGGGCAAATTAAAAATTCAGTGTGAAAATTTGTTTTTATAAAATGTAGATATAGTAACACAAAAAAAATTGTAAAAATATGGCGTGAGTATCTTTTCGGTTGATTTTGTGTATGTAAAATCCTACTTAGATTGCGGTAGAAAAGTAAGGAAGCGTCAATTCACCCGCAATGCGTAAAGGCCTAAAGACATCCCACCCATAAGCACAAAACCTTTTGGGAACACATTCATTGTGGCTATGGTATGGCTGACCCTGGCTTGCCCACCATCACGGATCTTAATTTAACACAAAAATATTTTAGTCGCTAAAGGTGGCCGATCCAGGGTCCAGGGTCAGCCTCCCCAGCTTGAAGAAGGCTTGGCCCTGGATCGGCCACCTAGCCCCTTATAACTTTGCATTTTGGAGAGTGTGCGCGGGAATTGCAAGACTTGATTCTAACAGACAACCCAGTGTACGGCTAATATCCACCCTTACGTTGTTGAAACTTCGATCCGGACTTAGCGTTTCGCTTCGTCGTTTATACCGCGTACTTCGAAGGACTGGAACACTGCCTGCTGCGGTCTTCCCGTCCAACTATAATTTAGGTGTCTTCAAGGCTAGAGTGAATAGGCTCTTAATAAACTAGTGCGCCTCACCATCAAAGATTGCATCACTGCTTACCATCAGGTGGGATCGCAATCAAGCACTGGTTTATACCAATAAAAAAAAATTAATAACTTGTGAACCAGTGACCGACAAATTCAGATATTTGGCGACAAATTATCGACAAAATTTTCGTGTTATCGAAGTTAAGATCCGTGATGGTGGGCAAGTCAGTGTCAGCCATACTTCATTGTGCTTACAGCTAAGGAGTTGCTGCGTTTTCTAATAGCCACAACCAGATCCTTTCTAAATCAAGAGCGGTTCGCGCTTAACCACTATCTCACCTGATGGTAAGTAGTGATGTGGTCAACGTTTTTTTTTAGCTGGGATTTCATCAACTGCACCAGCAGCACCTTCTTTGTCTTCCATTCCAGGGACCCCGGTTCCTTTCAAGAGCGAACCCATGCCCTCATTAGGCTTCGACCCTGCTGCTGGGCTCCTAAGTTTTTGCTAACATCTCTTTGAGGCGCGCGTGGAACACTAAGCGCCGTCGACGACTTGGGTTCGTTTCGGACAGCGAACTACCCATTGCTCGCCGTCCGCAAACCCACGCCTACGATTGCTGGAAATCGGGGTCCCGTCGGCTGGGGCGTGAGGAAGTCCAAGACCGGACCCGAGACTCATATCTATCAGGAAATAGACTCCGGCAAAGAATTCCACTGCTTAGCTTTACGCACAATCAAAGTATTCCCAAGACATTTTGTACATATGGATGGGCGAGTTTTTACTACCACGAAACCCGTATTTCAAAATTTTGTTTGTTATGTTCTGCAATAGTTCTTCACCAATCAGAGATCGTTCTTAGGAGCATTTATAAAGTGCATATAGGGAAATCATTGGCTGGTGCCTCATTCAATAAAAATGTGTAACAGGCCTCTCAGGCACGAGTTGGCTCTAATCCCTTTTACACTTCAGAAAGGTCCGAAACCCCGTGGAAGGTTTCCAATAATTATTTGATACTAATTATTTTTGTGCCATTTTGACTCTAATATTTTCCGACCTGTATGTAGCCACAATGCCGTAACTATAGCCTTTTAAACACCCGGTGCCAGTTTCCGAAACTGCGCCCCTGAAAAAAATCCGAGCTGGGAATGTTTAAACCACCTGAGATCCATACCGGACATGAGTGTTACCTATTTCGAATCTGGCGGGAAGAAACGCTCGGGTGTCACCATTATGCGGATCGCCCGGAGCACATGATGAAGCATATGGTGGAAGTTTGCCCCGCTTGGGCCGAGTTCCGCCATGTCCTCGTGGAGGCGGGATCAACAGTGGTGACCTAAGCATCCGGCAATGGTTCAAGCCATGGTACTGAGCGAGAGGGAATGAGGAACAGTAACCTCCTCCTGATGAAAATTAAATGATACAAAACTTGCTCTTGGTTTAATAATTTCTGCGCCCCATCAAGGTCTGCGCCCTGTGCCTTGGTACCGCTGTCTCCGCCCTACTTACGGCACTGTGTAACCATCTGGATAGTTTATAATTATGCTAAAACTTGCAGTTGCGAGTTATGTGAGCACTGTCAGACCCCAGTCTCCAGGGAAGACAAGATCACGATACGCGAGGGCTTCAGTTACCACAAGAGGTGTCACAAGTGCTGTGAGTATACCAACTCCTCTATCTTAATTCTACCCTTTTTTGCCAAGCCAATCCTGGTATCCACTAAAGCGGTCAACTTTATTGCAAGATCTCAAATAATTAACGGCTCAATTATTAGACTTGATCGTTTGCCCAAATTCGCCTATGGTATTCGGGTAAACGACCAAGTTTATGGGGAGCAGTGGTGGTCCAGTGGAGAGCAGTGGTGGTCCAGTGGCCCAATGCTTACGAACCGCACATCATGGCTTCAAACCTAGACATGCCTTTCACTTTGTGTAATTTATTTCATGCCCATCCCTCTCAAAACAGTGAAGGAACACATCGTGAGAAAACTGGCATGTCCTAGAACTAAAAATTCAAAGACGTGTGACATCCACCAACTCGCGTGGTAGATTAAGGCCCTTACCTTTCCCTGGAAAGGAGGCCTGAGTCCCAGCAGTGGGAATATCACACATAATCCATTCTCCAACTTTATAGACGTCTGCAGCGAAACCAACCTTCTAAACGCAGAAGTGTTCAAGGGGGTGATATTTTGCAAAAGCTGTGCGCAGAGGATATTCCAGGGTTGCTCCACGGCTCGCAAGACCAAGACTACACTTACTGGCAGAGGAAGGAGGCCTAGATCTAAGTCTCACAGGTACTTAAGCAAATGTAGTCGTTAACCATAAGAGCATAAAAGCGGATATTGGTTGACTCTGAGGGTTGACTGGAAATATTCGCGATCTTTTTTGTCCTTTGACGAAGAAGAAGTAGGACGCGCTCGGGTTAAGTGGAGCGGTAATCTTTGCAGGGGTGACGACGGACCAAAAGACCATTTTTACGTTTTTTCGATTGTATCCGTTCACCGCAAGGTTTGCATTCCAAGGTTTTAAACTCTGTATAGGTACGTCCGGACTAGTAACAAAAAAATGAGATGGAAAAAAAATAGTATATTCTCTATAATTATTAAATTCTTCGTCTGGCTTACTATCTATTCTGAACAGGTAACAGGGTACATGACGCAATACGGAAGGTAGGATATGGTTTGAGAGACTGAATATCGGAACCGTCCGAGAACCCCCATCGTTTTGAGCTAGCGTAATATTCTCCATGTCATCTTCGTTTGAGATTAGATCTTTACCTAGCAGTGTGGCAGAGGTACACTAATATGCCGGTAGATACCTACTATGTATTATAACTTTAGGATAACCAAGTTTTCAGTCCAAATCATTTGGCAGACGCGAAAGAGATCGAGTCAGAGGCCGCGACAGAAGCCGAGACGGAGTCATAGAGCTGGCCAGGCTGGCGGGTTCCAACACGGAATCTGATGATCCGAAAGACCAGAAGGAGAAGAAACCCAAGTGAGAAACGTTTATGTTACTAGGGTTTTAAAAACGAAGGAAAAACGAAACTTCATTGGCATAAATACACATTAGGTAGTGTGTAGATATTCTGGAAAATATAGTCTCAATGGACTTATAGGGTGACCACTGAAGGACCGCCATGGAGTTTCTTCCCGGTTTTTCTCCATAGGAAACGGCCAATTTGGAACCGTGCACTAGCTTCTGACGTTTTATAAGTGCCCATGTAGGCCTATGTGAAATAAAAACATTTGACTTTGACTTTGACTGGTGGCCCAGTGGTAACGGCCCCGACTTACGAGTTGTAGGTCGTGAATAGAATAGATAAACTACTACGTATTACTTTCTGTAACTTAGTCATCACTACTGCTCTCAAAACGGTGAAGGCAAAAACATAGTGAGGAAACTGGCTTGTCCTAGAACCAAAAATTGGAAGGTATGTGACATCCACCAACCCGCACTTGGTCCGCGTGGTTTCCAGCAATAGGAACATTGTAAGGTTGATTATGTTTATGCAAACATTTTCATATTCGTAGGTTTACAATTGTGAAAAAATTTAGAATTTTGAGATAGTAGTTGATCATTTTTTTTACAGCATAACTGTGTTATCTGCTCATGTTTTCGAAGTTGAAACAAATAACCACGTAGAAGTAAGTATTTTGTTTTCTTTTTTTCTGTTTATATGGAGTTACCTAAACATTAAATTATTTAGCGAATCTCCGCAGACATCGAGGATGTCGAATGTCTGTAATAAACAAAAAAAAAGCGGAAGATACAGCGTTGGAAGGCCTCCCAGGAATCCGATGGATGCGAGACGTACAGGATCGGTCGTTATGACGACACTTGGAGGAGGCCTATGTCCAACAGTGGAAATTATGATAAAACAAAAACAAATGTGCTAGTTATATTAGATTAGCTGTCCATGTTTCACCCTCGTCTTTAGTTCCACGCGCGCCCCAGGGAGATGTCAGCAAATCGTAGAGGCCCAGCAGGATCGAAGCCTACTGGGGCCACGGGTAGTGTGAAAGTGAAACCCGGGGCCCTGGGACCAAGGCAAAGAAGGAACAGGAGTGGGTTTTTAGTCATTAAAAGTCTGACACTATCTCTCGCTCTACCCAAGTGCGGGATTTGTCATAAGATGATTTTCCCACCTAAAAAAAAAACCCTCGTCTTTGGTTACTACTCCGCTCCAGAGGGCCATAGCGTGATGGTAAATAGCCTATATAGCCTTCCTCGATTGATGGGCTATCCAATACCAAACTAATGTTTTAATTCGAACTATACTCCATTCGAAAACCGATTTTAACTTGTTGCGTTTGTGGCATGACACATGGCGGCTGTAGTAAATAGTTGGTATTGTAACCACTTTTTAAAGTGCCATCCTTATGCCGCTGTCCACGACGCGTAGCTTCATAGACGCGTATTCGTCATTATACGGTTGCTGTACGCCTACAGGCTACAGCTTACATACAAAACTATGACACACTGTCGACGGAGCGGCAAAGACACGACGGCGACGGCACGACGCTTTGTCGACAGAGTGTCGAGTTGTGAGCAGGCGTACACTGAGCGTATAATGACGACTACGCGTGTAAGAAGCTACGCGTCCCTGTACAATGGGCCATAGCAGTATTAGCGCCCGGACACTACTTTCCGATGGAGGGTTATATTTAATTTTTGTTTGTTTTTAGAACTGCTTTTATTTCCAGACAGTGGACAATATGAAAAGGGATAGTCCAGGTAATTTATAGGTACATTCATAGATTTTTTAAACGTTTGTGTAAAAATTCTTCGAAACCGTTTATTCAACCTTTCGACTTGTAATAGCGACTCTACGACTCTATGTATCTGATTTTTGTTTATTAAATTTTCAAACTTAGAGAACTGTTTGAATTGCTCCACCTAGAGAAGTTATTTGACGATATTTCTTAAAAAAAGGGTTACGGTATTTTTTTTTAAGTTTCGTACCTCAAAAGGAAAAAACGGATCCCTTATAGGATCACTTTGTTGTCCGTTGTCCATTTGGGAATTGAACTATTTACATAGGTTTTGTACGGAACCCTTAGTGCGCGAGTTCGACTTGAACTTGCCCAGTTTTTATTTTATTTTATTGATAGGCTCACGTTTGAGCACTATCTCACCTGATGGTAAGCGATGGTAATGGCTGACGATGGAGCACGCTTGCCTAGAAGTAACCTATTCACTCTTGACTTAAGACCCCAAGGTTGTGGCTATCAACTAACACGGACAATTTTAACAATTTTGTTTTGTTTTAAAAACTTATGGCTACTTTCAAGATTGTGTAATTATTTCAGAAATGGGAACTACCACGGATGTGACTCAAGAGTTACTGAAGAGCCTAAGCCTTGTACCCGAATATGAAAAGTGAGTTGCTTCATTTACATTTTAGAGGCGAGATTTTTGGCGTGATTTCTTCGAGTGAAGTTCTGTGGCTGTTTTAATTATTCGCCAATTGATTCCTAGAGGATATGATGATGTAAAATTGGTGTAGTTTTGTATCTCAAGTTTCTGTGCAATTGGACAATTTGTATAATCATTGTTTGGATGTGTGGAGCTGAGAATTTTTTTGTAGTGTTGACGACCTTGTTCCGTATGGTGTCCGGACGTAAAGAATAACACCATCCCATCTCTTCCCGAGGGTGTCGTAAGAGGCGACTAAGGGACATACCAGAGAATGGGCAGTAGCATTCTCTGTAAATTGCAACAACCACATTGCGATCGCCAACCCGCATGCCAAGCGTGGCGATTATGGCAAAACCCCCCCTTTTGGGGGAGGCCTATGTCCAGCAGTGGACGTCTTTCGGCTGAAATGATGATGATGATGTTGACTACCTCAGCAAAGTTTGCCGAGAAGGTTCACTCGATACATTTACTGTCAAATGCTACAAAAACATTAGAATGTGTACATCCATATTCTAATGGTACCTAAACAAATTAACTATTCATACGAAGACATGGCTTAAAGAACTTAGTATCCAAGCCACAAATAAAAAAAAAACATTTATAAGACGGGCGGTTGGCGGGAAAACTGATTCAGCTAATGGATATTGTGATGTAAAATTGGTGTAGTGTTTTCCGTGAAAATAAGATCATCTAGGTCAGTGTAGTGACTTTAACAATAATAAATAATTGATATTGATAAATGCACGAACTTCGTTACGGTGGCGTCGACAAAATGTCAGCGACATGACACCACGGTGGTGTAATCAGTCGTGTCGTTTCCAATACACGAAATTGAATTATTAGTTGTCTGTAACAAGTAGGAGCGAACGTTTTTAGGGTTCCGTATCCAAAGGGCAAAAATGGGACCCTATTGCTATCACTCCGCTGGCCGTCTGTCTGTCACCAGCCTGTACCTCATGAACCGTGATAGCTAAACAGTTGATATTACCACAGATAATGTATTTCTGTTGTCGCTATAACAACAAAAAAACTAAAAACAGAATACAATAAATATTTAAGTGGGGCACCCATACAACAAACTTTATTTTTTGCCGTTTTTTTTTTTTGCTACGGGCCGTACTGAACCCTTCATGCGCGAGTCCAACTCGCACTTGACCGGCTTTTAGGATTGCCCAAGTATCTGATTGTCCGTAATCATTTCCTTTTTATTTCAGAGCCAAGTGTCCACCACCACCAGTACCGAAACGTAAAAGACAGCACAGTTATAAGAGGAACGAAATATATGAACCGATCGTTAGTATATACCTTATTAGCATCTGAATAACGGTAGCCAACTTTGCTGGTGGGTAGCTCGCCGTCCGGCCGTCTGGTAACCGTCCGGACCGAGCCCGAGTCGTCGACGGTAGTGTTCCACGCGCGCCTCAAAGAAATATCAGCAAAACCAGCCCAGCAGGGCCAAAGCCTATTGGGGCCATGGATTCGCTTCTGAAAGGGAAACTTGGGGTCCTGGAACGCATGGCAATCAGTAAAAGTCTGACACGCCTTCCCGCTGTGCTCTTGAGAGGGAGAAGTCATTGGGCGATATCTTCACGGTGGAGCACACGGTGGAGGTGTGCCCCGCCCGGGCAGAGCAACGCCGTGTCCTCGTGGGGGCGATCGGCGGCGGTGATCTCTCGCACTGGGCCTTGGTACAGGCCATGGTCCGGAGCGTGGAGGAGTGGCAGGCGGTCGCCTCCTTCTGCGAAGCAGTAATGCTAGCAAAGGAGGAGGCCGCACGCGTGAGGCGTTTCGTTTCGATTCTCTTTTCGTTGTCCGCCTCGAGTCGGCCACGCCTCCTATTCCTTTGTTCTGACCACGTGACTTAGCGTTGAGATGACGTCAGAACAAAGGAATCGGAGGCGTGGCCGACTCGAGGCGATCAACGAAAAGAGAATCGAAACGAAACGGTTGTAACTTGGCTAGGGGGGCAGGTCCGATTGCGAAAATTTTTTCACCGATAGAAAGCTGCTTTATTCCTGAGTGACATAGGCTATATTTTATGTATGCGGGCGAAGCTGCGGGCAAATGCTAGTTAGTAATTAATATATTTTTTTAATTCGATCTGGTATTCGATTGAATCAATTTTATTGAGTACGTTTTGTTCCAAAAGCTTGATTTAACAAGATTTTCATTTTATCTGGCCGTAGGTTAAAGATAGGTCATTATATAGGTAAACATATAACAAAATAATAAATACGATTTTTGTTTGACAGAAAAGCAAGCCAACCTGCAGTGATCTCAGAATAGCGGGTGAGTATTTTTTTTTACTGAACATTTTGAGAAAATTAGTTAACAATATTCGTTTGTTTTCTAATCTACACCCCTAGTTTTTAATTAGTACAAAAAAGGGCTCTATCCATACCCGTTACTGATCATATTTGTGTAGTCAAAATTAAAAAAATAAAATCCTAAAATTATCCACGGAGATTTTTCATAACTGGTAAATTCGTATTAGAATCAACATTCATAACAATTGCTACTAGAAAATACTACGCGCAGTGTTTTTCCATTTTAATCGTCATTTATTCATTCATAAATCAACAGTCTGTACAATATTTTCATAAGTTGAGTGATATTTTGGGATATACAAAAAAACGCTAATAATTTTGCTGTTTATGAACATAATTTTTGAGACTAACAAGACCTTTTCTAATAAGCCCTTACAGTATTTGTACTAATTAAAAACTAGGGGTATATTTATCTATATATATAAAAGGAGAAACCGACTGACTGACATATCAACGCACAGCCAAAACTACTGGGACTAGGAGCGTGAACTTTTGCACAAGGCTTCCTTTTATGACGTAGGCGAGCACTAACAGAGGATTTCTCAAAACTTCACCCCCAAAGGGGTTGAAACGGGGGTCTAAAGTTTGTATAGAGAGACCCACTTTCTAAAGCTAGTCTTACATAAAATGTTATAATTGAGATATTTTTACTACTATCAACTATAAATTTACTATTATCAACAATTGCTCAAATAAAAATGTAAATAAAGAGAGAGATTAGGACCACCGCTTAAAGTGCTTTCCGCGTGATAGTAAAAAATCATCCCAAGGGATTATACTATCGGGATAAAAAGTCCTATGCGCTATTTCAGGACATGGTCTACCCGTGTGCCAAGTTTCATCCATATCAGTTCAGCCGTTTCAGCGTGAAGAAGTAACAAACATACACACAAATTTTAATTCGCTTTTACATTAGCAGTGTGTTAATAATTTCCTTTGGCTATTTTTGTTTAGTTTTGTTTTTGTTTATTTTTGTTTGTTTTGTTTTTTTTTTTGTTTTTTTTTTTCTATTTTTTTTGTTGTTTTTTTTTGTATGTTTGAGGTACGAATAAGCGTTTTTTCTTTCTTTCTTTTCTTTTTTCTTTTTAAAGATTGTCTCAAACCTTCTCATAACGGTCGCTTTTAATTTGCTTTTCTGATCTTCAGAGCTTGGAATTTCAACGGAGATAGCTAATATGGCGCTACGCAAAGCCTCGGAAGTCCCTGTTGCTATACATTCTAAGTAAGCCCTTTTTATAGAGTTCAAATATAGCGTATGTAGCGACATAAGAACTAAAAAAATACGAAATCTTGCATCGCATAATTAGAGTTCTTCGCGTGATTTTAAGATATACAACAGCCCGAAATCATCTATCGGACAGTTCTCCGCATCAGACAAAACACCCTTCTGCTTGGAAGATTCTTCGTTTTCAATGGAAGTGTTTTAGGCGGGGCTTTACACTCTGTTCCGATCTCAAAACCGTTTAGCTTCATTTTTCTCAGCCGTCGATTATTGCTTGATCCTTTATCCTATTTGGAAATTAGAAATCAAGAACGTTTATTTTCAAATAGACCATTTACAGGAGGTACTTTTGAATTGTCAAAAGGTCAGTCAGTTTAAAAAAAGTGAAGCTAAAAGCTTGGTCTATGAGAAGCACTCTTTGAATTCTAGCCCTGTCTTCATCCAATGTTAGCCTTGTACACGTGAATGTGGTTATATTTTTGGGAGGAAACCTTTAAAAGGCGCCTGGACTTTTGGGGAGAAGACCAGGGTGTGTGGGATTCCTCACTAAAACCACCTCGGTGATATAACCATCACCACATGGAAGAGGACCCTGTAACATCTTAGGAGACCACCACGGAACCCCCTCTGTACAATGCCTGTTAAGGCACATCCCTGAGAAGACTGTGAGGACTCTCCCCGGAGCCTAGTTGTCTACGACAGCACGTTATCACTGTGCCATCGTCTTTCCTGAAGTCACTCGGTGGTGGTCGAACAGTGTCTCCACTCTGAGAGCCCATGACCTAGGAGTCTTGCCTACTTTAAATCTAAAGACTCGATAGGCCTAACACACGCACAAGCTTCACCACAGTTTTGCTTGATCAGGCCGATTTGTACACTGAACACCGTGCGTGTGGTTAGAAAAACTCATACAGTTAAAGTATTCATCATGATGATGACGAGAAACGGTAAAGGAAATCATCGTACAGAAACCAGACGGTGTGGTTGGCGCAGTTATTGAGCGATTGGCTGTTACGCTGTGTGTTGTGGGTTCGAATCCCGCATGAGCAAATATTTGTATCTAGAGATAGTGTTCCTGGTCCGAGTGGCTTGTATAAGTGAGTTTATAACTTTGCAAACGCAACTACGATACAGGAGTTATTCTTAGTATGGGGTAACGCATTTAATAAAAACACATATGATTTT
This sequence comes from Mythimna impura, assembly GCA_905147345.3. Classification (NCBI taxonomy): domain Eukaryota; kingdom Metazoa; phylum Arthropoda; class Insecta; order Lepidoptera; family Noctuidae; genus Mythimna; species Mythimna impura. The sequence continues at coordinate 5,768,627 of LR990368.1, read as the reverse complement.
TTAGGTAAGCAAAAAACGGAACCCTTATAGGATCACTTTGTTGTCCGTCCGTCTGTCTGTCTGTCTGTCTGTCTGACAAGATCCTTTATCTCGGGAGCGTGTGGAGGTATCCAGTTAGTTGAAAAAAAGATACGGCCATTTACCTACGTCGCAAAAAAAGTGTATTTCGACACTCAAGGGAAGCAAAATTCATATGGTACTTCCCATTGACCTAGAATCCTGAAATTTGGCATGAAGCAAGGTGTCATAACACAAGTATAGGAAAAATCTGAAAACTGTAAATTAGTAGTAACGTCACAAAAAAAAAACAATTTTTTGGCGATTCGGAAAAATCTTCGTAACTCAATTCGGGAATTGAACTGTTTTCATAGGTAATTTTATACGGAACCCTCAGTGCTCGAGTCCGACTCGCACTTGCCCAGTTTTTTTTAAATGATATAAGGCTAGGCTTGACTGCGATCCCATCTGATGGTAAGCAGTGATGCAATTGCTGATGGTGAAATGCACTAGTTTTAAGAGCGCTCTAGTCTTGAAGACACCTAATATGTTATAATCGGACGGGAAGACCGCTGCAGGCAAATTGTTCCAGTCCTTCGATGTCCGCGGTCTGGGTGGACCATAGCCCACTCTCTCGCTGAGAGCAGGGCTGTATCCCTGCAGTTGGAATGTCATGATTATGCTCATTATGTCTATCGTTACAACCCAGTGAAAGCGCCAAGAAGAGACACTCAAAATTTAAAGGCTGCCAGACAATTTCACCCGGATTCGCTATTCAAGTTTTCCCCGTAAGTCTATTAGAATGAGAGCCTGTGGCTGCCAGACTTTCGTTATTATATAAAAGCTTAAAGTTTGTTAGTGCCTGTCCCCAACACAGGTAGGAACGATGCCCTACTAAGGAGTTATTATGTATTTTTCTTACTTTTTTTTTTATATAGCCTCTTTTTTAAAATGTGAATGTGAGAACACTGTAGACTCCGTGAATTCTTAGATTACTTCATATTACGACTCACTTTTTATTGTACTTTTAAGTACAATATGACTGGTCTACACTGTCCTTACATAATATCTACTAATACTGTAATATGGAAATATTGTAAGAACAACATTTTTTTTTAAAAGGGTAACCATGGAGTTTCTTGCCGGTTCTCCTTCATAGGAAACGACCAATTTGGAACCGTGCACTAGCTTCTGACGTTTTATAAGTGCCCGTGTAGGCCTATGTGAAATAAAAACATTTGTGTGGCTTTAGCAGGTAACAAGTAATAAAGGTGCGTAATACAGTAATCTTAATTCGATTAATTATAAAGTTCCATTTTTAGGGTTCCATTCCTCAAAGGAAAAAACTGAACCCTTATAGGATCACTTTGTGGTCCGTCCGTCTGTCTGTCTGTCAAGACCCTTTATTTTGGGAACGCGTGGATTTAGTTGAAATTAAAACCATATACTCAAGTTTGCAATCTCTTCATCATCATCTTCCTGCCCTTGCCCACCCTATTTGGGGTCGGCGCAACATGTGTGTGTGTGTGCATGTTTGCAATCTCTTGAACCTGTGAAAAAATCAAATTTCTAAGTTAACGAAAAAAAAAGATACGGCCGTTTATGTTTCAAAAAACGTATATTTCGACACTCGTGAGTAAATGAAAATTCATAGAATCCAGAAATTTTGCATAAAGCACAAGTATAGGAATAAATCTGAAAACTGTAAATTTGTAGTTGCGTCACAAAAAAAACTTTTTTTACAATTCGGAAAAATTTTCGTAACTCAATTCGGTCGAATTGTTTTCATAGGTAAGTTTGTGCGTGTGGAACCCCTCAGTGCGCGAGTCCGACTCGCACTTGCCCTGTTTTTATATATTCCTACGTGTATTGGGAGCATGCACTGACAAACTCTCAGCTTTTATAAAATGATGAAAGTCTGGCAGTCACGGGCTCTTAAGCTTTATCCCTTTCTGTCGCTCAGAAACTTCCTTTACAAGAGCGAGATAGCAGTTTTTCTCGCTCGTGAACCGTCCCGATCTTATGTTTTTTTTATTTTTTCAGCACAAGATTTAAGGGGACGACATCATACACTCTGTCTGTAGTTAAAATGAAATCAGGTGAGAAAATTACATTGAGTAGAAACGGTAGAGATTGCCGACCTGACTATGTGTCTTACGCATGGTCAGGCAAAATGGGTTGATGGATTATTCGAAAGAGTTACCGGGGTCCAAAAACGCAATGGGCAATTGAAGGAACACGGGTGGGGGATTTAGTCTGTAAAAGTCTGACATTCCCTCTCGCTCCACTCAGAGACGGAGGGGTTATGTGATGATTGTCAAACAGCTAAAAAAATCAGTCAGTAAGGCTGCCTGTTCACCGGAGCGGAACGAGGCAGCGGAGCGGAGCAAAGGTGTAATGTGGAGCGGAGTTTTGGACTATATCTGTCCACCAGAGAAATTTTAGCTATAGGTTTTGTTATAGCGCCCACACTCGTTTTTCCTCTCCGCTTCCCCTCTCTGCTTCCCCACTCCGCTTCCCCACTAAAACTAATCGCGTTTTAACGTTTGGCTCGCATAATCGCGTTTAGCCGCTGTCACTAGTGTCACTTGTAAAAATACAAGTAGTTTTATTGGTGAATTCCGCCCCTAAGTTCTAAAAATAGTTTTACACATTATGTTCACTGATTTACAGATAAATCCGATGAAGACTTGGATTGGGGGGACTCCGCTTACAGCACAATTGAAGAATCGGAAACCTCGTTAGTATTCAATATTTAGGCCTTCAAACTTGAAACTATCATCATCATCATCATTTCAGCCGAAAGACGTCCACTGTTGGACATAGGCCTTCTCGCATCCATCGGATTCCCGCGACCCTCACCAGGTCATCGGTCCACCTTGTGAGAGGCCTTCCAACGCTGCGTCTTCTTCCGGTACGTGGTCGCCATCCCAGAACCTTTCGTCCCCATCGACCATCTGTTCTGCAAGCAATGTACCCTGCCCACTGCCACTTAAGCTTGGCGATTCTTCGGGCTATGTCTGTAACCTTGGTTCTCCTGCGGATATTCTGACGCGATCACGCAAGGAAACTCCGAGCATAGCCCTTTCCATTGCCCTTTGAGTGACTTTAAGCCTTCTGATGAGGCCCATTGTAAACGACCACGTTTCGGAGCCATTTGCCATCACTGAAACTATACCTAAGATAATAATAATATTCCACAACTTGCACACAACGCCATCTAGTCCCATACTAAGCGAAGCTTGTGCTATGAGTGCTAGACAACGGCTCTCCTCTTAAACGGCTTGACCGGTTTAGATGAAATTTCTTGGGTATATTTGACTGGGTCCCTGGATGGTTTGAAAATAAAATTGGACCCGGTAGATAACGTCGTGATCGGGCTTTCAACTTTTGGGCAGAACGACGTCCGCCTGGACCGCTAGTGGTATAGATCCTAAATTACACCCAGACACAGAACAAATGATGAATGTTTGTGTGATGAGTTTGAAAGTGGCGCCAGTGACTGAAAAGTTGAAAGGGAATCGTTTGTCTTGGTATGGTCATGTAAAGAGGAGAGATGAAACGCATGTTACTAAACGAGTTATGAGTATACATGTATATGGGTGGAGAGGGAGAGGGAGGCCAAAGAAAAGATGGATGGATTGTGTGAACAGTGATATGAAAGAAAAGGAAGTTAGTGATAGCATGACGGTTGACAGGATAGAATGGAAGAAAAAAACATGTTGTGCCAACCCCAAATAAGATGGGACAAGGGCAGGAAGATGATGATGATGATGACAGATCAAATGATCGTGCTCATCACACAAACATTTGTCTTGGGTGAGAATTGACCCACGACCTCCGGCAAAGCAGTTGGGCCACTAACCAGTAGACCAACAGGTCAGTCAATATTGTTTAGTGTTTGTTATTCAAAGTCGAAGCCATTTATTTGCATTAAATGCAGTACAAGAGATGGTAACTTATAATTTATTAGCGCAAAGACACATATATTTTGCCATGAGTTGGCATGCAAATATTAAAATATGTTTTGTGGTGCTCATAGGAAGCAAAACTCTACAGAATTTATCACAAAATTTCCTTTAAAGAAAATATTAAACCTTCTGAACTCAGGACAACAAAATATCATTTTTTAGGATATTGTTGCTTAAAGAAACAAAATAAAAACTTTACACAAATTAATAATTAGAATTCTTAAACCCAACAACAACCCCCTGCAACAATTTTTTTTTTTATATTGCTCGCTGTTGATCATTATCTCACCTGATGGAAAGCGATGTTGTCGACGATGGAGCACGCTTGTTCAGTAATAACCTATTCAGTATTGAGTTAAAGACCCTAGGTTGTATTGTAGCTATCAGGAAACATAGACTCCGGCAGAGAGTCGTGGCATATATTATAATATTTATAAAAGCAAAATTATCACACAAATACACTTGTATCAATTTTTTAGTTTATGTAAGGGTTATTTTTATATAGGTTTATTTATATGTTTATATTTATTTACCATCATCCGTGCGTCACTGCGGGGTGCCAGCTGAAAATCAGCGCTGGGTGTCTGACGCCCAGCAATTGCTGAGTTGGTGACCCTTTCGGTTCGGGCACGCTCAGCGCGACTATATTATAAATCTGTACTTTTTTTGTTGTTGTTGTTGCCTATTGTATTGCCTGCATCGAATAAATACTATTCTATTCCATTCTATTCTATTCTAATCCCACTCCTTAGCCATATGAATAAGTTATTCGCCTTTTTGGCCTATATGCTATAACAAAACTGTGTTTTTTTATTTAAGGAGGAACGTGATGGATCGCCGTCTCGGAAGCATACTCACAATGCCATTAAAACTATGTAAGTAATTTTTATATCAATTACTTTTTATGGGAGAGGTAAGTAGACCACGTGAGTAGACCAAGTAGACCACGTGAGTAGACCAAGTAGACCAGTGTCGGCGATGAATTAACAAAATGTTGGCGACGCGTGTCTGTGTACGATACTCTATGAATTTATATTGCATTAGTCGCTTAGAGACCGAAATCGTCGGGTATCGAAGACTTGTGTAGTCTTGAGTACGAAGGGCCTTAGTTGATGATTTCTCAGTGCCTAAAAGTGGTAGAGTCGAGTAAGTGTATTAAGGCTGAACTAGTCGCGGGCTCGAACTCGCTGATGTGTGAGGCCAAAAATTGCGTTGTCTCATCTGACATTGTGTCCGACAGCGATTATATCAAGTATGAGCAGTTAGAAGCTAAATTATATGCACATCGTATTGTTCGCATGCACATAAACACCGTTCTGAACTGAAATGAAATAAGACTGTGCGTAAAATCTGAGAGTAGTGCTTTGGAAAATCGAGTTTTATGAAAAAACCACTGCATTAATCTAATACAAATAAATTGTATAGAACTCTTCGATAATAAAAGTTTGTCGGTACCGAGAGATTTTATACGATTTTTGCTACTTTTTTACACTTAAAAGTTGCGTTAAAATCATCAAAAAACAGAAACTTTGTTGGCTCATAACTTTGTAACGGAAATTATTTTTGTTTTTCTGTTTCCGTACAGACAAAATTAAGAATAAGATAAAACCATATCATGTTTTACTTTGGATGTACAATGTCAAACTGTGGAGTAATACCCCCTCGAAATTTGTATGGAAAAAGTGTCGACTAGTTTAACCTTAAAAATATTATTTCTTTTCCAGTTAAAAAACATATACTGAACCGGAGCTCTCTTGTTAGTGTACTGATGAGTGACGAACGAAGCACGTAAGTCGTTAAAAAATCCATTGATCACACTACATATATCATCATCACCATCATCTTCCTGCCCTTAGCCTGGCCCGTGTCCACGATCCGTCCACGATCCCAGAGCGATCTGACAAAACTTATTTTCACATGGATGAAACCTTAGCTTCTCAGTAGCGTTTCATGTGCTTTGAATACCTGTGTGCTTGTGGAGCTCCTCCTTGGAGCCCCTGGAGTTAAGGGCCTGCGCTCACTTGAGACATGACTGTCTTAGACAGACTTGTCTACGACGACGCAGGCTTGTCTACGACACCGCAGACTTGCCTGCGACAATACTGTTTTGCTCTGACGATACTACTATTCTAGAGAGGAGGTACGTCTAGTGTTGCCAACAGTAACACTAACTTACCACTAGAGTCAACTTTTAAAACACCAGAAAACCACTAACAAAAAACTACCCCACACACAAAATCGCAAAATTTCCCACTAAAAAATGTGTGTTATACGAAATAAAATAAGTAGACATAATTATAGGTTATTAGTTTTCCTAATAAGTGATAAAAATTAACAATCAGTTGATTAAAATACCATTTTTGGGTAAATTAACATTAGTAGGTAAATCAACACACAAATTATTCAATAACAGCTATGTATTAACCTTTTGAGTGCGTAATTAGAGACACAATAGTAAGACAATGGCGCGTGAACGCCGGCGTTAATGCGGGGATCAACAGCTTAATTCGTCTTCAGACGAATCATTTTTGTTTGCACCATCATCGTCGGTATCAGATTGATCATTATGGATTCTATGGTGCTGATTTATACCCGAGTGATTGCATTTTTAGTAAGAAATTGAATTTTGCTAAAGCACTAGAGAAATCCACTAGCCACTAAAACCAATATTTCGCAATTAAATGGGGGGTTAAAACCACCAGTTTTAGTGGAAAATCCACTAAGTAACACTGGCCATACGCCGCTAGATTGTTTTGTCTTGATAGTGTGCCCCGTGTCGTAGACAAAACTAGTCTTGTCGCAGACAAGTCTGCGACGTCGTAAACAAGTCCGTGTAAGACAGTCTTGTCTCAAGTGTGCGCAGGCCCTTAAATGCACACATACATACTCGTACTGCCGCCTGAGCCTGCATAGAGCGTCGCTGATCTTTAAAACCATTTTATTTGTGTAATATATTAATTGATTTACATACGTTATGTACATTTATTCTTTTGCGTTAACATATTTCTAAAGATCAAAGCCGTTCGAAAGCGCACACACTTGTGCACTATTATAACCAATATGTCCTGCGTACTTGGCTTTAACCACTCAAACCCCAAGGGAACGCTGTTCGCGCGTTATTTCGCACCATTCGGTTAAACACCAAACGAACGCGGACGCCTGCGTTCGTTTGGTGTTTAACCGAATGGTAATAGATATAAATTAATTTAATAGAATATAAATGGCATAGATTATAAAATATTGAGCGTTTTATTTATAGGGTATATATCCAAGAACATAAATAAGAAGTTCTTCATAAAGTAGTCTATAAATATCGAAAATAAGCAAACCTTGCCGCTTTTAGTGGATCGAAAAGTTAATTTTAATCTCACCCCCCCCCCAAACCCCCCCAGCCAAGTTATGATCGTTTCGTTTGCGTCAAACGCCTCGAGTAGGCTACGCCTCCGATTCCTTTGTTCTGACCACGTGACTGAGCGTTGAGATGACGTCAGAACAAAGGAATCGGAGGCGTGGCCTACTCGAGCCGTTCGACGGAAACGAAACAATCGTGACTTGGCTAGGGGGGCTGTTGAGATTGGCCACCATGATCGAAATTCGGTCGGGAGGGTTCTTAATCCTTCTTATTATGATCCTTATGTTTTATTTTTCAGAAGTTTTGTCAGCAGAATTAAACGAATGTTGCATGAAGAAGTTGTACAGCATCAAGGTAAATGTAACCTCTAATTTATTTTGCATTAATTCGTCATTTAGTATTATGAAACTTATAAAATCTCGATTCGAGTAATATGAACATGTGTCAAAAGGGAATTCGGGGATCACCGTTATTAATAATGATACCCATCATAACTGTAGGGTTTTAATAATAGAGATATTACCAGGATAAAATAAAAACAATAATTCTATTTAGCTGTCAGTTAGATTTACAAAAATATTCGACACCGATAGGTGTTGAATATTAAAAAAAAAAAATAAAGCATAAAATATTTTTGCTTTATCGACTCAATAAAAAATCACAAAGGTAAAACGCTTCAAAATTCAGGACTAAGTTTCTAAACACGCTATGTCGAAGGTATGAGTCTAAACACACTATGCCGAAAGTATGCGACCGAATTTCGGCATGATTACGCTTGCAATGCTATTTGAGTTACTAACGACACATTATGCCGAAATTACGTTGCGTTATAGCATACAGCTGAACTTCGGTCCAGCGTAAGTTCAGCGGCAATTCGGCGGCAACGTATTCTGTAGAGCACACACTATACGCGACCGAAGTTCGGTTAAATTGCCGATGAAGATCCGGGGCGGCTCCTCTTAAACTGCTTGATCGATGCAGATGAAACTTTGTATGTATATTTGAGTGGGATGGTTTGAAAATATAATTGAACCCGGTAGGTGGTGCTGCAATCGGGTTCTCAATTTTCTTTTCTAACAAAAAGCTAGTTTTTGTACAGGACAATATCTGGGATCGCTAGGTTTATTGTTCATAATGATTATTAAAACTTGACATAATGTAATCTCTTGTTTTCAGTTCGTGGCCTCAGGAGGTTATATTCCACAATCAATCGTAATAGCTCCCCGTGTAAACTTGGATGGTAAGTATTTTTATCGTCACACAGCCGAAAGGCCGTTTCGTTTCGATGCTAAAAAATCATAAAATGATGCATTACAACCAATTACAAGAAATACAAAAAGACAAGCGCCGTAAAGGTAACGTATGTGCAACAAAACCCTTGCGTTCAGCTCTGTCACATAATTTCTTCTGTTTTCTTGGCCCATATCTCTATAATAAGTTAAATAATAAGCTACTAATTTACCCACAATTGAAATCTAAGTGTAAAGCTGCTGTCTCTAAATACCTCAAAACCCTTGACTACTGTCAAACGGAAAATCTCCTGGTCCCACTCAGATAGTTGTTAACCTTGTTTGCTGCATTCCAGAGTCAAAGCATGTTTTTTTTTTTTTTTTTTTTTTTCAAATAATCCATCTACAGGCGTTTTCTTTTCAGTCCTGTTATAAACTTGCATACATTTAAAACTTATACTCTGACACACGCACACACGCGCGCATCCAAACACATACATTTACACATACAGTTTATCACACGTTAACTTAAGCATTCACACTCACACTTACATCCTGGAATTAATATAAAATATAAATTGTCTTTTTTTTTTTTTTTAATGTATTTTAAGATTATTTGTTTAAGATTTAGTTTTTTGTCTTTTTTTATTTTAACTTAGCTTCCACCTTTGCTTGCTGTGAAATGCATACTACTCTTTCTAGCATACTAGCCGCGGGAGGGTCCTGGTGACCTGTGATACAGGTTGTTGTACATACCTACATCAGGCACCAGTCCCTCACAAAGTTAGCTCTAAATTGTAAGCATTGTTAAAAACTAGCATAAGAAAACTTTGTGAAGGGAAAATAAATAAATAAATAATAATAATAATAATAAGAATAAGATCTGTGGCTCGGCTGTCAAACTGACTGTCAGCAAATATTTTCTCGCCAAAATTTTTCATTTAATTTTATTCAATAATACACAATAATAATGTACAACCACCGGAAAACCCTCAAGAAAAAATAAAAAAAACCATCACATCACCATCCAACTATATATAATGCCTCCAACAAAAGCAATATACAATGAAATGGCGATGAACTGAATTGGAAGAATGCTGACAAGAAGCCGAGCACAAAAACTACACACACACCCAACATCTTCGGGTTCGTCGCTCAGCTCCGCCTCGCAGCCGCCGGGACCAGCGCCAACCGTGAGTCCAGAGATTCCGGTCGCTGCAGTTGCGTCGAGCTCGAGCGACGAATACTTCTCGCCGCCGACGACACCACCACCTGCGCGTCGACGGGGAAGAGGCCGACCCCCGGCCAGCTTGGGACCTTGAGGCCCGCCGGCCTCTGATAGGGTCCCCGCTGCCGGTGGAAGTGTGCAGCGCATGCGATGGACATCATCCATTAATGAAAACGTCATGCGCTCATACTTTGGGGCTACAGAGGGGGGAATTAACCTGACTGCGGATCGTAGTCGGATGCTCTCTCTGTTTCAGGTGCTTGAGCCAGCTGTCAATGTTTCGGTCCAACGACTATCGGATCAGGTGCGGGTCATTCAGCGTAATCGTATGTTGGATGACGCCGTACTTGATAGACTGCGCCTGGAATCACAGAGTAGCCGTGTTTCACCTGCTACAACACCGGCCGCGGTGCAACGTCTGCCCACTGCTTCACCGCGACCCGTCCAGGTTGGTGACGCCGATGATGACGCGGCTATATCTGTGAGTACCCAATGTAATGATCGATTGAGGGGCGCTTTGGAGGACGCATTTCGAGAGTACCGTTCCACACCGCCGGGGCTTAGACCTCGTCTACCTCGTTTGCCCATGCAAAAGAGAAAAAGGGCGCTGGTGTGTGCTCTAGATTCACAGCTATCAAATTGCTTTGATAGCAGCAAAGACCTCACTGATACCCACTCAATCTTGTATTGTGCGGCTGTAGCGGCATGTCGTGTAGCTCATGTTAAATTTCCTAATTGTGACAGAGCTACACGACCAGCTGTGCCAGCTTGGCAGTGCAGGATAGAGCACCGTATCGGTGAGGCTAGAGCACTCATCGGTAAGCTTATCTGCTTCAGGGAGGGCAACACTCGCCCTAGGGTGATGCGCTTTGTGAGGCGGGCATTCTCGGGGACTGATATTAGTCCTCGAGATTATCTGCCCTGCGTCACAGAGCGTATCGACTTCCTGAAGCAGAAAATCTATGCATGGGCAAACCGTATTCGTCGGTACAAGCGGCGAGTGGAGCGGTACACTCGGAATCGTACATTCCAAAGCAACGAAAGGTGGGTTTACAGGGATTGGGAGCGATCGGACCAAGGTGTGACTGATACGCGCCTGCCGGATGATGACGCCATGTGTTCATTTTGGCGCAGCATTTGGTCGGCGCCTGTCAGTCACACCGACCCTCGGTGTGACTGACAGGCAGCGACCCTCGGTGTGATTGGATTCGAGAGGTCGAGCGCGCATGCGATCTTTTACCAGAAATGGGGGCAATTACCATCAGCCCCCAAGATGTAGCCCGTGCAGTCCGTCCATTGCCTAACTGGAAATCTCCTGGGCCGGACGGGCTGCACAATTTCTGGGTTAAATGGTTCCAAAGGTCGCACGCTCGCTTGGCATCTCAGTTCCAGTCTGCCTTAGAGTCAGGGTCGCTGCCCCAGTTTCTAACGACAGGAATAACCCACCTGCTCCATAAATCAGGTAGTACTGCGGAACCCAAAAATTATAGACCGATCACGTGTTTGCCGACGGTCTATAAAGTTCTTACATCCATTCTGAGAGCTAAAATCAATAGTCATATTGAGACAAATTCTATCATGTCTGCCTCTCAGAATGGATGTAGGAACGGGTCCCGCGGTACTAAGGAGCTGCTCCTCATCGATATTGCCATTAGCCAACAGGTTCGACGTTCTCGGAAGAATCTGTCGGCATGTTGGATAGATTATAAGAAGGCATATGACTCTGTTCCTCATACATGGCTCATGAGGGTGCTAGAACTGTATAAAGTTGATGCAACTCTGCGCACTTTCCTGATGTCATGTATGGGGCAGTGGAGAACAGTCCTTCACTATCCGGGATGTCGACAAATTCAGGAGAACAACGAACCGATAAGGATTGAGCGTGGCATATTCCAGGGTGATAGTCTGAGTCCACTGTGGTTTTGCCTAGCCTTGAACCCGCTCAGCACACTGCTGGAGGGTTCTGGCTTAGGTTACCGGTTGAAAAGAGGCGGTCAGGTCATATCTCACCTTCTTTACATGGACGATCTGAAACTCTTTGCCCCCAACAACTTGCAGCTGGTGGAGCTACTGAAGGTAACTGAAACCTTTAGTAGTGCCATCAGGATGGAATTTGGTGTGGACAAATGTGCAGTCATACATGTAAAGAGAGGTGAGATTATGGAATCCGTGGGAATTCAACTCTCGGATTCCATACACCTTAGATCCCTCTGCTCAACCGAAACTTACAAGTATTTGGGTATGTCGGAATCGTTAGGCATCAATACTGATGACGTGAAACAATCGTTGAAAGAGCGCTTCTTTGGACGCCTGAATAAAGTACTCAGTAGTCTTTTATCAGGCGGAAACAAGGTGCGCGCTTTCAACGGTTGGGTCATGCCGGTATTGATGTATTCTTTCGGCATACTCAAATGGACTCAGACAGAACTTGACGCCCTGGATAGGAGGGTCCGCACACTACTTACCGCAAATCGGATGCATCACCCACGGTCATCGGTGATGAGACTGTATATCCCGCGGAAGTGCGGGGGTCGTGGCTTCTTAAATGCTAAGACCCTGCACAACCGCGAGGTATGCAGTCTCAGGGAATACTTCCTAAAAACCGACGTGGGTATGCACCGAGATGTGGTAGCGGTGGACAAGGGCCTCACTCCGCTCTCCTTGGCTAACGAGAACTGGCGCAAACCTATAGTACTGGATACTAATGACCGCAGGGAAGTATGGCAGAGCAAGGAGCTTCACGGACGCTTTTACAGGGCCTTACATGGGCCCGATGTAGACCTGTTAGCGTCCGTATCTTGGCTGCGTTTCGGTGACCTCTTCGGGGAAACTGAAGGTTTTGTCTTTGCGATTATGGACGAAGTTATGATGACGAACAACTACCGGAAATACATTGTGAAGGACGGTACGGTTGACATCTATCGGGCATGCCACCGACCCGGGGAATCAATCCGACACATTATTTCTGGGTGTTCTCATCTAGCTAACGGAGACTATTTGCATAGACACAACCTCGTAGCCAGGATTATCCACCAGCAACTTGCTCTTAAATATGTACAATCTTGTGGAATCAGAGGTACCGTACTATAGGTATGTGCCCGACCCAGTTCTCGACAATGGCAATATCACGTTATATTGGGATCGATCTATCATCACTGACAGGACTATTGTTGCCAATAAACCTGATATAGTGGTGATAGATCGACTAGAGCGTCGCACAATGATTGTTGATATAGCGGTCCCTCATGACGAGAACCTCGTGAAAGCTGAGAAAGATAAGCAAACTAAGTATCTTGACTTGGCTCGCGAGGTTGTCGACATGTGGGAAGTGGATAAAGCAATCATTGTGCCGATAGTCGTAACGGCCAATGGCTTAATAGCCAAGAGCCTCGAACAACATCTGAGGAGGCTCTCGTTAGGCAGCTGGATCAAGGGCCTGATCCAGAAAGCAGTACTCCTAGACACGGCGCGTATCGTTAGGAGATTCCTCTCTCTGGAGCCCTGACCGCCGGCAGCTTGGACTCTGTTCCCGATGCCGGTGGGCTACTATTTTTTATATTTTTAAATGTTTTTTTTAATGTGTTTTTTTTTTTTTAAGGAAATATTTAAAAATATAATAAGTATGTAATATAATAAATAAATGGAATAATAATAATAATTCTCTTTTCGTTGATCGCCTCGAGTCGGTCACGCCTCCGATTCCTTTGTTCTGACCACGTGACTGAGCGTTGAGATGACGTCAGAATAAAGGAATCGGAGGCGTGGCCGACTCGAGGCGATCGAGGAAAAGAGAATCGAAATGAAACGGTTGTAACTTGGCTAGAGGGGGCTGGAAGATGCAGCGTTGGTAGGCCTCCTTCAAGGTGGACCCATGACCAGGTGAGGGTCGCGGGAATCCTATGGATATGAGGCGCACTGGACTGGTCATTGTGGCGATGCTTGGTGGAAGCCTATTTTCAACAATGGAAGTCTTTCGGTTGATATGATGATGTTATTTATTTATTAAAACTTCATGCAACACAAAGGTACAAAGGTGGACTTAATGCCTTAGGCATTCTTTACCAGTCAACCAAGGGTAGTGAAGAGAAAATATCGCAGGTGCATAAAAAAAAGCAAAGAGTCTTAAGAAAACTAGGGTACTAATGTTTATATAATGTTCTGATAGCATCCTGATAATCTTTCCTGCACCGGATTCGTGCGGAAGAAACGCCCGGGTGTCACCATTGTGTGGACCACCCGGAGGACACGGTGGAGCACACGGTGGAGGTGTGTCCCGCTTGGGCAGAGCAACGCCGTGTCCTCGTGGGGGCTATCGGTGGCGGCGATCTCTCGCGCCGGGCCTTGGTACAGGCCATGGTCCGGAGCGAGGAGGAGTGGCAGGCGGTAGCCTCCTTCTGCGAAGCAGTAATGCTAGCAAAGGAGGCGGCCGATCGCGTGAGGCAACGGTCCTCACGCCCCAATCGCCGCCGGGATTCCGATCCCGATTTCCGGCCATCGTAGGCGCGGGCTTGCGGACGGCGAGCAATGGGTGGCTCGCCTTCCGACCGTCCGGTAACCGTCCGGACCGAGCCCAAGTCGTCGACGGCGCGTGCTGTTCCACGCGCGCCTCAAGGAGATGTCAGCAACTGTAGGGGCCTAGCAAGGTCGAAGCCTACTGGGGCCAAGGGTCTGATTCTGAAAGGAAGACTCGGCCCTGGTACTAAAGGCAATGAAGGAACAGGAGTGAGTTTTTAGTCAGTAAAAGTCTGACACTATCTCCCGCCCCGCCCAAGGGCGGGGGATGTCATAAGATGATTTTCCCACCGAAAAAAAAAAAAAAATCCTGATAATCTTGTTTCATACTTTTTCATCGTCGTTTTTTTATCGTAGTCGGGTTTTAGGTTTTTTTTGCTTTTTAGGGTTCCGTACCTCAAAAAAGAAAAAAACGGAACCCTTATAGGATCACTTTGTTGTCCGTCCGTCTGTCTGTCTGTCTGTTTGTCAAGACCCTTTATCTCGGGAACGCGTGAAGGTATCGAGTTGAAATTAAAACCAATACTTAAGTTTGCCGTCTCTTGAAGCTCAGAAAATATCAAATTACTAAGTTAACGAAAAAAAAGATCCGGCCGTTTATGTCTCAAAAAACGTATATTTCGACACTCTTGAGGAAATCAAAATTCATAGGGTACTTTCCGTTGACCCACAATCCTGAAATTTTGCATAAAGCAAGGTCTTATAGCACAGTTATAGGAATAAATCTGAAAACTGTAAATTTGTTGTTACGTCACAAAAAAATTGCAATTCGGAATAATTTTCTAGACTTCATTCGGGAATTGTACTGTTTAAATAGGTAAGTTTGTACGGAACCCTCAGGGCGCGAGTCTGACTCGCACTTGCCCAGTTTTTTTTTTTATTATTTATACAGAACTTCAAAACATCATACCGTAAATCGATAAAGCTAGAACTACATTAGACCGACGCACACGTGGACCACGCCTGATTTGTACGTAGAACGACGTCGCGTGGCGTGGATCTAGTGTAGCTCTACAAGTCTAGTTGCCGTATCAAATGTATGGAGACAGTAGTTCTACCTTTTAAAAATTTTTCATATACATACCTGCTGCTATGGAGGAAGCTTGAACTCCAAGGATAGACATAGACGAAGCCGCTGGCAGAAGCTAGTATCATACAGTTTTAATAAGAAAACCGACCTGTAATTTCTGTGTTATTGCGAGTGACAGTGTCTTAATTATATTTTAATTGGTGTTACTTGCACGAGCCTCTCTAGCATAATAGTTCTAGCATAATAATCCGACTTATGTTCCCACTGCTGGGACTCAGGCCTCTTCTCTCTAGGAGAGGGAATGGGCCATAATCTACCGCGCGAGCCCAGTGCGGGTTGGTGAATGTCACATGTCTTCGAATTTTTGGTTGTATAGGACATGCCGGTTTCCTCACGATGTTTTCCTTCACCGTTTTGAGAGCAGTGGTGATGAAATACACAAAGTAATGTGCTTGGCTGGGTTTGAACCCGCGACCTACAACTCGTAATCGGGGCTGTTACCACTCGGTCACCACAGCTCTTAAGAGCCTAAAATATTTACCAAAACTGTATTACAGCCTCTTCTCTCTTATTTTCAGGGTTAATTTGGCCGCTAAAGGTCCAAGGTGAGTTCAGAAGAATATTTATTAAGCTACAACTTTGGGCCGGGACGTAAATATGACAATTTGAGATAAAGCGTTATTTTATGTTGAAATGAGCGGTTTACGGTTACACTACTCATTAATAAAATTAAAATATATTCATATTCATCCATCGGTTTCCATGAAAACAATCTTTGATGGTGAGGCACACTAGTTTATTAAGTGCCTATTCCTATATGCCTTTAGCCTTGAAGACACCTAAATTACAGTTGGACGGGAAGACCGCAGCAGGCAAATTGTTCCAGTCTTTCGATATACGCGGTATAAACGACGAAGCGAAACGCTCAGTCCGGACCGTTGAAGTTTTAACAACGTAAGGGTGGATATTCGCCGTACTTCGGGTTGTTCAATGGTAGAAGGAGATGGCGAAATCAAGTCATGCAATTCCCACGCACACTCTCACCAAAATGCAACCAGTAAAAACCGAAAGGCTGGCTGCCCTGCGCCTGTGCTCGAGGCTTCAACTGTATCTGACGACCCTGCTTACTTAACTCCTTTGTTGATTGTACCTACCATCATAATCTACATCATCTGCCCTTATCCCGTGTTACTTGGGGTTGGCGCATCATGTTTTTTTCTTCCATTCCGTCCTGTCACCCGTTATGTCTTCACTAACTCCCTTTTCTTTCATATCACTCCTCACACAAACTATCCATCTTTTCTTTGACCTACCTTTCCCTCTCCATCCGTCCACACGTAAATTCGTAACTGTTTTAGTAACATGCGTTTCATCCCTCCTCTTCACATGACCATACCAAGACAAACGTTCCTTTTCAACTACAAACTTATAAAAAAAAAAATAGGCTATGTACAGATTACATATTATGCTAAAAACCACAAATTCTTTAATGGCTTATATATTATGGCTGGTGAGTTGGGAATAAATTTAGATTAAATTGTTGCAGGGACCTCAATATTTGCTCTTGCTCGTACGGTAAACGGTGAGTACATACGAATTTTTTTTTAAATGATATAAACTAGTGCTTGACTGCGATCCCACCTGATGGTAAGCAGTGATGCAAACGTTGATGGTGAAGCGCGCTAGTTTATTAAGAGCCTATTCACTCTAGCCTCGAAGACACCTAAATTGGAATAGAACGGGAAGACCGCAACAGACAAATTATTCCAGTCCTTCGATGTATGCGTAGTCCGGACCTTAGAGGTGTTAACTTTGTAAGGGTGGACACTTGCCTTACGTCGTATTGTCTGATGGTAGAAAATGGTAGATGGTAGAGTACGCAATATTATTAAATTGTGGCGACAACGGTACTCCCACATACTAACTGTTCATACTCAAACAAATCCTGCGATATCCGAATTATTTACGCGAACAGCATATATACAAATTAGCATTGGACAGTTTCATACTAGACGGTACCCATCAGTTCGGATGATTCGCCTTTTTCACTGGAAGATGAGACTGAAATACCTTCTCTGTTCCATATGCCTTAAAAAATTAAATCAATTACATGGAAAAAATCCCGACTGCAAAAAATAACTAGAACAACTAAATATTCTTAGTAAAGTCGTCGACGGCGCGTATTGTTCCACGCGCGCCTCAGGGAGATGTCAGCAAATCGTAGGGGCCCAACAGGGTCGAAGCCTACTGGGGCCACGGGTAGTGTGAAAGTGAAACCCGGGGCCCTGGGACGAAGGCAAAGAAGGAACAGGAGTGGGTTTTTAGTCAGTAAAAGTCTGACACTATTTTCCGCTCCGCCCAAGAGCGGGATTTGTCATAAGATGATTTTCCCACCTAAAAAAAAAAAAAAAAGTACAAGAGCGAGCGATCTCGTCTTCCATCAATTCTGTTAAAGATTGCTCATGCAAGAAGTAGATTGGACCAAAGAATCACATTGTCCCATACAAACTTTGCCCCCCTTTTCACCCCCTTAAAGGGGAGAATTTAAAAAAAGTCATTTCTTATCGAATGCCTATGTCATACAAAGAACATGCCCTATAAGTTTTAGGTCTACGATCAGCGGTTTAGGCTGTGCGTTGATCTGTCAGTCAGACATTCAGGACAAAGCATTTTATAAGTACGAGTATTGATTGATACCCTACGGCACTACGACACGGGCACAGGCTAGGTTAGAATAGAAAGCTGGTTATTTTTTATAAACACCCAGAAAGTAGCTTGCTTTGATAGATAACAATACGTCCGACTTACATGTAGAGTTGTGTCAATTATTTGTTCCGAATAATTACAGTCACTCCAGAAAGCATAAAATATTTAATGTCCCATTTTGTCGCACTGTAGCTCGATCCACCTCCCCTATACCGCGTATGCTAACGATACTCAACGCGCTCGTGGAGACCAACCCTGGATTGGATTTGTTTGCTGATGAATGGAAGACAATATTATTAGAAAGTTTGCGATTCTGTGAGAAGACAGAGTGAAAGGATTAATTAATTATTTTAGTATTAATGGCTCTTTTGCTGTACTAAAAAAAAAATGAAATAAATAAAGTAATTAGTGGCTAAGATAGTATCATTCCAAATTATTCAGACGCTCACACGTTTGCTGTGGTTGACTTAGTAATTTAGAAGGCAATATAATGATTTTTAGAGGCGAATAATGTTATTATCAAGAAACCTGTTAAATTAGCACTCTTTTATTTTTATTTCAGATGTAAACACTTTAAGAACTCGCATAGTTACCGTTGTATGAGGGCTCAAGCTATGAAGCTAGCTGGACCGACGCACAGCGAGTAAGTGCCTGAGGATAGTATACCACCAAAGATGGGTTATGCAGCTATGTTGCGAGGATTTGAAAGTTAAACTACGAAATGTTGTACCCATTTCCAATAATTCTATAGGTTTTATCGGTAATTTTATGGGTTCAATTTTCACCCAAGACAAATGTTCGTGTGATGAGCAGGATCATTTGTTGTGTCTGGAAGTGGTTTATCTACACCCCATCTGTTTAGGTAATTAACTAAATGTAAACAATCTTGACATGTCTTTTATCTAAAAGTTGTCTAAAAATCTTATCTAAAAATTTTTTGTTATTTACATAGACCAATGTTTGGTAATTAACTAAATTTAAATAATCTTTGTATGTATTTTATACGATTTTTTAAAATAAAAAGACAGGTATCAAGATTGTTTACGTTTAGTTAACTACCTAAACAAATGGAGTATAATTTTGATTTGATTTTCACAGTCAGTATTATATTTTTGCATAATTTACTATATGTATTTAAAAAAAACAAAGTTACCGACATAGCCAAACTTAAGTCACAGTTGGCAGGGCAAATTGCTCGCAGAACAGATGGTCGATGGATACGGAAAGTTTTGAAGTAGCGACCACAAACCCGAAGACACATCGTTGGAAGGCCTCCCACAAAGTGGACTGACCTGGTGAGGGGGTCGCGGTAATCCTGTGGATACGAGACACACAGGACCGTTTGTTATGGCAACACTTGGGGGAGGCCTATGTCCAACAGTGGACGTCTTTCGGCTGAAATGATGATGATAATTATCAATACCCTGATTTGATAAGAAATCGAAAACCCGCTTTTATCCTTATCGCTTTTAGGCACACAATTTTCTGTTTTTCGCACTTGTGCAGAAAAGTGCTCGTGTATAATAAAATTGTCTCGTCCCCGCCACAATTTTATTATATTTATCGTATCAGGCTGGGCGCGCGTCAATCCCCTTTTATTTGTCTTTGTAAGTGTATTGAATAATGTGGAAATTTGTCACTGCAGTACTCTGCTTCATAACATCACCTCCATAACAGAATGCCATCTCGGCCGCAATGACAAACTTTCTCCACTTGTATCAAAATGTACTATTTCATACAAATTCCCTATTATTTTCAGGTTGGCATTCTACAGGAGCAAAATCAAGAGCGTTATAGCGCCACAATTCTTGAGAAATATGCTTATAAGACGTAAGTATTCTTTCAATAAACATGACATAGTAGCCCATCGGTATCGGAGACAGGGTCCAACCCACAGGTGGTCAGGGCTCATTTTTTTAGGGTTCCGTACCCAAAGAGTAAAACGGGACCCTTTTACTAAGACTCCGCTGTTCGTCCGTCTGTCTATCTGTACGTGTAACACAAGAACCGTAAGGAGCTAGACTGTTGAAATTTTCACAGACGATGTATTTCTGTTGCTGCTATAACAAATACTAAAAATAGAGTAAAATAAATATGAAGGCGCTTTCGTGTTTAGTTTTCAAAAGATATCAGAGATGGCGATAGTAATTTAGAGTGACGTGTATCAAGTTATGTGGCTGGCCACGACACTCTGACGCAACACTGAGTGCTGGTGGGATGTGGGTCGATGGCGGGGGCGCAGTATTACCGAGCCCCGGTTGGAGACACATGTGTCCACTAAGCATTCAGTGGAGTGTCTTAATTGTGTTGCCTATTTTGTGGTAAGGATTATTGTGTGGTGATTTATCCACGGTGATTATTTTATGAGAACTAAAAGTAAGATTATAGTAAAGTGCTAACATTAAGTGATTTGATTTGTAATGAGTGTCTATACCCTTCGCCCGATAAACCACGCCTCATTACGAATCGCGTTTCGAGGTTACAGTTAATACAGATCCGACTAACATTGCTGATGGGGCTCAAAAGACTTAAAATATTTAAAGGGATTTCCATACAACAAACCTAACTTTTTTTGCCATTTTTTGCTCGATATTAATAACAGCAACAGGCGAGATGTTTGAAATTTTCATAGTATATTTAGTTGTATATTCACTTTAAAAATAAATAACTAAATTAAAATAAATATTCCCATACAACAAAGGTAATTATTTTTGCCGGTTTTTTTATTGTTTGATATTGATATTGCAGTACGGAACCCTTCACGTGCGAGTCCGACTCACGCTTGGCCAGTTTTTTTTATATTTGTGTCTTTTCACAATGGTCATATTAAATTTTATTATTTTCTTTTTACAGCTGTCATCCCGGCTCTCAAAATGTCAGCCGCTTGTCAAAATTCAGTTTCTTTGAAAGCTAAATAAGTTACAAGACAGATAAAAGAGAAAAATAGTGATGCTATGTTAATGTTGATAATAAAATGATACAACTTTTGTCTCAAAATGTATTTTGTTTGATTTTTTAACACACTCAAACCCAGCTTCTGAAAATAGCTTATCATCGTGAAATAGTACGTTTTGATACAAGTGGAGAAAGTTTGTCTGAAGAGAAAGCTGTAGGTGAGTTTGTTATGGAGTGCTGCAGTGACTTTCCACGTGTATCAAACGACATTTTTCTATACACTTTTTCAAAACTCACGCTTTTTCCGCACTAGTACGAAAAACAGTAAATTGTGTGTCTAAAAGCGGGTTTTCGAAGGTTTTTAAAATGAAGTCTTTTATGAGAGGAAAGTAGTTAAATAGCCAGCATGAAAAATATTACATAATCAGAATATAATTAAAATCAAAATAAAATTACAATAACTCAAAAATTATTAGAAAAATAAAAACAAATTACATACATAGTGTATTGAAAAAAATTAAACAAATGTTGGTGAAACTCGATCAAACTGCCACAGCATTTTACCCGCGTTTGACCATTTTTTCGAATTTCAGAAACTGGGTCTCAGTTATATACATTTCTCATTTAATACTTTTCTAAAAAATCATTTACAGTCGCTCTTGGAAGCTTCAACTTACACAAAATTCTTGTCGATACCTTGCTAAGATTATAAATATACAAACTCAAGCCTAAATCCCATGGGGATACTTACATACCTACCTAATACTTTTACATCGTTTACACATTTATCATTCAGTCAAGTTTCAAATAATACCCGATCTTCTTGAAGAATCAGGAAAAGCCAATGCAACTAGTGTAATTTTTTAGCTTTTTTTTTTTCGCCAGAAATGCAAAAAGAACCAGGTCTTTAAACCGTAACCGAACGAAGATACCTATAGAAGTATTGCTAGTATCTTTTTCTCAGGCATTACCTATTTTAATGAAATAGAAATATAATTGGTAATATTTTGAGGTTTCCATTGATAAAATAGATTAAGTTGGTTATTACTGTTATATTTTTTCACTTGAATAACTCATTAGAGTTGCAACGAAGTATATTTATCTATGAGAAACTTAAAATATCAGACATGTAGTATTTTTATTTAAGAAAAATAACGCCTAATAAAAAACAATAGTAACCTACTAAATAGTCTCCAACTTCGTTTGGTTACTGTTGGTAGACATAATTCTTTTTGCTATTGATTTCTCATACAGTGCTTTAAGATATGGCCTAGGTTTCACTTTTGACGAAAAGAAAAAAAATGCAAAAAAGCCCCGATGATATTTTTAGTAAAAACAAACTAAAAAAATAATTAAAAAGTCATCGGGTTAGATAAAATCGTTATTCTTTCTAATCAACCCCGATGACATTTTTAATTTTAAAAGTAATTCATTCATTTTTTTTTTCACTAAAAATGTTAGAATAACGATTTTATACAGTTTGGATAAAAAAAAAAAACGTAAAGATTAAAAAAAAATTGAAAAAACCGACGATAAATTCCACCACTGGGGGGGTCCAGAACCATGTACTGGATCCATGGTATTCGACGTTTGTGCGTTGATATCAAAGACACCGTGTTTACACAAATACATTAGATATGTTGTCTTATAACATCATTTTCGTCTGTTCACAGCGTTCACTGTATTTTAAACTTTTAACCGGCTTCGTCGGATATATCCGACAATATCCGACAAACACCCCAGCCCCTATTTCGCCAGGGTCGCACACCCACGACTAAATACTCCATCTCGTCTGCTGTCAATTATGGATTGAAGAGCTAAACGATATGTGGAACCGTTACGGGGTGGGTCTTAGAACGGTTTTTAAAAATCAATTTAAATGAACACTAGAATAGAATTTCATTAACTTTTAAGAAAGTACAAGTAAAAGTATGTATCCGCGACGACGTTCAAATCCACACAAATTATGTGACTCTAGAAAAGTCGCAATGTGGCGGAAACGCTGATATTGCAAGAGACGGTTCTACGTGTAAAGACAGCATGGTCATTACTTTTATTTTATATGGGTTCGACCTGTATTTTAAGATATCACAGTACCCAGTCGCAAACACACGACCCTGGCGAATATGACATGAAAACATTCGTCGGAACAATCCGACGCGGGTGGTTAAAGGGTTATATTTTTTGATGTCTCAAATAATACATTATATTTTCATGGTCTTATACAAAAATGAATATCTAACAATTTAACAAATTATCTACTAACTATTTCCTACTTTGTATTTTATAGATTTTGTTGTTCATGTTCATCATCAGAATCGTAGTTCTTGCGGTTTCGACATTTGGAGAAGAATCCTTTTCTCCACAGCAATACTAGGATCAGGACTATCGGGAATGTTACGACGATACCTGGAAACATACAATAATATATTGTATAATGTATTGTAATAATATATTAATTAATCGAGATAATATATATAACTAGCTTGTGCCTGCGGCTTCGCCCGCGTGAAAGTAGGTTTCTCCGAACAAACTTTGGACCCCCGCTTCATCCCCATAGGGGGTGAATTTTGGAAAATCCTCTTTTAATGCTGGCCAACGTCATAAAAGAAAACTTTGTGCAAAATTTCAAGTCTCTTACTTCAAAAACATAGGACTTTCATACAATCTTCCAACCCCCGTTTTACCCCCTTAGGGGTGGAGTTTCATAAAATCCGTTCTTAACGGATGCCTACACCCTATAAGGAACCCACCTGCCAAATTTTAAGTTTGTAAGTCTTTTAGTTTCTGAGATTTCGTGATTAATCAGTAAGTGGTATTTCGCTTTTATTTAAAATAGATTGATAACATTGTTCAGCCTGGGGCCATAGTTTTAAAATAGTTGATGGTAACCAGTCCACTTCAGCCTCCAAAAACCATAGCCTATTATATCTTTGTTGTCGCAATAGTTTCCCGCCAACTGAGGGTTGTCCTTGTGTGCACTAGCATAGCGCGTACAGGGATAACCGTCGGTTGTTATAACGTTCCATAAAAATTGTCAATAGGGCCTCTGCAAGTTGGCTTCAGCCCCTCGTACGCCTTTCAAAGGTCCAGGACCTTAGGGTCCTGAGGTAAATTATCATCATCATCATCATTTCAGCCGAAAGACGTCCACTGCTGGACATAGGCCTCCCCCAAGTGTCGCCACAATGAATGGTCCTGTGCGTCTCGCATCCATCGGATTCCCGCAACCATTACCTCTAGTCATCTCTCTAGTCATCGGTCCACCTTGTAGGAGGCCTTCCAACGCTTCGTCTTCCGGTACGTGGCCGCCATTCCAGAACCTTTCGGCCCCAACGGCCATCTGTTCTGCGAGCAATGTGCCCTGCCCATTGCCACTTTAGTTTGGCGATACTTCGTGCTATGTCGGTAACCTTGGTTCTCCTGCGGATATCCTCATTCCTGATTCGATCACGCAAGGAAACTCCGAGCATAGACCTTTCCATTGCCCTTTAGGTGACTTTAAGTCTTCTGATGAGGCCCATTGTAAGCGACCACGTTTCGGAGCCATATGTCATCACTGGCAACACGCACTGGTCATAGACTTTCGTCTTGAGACACTGTGGTATATTGGACGAGAAGATACCGCGCAGCCTCTCGAACGCTGCCCAGCCGAGTCGGATTCGACGATTGATCTCTTATGAGGTAAATAAATATATAATAATATTCCACAACTATCACACCAGTTGTTTCTCTGTTTTTTTATCACACCAGGCCAGTTTGTCAGTAATAATACCTCATGATGTTAAAATCCATCCAGCCATAAGGCAGTTGGTTAAAAAGCAAACTTACCAATCATGATCCCCAGAATTATAGCCATATTGGATATGGGTAGTTCAACAACGGTCTCAACCTCTTGGCACACCAGAGTCCTAGACGCGTTGTTGAGCTGGGCGAACGTCAGACCTCGGACGTCAGCTGGTTTCTTGCATCTGGAAGAGAAAAACGTCACAGTCTGAGAGTCCCTGGGAGAAACAGGTCAGTTTCGCGTTTCCCTGGGAAAAATGGATCAGTTTGAGTATCTCTCGGAAAAAACGTTCAAACTATCAGTTGCCTTTTGTGATCCAGCGGGGCTATTACGTAACTCTGTTGACAGTTCAAGTGATGATCACTTGTTAACAATGTGCATCATTGAACTGTCAAACAGCTAGTTTCGTATTGTGTGATCCAGCGGGGCTATTACGTAACTCTGTTGACAGTTCAAGTGATGATCACTTGTTAACAATGTGCATCATTGAACTGTCAAACAGCTAGTTTCGTATTGCCTATCTTCAGTGACCAACTGCAGTGACGTCATTAGCCACTGGTGCCTTTGATAGCCACCGTAACACGTTTTGACAGATGTTATTGTATCGATACTTTTAAAATTGCGATTGTGTAAGCTTTTGAAGCTGTATAATAGTCGATAAAATTTTAGAGTGGTCACAATAGGCACCGTAAATTTTTATAATTCACCACATTTCCACCGTAGTTTGTTAGTCACTTGTGTGATACGTAATACCAATTTTATGAAATTGTCAGTTGACAACTAAGTTTAGTGTGCAACGAATGCTAGTTGTCAACTGTTATTGAAAAAGTTAGCCAACAGCCCCCCAGGTCACGGTAACTCTTCCTTGTAGACTTCATGTTCAAGTGTCTATGTTACGACAGTTTTGAAGTTACATCCTGGTGATAGACAGATAGACGAACGAGAATCCGACAATCAGTGGATGCACCCAGAACTTTTTAGAGATTTTTTTTTGAAGTAAGTACAATAGCTCGTTTCTGGTGTGTGTCCATGGCGGTCTGGAGCTCAACCGATAAAAAATTAACCGCCCATCTTGCGATAATCACCCACCAAGTTTGCGAGATATAATTGCAACCACCATGACTGCGTAACCGCACAAAACTCTGGTCTCCACTGTTGCGGGTACGGGTGTGCTGCCGAGACACCGAGAAAGTCATGGAATACTAAGCCAACCTTGATAAACTTTTGTGTTAGTAGAAGATGTGTATTTATTTTAAAATATTCGGCTATCATCATCATCATCATTTCAGCCGAAAGACGTCCACTGCTGGACATAGGACTCCCCCAAGGGGGGGGGGGGGTGCCATAATCGCCACGCTTGGCAGACGGGTTGGCGATCGCAGTTTGGTTGTTGTAATGCACAGAGGATGCTGCTGCCCATTCTCTGGTATGTCCCTTAGTCGCCTCTTACGACACCCTCGGGAAGAGATGGGATGGTGTTATTCTTTACGTCCGGACACCATACGGAACATTCACACACACCATTCGGCTATACTTACACCATATTATTAACAGAGCTATTAGCGGGAGTGTTGATCAGCAGCGGGACCAATACATCCACCACCCATTGGTTCTTACAGTCACAATTGAAGGGATTATTTGAGAAGTCTCCGGTCACCAGGTCTTTCCAGTCGTCTGTGATACCAGAGTCTATGACTGATAAGTTATTGTTGTTCAGGTAGAGCTGGAAAAAAGGTTTTTGAATACCATCATATCCATCATTCATCATTATAGCATAGCATAATAAGCCTTTTAATTTTCTCACTGCTGGGACTCAGGCCTCCTCTCTAGGAGAGGGGTACACTACATAAATACGAAAAACTTTATTCC
This sequence comes from Mythimna impura, assembly GCA_905147345.3. Taxonomy (NCBI): domain Eukaryota; kingdom Metazoa; phylum Arthropoda; class Insecta; order Lepidoptera; family Noctuidae; genus Mythimna; species Mythimna impura. The sequence continues at coordinate 5,742,051 of LR990368.1, read as the reverse complement.
GACAGTCACAAATACGAATTTCAAAATACCGATTTTCATAATTCCGAATGGTTCAAAATTCCGAACATAACAACTCCGACTAATCATTATTCCTATTTTTATAATTCCTAAATTTCAATTTTCCTAACTTTTATAATTACTATTCTCAAAATACCGAGTTTCAGTAGATCGAATAACGAAAAGTCCGATTTAATGATAATTCGAAACATCAAAAATACGAATTCCGATTATTAAAATACCGATTAATAAAATTCCGAAATAAAAACGCCTCATAAAACTGTATAGCAAGACAAATAAACACATAAATGCTCGTCAGAGGTCGTAGTATGAGGGGGTAGAATTAAAAAACTAACAGATGCGTTTTCCAGCATACAGGGGATTTATTGCAGCATGCAAGCAGGCATGCAGCGTGCAAGCAGACATGCAGCATGCAAGCAAGCATGCGACATGTAAGCAGGCATGCAACATGCAAGCAAGCATGCAACATGCAAGCAAGCATGCAACATGCAAGCAGGCATGCAGCATGAAAGCAGGCATGCAGCATGCAAGCAGGCATGCAAAATGCAGCAAGCATTGTTTCTGTCACGGCTCCGGCGCTGCGGGGTTTGGGCGGCCCCACGCGAGCTTATCGTCGCAGATGGTTTTAACGCTCACCACCGCAGCTTCGGCTTGCTGGCCGGCTTTGCCGGCCAGCCTCAGCCGCGGCGGCGGGCCTTCAAACCACCTGCTCCTCAGCTCGCGGGCCGCCCTACCCCTCCGCGCCTACGCGGTTTTAAATTACACTCTAGGGGTAGGGCAAACAAGACTGCGTGAAGTCGGTTTTGCAGCGATTCGTTTCTGACACTAAATTTTGTAGCACAACATGTTGACTTTTAGTTTATTCGAAGTATTGAAAATCGGAATATCGTTTTTCGGACCGAGAACCCTTCGAGCATTTGATTCTTCGAACGTATGAAAATCGGAAAACTAACAAATCGCATTTACGACTTTCGGTAAAATAAATTTCGTGATTTTTAATAATAGACATTATAATTTTTAGGTATTATGAAATTCGGACTTTTGAAAATCGGAATATCGAAATTCGGAATAAAATATTTCGGAGTATTTGGGTGTTCCCCTAGGAGAGGGAATGAGCCGTAACCCACCAAGCGGGCCCAGTTGATGGATGGCACATGTTTTCGATTTTTTGGTTCTAGGACATGCCCGGTTTCCTCACGATGTTTTCCTTCACCGTTTTGAGAGCAGTGGTGATGAAATAAATTACACAAAGTAATGGACCTAGCTGGGTTTATCGCGACCTTAGAACTTGTAAGTCGGGACCATCACCACTGAGCCACCACTGCTCTTATTCAAGCAAAAGACGTCTACTGCTGGACATAGGCTAAATGTCATCACAACGACTGCGGTCCTGTGCGTCTCGCATCCATCGGATTCCCTCGACCCTGACCAGGTTATCGCCTATCGGTTCACCTTGCGGGATGCCTTCCAACGCTGCGTCTTTCGGTACGCGGTCGCCCCTTCAGAACCTTTCGGTCCCATCAACCATCTGTTCTTCGGCCAATGTGCCCACCCTAAAGCCACTTAAGTTTGACGATTCTTCGGGATAAGTCGGTAACCTTAGTTTTCCTAGGCATATCTTCTTTCCTAATCGATCACGCAAGGTAACTTGAATGTCCCAATCATGTTGTAGAATTTTTGCGGTACCGTTAATTGTACAAATCTAAGTTCCAAGTCAAAGTTCTATAACCTCGAAGTCAGGGTCATTACAACTTGGCCACGACTGCTCTTAATATTGAGCTACTTCATACGTTGACAGCGCCATTTATTTTTGTATTATTTCCGTTCCTACGGTACGGGGCGTTTAAAACCTCGTTTGAAAAATATCGTTATTGCGGTAAAGGACTTATTATACTTCGTAACGTTTAAGAAACTAAGATTTTTGGGTAAATTAAAAGAAAACATAAAAATTTATTTCTAAGTGCCGTACAAGATCAATGTGACCCCGTATTAAAGTACTCGCACCATTGCATTATGTTTTAATAAGGCATCTTATAGATAATATTACCGTGTCTTAGATATATATTCATCTGTTTCTTAAACTAAACCAAATTGAAGTTACGGCCTTTGCACGGTAGAGAAAACTATGTTTTATTTTTAACCGCACCGCAAGGTAGACACATACGAGGCATATTAGAGTTCCGAACTGAACGTGTTAATAATCTGAGGTGGCTCAGTCACAAAGCATGTATGATCAATACAGTCACAAGGTCTTTTTTAGTAAACCAAATAACAGGCTAGATTATTCCACCTCTTTCAAATAACAGGCTAGATTATTCTACTTCTTTCAAATAACAGGCTAGATTATTCTACTTCTTTCAAATTACAGGCTAGATTATTCTACCTCTTTCAAATAACAGGCTAGATTATTCTACTTCTTTCAAATAACAGGCTAGATTATTCTATTTCTTTCAAATTACAGGCTAGATTATTCTACTTCTTTCAAATAACAGGCTAGATTATTCTACCTCTTTCAAATCCGGCCATAACTCTTCATCATCCTCGTTCATCCACACCAGGAAGTCTGGGTGCAAGTTAGTCAGTCTTGGATTATAGTTCAGACGCAGGATCACCAGATCTTGGAGACCAGATAAGGCTCCCGCTGATATGTTCTGCAGCCTACTGAGTCGACTTAAACTAAACTCTTGCAGTTTTGTCATGTTTGTTATGGGGCTGGAACAATGGAAAAATATATGACTATTGGGGTTGAAAGACGGTCGCCATTTTTTAAAATGGAAAGTCATCTAATGACTTCTCCCGCTCTAGGACGGGCGTTTCAGACTTTTACTGACTAAAACCACACCTTTGTTCCTTCACTTGCCTTTACGTTCTAGGACCACAGGTAAACTTTTCAGAAATCGACCTGTCGCCCTAGTAGGCTTCGACTCTGCTGGGCGCCTACAGTTTTACTGAAATCTCTTGGAGGCGTGCGTGGAACACTACGCGCCGTCAACAACACGGGCTCGGTCTGGACGGTTAGGTGAGCTACACATTGCTCGTCGTCCGTAAGCTCACGCCTATGGCGGCAGGGAGTCGGGGTCGTGGTTTGGCGAGGACACTAAAAAGTTCAAAATGACTTTAATTTCGGAAGTCGGTGTTAAATAACAAACAAATAAAACCAGAAACACCGACTTCCAAATTTAAGTTATTTTGAACGTTTTAGTGTTTTTGTAGTGAAGTCTTTTTTTAATTATATTTTTTTACTAGGCTTGCGTTTGGCCAGTTTATTGCGATTCTCTTGCGTCAAACGCTTCGAGTAGGTCTGTTCTCGAGTTTGTTCTGACGTCGTCTCAACAATCAGTAACGTGGTCATAACAAAGGAATAGGAGGCGTGGCCGACTCGAGGCGATCGAAACGAAATGGTCGTAACTTGGCTAGGGGGGCTGATGTGGTCGACGACTACTAAAATCTCTGATATCCAAAAATACTTACGTATTAGCTTCCAAGGATTGTAGAGAGATCTTATCAAGATTCAAGTAGACCAAGTTGGGGGCTTCCCTCAAGACTGAAGGGATCGTCGTGAACCTGTTGTCACTCAGGTCCAACCGCCGCAGCTTCCTATGTCTTCTCAGCAGACCTTCTGGCAAGGTATCCAGTTCACAGCCACTTAGTCTGAGCTCCTGGAAAAGCAGGTCGATGCAAAATGAAAACCGGTATACGAATTGAGAATTTGGAATCAACATTATTTGGACTCCAAAGCCTTGAGCATCGACGCCGAGTTACTGACCTGTCGGTTTTCTATTGAATACATTTCAGGGAGTGTGTGTTGGAATTGCAAAATTTAATTCCACCAAGTCCGTTCCATCATCGGACCACTAGACGGCGGCGTTGCGCCATCGGTACATGGTGGACTTCCCATCCATACGTACAAGCGTTTTGGGAACACATTCATTATGAATACAGCTAAGGAGTGGAATTCCCTGCCGGAGTCTGTGTTTCCTGATAGTTACAACCTAGGGGTTTTAAGTTAAGAGTGAATAGATTACTTCTAGACAAGCCTGCTCCATCGTCGGCCACATCATCGCTCACATCATCGCTTACCATCAGGTGAGATAGTAGTCAAACGGGAGTCAATGCATAATAAAAAATATAAAAAATAATAAGGTCGTGGCTTATTTTAATTTCTATTTTTAGAATTTGTTTTTTTTTTTACTTTATTTACATTGTTCTTACATAATAGTAGCGACAAGAAGAGATATTTGTAATACATAATATGATTGAATAGAGTGTCCTTGGAGTTTCTTGCACATTCTTCTCCATAGAGATATCTACGCTTTGGAATGTGCAAAGAGCATCTTTTTTTTGACTGACTGACTTCTTGACAATTCAAAAGTGCCTGTGAATGGTTTATTTGAAATAGATACTTTGATTGATTGATTCTCAAAACCTACATATATTTTTTTAACGCCGGGAATTCAAATTACTCCTCTCGCTTTGGGTGAGAGGGCGTGTCAGACTTTTACTGACTAAAACCTGCCTGTGTTCCCTTAATTGCCCTATTCGATGGCCATGGTAAGTCTTTCGAACAATGCGCACTGGCAAACATCGGCCCTGACTGATCCTGTCAATCTTGCTGACATTTCTTTGAGGCAAGCGTGAGGTACGCGGCACTGACCCGGGCCTGGTCCTTACCGGACGGCTGGACGGTGAGCTACTCATTTTGGCTCAGTTCGCCCTCCGTCTCCCGATGCCCGGGCGTCTCCGGCGGAGGTTGGGGCGTAATGTCAATGACCCTAACGAAGTTAAAGCCTATGAAAAAAAAGCTACTCACCCTCAAGTTTTTCAAATCAGAAATAGCCCCCATAGTGATCTGGTCTATGAAAGCCAGGGGGTTTCCACTCAGGTCCAGGGTAAGAAGACCAGGCATGAACAGGAATATATCTTGGGTAAGCGTGTGCAGATCGTTGTTCGCTAGACTGAGGTACTGCAGTTTAACGAAATCTCGTGGACCATCAATACCGAGTAGACCCTGTGAAGATCAAAATGACAGTAGATATATAACTCTTGTACAACCATCATCATCATTTCAGTCAAAAGACGTCCACGGTTGGACATAGGCCTCCCCAACTGTAGCCATAATGACCGGTCCTGTGCGTCTCGCATCTTTCGGATTCCTGCGACCCTCACCAGGTCATCGGTTCACCTTGTGGAAGGCCTTCCAATGCGTCTTCCGGTACGTAGTCGCCACACCACTTGTACTTTATAATGGGTGCTAATGAGAATCAATCACATAATAGCAAATCCGATTTTTACTAAGTACATCGTAAATGTAATAATTTACTAAAAATTAAATTTTTTAAATTATTAAAATCCGTCAAGAAATGGTGGATTTATTAAAGTTTTTCTGAACGGCTACTTGGCGTCATCTGTCATGATCCGTGCGACGAACGGCTTGATCGTATTCATTCGCCGGCGGAGACCGATCATTACAGCCCCCCTAGCCAAGTCACAAACGATAAACGTAAAGTCTCAGTAGTCTTTAATAGATTTTCAACTTTATGTTATTGGATATAAAGTTGAAAATCTATTGAAGATTACATTGTGTTTTCGTTCGTTCCGGTCGCTAACGCTCAGTAGTCTTTAATAGATTTTCAACTTTATGCTCTTAGGTATAAAGTTGAAAATCTATTGGAGATTACTAAGCGTTCACGTTTATCGTTTGCAACTTGGCTAGGGGGGCAGATGACGTCACAGCGAGTCGCTTCATTCTCGAGCGCGTTTCTGGAATTAATACACTAAAATTAAATAGGCTACTTTTAGGCAAGCGTGCTCCATCGTCGGCCACATCATCGCTTACCATCAGGTGAGATAGTGGTCAAACGCGAGAATAACAATAATAAAAAAAAAAATTGGTCTAATTTAAATAATTTCTTCACAGTATTTAATGTTTCTTCACAGTATTTAATAGCGTTATTTGTGCCTTCTAAATTACAAAGTTAGCTAAAATTCCCGAGCGTCTGAATGATACTATCTTAGCCACTAGTTATCTTCTACGTAAGCCCTTCGTCCACTCCGCTCCACTTCCGCCTTAGACTTCTAACCTAATTATAATTCCAAGCTCGTTTCGCTCGCTCTTTTACTAAGAATATTTAGTTGGGGTTGTAAAAAATGCTTAGTTATAAATGAGAAGTTGTATCAGGTGATCAATAAAGAAATGTGTGGCTTGACATATAATTTTTCTTAATTGCTTCGGTGGTTTCGTGGTCGCAAGCGCAACTGTTGAGCGTGGAGTCCTGGGTTCGATTCATGGGTCGGGCAAAAAGTGTTATTGACTTTTTCTATCATTACTCGTAGTAGCACGTAGCTAATAACTTCTCTCGCTCAGGGTGGAGTGAGAGAGAGTGTCATCGGATACCTGGTATACTAAGAAAATTTATGGATAGTTAGATATTTAATAATCTTTATTATATTGTAGCGACATCTATGGCGTCACATAGAAACTAAAAGATTCGAAATCTTCCATCGCGGTATAAAATGTTCTACGCGTGATTTGAACATATACAACAGCCAGGAATCATCTCACGGGCAGTTGCCCCAACTAGACAACACCCGTCTGGTCGGAGGCTCTTTTTTACCCGACTGCAAGAAGGTAAATAAATTCTAATATGGAACATATTGACTGCAACTGCAACAGTCGGGACCCATTAAAATAATCTAGACTAAAATCATCCCATCTGATATGGGTCCCGACGGTTGCAGTCTGTATGTTCCGTATTAGAATTTAGAAAATATTTGTTTTATTTTATGTGTTTAAATTAATGCAATTAAATTAGTTTCTACGCTACTGGACTGAACTTGTTTTTTTCCTTTCAGGTTTTTTTTTAAATTATTTTTTACGAAGTAGGGTTTTTAAATTTATTTTTTTAATGATTTAAACAAGTACTTCGAAACGATTGCATCTCTGCTTACGATCCCACCTGATGGTAAGCAGTGATGCAATCGTTTTCAAAAAAGCTTTTCTATGGAGATATATGGGATTTTACCCCGTTACACCTCTGAATTACACCATAAAAAATAGTAGGAGCTTAATAGTAGCATAATAGCTTGACAATAGGAACTTACGCCAAACACTTTTCTGTTGATAGAAGAAGTAGAGATCTTGTTTCCTGACAAATCCAACACACTCAAATCTTCAAGGTAAAGGAAACTGCCATCTTCCAACGTCTGGATTTCACAATTGGACAAGTTCAGCTCTTGTATCGGCAACTTGCTAATTCTGGTTACAGCAGTGATTGGATTTTGGGTGAGGTTCACTTTGATTGGCTGGAAGTCTCTAAGACCTGGAATGAGAAATTGACGTGTAAAATGTGGTTTGCAGAGATGCACACCCCCGCAAGGTGGACCGATGACAGGAGCAAAATGTCAGTCGTGCGAGTGAAAAAGAGCTATACACCCTATGTAGCTCCATCCCTTTGACCATTCGGTTTAGGTCGTAAAATGTATCACATTATGAGCTCGTGCTAGGGCCTCTAGTCAGGGTCGCGGGAATCCGATGGATGCAAGACGCACAAGACCGTTCGTTGTGGTGACAGTTGGGGGAGGTCTATGTCCAGCAGTGGACGTCTTTTGACTAAAATGATTGTAGAAACCAACTATCCTTCTGATATCAAGGTGGTTTTTGTTGAAAATAGTGGAATGTCCGATTTTAGCAAATACCATTTCGTTGTCTCAATAATGGAGTTTCTTGCACATTCTTCTCCATAGAGATCTACGCTTTGGAATTTGCAATTAGCATATGACTGACTGAGTTTTTGACAATTCAAAAGTGTGTATTCGAAATAAATGCTTTGAATCTTTGAATGCTTTCAGTGCCACATCTTGTGAAGCCCTACAAAGCCGCATCTTCCAGTATGTGGTCACTACTCCAGAATCTTTTGGCCCCATCGATCATCTGTTCTGCGAGCAATGTGACATTTGGCGATTTTTGATTGTTTTCTATGCCATATAGATATATAGAATATAATTAAGAAAGGCTCAATAGTATGATGATTAACTTACCATCCCAATCAGGGATCTCGAACAGCGTCGTAATATTGAGGTTCGCGCAGTTCACAATCCGATCTGCGCACGCGCAAACGGAGCATATAGTTGTTGAAACCTCCTCCGTCGTTGTTGTATCGGTTACTGAAAATGACCACGTAGAAAATAAACATAATTATATATTAACTATTAGATTTTGATAGCTACAAGTCTACAACATAAGAGTCTTGAGTGAATAGGTTATTTCTAGCCAAGCGTGCTCCACCGTCGACCACATCATCACTATACTATCTCACCTGGTGGTACAGTACTGGTGAGATAGTAATCAAACGTGAGCTTAACAATATTACAAACTAAAACCATAATAAGAGCTCAAATATATGAGCGGCCATGTTACCAACGGCCGACGCGTCGACAGCTGCCGTCGAGGTGTCTACGGCTTTTTTTTTTAATGGACAATCATCCAATGACTTCTCCCGCCCTGGGCGGTGCGCGAGGGCGTGTAAGACTTTTACTGACTAAAACCACACCTGTGTCCTTCAGTTGCCCTTTGCGTTCTAGGACTACGGGTTTCTCTTTCAGAAATACCCCGCGGTCCTAGCTAGCGGGCATCTGTCCTGCTGGGTCCCTAAGGTTTGCTGACATCTCATTCAAGAGCGCGTGGATCACTACGCGCTGTTGACGACTGGTGCTCGGTCCGGTTAATTACCGGACAGCCGGACGGCAAACTACCCATTGCTCGACGTCCGCAAGCCCGCGTCTACCGTGGCTGGTAGTCGGGGTCGGAATCTTGGCGGCTGGGGTGTGAGGACATTCGTTCCCTCACGCGTGGGGCCTCCTCCATCACCAGCATTACTGCTTTGCAGAAGGAGGCCGCCTGCCATTCCTCCTCGCTTCGGACCATAGCCCAAACCAGGGCCCGGCGCGAGAGGTCGCTGCCGCCGATTGCCTCTACGAGGACACGGCGGTGCTCCACCCAAGCGGGGCATACCTCCAAAGTGTGCTCCACCGTGTCATAGATGTCGACGGCTGCAGTTACCTGCAGTGCCGCTGGCAGCATGCCGCTCTTAGAGTCCGAGCTAGGATGGTATGGAAGTGAGTAGACCCGATGACCTGCCATCCTGATGGTGAAATCTTTTATTCCTCAGAAATCGTTGTTTTTAGAGTTCCGTACCTCAAAAGGAAAAAACGGAACCCTTATAGGATCACTTTGTTGTCAGTCCGTCTGTCTGTCTGTCTGTCAAGACCCTTTATCTCGAGAACGCGTGGAGGTATCGAGTTGAAATTAAAACCAAATACTCAAGTCTGCGGTCCCTTGAAGCTGTCAAAAAAATCAAACGGCCGTTTATGTCGCAAAAAACGTGTATTTCGATTCGACACACTCAAGGGAATCAAAATTCATAGGGTACTTCCCGTTGACCTAGAATCCTGAAATTTGGCATAAAGCAAGGTCTCATAGCACAAGTATAGGAAAAAATCTGAAAACTGTATAAGTATTTGTAGTTACGACACATAAAAAACAGTTTTGCGATTCGTAAAAATCTTCGTAACTCAATTTGGGAATTGAACTGTATTCTTAGGTAAGTTTGGGAAACCTCAGCGCGCGAGCCCGACTCACACTTGCCCGGGTTTTTGACGTTTAGGTAGATAGGTTTACGGTTCACCCACCTCAAAGCAGCAAGATGAACAGTAGGTTAAGTAATAAAAAGCATAGTGGAATTTTCAAATCTTTAAGTATCACTACACTCAAACATTATTAAATCTAATATACATATAAAAAAATTGTGTCATGGTGTTTAGAGTAGTACTCCTCCGAAACGGCTCGACAGATTTTAATGTTTTTTTTTTTTATATATGGTAAGTAGGTTTTTTTTTAGGTGGGAAAATCATCTAATGACAAATCCCGTGAGATAGTGTCAGACTTTTACTGACTAAAAACCCACTCCTGTTCGTTCTTTGCCTTCGTCCCAGGGCCCCGGGTTTCACTTTCATACTACCCGTGGCCCCAGTAGGCTTCGACCCTGCTGTGCCCCTACGATTTGCTGACATCTCCACGAGGCGCGCGTGGAACAGTACGCGCCGTCGACGACTTGGATTCGGTCCGGAAAGTTACCGGACGGTCGGTGGTTTTTAGTCAGTAAAAGTCTGACACGCCCTCTCGCTCCGCTCAAGCGCTGTTAAGTCATTGCATGATTTCCCACATCAAAAAAGCTAGTATCAGTAAATATATATATATATATATATATATTACCACCCCATCTTTTCCAGTCCGTTCTTCTTCTTCTTTTCGATTCGATGGTAAACTCGTCAAACTGTTTGGGCCCAATAGGTGGCTACATTAATAGCAGCATCGGTAGCACTCATCAAATCCTCCAAAGTGCAGGTGTATGGGCACTTGGGGCATTCTAATATGTGGCTCATGTTTTGAACAGGAGCACCGCACTCACATTGAATATCCGACGGGTCTATAGAACCCCATTTTGCCAAGTTGTGTTTGCAGCGGCCTACCTGGGTTCGCAACCGATTTAGTGTTTTCCATATAGGCCACTGAAAATCGCGCCCAGGCGGAAGATGTTCTTGGGGTTTCAAGAAGTCGGATGGTGGTAGGTGATGCTCTTCCCAAAGCTTTATTCTTTCTTTAGGTGGCGGATCATCGATGGCCTGTGTGCTACGCAGGAAGCTCTTTCGGCTCTTAAGCGGGGAAGAGGGGATGACGGGAATCGGAAAAAAAAATCCAGTCCGTTAAAAACACGAAACAACAACACCGGTTATCCTTCACCTTGACACATAAATCTAATCTAAAACTAAATTCTTATCAAACAAAAAAAAAACACTCACCAATTTCAATTTGAGTTAAACTAAATTTGATAGTCACTAAAAATATTAAAACGGCACTGAAACTGACTAGTTTATTTACAACCATTTTGGCAAAGCGTCCACACACAATTTTACACTAAATATAACTAAAAGATTGATAAAAATTTCGTTACAAGATTGTGAAAAAAAAATCGGTATTCTTGTCCTTTAAGATATAGACTGGCCATAGATTAAGATTGTGATATGAACAGACGCACCAAGAGGTCTTTACGCGATCCATTTGAAGAACTGAACTGAAAGGGATGGAACTATAAAGGGTGTATAGCTCCATCCCTCATTATCGCTCGTACGCCTAAAATTTTAACATATCATGGTAAGGCACAGTGGCGCAGGCTTTTAGAAAACCTCATGGGTGCTCATGCTCTTTTGATGACTCGAAAAAGTGGCGAAGCGTGAGAAGAGAAATGTACACTGATAGAGCGACAAATAAATAAATGTCCTACTCACATACTGCGTATTTAATTACTTATTATATTTGATAAAAATATAAAATGAAACTATTAAAAATCAAATCAAATCAACCAAATCAAACTAAATCAAATAAAACTATTAAAAAATGAAACTAGTTTTTATTACCAAGAAATATTATAATTTATACGTAACATAACTTTATCTACTAAATGAACACAACACAATATGTGCCTACTTGTACTGTACGATACTAAACTACTGAAGGTAGGTACTACAGACAAATTGTCTAATGAAATGACTAATCAACATTATTAAACTTTCGTATATAAATCGAACCCGCGACATCATTGGTCACTGCTCTAAACAAGTTACCCGACCTAATGAAAAAACGCCCATTCCCTAAAATGCGATTACTGATCTGTTTCTGCTCAGCACCCACTGTTTATTTCTCATAGGTGCTCGAGCTCCCGAGCACCCACGGAGTCGGAGCCCCTGGTAAGGCCCCAGAAGGCTAAAGTTGCGTGTTTATTACCTATTATTCAATACTTAAAGTAGGACACAGATCTTGGCAAATTAAGATAGTATTTTTTGAAGTAATGGGAAGGAGTCACGGTTCTCAATACAGAGACAGGTTTAATATCGTATATTTATGAAAATGAAGCACATCTAAACTACCTATAAATAAAATTGAAGTGTCTGTCTGTTTCAAGTAGTAACAAAATAATATTTTTTGACCTATAACAAAAATGCATTTTTTTTTAATCTGTTTTTTGTTTCGGAACAGCTGGACCAATTTTAAAGGAACTTTCACAGATTGGTAGCAGATGATATAAGGAGTAACTTAATACTTTTTTTAGAACAATAATTAGGGGAAGAATTTAGTTTCCGCGCACAAAATAATACTTCTTGAAATTGTGTCCTAATGACATTGAACTGTTTTATATATTATAAATGTTCTTAGATATTATAAAGAACATCATTACTTATTTGCTTATTTTGCACCTATTAAGACGCTTGTCTATCTCCAGGATATATTTCGGCTGAAGTAATGATGGTGAAAATAATCTGGGTGAATCTTCGAATAGGCATAAAACATTGTAATTGTAAAGAATAAACCCTTCGGGAATCTTTTCTAATCTTTGCCTGAACGATAGCTTATCTTCAGATAAACATTCGTATTTATAAAAATCTGTAAATTATGATAAATTCAACGTATATCATTGATAAATGATTGGATTGCGTAGAGTTGCGTGAATATATCTTCATAGATCCGTGACTGACTAACAAAGTGTTGTTTGGGACGAAAGTTAATCAAAAACTTTTGTGCATATAAATATCCGGATTATTTTTAGAAGCACTACCTTATTGTATCGCACAAATATTATAAAAGCGAAAGTTCGTGTTGTGTGTGTGTGTGTGTACGGCTGGACGAATTTCGATGAAATTTGGCATAGCACATAGGCTACTTTTTATTCTGGGAATATACTTTCTACTTTCACACGAGCAAAGCTGCTGGCAGCAGATAGTTAGTTAAGTATATACTTAAACTGCCAGCCGTCCTAAACTCTAGGGCGTCAAACACAATATTAAAAAGAAACGGTCCTAAGTTACTTCCCTGGCTGACACCGATCTCGCATAGTAGATCTCGGAAAAACGACTACCATAGTTAACATATTGACCCATATCCCGCAGGTAATCGGTGAAGAAAATAATCATTTACAATGTGGAACCCATATTAGCTAATTTTCACAATAGCTTGTCATTGTCGACTGTGTCAAACGCTTTCCAAAAATCTAAATAGGCTGCATCCACCTGTAAGTCTGCGTCAACAGCCGGCACCAGCTGCGTTATTAGGGGAAGTAAACTTCTTGTCGTTTCTCGCCCAGGACGGTAACTATGCTTGACATCCTTCAAATGGGTGTACACTTGTGCATATAAACAGTTGTCAATGGCTGCCTCAAATATTTTAGCAGGAGCGCAATGAACCGCCACCGGCCAGGGGTCTTATTGTGACGTTTTAAAATGTCAGGTGTGCGAGCGTGCAAGAGGGATGCAGTTATACACCCTATATAGCTCCATCCCTTTAACAGTTCAGTTCAGGTCATCAAATAGATCGCGTTAAGAGCTTGGGGTAGGGCTTGTGTAGTCATTTGCTTCTGTGCCTTTGCCTTTGCCTTTGCTTTTTAGGACCGGCACCACTCGACTAAGCTTCTAACAATCAGGAAACGTGAACTGATGTCGTTAGGGTTCCCCCAACACCATGCGGCTATCGCTAAGGATAAAGGGTGATATTCCATCTGGTCCAACTGACCGTCGGCCTTTAGGCGGTAGGTAGGCAAGCGCGCGGTGCACTGCTGCCTCGAGTTACTGCAACTCTCATGGGCATATTTTTGGTCCGATAAGATTTAGAATATCCTTATTTAATTTATACTGATTCAAATTGATATAAATATGTAAGTAAGTAAGTATAATAAGGATATGAAAAACTTTTTACAAAAAAAAAATACAACCGACTTCAAAGTAAAAAAAAAACTTTAATTTTGGAAGTCGGTGTTAAATAACGAAGAGACAAAACTATTATAAAAACACCGACTTTTGAAATTAAAGTTATTTTGCACTTTACAGTGTTTTTTATTCTGTGAATATTTCTTGTTTTCTAAACGTACTACCGTAGCATGATTTATATTCCGCAATTCCCATTCTGGATGGATATACTTCCCATAAGTCATCAAAAACCTTCAATCAGAATGATGGAGTGGTTGTATATGTCAATAATTCATTAGCAAATGTGATAGTTAAAGAACCGGTCCTGTCCGAAGTAAACTGTCTGACAGTCATGATTGGATCTGATGTAGCCATAATTGCTATCTACAGACCTTATGCATTTAAAGATCTCTCAAAATTCATACAATCTTTGGACAGTGTACTATGTGAAGTTAAATCATTTAGAAACATTGTAATTATGGGAGATATAAATATTGATATTACCCACAATAATAAAGATTCGTACTCGCTAGATTATTTGGACTTATTATCTCACCATGGACTTATTCCTGGACACACGTTGCCTACTCACGGATCTACTTGTCTCGACCATGCCAATATAAAAACAACTTTCGCTAGCACAGTCTTGGTGCTAGAGTCTACTGTCACAGATCACTCTGCAGTTATACTTTCTTTGTCATTCAATGGAATCAAAACACTAAACTCTAACCAAAGCACGAAAATAAATGACGATGAGCTTGCTAATGACATTTGCAATATTAGTTTTGATTCAGTCTATGCAACGAGGGACCCTAATTTGGCTACTGAATATTTAATTGAACCAATTCGCCTGGCTCTATCTAAGAACACTAAAACTATCTCTATCTCACGTAGACGCAGGCCGATTAAGCCCTGGATAACTCAAGGATTACTGAAATGTATGCGCCACAGAGACAATCTATACAAGAAGTTAAAAAAAGATCCATCAAACGAAATCCTCGTGGTGTCCTACAGAAGGTATCGTAGTTTCTGTACAAATCTACTTCGAAAAGCAAAAAGAGACTATGAGAGACTGGAATTTGAAAAAGCAGGTAGAAATTCTAAACAGCTTTGGCGAGTAATTAAGAATGTCACAAGCATAGGTCAATTAAAGTCTTCAGCCCATGATCTCTTAGCGGATAATAACGATAAGCAAAGCACTATAAATGAAATCAATTACTATTTTGCAAACGTAGGGAAACGCCTAGCCGATAAAATAAATAGAGACCCACAGTCTTTCTCGCTGCCCAGCCCTCAGAAGGAATCGTTTGTCCTACTTAGGACAAATGAGCTGGAAGTGGAACGCTTAATCGTTTCACTCAAGAATGATTGTGCGGTCGGCTGGGATGGTATTTCTTCTAGTTTTTTAAAACGGCATAAAAATGTTATTATACCTCCGCTGACATATGTTTGTAACCTGTGCCTTGATACTGGTGTCTTCCCTGACTTGTTCAAAAAGGCACTTCTTCACCCTATTTTTAAATCTGGTGATCGTGACCGTGTCGAAAATTACAGACCCATATCTGTACTACCTGCAATGTCCAAGATTCTGGAAAGAATAATAAATTCAAGGCTGGTTGCATATTTAGAGGCACGCAAACTATTGTCGATCAACCAATTTGGCTTTCGAAAGAATCTGTCTACTGCCGATGCCGTTCATAAATTGGTTAATCACATAGCTCAAAAACTTGATAATGGTAAGAAATGCGTTGCGCTGTTCCTAGATCTCGCAAAGGCATTCGACACGGTCTCAATTCCAATCTTAATAACTAAGCTCGAGTGTCTAGGTATGCGAGGTACCCAACTCTCACTATTTCAGAGCTATCTTACGAATAGAACACAATGTGTTAAAATTGGAACCTGTTTTAGCACTGACTTAAACATTACTTTTGGTGTACCACAGGGTAGTATTCTCGGTCCCAGTTTATTTTTAATCTACATGAATGACCTGTGTAGCCTCAGCCTAGAATGCGGTTCAATATTTTCGTATGCGGACGATACAGCTCTAGTATTTGCATCGGATAGTTGGGAGGACACATATCTTCATGCACAGAAGGGTTTCAACACAGTCAGTGAATGGCTTACTAACAACTTGCTCACACTGAATATCGCAAAAACGAAGATGTTGGATTTTTCTATTCGTTATACCAATGTTCCAGCCTCAAGTTCACTGTATGTTGCTGCCCAGTTGAATCAGTCAAATAGTAATGGCGACGGAAATAGCAATCATGATCACAACATCTGCAAGGTTGAACGAGTCCCATTGGTTAGGTATCTTGGGATTGTAATTGACTGCAACCTTACTTTTAGGGATCACATAATACACCTCTCGAACAGAGTGCGCAAGTTGATCTACATTTTTAAACAACTACGCCAGTCGGCGGATGCTACCATAATGAAAATGACCTATCAAGCATTGTGCCAATCAGTTCTGGTTTATTGTATCTCTTCCTGGGGTGGTGCAGCAAAATCTCACTGTATTCAGATAGAACGCGCACAGAGAGCCGTTCTTAAGGTGTGCTGTTTCAAGCCAAGACTTTATCCCACCACTGAGCTCTATGAATATTGTCAAGTTCTAACGGTTAGGCAATTATTCGTATTGGCCACTGCTATCAAACAACATGCTATTACCAACTATTCACAGGAAACAAATCGCCGCAACCATCTAGTAGCTAAAGCTACTCCTCTTAAAACATTTTCCTTGGTCCTCATCTTTACAATAAATTACACCGAATTCTTTCCTTGCACTCATTAAACAAACATAATTTTAAACTCACTCTACAAGCCTGGCTTCAAGGCCAAACATACGCTGCCACAGAAACTCTCTTGGACGTATTAGTCTAATCACACAAATTCCAAAACACACACAACACACATCATAACACTCTCATACACAAACATACTTACATTAACACCTCCCCATACATACCTACACATACTTACTTTTATTATTTTATCTTATTTTCTTACTGTCTTTAGTCATTTACTCCTGAGGTTATTAAACTCACTATATATTTGTAATTTGTCTTACTTGCTGAATTGATATGTAAGCTACTAACTATGTAACTCGGAACAGGTGGGGACCTGGTGACCTGTATTACAGGTGTTACTACCTACCACAGGCACCAGCGATCCACAACCAAAAATTGCTAGCAATGTTTCTTATTGTAAGATTATCTGTATATTTTGGCTTGTGGTGAGAAATAAACGTTATTATTATTATTATTATTATTATTATTATTATATTGTTTTTCACGAATTTTGTCGCTCGAGTTGTTGATTTTTTAGGGTTCCGTACCTCAAAGATTATTTGATTCCATACGGTCAAGACCCTTTATCTCGGAAACGCGTAGAGACATCGAGTTGAAACTAAAATCATATACTCAAGTCTGCGGTCTCTTGAAGCTGTGAAAAAAACAAACTTCTAACTTAACGAAAAATAAAGATAAGTACGGCCGTTTATGTCGCAAAAAACGACAATATTCGGACACTTATCGGAGGGCTGGATGGTGAGCCATCCATCGCTCGTCGTCCGTAAGAACGCACCTACGTTGGTGATGAATCGCCCTGCGACTCTCGACGCCCGGGGCGTCTTCTATCGCGACGGCTGGGGCGTAAAAATTACCGTTCAAGGTTGTGGATATTTCTTTCGCTGAAACTACCAACTACCCGGTTGGTAGTTGAACCTTAAGAAATTACAGTTACAAAACTGTATTCAGCAGCAAATCGCTACGGCGTCGAGTTTTATAATAGCATAGCATAGTCGGCCTTATAATGTTCCCACTGTTGGGAATCAGGCCTCCTCTCAAGGAAAGGGAATGGGCCGTAAACCACCACGCGGGCCCAGTGCGGGTTGGTCACATGTCTTCGAATTTTTGATTCTAGGACATGCCCTCACGATATTTTCCTTCACCGTTTTGAGAGCAGTGGTGATGAAATAAATTACACAAAGTAATGCGCCTGACTGGGTTTGAACTCGTAAGTCGGGGTCGTTACCACTCGGCCACCACTAGTCTACGAGTTTTATAATGGCGTCAATAAAAAAGAATGAGAGATATCAGAAAAATACTTTTATCTACCCACATTCACGTGGAATATGTAAGAATGCGAAGAAATGCGATGGAATGCGATGGAATGCGATCGAATTCGTTTGAATGCGATGGAATGCGAGGCAATGCGATGGAATGCGATGCAATGCGATGGAATGCTATAAAATACCACAGAATGCAACGGAAGGCGAAAGAATGCGATTGAATGAGACGGAATTCGATGGAATGCGATGGAATGCGGTGGAATGCGTTTGAATGCGATGTAATGCGATATAAAGCGGTGGAATGCTATAGATTACCACAGAATGCGACGGAAGGCGAAATAATGCGATTGAATGATACGGATTTCGATGGAATGCGATGGAATGCGTCGGAATACGTTAGAATGCGATGGGACGTGATGGAATGCGATCGAATGCGATGGAATACGACGGAATGCGAAATAATGCGATGGAATGCGATGGAATGCGATGGAATGCGGTAGAATGCGATGGAATGCGTTGGAATGCGTTCGAATGCGATGGAATGCGATGGAATGCGATTGAATGAGAAGGAATTCGATGGATAGCGATGGAATGCGGTGGAATGCGCTTGAATGCTATGGAATATAATTGAATGCGGTAGTATGCGGAGGAACGTGATGGAATTCGATGGAATGCGGTAGAATGCGTTTGAATGCGGTGGAATGCGATAGAATGCGGTGGAATGCTACAGAATACCACAGAATGCGTCGGAAAGCGAAAGTATGCGATAGAATGAGACGGAATTAGATGGAATGCGATGGAATGCGATGGAATGCGTCGGAATATGTTAGAATGCGATGGGACATGATGGAATGCGATCGAATGCGATGGAATACGACGGAATGCGAAATAATGCGAAATAATGCGATGGAATGCGATAGAATGCGACTGAATGAGACGGAATTCGATGGAATACGATGGAATGCGGTGGAATGCGTTTGAATGCAATGGAATATAATTGAATGTGGTGGAATGCGGCGGAACGTGATGGAATGCGATAGAATGCGATTGAATGAGACGAAATTCGATGGAATGTGGTAGAATGCGTTTGCATACGATGGAATGCGAGAGAATGCGGTGGAATGCTATAGAATACCATAGAATGCGTCGGAAAGCGAAAGAATGCGATAGAATGAGACGGAATTCGATGGAATCCTTTGGAATGCGTCGGAATTCGTTGGTATGAGACGAAACTCAATGGAATGTAATGGAATGCGACAGAATGCGAAGGAATGCGAAAGAAAGCGATGCAATGCCGTCGCTTTGCATCGCTTTCCGTCGAAAGCTAAAGAATGCGGAGGAATGCTACTGTTCGCGATGGATTGTGATTGAATGCGACGGAATGTGACTGTATGCGATAGAATGCTATTGAATGCTATGGAAGGCGATTGAATGCGATGGAAAGCGACGGGAAGCGATGGAATGTGAAAGAAGGCGATGGTATACAATGGAATGCGAAAAAATGCTATGGAACGCGATGGATTGCAA
Source organism: Mythimna impura (assembly GCA_905147345.3). NCBI lineage: Eukaryota > Metazoa > Arthropoda > Insecta > Lepidoptera > Noctuidae > Mythimna > Mythimna impura. The sequence goes on along the minus strand of LR990368.1, from coordinate 5,722,643 downwards.
TGGAATGCGGTGGAAAACGATGGATTGCGATAGAAAGCGGTGGAATGCCACAGAATGCGACGGAAAGCGAAAGAATGCGATGGAATGCATCAACGGACTCCACCGCACTCCGTCGCATCCCATTACATTCCATTGCATTCCATTGCATTCGATCGCATTCCATCACGTTCCATCGCATTCCGTCGAGTTTCGTCTCATCCCAACGAATTTCGACGCATTCCAAAGCATTCCATCGAATTCCGTCTCATTCTATCGCATACCTTCGCTTTCCGACGCATTCTGTGGTATTCTGTCGCATTCCACCGCTTTCTATCGCATTCCACCGCATTCAGACGCATTCTACCGCATTCCATCGCATTCCATCGCATTCCATCGAATTCCATCACGTTCCGCCGCATACTACCGCATTCAATTATATTCCATTGCATTCCATCGAATTCCTTCTCATTCAATCGCATTCCAACGCATTCCATCGCATTCCATCGCATTCGAACGCATTCCAACGCATTCCCTCGCATTTTGTCGCATTCCATTGCATTCCATCGCATTATTTCGCATTCCGTCGTATTCCATCACATTCGATCGCATTCCATCACGTCCCATCGCATTCTAACGTATTCCGATGCATTCCATCGCATTCCATCGAATTCCGTCTCATTCTATTGCACTCTTTCGCTTTCCGTCACGTTCCGCCGCATCCCACCGCATTCCATCGTATTCCATCGAATTCCGTCTCATTCAATCGCATTCAAACGCATTCAAACGCATTCCAAAGCATTCCATCGCATTCTATCGCATTCCATCATATACCATCGCATTATTTCGCATTATTTCGCATTCCGTCGTATTCCATCGCATTCGATCGCATTCCATCACGTCCCATCGCATTCTAACGTATTCCGACGCATTCCATCGAATTTCGTCTCATTCAATCGCATTCCTCCGCAATCTATCGCATTCCATCACGTTCCGCCGCATTCCACCGCATTCAATTATATTCCATTGCATTCAAACGCATTCCACCGCATTCCATCGTTTTCCAACGAATTCCATCGAATTCCGTCTCATCCAATCGCATTCAAATGCATTCGAACGCATTCCAACGCATTCCATCGCATTCTATCGCATTCCATCGCATTCCATCGCATTATTTCGCATTCCGTCGTATTCCATCGCATTCGATCGCATTCCATCACGTCCCATTCATTCTAAAGTATTCCGACGCATTGATAAATGATAAATGATAAATGATAAATGATATTTATTTTGTAAATAGGTTTAAAAAAACACTTTTACACGTCAATTTTTTTTTCGTCATTTTTAAACTAGATGAGGCCGGTGTTTCCTAGCTGACTACCCTGAGAAGAAACACCGAAACAAACTCAGGGGTCAAAGTCTCTTTTAAAGTCCATACAGTAAATATGTAATGGTCAAATCACATGAGAACCATGCAGATTTGTCTGAAATGGTCTTTTGAAGAAAGAACCTTACAGATTTGAGTGGACCTGTCCAGTCAGTGCAAGCATTTGTCAGTATTCGTAAAGCTCAACTCAGGACTACTAAGGAGCTCAACTACTTGACGAACAATACCAAGGAAAGGACATTTGGGTAGGCCGCAGAAAATACTCAAATTCCCAGACATACGTTAAAATTACTGAAAAGGAAAAAAAAAAAGCAATCAACATAGTCCTCACGTTCACAATAATAAAAAGAAAAATATTGTTTACAATACTAAGTAAACATTGATGTCAAAGATTAATAGAGAAAGAGAAAAAAAAAAGTCAAATTGTAAATTAAAAATTATCTACAATATCAAATTCTAATAAATAATAATAATAAAAGGCAAAATTGAAATTAAAAACAAAAGAAAAAATAATAATAATAATAAGACAACAGTTGCAGTGCGTACTGGAGCAGGTCAATCCCAAGCCTTTTGATCCTCAACATAGTCCTTTATAGTATAAAAAGCCTTTTGGCAAAGTTTTCGCATTCCATCGCATTCCATCGAATTCCGTCTCATTCTATCGCATACTTTCGCTTTCCACCGCATTCTATCGCATTCCACTGCATTCAAACGCATTCTACCGCATTCCATCGCATTCCATCGAATTCCATCACGTTCCGCCGCATACTACCGCATTCAATTATATTCCATTGCATTCAAACGCATTCCACCGCATTCCATCGCATTCCATCGAATTCCTTCTCATTCAATCGCATTCCATCGCATTCCATCGCATTCGAACGCATTCCAACGCATTCTATCGCATTCCATCGCATTATTTCGCATTATTTCGCATTCCGTCGTATTCCATCGCATTCGATCGCATTCCATCACGTCCCATCGCATTCTAACGTATTCCGACGCATTCCATCGCATTCCATCGAATTCCGTCTCATTCTATCGCATTCTTTCGCTTTCCGTCACATCCTGTGGTATTCTATAGCATTCCGCCGCATTCTATCGCATTCCATCGCATCAAACGCATTCCAACGCATTCCATCGCATTCCATCGAAATCCGTCTCATTCAATCGCATTATTTCGCCTTCCGTCGCATTCTGTGGTATTCTATAGCATTCCACCACTTTATATCGCATTACATCGCATTCAAACACATTCCACCGCATTCCATCGCATTCCATCGAATTCCGTCTCATTCAATCGCATTCTTTCGCCTTCCGTTGCATTCTGTGCTATTTTAGAGCATTCCATCGCATTGCATCGCATTCCATCGCATTGCCTCGCATTCCATCGCATTCTAATAAAAAATCTATTCATTAAATCTTGTATTAAACGCACACTATGCAGGCAGGCATATTATAAGTTGGAGGATTATATTCAAGATAAAAATGCTTGGCTCAATGCTGGTCCAGCTCCACTACCACCGGGGTGAACAAATTGATTAGTTTGGAAATTATTGTTATTACATATTTTTAAATGTTTTTTTTTTAATTTTTTAATAATAAAGGTATTGTATAATGTAGAAGCATTTTTTTCAAAGTTTGTAAATGTGAGTACCATGGAGCTATTTTATGGTTTTTTATGTTACTATTGGACTTGTTTGACATAAATCAGCATGGCAGTTGAGAGTTTATCATGCTCACTCAAATGTCTCACTGATGGTGGCGCATGTGTTGGATCATTCGGTTCCCTTCAAAATGGTTGAGTTGAGTGGTGCTAATATTGGCGTCATGTTCGTGAACGGGCGCTGTCAGTTGAGACTGGTCATCTCTTAGCTGCCAGTTGCTATTTTAATATCTATATTTAGTTTGTATTTTTACTTTATTTACATTGTTCTCACATGATAGCGACAAGAAACATGTAACAGAGATATTTGTAATTACAAAACATGATTGAAAAGAGTGTCCATGGAGTTTCTTGCACATTCTTCTCCATAGAGATCTACGCTTTGGAATGTGCAATTAGCCTCATTTTTTTTTTGTTTCTGACTGACTGACTTCATGACATTTCAAAAGTGCCTGTAAATGGTTTATTTGAAATAAAATGCTTTGAATGCTTTGCTTTGAATTCAAACGAATTCGATCGCATTCCATCACGTTCCATCGCATTCCATCGCATTTCTTCGCATTCTATCGCATTCTTACATATTTCACGTGAATGTGGGTAGATAAAAGTATTTTCCTGATATCTCTCATTCTTTTTTATTGACGCCATTATAAAACTCGTAGACCAGTGGTGGCCGAGTGGTAACGACCCCGACTTACGAGTTCAAACCCAGTCAGGCGCATTACTTTGTGTAATTTATTTCATCACCACTGCTCTCAAAACGGTGAAGGAAAATATCATGAGGGCATGTCCTAGAATCAAAAATTCGAAGACATGTGACCAACCCGCACTGGGCCCGCGTGGTGGTTTACGGCCCATTCCCTTTCCTTGAGAGGAGGCCTGAGTCCCAACAGTGGGAACATTATAAGGCCGACTATGCTATGCTATTATAAAACTCGACGCCGTAGCGATTTGCTGCTGAATACAGTTTTGTAACTGTAATTTCTTAAGGTTCAACTACCAACCGGGTAGTTGGTAGTTTCAGCGAAAGAAATATCCATAACCTTGAACGGTCATTTTTACGCCCCAGCCGTCGCGATAGAAGACGCCCCGGGCGTCGAGAGTCGCAGGGCGATTCATCACCAACTTAGGTGCGTTCTTACGGACGACGTGCGATGAATGGCTCACCATGCAGCCCTCCGATAAGTGTCCGAATATTGTCGTTTTTTGCGACATAAACGGCCGTACTTATCTTTATTTTTCGTTAAGTTAGAAGTTTGATTTTTTCACAGCTTCAAGAGACCGCAGACTTGAGTATATGATTTTAGTTTCAACTCGATGTCTCTACGCGTTTCCGAGATAAAGGGTCTTGACCGTATGGAATCAAATAATCTTTGAGGTACGGAACCCTAAAAAATCAACAACTCGAGCGACAAAATTCGTGAAAAACAATATAAATCACGCTACGGTAGTACGTTTAGAAAACAAGAAATATTCACAGAATAAAAAACACTGTAAAGTGCAAAATAACTTTAATTTCAAAAGTCGGTGTTTCTATAATAGTTTTGTCTCTTCGTTATTTAACACCGACTTCTAAAATTAAAGTTATTTTGCACTTTACAGTGTTTTTTTTTACTTTGAAGTCGGTTGTATTTTTTTTTGTAAAAAGTTTTTTATTTTACACTTTTTAGTATTGGTACCACCACTAAAAAGTACCCCTCAGCCAAACTTAAATACCTTATAGCCAGAGTGCATCTCATGACAATTCTAATAATCCCAAACACGGTTAGATTACATTAATTTATTACAGAGTTCCGGTGCCTAACTTCAGGCTTCATCATCAGATCAGTTCGATATATTCCTCCTCTACTTTTAGTCAGTCATCGACTACGTATAAACAAAGCAATTTTACTTGTTACGACGATTCTGCTGTGATCCTATGAGGAGTTCTGTTCTATATCTTCGAAGTTCATGATCAGATCATAACAATATTTCTATGGGACCAACTCGGAAGCATAACCTTTCAATCAAAAAAAAATTTCACTATCGGTCCACAATTGACCGAGAAATCGGTGAACATACATAAAAAATAAAAATAAAAAACATACATTCAACCGAACATATAACCTCCTCCTTTTTGAAGTCGATTAATAATATAAAAACTGATTGATTTTTTATTTACTGATGATAAATAGATATCCAGGATAGATAATCAGAATAGAGTAAATCAAAATAGAGATCCATACATATACAGTGTCTCAGATATCCAGGTATAAATAAATATCTGTCTCATTTAAAGAGGGTTCCATTAATAGAGGTGAAAATAGAGGTTATTTCAGTTATAGAGGTGCGATTATTTAATAAAATAACGTAGGTAATGTAAACATCATACATGAATTGTAATCATTAATAGTTATTAAAAAAACGGATACAGAATGCGTCAATTGTAAAAATCTTTTGGTATTTTGACACATTAAATTCGACACAGACTTCACGTGTCTTCCCGTTTTCATAAACGGATATTAATTTTAGTTTTACACGTACTGTTATAGATTTGAACCTTCGTTGGTTTTCGGTAGTCTAAGAATTAGTAAACAAGCGAGTAAACATAGAGAGATGATAAATTGATGTTATCTCAGTTATATAGTTAATGCCTAAAAAATTCAAAGAAAGCAATTTAGAAAAAGTATATCTCAGTAAAAGAGGTAAAATATACTCACTGTCTCAATTATAGAGGTAATTATGACGATAAAATCGAGAGAACGAATTCCAGATAAAGAGGTTTGCTTTGTCTCATTAGCAGAGGTTTTTTTTTCAGGTGGGAAAATCATCTTATGACAAATCATACATAAATGATCTGCTTAAGCCCGGTACCTTTGGGTATGCAGACGACAGCACTGTTGCTGAGAGTTACATATCCAGCGCGCAGGCTAGTGGGTCACAGATCCAGTCTCTCCGAGAGGCTATGGTCGAGCGCTTGAACTTGTCCTTGGAGGCAGTCTCTGAATGGGGCGATGCCAATTTGGTCAAGTTCAATGCTGCTAAAACCCAGGCGTGTCTATTTTCCGCTAAAAGGAGCCAATTCAGCCCTGCTCCAACTTTCCGGGGCGTAACCGTGCCAATAACCGACCATCTTGATCTCCTTGGTGTTACGCTAACGTCAACACTCAACTTTGGGCCATACATCGAAGCAAAGGCTCAACTGGCAGCAAAAAAGCTGGGAATCCTCGCGAAGGTCAGACAGTACTTCACGCCGGAACAGCTGCTCAAACTTTATCAAGCGCAAGTTCGATCGTGTATGGAGTACTGCTCTCATCTTTGGGACGGATCTGCCCGATACCAGCTTGATGCACTTGAGGCAATTGAGAGGCGAGCCAAGAGGATCATTGGCAATGATGCACTCATTGAGTCGAGGCTTCAAAGTCTTGAGCATCGACGCAGAGTTGCTAGCCTGTCGGTTTTCTACCGGTTGCATTTCGGGGAGTGTGCGTCGGAATTGCATAACCTAATTCCGCCTAGCCCGTTCCATCATCGGACCACCAGGCGTACGGCAATGCGCCACCGGTACATGGTGGACATCCCACCTATACGCACAAAACGTTTTGCGAACACATTCATAGTGCGTACAGCTAAGGAGTGGAATTCCTTGCCGGAATCTGTTTTTCCTGATGGCTACAACCCGGGAATCTTTAAGTCAAGAGTGAAAAGGTTACTTCTAGGTAAGCGCGTTCCATCGTCGACCGCATCGTCGCTTTCCATCAGGTGAGTTAGCGGTCAAGCGCGAACCTATCAAGAATAAAAAAAAAAAAAAAATCTCGCTCTTGGGCGGAGCGAGATAGTGTCAGACTTTTACTGACTAAAAACCCACTTCTGTTCCTTCTTTGCCTTCGTCCCAGGGCCTCGGGTTTCACTTTCACACTACCCGTGGCCCCAGTAGGCTTCGACCCTGCCGGGCCCCTACGATTTGCTGACATCTCCCTGAGGCGCGCGTGGAACGGTACGCGCCGTCGACGACTAGGGCTCGGTCCGGGAGGTTACCGGATGGTCGGACGGCGAGCCACCCATTGCTCGCCATCCGCAAGCCCGCGCCTACGGTGGCCGGAAATCGGGATCGGGAATAGAGAGGCGACCGCCTGCCACTCCTCCTCGCTCCGGACCATGGCCTGTACCAAGGCCTGACGCGAAAGATCGCCGCCGCCGATCGCCCCCACGAGGACACGGCGTTGCTCTGCCCAAGCGGGGCACACCTCCACCGAGTGCTCCACCGTGTCTTCCGGGCGGTGGCTTCCACACAGTGGCGACACCCGGGCGTCGCTTCCGCACGAATCCGGTGCAGGAACTTTCCGAACTTACCGTGTTCGGTGAGAACCTGCGTCATGCGGAAGGTGAGGACGCCGTGAGGTCTTTCCAACCACCACTAACAGAGGTAAGGTCAAGGTGAGGTCAGTGCTAAAGTCTCGGGACCTCAGCATGAATTCCAGCTATGGAGGTTTCTCACTTATCCATGTCCCACTTAACCGAGTTTCACTGTCTTATTAACACTGCCTTTGCCAGTGGCTTCGCCCACATGAATGCACTAAATTATCCCAATTCCACGTCATGATCTAATCGTGTGACAAAGAGGAAGGATGAAACGCATGTTACTAAAAGAGTTATGAGTAGGTATACATATAAGTAGAGAAGAAGAGGGAGGCCAAAGGAAACATTGATGGATTGTGTGAGGAGTGATATGATAGAAAAGGGAATCGGTGATAGCATGACGGGTGACAGGACAGAATGGAAGATAAAAACGTGTTGGACCTAGTAACTTCAGACAAGGTCAGGAAGATGAAGATGACACATTGGACGAGCAAGTTAATACTCGTATGAAACTCGTAAAAAAAAAAACCGAGACGTACATATTAAAAATACTTTATTTTATATTACTTAATTCTTAAAACTAAAACTTAAATTTACAAAAGAAATATAAATCAAACTACAAATCTACTCTTTAACTATCACATGACATTATAGTCAAAAAGTTTTCCACTGACTTACTGACTAGCTGACTGACTGACTGACAGACTAATAGAGATAATACTATCATCTTGTATCCTAATATGGATACAAAAATAAATAAAGATTTCTATAGAATCTTGTCTATGCAACCTAATAAGAAGAAACGCTATACTTAAGTAGCAGTGGGCAGGGCACATTACTCGCAGAACAGATAGTCGATGGGCTGAAAGGTTCTGGAATGGCGACCGCTCACCGAAAGACGCAGTGTTGGAAGATGGACCGATGACCTGGTGAGGGTTACCATCCGATGGATTCAAAATGCACAGGACCTGTCGTTTCGGTGACACTTAGGGGAGGTCTATATCCTACAGTTGATGTCTTTCGGCTGAACAGATGTTGATGAACCTAGCAGTCCAGAGAAAAAGTTTAGTGTGAACGTACTATGTTGGTGTCTATGTTTTTTTTTTCGGTGGGAAAAACATCTTATGACATCCCCCGCCCTTGGGCGGGGCTGGAGATAGTGTCAGACTTTTACTGACTAAAAACCCACTCCTGTTCTTTCCTTGCCTTTCGTACCAGGGCCGAGTATTCCTTTCAGAATCAGACCCTTGGCCCCAGTAGGCTTCGACCCTGCTAGGCCCCTACAGTTGCTGACATCTCCTTGAGGCGGGCGTGGAACAGCACGCGCCGTCGACGACTTGGGCTCGGTCCGGACGGTTACCGGACGGTCGGACGGCGAGCCACCCATTGCTCACCGTCCGCAAGCTTGCGCCTACGATGGCCGGAAATCGGGATCGGAATCCCGGCGGCGATTGGTGCGTGAGGACCGTTGCCTCTCGCGAACTATGTTGGGGTAAAAGCCTGTTACCATCTATCCGGGCATAAACGTAGACTCTAAGCTACTAAATGGGAGAATCCATTAACACCTTGCCTGACTTAGGAATCGAATCCAAGACCTTAAGCTCAGCGCAGCAGAAATAAGTTGGTGTCGTAAACTCCCTTGAGGAAAAAATCTAAATAACGCCACTTGTCGCAATCCTTTTATTTCTAGAAAATCATCAAAGAACCCATAGTCTCGGCAAAATGTTCCGTATGGTGTCTAGACGTAAAGAATAACACCATCCCATCTCTTCCCTTGGCTGCTGTAAGAGGCGACTAAGGGAGACACCAGAGAATGGGCAGCAGCATTCTCTGTGCATTGCAACAGCCACACTGCGATCGCCAACCCACATGCCAAGCATGGCAATTATGGCAAAACCCTCTAATGAAAAGCACTACCAAAAAATGGCCCCTAGTGCCCGGCAGCCCGTCTACCCTTGACTCCGGTAGCGGTCAAGGTTACGGCGAGGCAAGGGCTACGATGAATCTCCGGATGGGATCCGGCTACCCCTTTAGAAAGCAACGACTGGACCTGGCAACATATAACACGCGTACACTCCGGTCCGACGAGAAGATCACTGAACTTGAGGAAGAATTGAGCAGGTTACGACTGAGTATTGTGGGATTATCTGAAGACCAAAGACAGGGGGAGGACACGATAATTCTCAGATCTGGTAACCTGCTTTATTTCCGGGAGCGTGACCAGCAGTCCCAGGGTGGTATCGGTTTATCGTCCGCAAGTCCCTTGTGAACAATGTGGTGAGGATCGAGAGTGTGTCGACCAGGGTGGCGTACCTTATACTCAGAATATAGTCAAGATATTCGCTGAAAGTCATATGACTTTCAGCGAATATCTTGACTATCTACAACCTATATAGGTTTACGCCCCGACCTCGACACAACCCGACAGCGAAGTAAAGTCCATGTATGAGGATATATCCAGAGCCATGCATGGTTCTAAGTCTTACTTTACCGTGGTCATGGGAGACTTTATCGGAAACTGGGCAAACGAGACGGTGATGAGCTGGGAGTGGGCAAATTTGGATTTGGACATCGGAACCGCCGGGGACACCTACTGACTAGTTTTATGGAGAAGGAGCCTCTATATGATGAACTCCTTCTTCAAAAAGCGTGAGCGTAGGAAGTGGACCTGGCAAAGCCCTGATGGTGCGACTAGAAATGAGATTGACTTCATCATGTCGACGAAGAACCAAATATGCAATCCCGTAGCCCTATTGCCCTACAATCTTTATAAATATTATATTTGTTTTGTTTCGGTAAATTAAGGTTATGACTTAGTCAGTCTTTAGTCAGCTAACACCTAATACATGATATTTTCATCGGCAGGGGCTCTCTTGTAGAACGCACGGGACACGTCTACTGGAGGGCGGAGGCCTATACAGGCGAAGTAGCCTCGGCGCCACATCAGCATCAAACTCAACATGATTGGAACTGCTAGGAGAACACCTGGAATTAAAGAAGTAGATTAGAGAGATTAAACATTTAGCGCCATCTATATCTCCACATAAGAACTAAACTACAATATTTTGTAGTTTAGTTTTGTGGTTGTGTTTTGAACTCATTAGAGTTCTCTACGCGATTAAAACATATACAACAGCCCGAAATCTGCTTTCGGGCAGTTGGACCAGACATAATACCCGTCTGGTCGAAGGATCCTTCCATATCAACAGAGGTTTGCAGGAATTTACACTCTGTTTACAAGCATACATTATAAAAAGTTATGGAGTTTCTTTCACGTTCTTCTTCATAGAGATCTTCGCTTTGGAACGTGCAATTTAGCTTCACTTTTTTTGACTGACCGACATTTTGACTATTCAAAAATGCCTGTAATTGGTCTATTTGAAATAAACGTTTCTGATTTCTGAAAGATAGATATGTAAACAGTAAATGTACAGGTCGATCTTCAAACCGAAGCAGCGCTTGAAAGGATCGGTTTCACATTTGGTGGAAGGGGGAATTGTCAAGTAACAGAAATAGGATGCACACTGACATATATATGTGACGTCACTGCCATGTTTTCGGTTAGACTCAGGTTCGATAGAGTTCAGCCCCCCTAGCCAAGTTACAACCGTTTCGTGTCGAATTCCGTTCTCCAATCGGTAACGCCTCGGTGTCAGCAATTGTAGAAAACGATAAGTTGGTAGCCATGTTAACGCGCCTGAGTCGGCCGCTCGTTCTAAAATGTCGTTCTACAATAACAAAGGATGTAGCGTTGAACATTGTAGAAACGATAACAATTCATTCTATCATTTTGAACGATGTGAACTTGGCTACAAATTTTCTATTCGTTTGTTCTGACCAACTTAACGTTGAGATGATGACATTCCCATACATTTGATTACTTTTCGACTAGCGTTAACGATTGCAGATTATCAACTTGGCTAGAGGTGCAGATAATCAGCTGCTCCATTTAAAATATATCGACACTCAACCAAAAATTGATAGTTCTGTTTGAATTTTGTTTGGACTGTAATCCGAGATACGAGTACTACCTTGTTCGATGCGGGTGTCAATATACTGATATTCTGCTGGAAGCAGTGGCACTAGAACCGGATCCCGAGGCAGGAGAATCAAATAGAATGATCCGTTTTTTTTTTAATTCGAAAATCGTTCAATAACTTTTCTCGCTCTGGGGAAGAGCAAGAGGGCGTGTCGGAGTTTTATAGACTAAAACCACACCTTCTCTCTCGTTTCGGCCTACGAGCAATAGCCCTATTGGGCCCATACGATTTTGCTGACATCTTTGAAGCGCTAGTGAAACACTACACACCGTCAACTATCTCGGGATCGGTCCTAACCGGACCAATAGCTACCAATTGCTCGTCGTCCTGTAAAATAGAATGAACCTTACCGATAAGAGTGCCGAGCAGTATAGCTCCATCTTTCTCGGGTCGGTGTCCATACTTGTCAACACATCGCATAGTGCGGTGCGCATCATGCAGGTGCTTCATGGTGTAGCCTCGCATTTCCACTGGTTCTTGGCATCTGAAACAATAATTTACATTTAAAAAATACTAACTAAAATTATAGTGAAATAAAAAATAAATAATAAAAATTCTAAACTAAATACAACTAACTAAAATATGGCGTCAAAAAACTCTTCCACATCGCTGTCGACTGGTAATGTGCCCAAAAGACTGGCGGCATTGCCACGCAGTATGGCAATGATAAGCATTGCCATACTCTATTCCAGGTAAAAGCCAGCCCTTGGGTCACGCGAAGTGTCAACTAGACGTTTCGACAGATCTTAATACAACTTGTGAGCACTCGGACCCCACGATATTTAATTATTTATTTAAACTTCATGTACAGTAGTGGTACATAGGCGGACTTAATGCAACAATGCACCATGCATTGATGCTCTACTAGTCAACCATTGGGTTGGATTGATGATTGTGAAAGCACAATCTTTTTTTGTTATGTAGGAAATTTAAACAAGGACAAATCTGGGGAAACCCGGATGGATAGCGCAATCCTAGTTATGAATAACCAATAGAATTTCGTTGTTTACACATCTGAGCTCCGTACAGCTTCCTTAAATTCGTCCTAGCTGAAATACATCTCCTCTCATCTCCGTGATCCGCTTCGGTGGTGTCAGGCCCGGAGTCGTTTTATCAACCAAAATTTACAAGTGGAGAAAGTTTGTCATAGCGATCGAGGCATGTAACCGAGTGCTGCAGTGACAAACTACGTGTCCAGTCAACCTTCGTCGATATTAATGTTATTACTGTGTTAACATTAGAGCAGTGGTGGCCCAGGGATAACGGGTGAGTCACGGGCTCAAACCCAGCCATTCGTATCATCACCTCTGGCTCTCAAAACGGTGAAGGAAAACATCGTGAAAAAACCGGTATGTCCTAGAACCAAAAAATCGAAGACATGTCACAACCACCAGTCCGCACCGGGCCCACGTGTTGGATTACGGCCTTTTCCCTCTCCTAGAGAGGAGGCTTGAGTCCCAGCAGTTATGGTTATGTTAACATACGCAGAAACGGGTGCATAATATCAGTCCTGAGTTCTCCAATCACAAACTCACTTAATTTAATTAAGCCATTTAAAGTCATTTCCGAACTGTCAACAAATCGGTAATTTTATTTCAACACACTTGAAAACCCGCTCATACCACTACCGCTTTTAGGCACGCAATTGGCTGTTTTCCGCAGTAGTGCGAAAAACAGCAAATTGCATTTATCGTATCAAGTTGGGTGGCACGTAGATCCCACGAGTCGCCGTTTAACCCCCGTTTATCTATTTCTTCGTAAGTGTATTGAAAAACGTCGTTTGATACCCGTTGAAATTGGTCACTGCAGCACTCGGCGTCATAACACCCTCGCCTGCGACTCGGGCGAATGACAAAGTTTTTCCACTTGTATCAAAATGAACTATTTTAGTACTGGTCTTCCACTCCAAACGCCTCGAAATCGATAGCGTCCTTCACCTTGGTACTTACACCATCAACGTAGCATTTCCTCCCCTCTTCTCAACAGTCGGAGCCAGGATGTCCACCATCCACTGCGTGGAACAGTCGCAGAGGTAAGGGTTGTCTGACACGTCCACCTTCTCCAGGAGGTCCCAGCGAGACAGTAGGCGGGAGTCCACCTCAGTTAGGTTGTTGGATTGAAGGTACAGCTGGAAAAGTGAGGGTGAGGGGTTTAGTAAAAAGTTTTGAGCCGTTTGGCGTTGAAACACTAGGGCCGAGAGCACATCGTGTTGTTCGGGACATCAGCAAATGGCTGGTCGACTCCTCGCGTGACCTGGCTGGGATTTTCTTCGGTCAACGAATCAGCATTGCTATCCAACGTGGCAATGCTGCCAGCGTTCTGGGCACTTTTCCCATGGACATCGATGTGGATAAATTCTTTGAAGCCCTATGAGTTCTTTTTCTATCCGTTTGTACATATTATTATTTTCAGTTTGTATATATATATACCTATTAAGCTTATAATATTTAATAGATAGTTAAGATGTATATACTCGTATAAGTTTGAACAAATTGATCTTCTAACGAAATCACCGGTTAGATGGCCAGCTGATGACAAGTTGTACATTGATTTGCTAAACAACTTTTCATATCCCATTTCTGGTAATGTCAGTTTTTCAAAAAATTCAAGATGATTTTCTACAGTATAATATTATAAAGAGGTGAAGTTTGTAATTTTGTTTGAACGAAGTTGGTAATCTCTGGAACAACTGAATCAATTTTAAAATTCTTTCACCAATATCAAGCTATATTATTCCTAAATGACATACCTAGGCTATAGCCACTAATTGTACACGCACCACTGATTTTTAGTTAGTACAAATACTTAAACGGCTTATTAGAAAAGGTCTTGTTATTATTTAAGTAAAGTCTCAATAAATAATATTCATAAACAGCAAAGTTATTAGCTTTTGTTTATATCCCAAAATATCACTCAATTTATGGAAATATTAAACAGTTGATAATGAATGAATGAACGGCGATCAAAATGGAAAAACACTGTGCGTAGTATTTTCTAGTAGCAATTGTTATGAATGATTGATTCTATTATATTATGAATTTACCAATTATGACAAAGTTTCGTGGACAATTTTGAGAATTCGTTTTTTTTTCACTTTTGAGCCCCATTTTTTTGTACTAATTAAAAAATAGTATTGTATTTGATTACAATTAGTAAAATATTTTTAGCCCCTAAAATATTTCACGCCTGGCGAAGCGGGTACCTACAGGTCAGCTAGTATTTCATATAGACCTACATGGGCACTTATAAAACGTCAGAAGCTAGTGGACGGTGATACCCGTAGCGGGTCTATAGAGTTGATATAAATAAAGGCCAAAACTTACCTCATTAACCATCGGCCAATCATAAGTCTCCCCGATATCATCAACTCTAGCCAGTGCCTTCGGATGCAGATAGCTCAGTGCCGGGTTGAAACTCATGTGGAGTTTCTGGATGTTCTCTAGTCCAGCCAGTGTGCCTTCTCCGATACGCCTGAGTTTTGGCATGTTGCACATGTGGAGTTCTTGCAGCTTAGGAAGACGAGGGAAGCCGCTGAAAAAAGTTAAGATTGGTTAGTAAGACTTTGGAGGTCATATAGTTGACTATATATAAAGGGGGATACTGACTGACTGACATATCAACGCAACTACTGGGACTAGGAACATGTAATTTTAGACAAAGCTTACTTTTATGACGTAGGTGAGCACTAAGAGGTCTTTGAAAATTCAACTTTTAAGGGCAAGTTGATTTTTTTTTTCACTATCGTTCATTAATAGTAACTTAAGTAAATAACAAGTGCGAGTCGGACTCACGCACTGAGGGTTCCGTACAAACCTATACCTATGTAAACAGTTCAATGCCTGAATGGAGTTTCGAAGATTTGTCTGAATCGCAAAAAAAAATATTCTTTTTGTGACGTAACAACAAATTTACTGTTTTCAGATTTATTCCTATAACTGTAATATAAGACCTTGCTTTATGCCAAATTGCAGGATTCTGGGTCAACTGGAAATACCCTATGAATTTTGATTACCTTGAGAGTGTCAAAATATGTTTTTTTTTTGCGACATAAACGACCGTACCTTTTATTTGTTAACTTAGAAGTTTGATTTTTTCACAGTATCAAGAGACCGCAGACTTTACTATATGGTTTTAATTTCTAGTCGATACCTCTACGCGTTCCCGAGATAAAGGGTCTTGACAGACAGACAGACGGACGGACAACAAAGTGATCCTACAAGGGTTCCGATTTTTCCTTTTGAGGTACGGAACCCTAAAAAAAAGTTACCATTATCCGTTATTCAAAACTACCCCTGTAAAATAATTTGGGGGTGTCAAAGGTTGTATGGGAGAATATTATTCCTTGGGTTTATAAACTTGAAACTTGACACAAAGTCTTACTAAAATAAAGACTGTCTTTATTAGTTTTTCAAAACTATCCCCAAAATATGGGTTAAGGGGTGTTTATGTTTTATGAAAACGTTCTCGCAAACGATGTCGCGGGCAAAGGGCTAGTCTATATTGCAGCTAAATACTAGAATGTCTGTGAAGTCAATAGTATGGAAGCCAGTTTGACAACGGGACGTCACACGCCGAACAGTTAAAGGTTCCGACCGTTAGGGACGTGGGGCCCTTTTCTCTGTTGGCAGCCGTGTGAACAGCATCTAGTCTAGGAACTGTCTCACGGCTCGTTGTAAAGTGAATACCTAAAGCCTACATCATAAAAAATCAGTAGCTATCTGAAATATTTTGTTTATTGTTCGTGACCCACTCATCGCCCACAAAATAGTCTCTGGAATGGACTTCCACTGTGATCAGCATTCTGTATCAACAAGTATATAACGAGGAGTAACTACTCTTTGTTATTGGAATTTGACAACAATATAGTTACGGTGGAAGTCTACCCTGCCCCCCTAGCCAAGTTACAACCGTTTCGCTTCGTTTCTCTTTTAGTTGATCGCCTCGAGTTGGCCACGCCTCCTATTCCTTTCAATCAACGAAAACAATCAACGAAAAGAGAATTGAAACGAAACGGCTGCAACTTGGCTAGGGGGGCTGGTGGTGATTGTTGGCAGTGACCTCACGTCCGGACATGGTTCTGACGATAGTACGGAGCGAGAGAATGGGAGGCGCGAACTCCTTCTGCGAAGCATTAATGCGAGCAGACGAGGTCTCCGAAAGCGTGAAGCGGGGACAAGACTCGGTAGTCGACGGCGAGCAATGGTTAGCTCGCTGTCCAAGCCCGGATCCACTGCGCGTTGTGGTTGTGTTCCTCGCGCGCCTCAAAGATATGTTGGCAAGAAGATTGATGAGGCCAGTTAAGGCCGATGCCAGCCAGGGCTGCGGGAATATTTAAAAGAGAAACTCTGGCAAAGGGCATCTGACGGTAGGTTTAGTTGGTAAAAGTCTGGTCTCTTTTAAAAAAAGACAGGTCAAACACACAGTCGCTCCTTGTAACCCTACTAACTTTCCTACTAATTATCTTATATGTTTATCATATATCTTATCTTATATCTTACTTTTGCCCGACCTCTAAGGAACGTCAGTTATGAGCTAACTAACCTCTCGTCAAAAAGTATTAGGTATCTACCTAATTTTATCGAAAAGATTTTTAAATTTTTTTTTTATCAAAATTTATTGATTTAGTAAAAATAATACTCACGGATAATCTTCAGAATCAGCATCCAGCTGAAGAATGGGGTTCTGGTTCAAATTCAAGTAAATTAAGTTTTTGTCAGCCTCTTCCAGCTCCTGAGGAACGGCTGTCAGGAGGTTGTCACTAATGTCCAGGCGTTCCAGGTGTCGAAGAGTGTGCAGGAACTTGCTTGGTATCTCATCTAACTGACAAGAACGCAATCTGAGGACCTGAAAAAGTAAAGTTGAAAAATTTGTAACAGCGCCATCTGTTTGGCAATAGCCACATTGCTTTCTGTCATTTAAAGTTACGTTTCATTTATGATGAACTAACTAATGAAATATAATAAATAGAAGAACATAAAGTTACGAGTTCTTTTTACCTTCTAAAAGAATACACATATTATATTTATTAACCTTTTGAGTGCGTAATTAGAGACACAATAGTAAGACAATGGCATGTGAACGCCGCCGCCGGCGTTAATGCGGGGATCAACAGCTTAAATTCACATAAATATATAAGAAACTTAAATATTAACTTAATTCATCAGACAGTCCAGTTGGATAGATCTAGTTTCGAGAAAGAGGTCAACCGTCGAATCCGACTCGGCTGGGCAGTGTTCGGGAAGCTGCGCGGTATCTTCTCGTCTAACATACCACAGTGTCAAAAGATGAAAGTCTATCACGACAAGTCGCGGCATGGCGGTCAGAGTTCCGGCGGGATCTCATGGTGAAATGGTGACAGCGACTGTCGCAACCCAGTGCTGGGTATGCCATAATAATGGCAGTAAGTCCCCTCTTTGAGGCGTGGCTGGAAAGACCTCACGGCGTCTTCACCTTCCGCATGACGCAGGTTCTCACCGAACATGGTCACTTCGGGAGATTCCTGCACCGGATTCGTGTGGAAGTGACGCCCGGGTGCCACCACTGTGTGGACCGCCCGGAGGACACGGTGGAGCATACGGTAGAGGTGTGCCAACGTGGGAGCGATCGGCGGCAACGATCTCTCGCTCCGGGCCTTGGTACAAGCCATGGTCAAAGGCGAGGAGGAGTGGCAGGCGGTCGCCTCCTTCTGCGAAGCAGTAATGCTAGCAAAGGAGGAAGCCGCCCGTGCACGCGCGAGGGAGCGGAGTTCACGCCCCAGCCGCCAGGATCCTGATCCCGATTTCCAGCCACCGTAGGCGCGGGCTTGCGGACGGCGAGCAATGGGTAGCTCGCCGTCCAACCGTCCGGTAACCGTCCGGACCGAGCTCAAGTCGTCGACGGCGCGTGCTGTTCCACGCGCGCCTCAAGGAAATGCCAGCAAACCGTAGGGGCCCAGCAGGGTCGAAGCCTACTGGGGCCAAGGGTCTGCTTCTGAAAGGAAGACTCAGCCCTGGTATGAAAGGCAACGAAGTAACAGGAGTGGGTTTTTAGTCAGTTAAAGTCTGACACACCCTCCCGATCTGCCCAAGGACGGGGGATGTCGTTGGATGATTTTCCCAAAGAAACGAAACGAAAAAAAAAAAATGACCAGTGCGTTTTGCCAGTAATGACATATGGTTCCGGAACGTGGTCGCTCACAATGGGCCTCATCAGAAGGCTTAAAGTTACCCAAAGGGCAATGGAAAGGGCTATGCAGGAGTTTTCTTTCGTGAACGAATCAGAAATGAAGATATCCGCAAGAGAACCAAGGTTGCCGACATAGCACGAAGAATCGCCAAACTTAAGTGGTAATGGGCAAGGCACATTGTTCGCAGAACAGATGGCCGTTGGGGCCGAAAGGTTCTGGAGTGTCGACCGCGTACCGGAAGACGTAGCGTTGGAAGGCCTCCTACAAGGTGGACCGATGACCTGGTAAAGGTTACGGGTATCCGAAGGATGCGAGACGCACAGGACCGTTCATTGTGGCGACTCTTAGGGGAAGCCTATGTCCAACAGTGGACGTCTATCGGCTGAAATGATGATGATGAAGTATTTATATCTATTAATCCTAACTATGTACCTACATATAATACAAAATACGCTCAGACGTCGAAGTTCTCCTCCAAATTATCGCCGTCATCTGGAAATGTGCCCAGAAGATTGCCACGTTAAATGGCAATACTTTGACAAAGAACGAGCCAGCCCGTTGGTGACGCAAAGTGTCGAACAAAAATAATATAATATTTTAATTTGCGTATTTATTTTATGTTTTTTCCTGTAGATAAATTGTATAGTTTCTGCTACTCAACACTAGATGTCACTAACCTTCAGCATCGGCAGACTGTCGATTGCTATCAAGGTCACATGATCGATGGTGGTCAACGGGTTTCCACTTAAGTCCAGTTGTTCTAATTCTGGCATATGCTCGAATAAGTCCTGGTGTAACGAGTGGAGGTCGTTGTAAGCCAAGTTGAGGGTCCTCAAGGATGCTAGAGGCTCATATTCCTCTGGCATGAAGTGACCCTGAAATAGATTATATTTGCTTAGTAACTTATAATATCATACATAAGGTTTGAGAAAAGAACCAGCTTTTCGTTTACTGTCTTTTCAATACACTTAGGTACTAGAAAACCCACTATAATCCTCTATCCACTCTACAGCTTTTAGGCACAGAATTTACAGTTTTCCACACTAGTGTGGAAAACAGTGTGAGTCGCGCGTCAGAGCCTGTTCATTTATTTATTCGTAAGTGTATTGAAAAACGTCGTTTGATACACAAGGAAATTTGTCACTGCAGCACTCGGTTTCATAACAACTTCGCCTGCGGCTCGGGCAAATTCCACTTCGGTCGCAATGACAAACTTCATTTGTATCAAAATGTACTATTTTTTATATTTATTAGACACACATCATCTTCCTGCCCTTGTCCCGTGTTATTTGGGGTCGGCGCAACACGTTTTTTTCTTCCATTCTGCCCTGTCACTCGTCATACTATCACTAACTTCCTTTTCTTTCATATCACTCTACACACAATCCATCCATCTTTTCTTTGGTCTCCCTCTCCATCCATCCACATGTCAGATTTAAATATTTGTAACTATGTGCATTTTATTTTTTTTAACTAAACCCTATAGTGCAAGCCATGTCCTCCAACTAGACTCCACCTAGTTACACGGCTTGTTATTGATATCAATCGAGGGTATTTATCCATTGTCATAACGACTGATTTGAATGGATTTCCTTCAAACTGACTTGGATAAAAATGCCTTATTTTCATCAGTTCATAAACCGATTAACTAAGAATTAAAAACAGAACAAAAATTGACAATATACTTTTCAAGTATATTTCCGCTACTAAATTTGCGATTGTAGCGAAGTTTGCGGTCTCATAAAAAGTCGTTCTGTCTTTGTTTGTAACGAAGAACTTTATTATAGATCGATTTTAATAAGGTCAACAGAACAGACCGCATAAGAAAAAAGATACTTCGTTCCAAAACGCAAATCGCAGACGTAGGCAACTCAGGCGCAAAACTAAAATGGAACTGGGTTGGCCACTTCTGCTGCATGTTACAACGAAATAGAGTGAAGGCAACTACTGACTGGATCTGGAACAGCAGATTTGAACTCCTACCTAAAGTATTGGCTAGAAGTAGCAAAGGACAGAGATGAGTGGAAGATTAAAAGAAAGGCCTTTGCAATGGGACATAACAGGCTCATAATAATAAGGTGAAAATAAAACCAGAATCGTAAATTTCCTCTCTAAAATAGCACAAAAATTTAATATAGCAAGCGAAAAACACTACAACACTGGACCAAGTTACCTCAAAAGCGTGCGGGCTTAACTTTGCAGACGTCAGCTTATTGTAGCTCAAATCTAGAACCTTCATCTCCTGCAATTCCTTGAAACTAGCATTCTCAATGAACTCAATGCTGCATCGAGACAGGTTTAGAACCTCGATGGTCAGATCAGCCATGACGGTGACGTTGGTGAAGCGGTTTTCACTTAGATCCACTATTTTTGGTTTGTAGTCTTTTAGACCTGGAAGTTGAGAAGCGGTATTATAGTAAAATATTACAGGATATTATAAAGCTCGTGCGATGCTTCGCATATTGCGTGACAGTCCTAACAGCATCTTGCACTTGTGAACTGTCTGGGTAAATACCTCACTGGTGCGTACTCTGGTTGATTATACCAGGCCCTCCATGACGTGTTAAATGTCCAGCGTGCGAACGAGAAAAAGGGATGGTGTTATACACCCTATATAGCTCCATCCCTTTGACAGTTCAGAATAGGTCGTCAAATGGATCGCGTTAAGTTTTCGTGGTAGCGCCTCAGATTGTTATTAGTTTGTAGCGACATCTATGGCGTCACATAAGAACTAATCCTGCATCGCGCAATTAAAGTTCTCCGCGCGATTAGAACATATAGAACAGCCCGAAATCATCTATCGGGCAGTTGCCCGTCTGGTCGGAGGATCCTTCCTTTTCAACGGAGGTTTGCGAGACTTTACTCTCTGTTCCGCAAACCTCCAAATGTTATAAAGTACTAACAACCAACCCGTAAAGATACCTATATATAATAGTACAGATATGTATTTTTATTATTTAAATAGCTGACCGGGCGAACTTCGTACCG
Organism: Mythimna impura; assembly: GCA_905147345.3. Classification (NCBI taxonomy): domain Eukaryota; kingdom Metazoa; phylum Arthropoda; class Insecta; order Lepidoptera; family Noctuidae; genus Mythimna; species Mythimna impura. The sequence goes on along the minus strand of LR990368.1, from coordinate 5,701,083 downwards.
CCTAATAGTAAGGATAACGCCATCTACTGGCATTACCAGAACAACATAATTCATTTTAAAATGATATTTTAATTAGAGATGGCGTTGTATTCGGTTTTTTTTTTGTAATTTTTTCCATTTCTTCTCACCTTTTAAACCTTCCCTGGACGATCACGAATATGTCAAGACCATAATTAGCCAAATCGGTTCAGCCGTTCTCAAGTTTTAGCGAGACTAACGAACAGCTATTCATTTATACATAGATTTATGTATTGTATCCATTTATGGATTTTTTTAACTGTTATTGATCTATGCGTTTGTATAGTCTCATGTAACACGAAGTTGGTCTAGTTAGTGCCATTAACCGAGCGTACTCGTACTTCGAGTACTTACTGACGACTCAGATCTGCTAAAATAAAAATTTTGTAATGAAAAACCCAATATAATTTATCTTGCTTCAGAGAACCTAAGCATGATCGTTATATGACAAAAACTCCAATTGTTTGAAACATAACTCTCTCTCTCTTTCTCTTCATATCATATTTCATATTTTATTTTGTTTTTTTATGACGTTTTATTTATTCAATTTTTTTTTATATAATTTTAATTCATTTGACATTTTTAATTTTTGGTTTTATTTGATTTTAAATTTTATGACAAATTTATTTTTTATTTTATTTATTAAATCTTTATGCACTTGTAAGAAACACTGTACAAAGGCGGACTTAATGCCTTAGGCATTTTCTACCAGTCGACCTTACCCTTACCGACCCTACCTTATTTTTAATTTTTGCGTTGAGTAATTTGTACTTTTGCATGCCTTCTGGTTAAATATGGCTGATGCTTATTATATTTTTATGTCACCGTTTTCTTATACCCATATTTGCAAAATAAATATCTTATCTTATCTTTCTCTGGGCTACGCCACAGTTGTTTATAAATTAGTAAATAAAACTTACCTTCCCATTCCTGTTTGGTGAAGAAAGTAGTAATACTCTGATCGAAGCAGTTCACGTTATTATTTTCACATTTGCAAAGCTTGCAAATGTTAGAATTTGGAACGACATTCGATGGCGCGTCTGTTACTGAAAATTTTAATATCGTTAGTAACGCTACCAGATACTAGATGGCGCAAAATCAAGTTTTCAGAATCAACCAAATTTCTAAGTTTCATACATTTATCTCCGTTTATTCATTTTAAGTAATAATTTAGTAATTGCATTTATTTTAGCCATTTTTTTTTCGAATAAATCAATATTTTTGTCATTTAAAAAACCTTCGCTTAGTTGCAGAAATCGTCAATAGATGGCAGTACTTACCGTTTTGGCAGTGAGCACCAACTGCTAGGAATGCGAGAATGACACACGTTAGGACGCGCCCACCCATTTTCCTGTAAAAAAACAATAAAAATAACAATGACATACTGTTAAAGGCCTTTCTGATATTGTATCAGACAGTCGAAAAGATACAAGCTCCATGTAATCAGCAGACAACATGGAATAATGTATAGTCCATAGTATAAAAAACAACACGATAACGAATCGCCTTTATTCCGTACCAGTAAGGGTGATTTTTGTACTTATTTCGAGTGTATGTATGTTATCCACTACCTACTGTAATCTTAAACTTTTAATATTTTAATCGGAAAATCATTCGCTCTTGTAGTGTTAACTGTTTTTCTGACATCGTTATAAGATATCTAAACTAAGATGTTTTTTTGTTTTATTTTTTATGCTGGAAATCATCCAATGACTTTTCAGACTTTTATTGACTAAAACCCCTGTCCTTTTTTGCCTTAGTTCTAGGGCCCCGGCGTTCTCTTTCGCACAACCCATGGTCCCAGTAGGCTTCGACCCTGCTGGGCCCCTACGGTTGCTGACATCTCTTTGAAGCTTGTATAAAGAGGTCAAATTGCTTATTTATTTAGAACGTAATTGGAAGTACCTATTCATCCAAGTAGGTACTGGCAGAGAGCTACACTGTCGACGGATGCTTTTTAGGGTACCGTACCCAAAGGCTAAAAACGGGACCCTATTATTGGTTATCACTCCACTGTAAGTCTGTCTGTTACCACGCTGCATCTCATGCACCGTGATAGCTAGATAGTTGAAATTGTCACAGATGATGTATTTCTGTTGCCGCTAACAACAAAAAGCATACCATACAACAAACATGTTTTTTTTTTTCGTTTTTATAGATAATGGTACGGAACCCTACGAGCGCGAGTCCGACTCGCACTTGGCCTTGACTTTTTTTTCCTACGGCTCGTCAATCACACCCACTGCACCAGCCGAATTTCAAATAGTTCGCAATTTTCCTCCAAGATCGCGCAAACAGTACCTACATCATGTCACTCTGTCCACCTACATTGTACTCGCTTATCTTATTGATAACGTATTATCAGCTACGCTATCAATTCAGTGGAAATAACTTATGAGTTATACTCTGAGCGTAACATAATGCAATGTTAGCCGAATGCAGATAAATAGTGTACAATCTCACTGATTCGGGGTTTATAAAATCAGATTGTGCTAGATTATCACGTTGACAGCGGCACCCATTTTTGTATTATGTCCATTCCTGCGGTACGGGGCATTTAAGGGGCTTATTAGACCCCATGGAAGCCGACCCCAAACCAGTTGGGAAATCTATCTATCTATCTATTGGAGTACGGTTTCCGCACAGTGGTATACGAACCATTGTGCGTGGGCCATGGCGGCCAACCGTTGGTGGGCTAATTTTAACGAGCCCACCTCTCTCCAAAAACCGATTAGGCCTCCCAGGTTTTTCAGGGCGTCTATAAGTGAATTCAGGGATTCTAGGGTTCGCGTGTGTGTATCAGTGACACCTGTGTAGTCTAGGAACACATGCGCAATGCCCCTGCAAGCATGTTCTGCACAGGGGACTGTCTGTGATGCTTATTGTGTGGAAGTGCTGCCAGTTAGGAAAAAGCTAGGGAGATGATGATGATGTGAACACCATATAGACCCCTCCCGTCTCTCATGACATCATAATAAGCTAAGCAAACAGGATTCTGAGTCAACGGGAACTACCCTATGAATTTTGATTTCCTTGAGAGTGTCGCGTGTCGTTTTTTGCGACATAAACGATCTTATCTATTTTTTTTAGTTAACTTAGAAATTTGATATTTTCACAGTTTCAAGAGACCGCATACTTGAGTATATGGTTTTAATTTCAACTAAACAACCTCCACGCGTTCCCAAGATAAAGGATCTTGACAGACAGACAGACAGACAGACAGACGGACGGACAACAAAATGATCCTATAAGGGTTCCGTTTCTTCCTTTTGATGTACGGAACCCTAAAAATAAATAAGTCAGCATGATCACGAGCAAAATTTGAATTTTACCGATTTCCTCATATTAGGTACTGTGATATCGAAACGAGATCGCATGAGTTAGGTTAACGAACTGGCATGTAAAATATAGGTACTTTTAAGGATTTTGTTGTTCTAGAATAGGTTTAAAAATTGAGTAGAACTAAGAAATGTCTAGATTTTTCATTCATTGTAGTGCGGTGTACTAATATTGAAGTCTTGAAGAAAAGTATAATACAAGTCGAAAATTAATTACAAAAGCATTTCATTGAAGAACCAATAAAGATCCCGTTACCGTCGCAGACTGCGACAGTACGCATGTCTTTTCACCGTTGATCCCGTTATCTTGTAGGTACCTAAATACTATTGCACTGGAATCAAGTGCGTTAATTAGGTAATAGTCTTATCTTTAGGCAAAGGATGGAAAATAAAACGATCAATGTCAAAATCAGTTCCCATATCAAAAATCAGATTGCCTTTTTACGTAACCCAACATTTTGGTAAGTATTCTAGAACAAGCAAATTATTCACAGAAACAACCGGCCCAGTACATTATTTAGATCGCGTGTTTTCAAAACTATTATATTAGTAATAGTAGTTTTATGAGATGGAAAGTCATCAAATGACTCCTTCTGTTGTAGGGTGGAAAATGACTCCTTCTGTTGTAGGGTGGAGCGAGAGGGCATATGAGATTTTTACTGACCCAGTGGCAGACTCAGGGTAACTGAAGGATACAGGTGTATCCTTCAGTTGCCGTTTGAATTCTAGGGCCACGGTAACTCCAGCTCTAGTTGAGCATAGTTAAGGTAACACGAATTCTGTCTAATTTCAACTTATTATCTCCCAATGTCGGTTACAAAAGTCTGTGATAGACAGATAGACTTTGAGCACGGTGTACTAAAAACGGCAGATTTGATTTTCCTACTTCAACTCAAATCACGCACTTTTGAATTGTCAAAAAGTCAGTCAGTCAGAAATCTTCTCTATGGAGAAGAATGTGTAAGAAATAATAGAGGTTAAAGTATGATATTACAGAAAATGCAAAACACAAAGAATCCAATAAATACCTAATTTTGGAAAAAGAATAACGTACCTTTAATATAAAGTTTATTTGAACTTATAATTCCAAGTCAATCCAAAGATATAACACTTCAAAGCAACCCGTTTTAAAAAACGGCTATTTCATAGATAGAGACCTAATACTTATTTATTTATTCTTGCCCAGATTATTATAAGTCTTAGATATCTGTATACAGGTAGCGTTGCCAGACGTCCGGATAAAGCCGGACAGGGTCAGGCTTTTTAGTTGCGTGTCCGGCCAAATTAGGTCGAGTCCGGCCTTTTTTTTAAGATTTGTCATGTTTTCTATTTTATCTTGTATCGCTAGCGTAAGCGGACCGGACTAGCAATTATAGCAGCCAATTTTATAGTTGTTTCATTAGAATTAAAAATAATAAAAAAATCGAAATTAACTTTAAAAAAAAAGGTCGGCCATTTTACTCAAATGTCCGGCTAAATTGGCTGGTCTGTCCGGCTTTTCGGTTTGAAGATGCAACCCTATATACAGGCACTTAATTAGACATAAATACAGATTAATTAGAAGAAATTTAAGAATACCTAATAAATAATTAAGTGCCTATTAGTATTAATTATATAAGAAAGGTCGCAGAACGGATGGCCGTTGGGGCCGAAAGGTTTTGGAGTGGCGACCGCGTACCGGAAGACGCAGTGTCGGAAGGCCCCCTACAAGGTGGACCGATGACCTGGTGAAGGTTGCGGGAATCCGATGGATGCGAGACGCACAGGATCGTTCGTTGTGGCGACGTTTGGGGGAGGCCTATGTCCAGCAGTGGACGTCTATCGGCTGAAATGATGATGATGATGATGATGATATAAGAAAGGTACTACATAAAGAAATATATACAGAAAATTGATTCTTCGTGAAACAAGACAAAGAAAAACAAAATTAAGTTCAGTCAACTTTCTAACCCTAATAGTTTGTACTACAAGACAAAACGATGTATGTAAACATAGGTACGTAACATACATTCCTATACACGGTAACATATGTATATAAAATATCATAGTTAACACATACAACGAGTAAACACATTCGTGTAAATGTAGAATAGAATAAAAAAACACTAAAAGAAAATCTATGGTACAATTGCGGCCTTATAGCTGACAGCGATATCTACCAGACAACCTTAGGATGGATCGTACGAACTTACAATAATACAGTGGGTAGTCTGCGGTGTACTGCTAACAAATTAACTAAACATTACATTATTAATAAGTAAAAAATACAAAAAAAAAAACAAATAAAACACAATCCGGGGCCCTGGGAGTGAAACCCGGGACCCTGGGTGTGAAACCCGGGGCCCTGGGACGAAGGCAAAGAAGGAAGAGGAGTGGGTTTTTAGTCAGTAAAAGTCTGACACTATCTCACGCCCCGCCCAAGAGCGGGATTTATCATAAGATGATTTTCCCACCCAATAAAAAAAAATACATAACTTGACAATAAATCATATAAATATTTACATACATATTATGTTATATAATTTTATGGAAGGCAGAGAATAAGCATAAGAAATAAAATAAGGTAGGGAGGGGTGGTACGTAGATAGGCATCTAAGTGTAATCAGTACAATGCGTTCCAAATAAGAATAGGATCGATTGCCATGTTGTGACGTCACGTCATACTGTCAAATCGAAAGAAATTGGGCAAAATTGAAGAACTCAGAGATGAGCAAAATTGATGAACAGGATTCTGATTAAACTATTTTCGTTCACAGTTCGTAAATAAATTAAATTATAAAAATTTCTTGTTTAGCTCACCATAATAATTCTTCGATTTGACAGTATGACGTGACGTCACAACATGGCAATCGATCCTATTCTTATTTGGAACGCATTGTACAAGCTTCTGCCAGCGGCTTTACTCGTGTCAAAGTATTATAGAACATTATCCCAAGAAAAACAGTGCTATTCCAGGAAGTGATCTATCAGTGTAACAAATTTTACACTAATCCGTTCAGCCATTTGAGAGTGAAAGAGTAACATACATACACACACATACAACGCTTCGTCTTTATGTTATTAGTGTGGATTTCATCGTACTTAATATTATAAAAGCAAAAGTTTGTATATATGGATGTTTGTTACTCTTTCACGCAAAAACTACTGAATGGATTTCGATAAAACTTGGAACCGGAGCTCTCTTGTTAGTGTACTGATGAGTGACGAACGAAGCACGTGAGTGGTCTACATATATCATCATCATCATCATCATCAACATTTTCCTGCGCTTGCCCCGTGTTAGTTGGGATCGGCGCAACACTTTTTTTCTTCCATTCCTTCCTGCCCCCCTAGCCAAGTTACAACCGTTCACCAATCGGTAACGCCTCAGTGTCAGCAATTGAAGAAAACGATAAGTTGGTAGCCATGTTGACGCCCGCCCTTGAGTCGGCCGCTCGTTCTACAATGTCGTTCTATAATAACAAAGGATGTAGCGTTGAACATTGTAGAAACGATAACGATTCATTCTACCATTTTGAACGATGTGAACTTGGCTACGAATTTTCTATTCATTTGTTCTGACCACGTGACATAACGTAGAGATGATGTCATTCCCATACATTTGATTAGTTTTCGACGATTGCAGATTATCAACTTGGCTAGAGGTGCTGTTACACTAATCATACTAATTTTATAAAGACCAAAGTTTGTAAGTGTGTATGTTTTTTACTTTTCCACGCTCGAACAGCTGAACGGATTTCAATGAAACATGGTACACGGATAGACTATGTCCAGGAACAGCTCATAGGATACTTCTTATCCCTGGAGTATGTTCCCTTGATATAGTTTTTTACTATCACGCGGGCGAAGCCGCTGGCAACAACTATCTATCTCAATATATAGTAAACCAGACATACAATGCGTTCCAAATAAGAACAGGATCGATTGCCATGTTGTGACGTCACGTCATACTGTCAAATCGCAAGAAATTGGGCAAAATTTAAGAACTCAGAGATGAGCAAAATTGATGAACTGGTTTCTGATTTAACTTTTTTCGTTCACAGTTCGTAAATAAATTAAATTTAAAAAATTTCTTGTTTTTCTCATCATAATAATTCTTCGATTTGACAGTATGACGTGACGTCACAACATGGCAATCGATCCTATTCTTATTTGGAACGCATTGTACGTGCCCCAATTGGTAATGTGCCCCACTTGCAATTAAACTAAGACATGAATTTATAATTACATAAACTACACAACGAAATTTAAACTTGCATTGTATAACTTACATCGACGACGTCACACTTAAAATACTAACCAGTTCGGCTCAAATAAGCGCAAAATTTTGAATGCGTGTCTTAATTTTACAAGTCGGGGACGTTATCGACTGACAACGAGGCGGTTTACACTATACCAATTTTTTAAACTTTTTGAAACAAAATTTTAAAAAAAATCTATTCACCTTTTTTCTCTTCAAAAGATCACAAACACATGAAAACTGCTCAATAGAAACTGTGGAAAACACACAATATGTTAGTCCAAGTGTGTTCTACGGACTGAAACAAAATGTCTGCCAGTATAATATCTTATCTGCCTTATCGCCTATATTATCAAGGTGTAAGAGATATGACTCACGAAGTGCTCATTTATGGCGAAAACTATATTTATTTGTTACCTGGTCTTGAGATTAAAACAATATCAGCTATCTTTCTGACACGACTTTCGGTTACAAGCCCGAGCCTGGTTACCTATCTATTTTGTGGCCTGGTGCGTTACGCTCGTCCTAGAAGGACCAAGCCCGAGTGGTCGAAGATGTCAGCAAACCGTAGGGGCCCAGCAGGGCAGATGCCTAGGGCCATGAAGAAAAGTATAAAAGGGATACTCGTGGTGAAAAAGAAGGAACATAGGTGTGGTTTTAGTCAGTAAAAGTCTGACACGCCCTCTCGCCCCATTCTAGAGCGAGAGAAGTCATTAGATGATTTCCCACCTTAAAAAAGCCTGAGCCTGGTGCACATGTATGCCCAAACACAGGTCCACTTGCTCTACATTGGGCACGCCACAATCATGGTGGTGGGTCCTCTCACCCCGCAACTGGTGTCATCATTGTGCGGGTCGCCTGGAGGACACGGTGGAGCATATGGTAGATGGTGTGTCCCGCTTCGGAAGAGAAAGAAGAAATATACATACCTACATACTAGTGATGTAACGAATATTCGCACAATTTTTCACAATCGCATTCGCAAGAAACATGCGAATGTTTGGCGAATGTTTCTGACAAACAAAAAGTAAATAATAATTATATTGATTGAATGAATATAGAATGACAATACAACTTTTTACGATTTTAAAATTTTATATTTACTTTAATATTTTTCTATCACAAAACTTGTATTTAACATTTGCAGTGTCACAAATTGTGAAACAACATGTTAACCTCAAATCATAAGGAACAGGAGTGGGTTTTTAGTCAGTAAAAGTCTGACACTACTTTCCGCTCCGCCCAAGAGCGGGATTTGTCATAAGATGATTTTCCCACCTAAAAAAAAAAAAAAAAAATCATAACAAATCTTTTCAAATGAACTTAATGTGATAAGCTTCGTTCAGTCAGTCGGCTCTGTTATGTTCGGTTTAAACTTGGCTGACACAAAATGTCAAACCTGTATGACATTTTGCGCGCACTTTGTTTGAAAGTCAACATTCAAATTCGCATTCGCGAATATTGAATTTAAATATTCGCATTCGCTTTCGCGAATGTGAGAAATCTAACATTCGTTACATACATACACTCGAAAAACATTATCCTGAAAGAAAATCTTGGTGAATTTAAGCCAGCATTTGTACAATAGCCAAGGATTTAAATTGTTCTCAGTCATCATCATCAACATTTCAACCGAAACACGTCCACATTTGGACATAGGCCTCCCTTAAGTGTCGCCACAACCGTCACCAGGTCATCCAACGCTGCGTCTTTCGGTACACGGTCGCCACTACAGAACCTTTCGGTCCCAACGGTCATCTGTTCCGCGAGCATTGTGCCCTGCCCACTTCCACTTAAGTTTGGCGATTCTTCGGGCTATATCGGTAAACTTGGTTCTCCTGCGGATTTCTTCATTCCTGATTTGATCACACAAGGAAACTCCGAGCCTCCCTTTCCATTGTCCTTTGAGTGAATTTCAGTCATAAAAATTTACAACAGCCTAGTTTTAATGTGGTTTCAAAATCAACCAAACGGACATAATTAATAATCCAAATCTTTTATTCGATCATTTAGATTCATTGAATTTTTCTGTTATTCACTAACAAAGAGTTTCCTTTCCAAGAAGTTTCTGTTGAGTCAATTCAAGCGAAGCGTTTACCAACGTCAAGATCGTCACACTTCCGTAATCCGGTCACTATCTTATCTCAAACTTTGGACACAAACATGTAAATGAAAGTGGAACGTGAAGCCCTCATACGTAGGTACTAACGTAACATAGCATAGTCGGCCTTATAATATTCCCACTGCTGGGACTCAGGCCTTCTCTCTAGGAGAGGGAATGGGCCGTAATCCACCACGCGGGCCCAGTGCGGGTTGGTGGATGTCACATGTCTTCGAATTTTTGGTTCTGGTTCTAGGACATGCCGGTTTCCTAACGATGTTTTCCTTCACCGTTTTGAGAGCACTGGTGATGAAATAAATTACAAAAAGTAATGCGCCTGGCTGGGTTTAAACCCGCGACCTACAACTCGTAAGTTGGGGCCGTTACCACTCGGCCACCACAGTCACAGAATAAGAAATAGTGCCACAGCTCGGTACTAACGTACTTTCACATACTTAATATAAACACATGTTTTAATTTTTATCAATTTTATACTTTTTGTTGTTTTATTTTCTTTTTAAATTTTACCTATGTTATTAATTGTTTATATTTTTAACTGTTTCTAATATTGTTAAATGATATCTCAGTTTTATTATTTGTTTTAAATGGGCACATAAATCTTATTGGACTGTTTTATAAATAAGAATTGCAATATCTTCTTTTAGTTGGTTTCTGCACAGAACCTTTTAGATTTTTAATGAATATTTTCTGTTTTCAAATATATGGTACCCAAGGGCTGCAGCTGAGAATCAGCGTCAGGTGGTCCGCGGAGAATTTCTGAAAGGGAAACTCGTAGTCCTAGAACGCAAAGGGAAATTGAAGGATACAGGTGCGGTTTTAGTCAGTAAAAGCCTGACACGCGAGAAGTCATTTGGATGATTTCCCACCTTAAAAAAAAACGTCAGGTGGTGGCCTTGTGTTACCATTTCGCATTATGCTGAGCTGATCGAGGCCCTTCTGGCATTACTCAATGTACTATTTGTTTAATTTTAAGGTGTTTCCGTTTTTATAGTGCCACTAAACGCAATTTACTTTCTTCTATCTTTCTACTTTTGACGACGACCTAGACAAAATGATTTTCTGCCAAAAATTTACCGCTCGCGTCGTATTAGTCCGACCAGTGTTTTCATGTCCTATTCGTCAGGTGTTTGCGACTGGGTACTCCATCTCGTTCAGCTCTTCAATCGCCATAGGTGATAGAAGAGCTGACGAGATGGAGTATTTGGTCGTGGATGTGCGACCCTGGCGTAATAAACACAAGGATGTTTGTCGGATATATTCGACGGTTAAAAGTTGGACTCGCTCACAATTTGGGTCCGAACCATTTTTAGGATTTCGTAACAAAAAGTAAAAACGGGACCCCATTACTAAGACTCTTCTCTCCGTCTGTCTGTCTGTCACCAGGCTGTATCTCATGAACCGTGATAGCTACCAGGTAATAATAATAATTAATAATAGTTTATTGTTCAGGAAAAAAAATACACTTTTACATCAAATACTTCACTGGTCTCCACACTAGGATTCCCTGTGTCGTGGAGAACAGTCTCGTTCATCTTGGTTCAAAAGGAAATAAAATTTAAAAAAATACAATGTAACACATACATTATGTCTACATAATGTATGTGTTACATTGTATTTTAGGGTACATAGGGTATGTTAGAACTAATAAATCAGCAGTTGAAAGTTCTTGCATTTAAAGCATCTTAAATTCATGGAGTTTCTTGCACGTTCTTCTCCATAGAGTCATAATTACATTGTTTTTTTGTATGTATGTATCTAAGTATTTATTTGTTATTGTATTTCTTTTCTATTTCTTTACCATTAAGCTGCACCTACCATGTTATATTTCTGCACCACCCTAAGGTTGACTGGTAGAAAATGCCTAAGGCATTAAGTCCGCCACGGGTAGTGTGAAAGTGAAACCCGGGGCCCTGGGACGAAGGCAAAGAAGGAACAGGAGTGGGGTTTTAGTCAGTAAAAGTCTGACACTATCTCCCGCTCCACCCAAGAGCGCGATTTGTCATAAGATGATTTTCCCACCCAATAAAAAAAATTCAAAAATGGCATTAAGTCCGCCTTTGTACAGTGTCCATTACTAGTACATAAAGTTTTAATAAATAAATATACTTATAGAGATCTTTTATTTAGGTGGGAAATCATCCAATGACTTCTCCAGCTCTAGGGTGGAGCGCGAGGGCGTGTCAAACTTTTACTGACTAATTACTAATTATTGTCCCACAGCTGGACAAACGCTTAAATGGTTAAGCGTTTGCCCAGCTAGGCAGCTGTGGGAAATGGCTAGAAAAATATATAAGTAGGTAGGTATTGTACCTCACTGCTGGGCAAAGGCTCAAATCTCTGTCTTAGACGATCTCTGGCCAGGTTCGCTCCGCGAAGATCTCACTAGTCATCCCATTCTCTTTAGTTAACCCAATTATGATGGTAGGTAGGTAACTAAGTAGGTACTTACTTAATAATTTGATAATAAATATCGATTTTAATGTTTGCTAGGTAGGTAACAATGATTACAATAAGTAGTTATAATGAAAACCTTAACATTACATGAGTATGGCACTCCGCGCCCTCAATCAATAATATTTTATCACTGATAAGTAGATAACACAAATGATTGCTAAACCAAATACCAAACCTAATTAACAGACTTTTACATTGGAAAATCAACCTTACGTGTTCTCTACAAGACTAAATTTCCAATGGAAACCATACAAAATAAGTCCAATATTGAAAGAACTAACGTTTGTAACAATTTAAGCGAGAGCACAGATCAATTTAACCTGGTCGGTCATACGCTCTAACAAGTCCCAATGGACGGTAATCCGATGCGCGCCATCTACCGGCGAGTAGTTTAATCACTTGGTAATTGACATTAAGCGCCTGTTGACGGTAAAATGGCGGTAATTCGCTTTAGCCGTTTGCTGACATATTAAATGTTAATTGTTTTTAATGATAGATTTAAATCTGTTGAGCTTTTGTTGATTTTCAGGTTTCGATATCGTGTGTTGAGTTGCTAAGCATGACAATCTCGCTTGCCTACTTGTGATTATAGCCTGCTGTCCTCCTATGCATTGTATCTCGGTTTATTGCGAGATGCAACATGTTTTCTTCTTTAATAGCTGCTGTCTAAATAATTGATATACTGGCTTTCGATATCCGTGACTAGCTTCTGTCAGCGACTTCACCCGTGTAAAACTTTACGGTCCCGTTTCATCCACTTGTTTCCACACTCAGTGGAAAGGCGTGCGAAGAGGCTAATTGGGGATCCAGATTTGGTTAAGTACAATCTACAAAGCCTCGAGCACAGGCGCAGGGTAGCCAGCCTATCGGTATTTTACAGGTTGCATTTTGGAGTGTGCGCGGGAATTGCATGACCTGATTCCGCCATCTCCTTTTCTACCATCGGACAACCCGACGTACGGCGAGTATCCACCCTTACGTTGTTGAAACTTCAACGGTCCGGACTAAGCGTTTCGCTTCGTCGTTTATACCGCGTACATCGAAGGACTGGAACAATTTGCCTGCTGCGGTCTTCCCGTCCAACTATAATTTAGGGGTCTTCAAGGCTAGAGTGAATAGGCTCTTAATAAACTAGTGCGCCTCACCATCAATGATTGCATCTCTGTTTACCATCAGGTGGGAAGCAGTCAAGCACTGGTTTATATGGATTAAAAAAAAAAAAAAAAAACTTAGGGGCTGAATGCCTGAATTTTGAAAAATCCTACCTCAGTCATAAAAGGAAACATTATGCAAAATTTCACGCTCCGAGTTCTAGTAGTTTCGATTGTGCACTTTTTTTTTAGGTGGGTTATCATCCAATGACTTCTCCCGGTCGGGGTGGACCGGGAGGGCGTGTCAGACTTTTACCGACTAAAACGACATCTGTGTCCTGTTGTCCAGTTGCCCTTTGCGTTCTAGGACTATGGGTTTTCTTTTTCAGAAATTCCCCGCGATGCTAGCGGGCATCGGCCCTGCTGGGCCCCTACGGTTTGCTGACATCTCTTTGAGGAGCGCGTGGAGCACTACTAGCTGTCGACGGCTGAGGTTTGGTACGGTCGATTACCGGACTGCTGGACGGCGAACTACCCATTGCTTGACGTCCGGGAGTCTCGGCGGTTGGGGCTTTTTTATGTGGGAAATCATGTAATGACATCTGCCGCCCTTGGGCGGGGCGAGAGGGCGTGTTAGACTTTTACTGACTAAAACTCACTCCTGTTCCTTCTTTGCCTTCGTTCCAGGGCCCCGGGCATCTCTTTCGCATCACCCACGTCCCCAGTAGGCTTCGACCCTGTTGGGCCCCTACGGTTTGCTGATTACTCCTTGAGGAGCGCGTGGAACAATACGCGCCATCGACGACTTGGGCTCGGTCCGGACGGTTACACGACGGTCGGACGGCGAGCTACCCATTGCTCGCCGTCCGCAAGCCCACGCTTACGGTGGCTGGAAATCGGGATCTGGATCCCGGCGGCTGCTGCGGCTGCGACCGCCTCCTTTGCTAGCATTACTGCTTCGCAGAAGGAGACGACCGCCTGCCACTCCTCCTCGCTCCGGACCATGGCCTGTACCAAAGCCCGGCGCGAGAGATCGCTGCCGCCCATCGCCCCTACGGGAACACGGAGGTGCTCTACCCAGGCGGGGCACACTTCTACCGTATGCTCCACCGTCAGTCAGTCAGTTTCTCCATTATATAGATCATCATCATGAAGAAGAAAGAAAAACCAGAATATATTTAAATTTAATAACAAGTACCATCAAACAAGGTGAATATAGGAACAAAACTTTGATAATGATTTTCACTTTGGCATAATTATATTTATATTATTGATTTTTAACATCGACTTTTTATTTAAATTAATCCATACTATCCATGCCAGTGATGACATATGGCACTGAAACATGGTCGCTTGCAATGGGCCTCATCAGAAGTCTTACAGTCACCCAAAGGGCAAAGGAAAGGTCTAGGCTCGGAGTTTCCTTGCGTGATCGCATAAGAAATGAAGATATCCGCAGGAGAACCAAGGTCGCCGACATAGCCCGAAGAATCGCCAAACTAAAGTGGCAGCGGGCAGGGCACATTGCTTGTAGAACGGATGGTCGATGGGGCCGAAAGGTTCTAGAGTGGCGACCGCGCAACGGAAAACGCAGCGTTGGAAGGCCTCCCACAAGGTGGACTGACGACCTGGTGAGAGTCGTGGGAGTGCGGTGGATGCGAGACGCACAGTATAGGTCGTTGTGGCGAAGCTCGGGGCAGGTCTATGTCCAACAGTGGACGTCTTTCGGCTGTAATAATGATGATGATGATGATGATCCATACTTTAATATTATAAATGTGAAAGTCTCTGTCTGTGTTACGCTTTCATGGTTAAACTACTAAACCGATTTTGATGAAATTTGGTACGGAGGAAGCTTGAACTCCAAGGATAGGCTACTTTTTATTCATCAGCAATAACCAAAGTTCACGCGGACGAAGCCGCTAGTGAATAAATCTTTATAATTTTTTTATTTTTTTTTTAATCCTAAATAATGTGAAAATTCCCTTCAAATAGGTGTGAAATCATCTAATGACTGACCCTACCAGACTTTAACTGACTAAAACACACCTGTATTCCTTTAGTTACCCTTTGCATTCTAAGCCCAGGTGTATTTCCAACAATCCCGAAGCTCATTGGGGTCTTTTTATCAGAAGATTAACGCAATCCATTTGACCACCTAAACTGCCCCCCTAGCCAAGTTACAACCGTTTCGTTTCGATTCTCTTTTCGTTGATCACCTCGAGTCGGCCACGCCTCCTATTCCTTTGTTCAGACCACGTGACTGAGCGTTAAGATGACGTCGAGGCGATCGACGAAAAGAGAATCGAAACGAAACGGTTGTAACTTGGCTAGGGGGGCTGAACTTCTAAAAAGATGGAGCTATATAAGGTGTCTCACTCGCACGCCTGACATTTTAACTTGTCATGGTAAGGCAGGTCTATTAGCCACCTTCAAACAATTACAAGTATTACGCTTGATCCCTTGAGAGGGTAATCTAAAGGGTAACACCGATATTAAAACATGTTCAATCTATTAACATATCACCCTAGTGCATTAAAAAGGGGTGACATGTCTTTGTAATGGCGATTTTATCTAAATGTCGCGCCCCTAGGTGATGTTTAACCTTTTGTGCGTTGCGCTAATTTTTTTATTACGTTATCGATACAAAGTGAGTGTAGCCAGATTTTTTCCCAATAGGATATTACACTCATTTTCGAAAAGTGTCTCAATTCGATTCTATAGTGCTAATAAACCACAAAAAAAAAACAAAAAATTTTTATTCAGTCGTTAAGTACCCTAAAAATGCATTTAAAATTTACATTTTCTCTCGCGCGTAATTTGACGAGAATGTAGAAAGCAGTGGACGCCATATTTACTCTGTGGTCGTGACGTCAGTTGGCTGTGTATAGAAATGCGCTCAGTATGGTCGATTAGTTGACAGTTGACAGCTGTCACTTTAGTTTACACAGCCGAATGACTTAATAACATGCTATACCTATTGAGTAGCGTAATTAGAGACACAATAGAAAGACAATGACGTTCGAACACCGGCGTTCGCGGATCTCTAAGATCGAACACCGGGGTTTAATGAATGACGATAAAGAACAAATAATAAAAATTGAAAACGTTGAATTTAATTTTAAAATTTAATTTGTTATTTTATGAACTAAAACGGACACTTACTTTATCCAAAATAGCAAATAGAAAGAATTTTCAAATTCGGTCAATATTAAGTAAGTTAGAAACCTTTCAAATCTGGTAGAAGGGTAAATGTCAAGTAACATAATAATAAGATTGAAATGTGACAGGATATACATATTGAAATGAGACACAGTCATTATGGCCCGTTCACGACCTTGCCGCTGTGAGCGGTAACTAAGCGCGGGGCGGCGAGCAGTAAGATCAAAAGTATAAAAATGTTTGAAGCACGTCACGAGACGCCGGTCATAGCGCCCTGCGCTTACTTATGCCACCCCGCTCGCCGCGCCGCTTGCCGCTAAGACCGAAGTCAGGACCGGGCCGACAAAAGAGCGAAATGTCTCCACCACGCGCCCACTCTTCTTCATAACAATATTTGAAATGCTAATTGCTGGTTCTTTTTAGTCTTATTTAAAAAAAAATTACTAAACTAAACCCAAGATAGTATCGATTGTACTATTACTATTTATGGCATTGCTTGGTGTACCTACTAAGGATTCTATAGAGTTCAGTTGTTACTGAGGTGCGATTCCGATTCATAAAAGGTAGGAAACTCCAATTCCAAAAAAAATACAATTTTATTTTATTATCTAATTGTATATAAATAATTTCAATTTAATTAAATTTAACGATTTGCACTTTACAAATACCGGCATGGATCTTTAGCGTTGACTTCCACTTGCGCAGAAATGAAATATCGGGTCTCTTTAGTGGTATGAAGTGAGACGCGGGGGCGGGCAATGCAATCCTTGTACAGTGATTGGCTCGCCGATGTTTACGATGCGCAAAGCGATCCCCACTTTTTCGCCGAGCGCTAAAGATTCGTGCCGGTATTTATATACGATTTAGCTTAATTGATTTTATTTTTTTAGTTTTTTATTAATGATAGGCTCGCCTTTGACCACCATCTCACCTGATGGTAAGCGATGATGTGGTCGACGATGGAGCACGCTTGCCTAGAAGTAGCCTATTCATTCTTGACTTAAAGACCCCTAAGTTGTAGCTATCAGGAAACACAGACTCCGGCAAGGAATTCCACTCCTTGGCTGTACGCATAATAAATGTGTTCTCAAAACGTTTTGTGCGTATGGGTGGGATGTCTATCACGTACCGGTGGCGCAACGCCGTACGTCTAGTGGTCCGATGATGGAACGGACTTGGCGGAATTAGATTGCGCACACTCCCCGAAATGCAAACGATCGAAAACCGACAGGCTAGCAACTCGGCGGTGATGCCCGAGGCTTTGGAGCTTCGACTCAACAAGTGCATCATTGCCGACGATCCTCTTGGCTCGCCTCTCAATCGACTCTAATTCGAATTCTCTCGAATTTTACAAACTGTGATTTTTATTAAGACTGTTTTGATTATTATTTTTTATATTTGTTTAAGAATCAATGACTATCACTAGCTTCTGACGTTTTATAAGGCCTATGTGAAATAAAAACTTTTGACTTTGACTTTCTTGAAATAAATAAATAATTATTATTATTGTATAATTCCAATTTCGATCGGAATTTATATCGAAGGTACAAATAAGTTTATATTTGTGCGAGGAACCTCTCACATTCGGAATGACTTCTGTATCGTGGGTGAGTTCACAAACATATATGTAAAGTCTACCAATTAGCATATAAGCTTAATCAGCCTTATAATGTTACCACTAACTACTAAGGACTAAGGCCTCCTCTCTAGAAGAGGGATTTTTTTTTTTAAGGTCATCTCCCATCCTTGGGCGGGGCGGGATGGCGTGTCAGACTTTTACTGACTTAAACCCACTCCTAGTTCCTTCGTTGCTTTCGTACCAGGGCCGGGTTTTCCTTTCAGAAGTAAATCCATGGCCCCAGGCTTCGACCCTGCTGGGCCCCTACGGTTGCTGACATCTCCTTGAGGCGCGCGTGAAACAATACGCGCAGTCGAAGACTTGGGCTCGGTCCGGACGGTTACAGGACGGTCGGACGGCGAGCTACCCATTGCTCACCGTCCGCAAGCCCACGCCTACGGTGGCCGGAAATCGTGATCGGGATCCCAGCGGCTGGGGCGTGAGGGCCATTTCCTCGCGTGTGCGCGTGCGGCCCCCTCCTTTGCTAGCATTAATGCTTCGCAGACGGAGGCGACCGCCTGCCACTCCTCCTCGCTTCGGACCATGGCCTGTACCAAGGCCCAGCGCGAGAGATCGTGCTCTGCCCAAGCGGGGCACACCTCAACCGCAAGCTCCACCGTGTACTCCGGGAGGTGAGCGAATGGGACGTAGTCTACCACGCGGGGCCAGTGTGGGTTTATGGATATCACATGAAACTTTTGGTTCTAGGACATGCCGGTTTCCTCACGATGTTTTCCTTCACCGCTTTAAGAGCAGTGGTGATGAAATAAATTACACAAAGTAATACTCCTGGCTGGGTTTAAACCCTCGACCTACAACTCATAAGTCAGAGCCGTTACCACTGCACCAACTCTGCTTCTAGCAATAATTGGTACCAATCCCCTTTTCATCCACTTCAATCAATTCAATAAACCTTTATCAAAATCGCTTTATTACATTTATTAGTTCAGTACATCAAACAAAGCAGAAATAATCATATTTAGCTTACAAAATCTATTTTAGTCCACCTTTGACGGTGGCGCCTACCCTAGAACCGGTTCAATCCGCTGCTAACTGGATCAAAGCGCCGCATTCCAGTCTGTAATAACTGCAAATTACTGGATGCCAAGTTAATTTTCGATTGTGCATGGGATTTTGGAGTTTGTGTTAAGGTGTCATAAGGTTTATATTGGGTAGAGGTGAATTGTGGTACGAAAAATTGGTCCGATAGGCGTTTTATGTTTTCGCAGATTGTTGGTGTAGGACAGAGACTGACAGAAGTTTATGTATTTATATATTGTTTGTATTATATTAGTTATGTACATGTTAATAGTACAACACAAACTACCAGCGTATCTTTTTCTCCTTTTTTGTTAAATCCATCCAAAGGTTGTCTGTAAAAAATCGCTTTTAGCTATAAGACCGCCCATTGTGACACCCTGTCAATATAAAGTTACTATTATAATTTTATTTATGGTGTAAAATTGAGAGTATGTCTATCATATCTTATCTTTGTGGTCTGGTTTCCGCAGTTAGTCCTTATCGGACCATTGTGCGTGGGCCATGGCGGCCTTTACTCCAACCAGCCCACCTCATTCCAAAAACAGATGAGTCTCTTCAGTTTGCTCAGGGCGTCCATCAGTGAATTCGGTGCCAAGTCCCTGAGACGGTTGCGTAACTTTCTGCCAACTGCCACTAAAATTGCACTTGCTCAGTCCCTCTTACTCCCTATCCTTGACTACGCTGATGTCAGTTATCTCGATCTCACTGAGGCACAACTTGATAAACTTGAGAGACTTCAAAATGTTTGTATACGATTTATATTTGGCTTGCGCAAGTATGATCACATATCCGATTTTCGTACGAAACTCAAGTGGCTTCCAATACGTTTTCGCCGGAACGTACACATCTTGTCTCTGCTCTACAGTGTTCTGTTCAATCCTAAAACCCCCGCATATCTTAAAGAACGTTTCAAGTTCCTTCATGACACACATACTAGATATCTTAGGTCATCGGAAAACTTGGGGCTAGAGATGCCAAGCCATTCCACCAATTTTTATGACAAGTCGTTTACAGTTCAAGCAGTGCGGCTGTGGAATGCTTTGCCCGTGTCGGTAAGGCAAGCTCAAACACTCACGATTTTTAAAAATATGGTTAAGGATCATTACCTTTCCTCTTGAATGTCGTCATTACGTACATCATTTCTTTTTGCTTTCATAATTATATATTTAAATATATATTATATTGTTTGTATTATATGAAATTTATTAGTTTATGTATTGTATATATATAAATAGTACACCACGAACTACCTGCGTATCTTTTTTCTCCTTCTCTGTCAAATCCATCCAAAGGTTGTCTGTAAAAAATCGCTTTCAGCGATAAGACCGCCCATCGTGACACCCTATTAATTTTAAGTTCCTAATGTAATTTGTATTTTTGGTGTACAATAAAGAATATATCTATCTATCTATCTATCTATCAGTGAATTCGGTGCTCCCAAGGTTCGAGTTCTTATCTCGCTGACGGCTGTTCACTCGAGGAGCACATGCGCGACAGTTTCTTCTGACTCCATACATCCTCTGCACAGAGGGCTATCTGTGATATTCATTGTTCAAGAAGTGTTTTTTCAGGGAGTAGTGCAAGAGTATGTCTATCTATATATCTATTTTATTTTTATAAAGGTTTCTTGCATTGAGATACTTTTTCTTCATGTTTGTGTGAGATTCCCACACAAATAGTAAACCACTATTAAATAACTCCTCCTGCTCTGGGTGAAGCGAGAGGGAGCGTTTGAGTTTTGCTGATTAAAAACCCAATGCTCCTTTAGTTGTCCTAGGCGCTCTAAGGCCATGGACAACTAAAGGAGCACTTATCTCCTTGTCTGTGGAGCCATTCCAGCTCCCTATAAAAATGTCCACCTGTGGGAGGATAGCTGTGGTCCCCTGTTACATCATTACGTCAAAATATAAAAGAGAGTGAGAGAGAGAAGGTCCTCCCACAGACAGACATTGGTCGACGGACCCAGAGCGGGTACGGCTCCATCGTTGAGTTAATATACAAATCCCGCAGCCTAAGAGTGCAGTCATGAGAATATACTCCCGAGATAAAAAGTTCATGGACATAGCCTACCTGTGTACCAAGTTTCATCGAAATCCATTCAGCCTTTCGAATGTGAAGACATAACAAACATACAAACTCACAAACATTCGCCTTTATAATATTAGTGTGTGGTTAGTATAGATTTGTTTTTTTAGGTATATTGATGTAAGAAAGTTGGAGAATAGATAAAGTGAAAAATGAGTATATTAGAGGAAGTTTGAAAGTGGTGCCAGTGACTGAAATGTAAGTATTGCCCTTCAACTTTCATATCCACGTTTGTCTCGGTATGGGCATGTAAAAGGGAGGGGATGAAACGCGTGTTACTAAAAGAATGATGAATGGAGATGGAAAGAAAAGATAGATGGATTGTGTGAAGAGTGATATGAAAGAAAAGGTGATAGCGTTACGGATGACAGGACAGAATGGAAGAAAAAAGCACGTTGTGTCGACCCCAAATAACACGGGACAAAGGCAGGAAGATGATGATTGATGTAAGAAAGTACTCCTAGGTCTGAGCAGCATTTGGTCCAAACCCGGTCAATTTTCTTTGTTCAACCCAGTCTCTTTGTAAAACTCGATATACTTATTTCAACGTCCGGGTACAATAAATGGTCCATTTTTCGTAAACCCGTCACACTTGACTTACTGCTATAATTTTGTACAGTGACAAAGGGGTGAGATCGAGAACAACTCTTTTAATTCGCGAGCAGAAGGCTCAATATCGACGTGATTTGATTACAGAAATAATGGTAGAATTGTATAGCGAACCATTTGTTGAAAACAGTGGTTGAAAACTATTTTTTTTTTTTTTTAATCACTGCATATTTTATTTTAATTGAAAATAACAAAAAAAAAACACGACCAATTAAAATGACATAATATATATGTTGCAGTCAAAACTCTTACCCAGTCAAAAGTACTATTGACTAGAAAAATCAGTCAAAAGTACTTTTGACCGTATGCTTTAGTCAATAATACTTTTGACTAAAATAACAGTTAAAAGTACTTTTGCCCAATGGAGCTAGTTAAAAGTACTTTTGACTAAGTGATTCCGTCAAAAGTGGTTTTGACTGGTCGTATCAGTCAAAACTCTTAAAAAGTTAAGGTTGTCGATAAAAATTACAACAAACGCACATATAAACTTTTATATTACTCATTATTAGTGGAGAACGCGCTGATATTAGAAAAACAATGAGTGACTACGAAAAGAAAGAACGCTTTTTGCAAAGAATTTTAGCGATAGAAGATATGAAAGATAGTCATTTCAATGTGATGATAAAATAAAAATTTTAAAAGTTTGCAATGAATGTGGAAGACGCGAAATTTGATGAAAAGAAAACACCATTACAGTACAGTAAACAGTAGAGTTAATAGTGCTTTTGACTGATGCTTTATTGCAGTTAAAACTACTTTTGACGAAGAGCGTCAGTCAAAAGTACTTTTAACCGCAAATTTGCAGTCAAAAGTACTAATAACCAATAATTTTCAGTCAAAACCACTTTTGACCAACCTGTTCAGTCAAAAGTACTTTTGACTGATTTTGCTAGTCAATAGTACTTTTGACTGGTTAAGAGTTTTGACTGCAACATATACACAGAACTCTTATCTAAAATATGGCGTCAAAAAATTCCTCCGCATCGCTGTCGACTGGAAGTGTGCCCAAAAGACTGGCGGCATTGCCACGTTGTATGGCAATTCTTAATCTCTGACCGAGGTTTACCTCGGTCAGAGATTAAGAATTCTGAAGAAGCCATGAATTATTTTTTTTTTTAATTGATCTATATGGGCCTAGTCTATACTAGGCTAGACTGTGATCCCATGTTATTACGCGCACTAGTTTATTAAGAGACTTTTCTCTCTAGCCTTGAAGACACCTAAATAACACCAACCCCTAAACCTAACCAAAGATCCAAAGAAAATGGATGCGCATATACTACTAATATTGGAAGTGGACTGTATTTTGCGGATTAGCGTTTCTCAGATAATGTATTTGACATCTTGCAGTAGATGGATCTTATTGGAGCAGTTTAGGATTAGGAAGCAGAGAGAAACAGCCCGTATATGGGAGGAAATTGCACTAACCTTTTGAACTCCACGTGTCCATGTGTCAGACGGCCGGCGCTCTCTGGATTTCGCGACTCCCGCTCCAGTGACGAGGAGATATAATACTCACTGAACACTGCACAGTTCTCAAGCACAAAGCTTTAGCGGTTTTAGTGTCTTTAGCGGATAAGCAACCTAATAACTATAAGGTTTGTGTTATCAAAAGATTTGGCAACTAAAAGAGCGTGGTTTCTGATGGATGTTTATTAAACGACTGGCGTTGTGTATATGTCGCATCCGTATCAGATAACATGCCATATTACAAGTTCGGCGCTAACTTGTAATATGGCTTGTTATTTATTTATTGTTTTATCCTCACATCGGAACGCCTTGCAGCAATTACACCAATGGAGCACAATTAGTCCAGAATCTGCTACTTTCCAACATCGTGAGCGCAGTGGATGGTAATCATCAAAGGAGCGGCGCGGCGGAGGGTCACGTCGCTCGCTTACGCAGCATCAGGCCATCGCTCCTCCAGGATTCCACATATATCAAATCCCATATCGAACACATTTTGAAATGTTAAAGCTCAATGTTATACGATACGGATGCGACCAGATTGAAAAACGTTGTTGTAATGCAATGCGGCTACCTTGCGTGCAGCCGGATCGTGGTGGCAATATTTTCTACAAAGCGTCGTCCAACGTTTAACTGTATTATCAGTATATGACTATAAATTATGAAGAAGAGATCCAAAAAAAGCTTGGGTAATGTCGCCGTATCGACGATGCGCCCGTTTGTATTGGTCCTTAACGTTACTAAGACGCTTAGATGAACGCAGAGTGCGCATACAATACAGCGTGCTTTATTTCGGCCGAATTAAAATTCGGCTGAACGTGAGGTAGCCACATTACATTACAGCAACGTTTTTTTTAACCTGGCGTGCCAACTTTTCTTATGTGAAACTAACTTCTGCCAGCGGCATCGCTCGCGTGAGAGTATGTTTCTCCAAATAAACTTTGGACCCCTGTTTCATCCCCTTATGGGGTGAATTTTGAGAAATCCTCTCTTAGTGCTCGCCTACGTCATAAAAGGAAACCTTGTGCAAAATTTCACGCTCCTAGTCCCAGTAGTTTCGGCTGTGCGTTGATATGTCAGTCAGTCAGTTTCTACTTTTATAATATAGATGACTTCGACCTAACTCAAGAAAGAAGGTATTTGAATCTAAAAAAATATGTTTCTAAACTAAAATAAATTTTAAAATGCCTTCTTTTTTTAGTTATTTTCTATTAAGTATGCGAATACTTATGTATACTTGTATGTACCAAGAGGAAGATTTTTTTTTTTTAATAATAAATATAATTCTCTGTAAAAATAAAAATCACCTCATGAAAAAAAAACGAGTCAAGTTAAATAATTTGGTCTTAAAGTCTTGGCTACCTTCAACATAAAATCATCCTAGCGAGTACCATGTTCCCCTATTGTACCTGAGATAAAAACTGAACGCATGTACCCCACTGTGACTAAAAGACAACAGTTATTACACCTTATGTCAGTTTGACATGTATACCCCTCATCATCAGATCTGCTTAGTCTTTTTAGGGTCCTGTACCTCAAAAGGAAAAAACGGAACACTTATATGATCACTTTGTTGTCCGTTCGTCTGTCTGTCTGTCAAGACCCTTTATCTCGGGAACGCATGTAGGTATCGAGTTGAAATTAAATCCATATACTTAGGTCTGCGGTCCTTTGCAGCTGTGAAAAAATCAAACTTCTGAGTTAACGAAAAAAAAAGATACGGCCGTTTATGTCGCAAAAAACGTGTCTTTCGACACTCTCAAGCGAATCAAAATTCATAGGGTACCTCCCGTTGACCTAGAATCCTGAAATTTGGCATGAAGCAAGGTTTCATAGCACAAGTATAGGAAAAAATCTGAAAACTGTAAATTTGTAGTTACGTCACAAAAAAAAACTTTTCTTGCGATTCGGAAAAATCTTCGTAACTCAATTCGGGAATTGAACTATTTTCATAGGCAAGTTTGTACGGAACCCTCAGTGCGCGAGTCTGACTCGCAATTGCCCGGTTTTTTTAACATGTAATATGAAATCGTCATCTAGTTTGAAAAAGGCTATGGAAGCCTTTGCCCCACTAGTTTTTTTTAAGGTGCGAAATCACAATAACTTGTCCCGCTTTAGGATGGAGAGGGCGTGTGAGACTATTACTGACTAAAACCACACCTGTGTCTTTCAGTTACCCTTTGCATTCTAAGTTTACGGGTTTTCTTTTTAGAAAATCCTCGCGGCCCTAGCGGGCATCGGCCCTGCTGGCCAACTACAGTTTGCCGACATCTCTTTGCCTCTACGATGACACGGCGGTACAAAATCTATCCAGAGGGTTAGAATGAACAAAGGGAAGCAATTACCCAGCAGTGGAGTAGAACAGGCTGAAAAGAAATAAATAATAAACCAACCATTGAGTTTAGCAAGTTTTTTTCTAGTAGGTAGGCAGCAATTTGACCATTACATGTTTACTGAACAGACTTTATATAGGTGCCAAAATCTAAATATTTTTTGTGAAGCTTTAAAGCGTTTGACAGAAGTTTAATCCATGGAAAGTGTCTGACACTTGTGATACTAATTTCAGAATAATATTCTACAAAACATATATAAAAATCAGCCATGAAAAATTAAGTTAAGTAACTCTTATTTTTACTTTCCTTTCTCACCTGGTACTTGCTCAAAGGCCCCAGGGGGGAGCTCCACAAGCACACAGGTATTCAAAGCACATGAGACGCTACTGAGAACCTAAGGTTTCATCCATGTGAAAATAAGTTATGTCAAATCGCTCTGGGATCTTGGACCATTAAAAGAGATTTTGTATTCTGAGTTTGTTTTGGTACTTATTGCTTCTCAAGGTAAGAGAAGCAATAAGTTCCTGAGTTACAGGGCTCACGAGTGTTGATGCCTGCCAGGGCGAAGAGATGGTTCGATAGTGTTACCATGGCCCTGTAATGGAAAGAGCAACACAAGTCGGTTTCAGTCTGCACACGCCATAATTATGGCGGTAAGTCCCCTCTTTGAGGAGCGTCCTCACCTTCCGCATGAAACCGTAGCCACAGTAGCCGACAACGAGCATTAGGTAGTTCGCTGTCCGGCCTTCCGACAATCGTCCGGACCGATGCCAAGTCGTCGACTCACGCGCGCCCGTGCTCGCGCCTCAAAGAGATGTCGGCAAAACCATAGGGGCCCAGCAGGGTCGAAGTCTACTGGGACCATGGATTGGCTTCAGAAAGGGAAATCCGGGGTCCTGGAACGCTAGGCAAAGTAGGAACATAGGTGTGGTTTTCGGTAAATGTATGACATGCCCTTTCGCTTCGACCTTGAGCGCGAGGAGTTATCTGGTTATTTTCCTTCACAAAAAAGAGTACCTAGGCATCAAAAAACACCAGTATTATTCAGATTAGTTGAAATAAATGAAAAACAAACGAAGATTTTCCTCAGCCAAAACTAGACGTGATAAATAAAATCAAAACAAAAACGACTCAAAGGAAATCACACTAGCTATTCCCCCGTCGTCGCCTGCATTTAACAAAGTTATAGCGTCCGCCGTAACCTCGTTACGACGTTCGGTACAATCACACGCACAATTTGACACTAATTTCTATATTGTGCGCACCCCCTTGCAAAGTTATTGTTTACGAATGCCGGTTATTATGCGAATGTTTAGACAATTGTGTGAGATGTATTTATTTATTTTAGAGGGTTCTTTTTGATCGCTTGTTAAGGGTTCATAAACAAATTATTTAGATACAACAAGGCCTGATTAGAATTCCCATCGGTAAAAATTTCGAACTTTCATCCCCCCATCATTTTTATTAAGCTTGACTATTATCTCACCTCATGAAAAGCGATGATGTGGTCGACGATGGAGCACTTGCCTAGAAGTACTAACCTATTCACTCTTGACTTAAAGACCCCCAGCCCTGCGTTCAAAAATAACCAGAGCAGGGTAAGGTCGTTACTCTAACCGTTCAAAAATGCTTTGAGTTGCAACCCAGGGTCGTTCTTTTATAACTCGAGTAGCTACCCTAGAGTTAACCAAACTAACTCTAATTCCGAGCAGGGTAGGTTGGTGTAAGCGGTAGGAATGACAGTTGCTTGGCATTGACAGTTGAACTCTTCGTTCGCGTTCAAAAATGCGAGCGTCGAGTATCTACCCTGATGACGTCATTAGAGTTAACTCTAACCTCATTTTTGAACGCAGGGCAGGTAGTAGCTATCAGAAAACACTGACTCCTGCAGAATAACATTCATATAATCGGCGCAACAAGTTTTTTCTTCCATTCTGTCCTGTCATCCGTCACACTATCACTAACTCTCTTTTCTTTCATACCATTCCTCACACAATCCATCCATCTTTTCTTCCTTCTCCCTATTCATCCGAGAATCTTTAAACCTTACCTTCATTAAATTAGGACCTCTTGGACAACATATGCTGCTAGACCCAGCCCTGTATCGTCTGACAGTGATGGAATTAAACTTTTTTTGTAAGTAATTTAGTTAGTTATAATTTTGAACGAAGGAGGGACTTATTATTGATTTGGACTATACGCGTATTTTATTTATGTAAGCTAAATACATGTACCTACTCTTACATAAGAAACTTAAGTATTAACTTACTATTTTTTTATTAAACCTAACTATGTACAAATTCCGCGAAGCGGCGAGCCTCCTTGCTGGCCTGCCATCATGGGATTTGGAGGCAACAGTCCTTGCATGTGTTATATATAATGACGAATGTCATTATATATGACGTAGTTAAATCACGAATTTTAATATTTCACGAATATTGTTTGTTGTATTGTTTACATTGGTAACATTTATGCAGTTCAAATCAAATTTAAAAGTACCTACCAAGATTAATGAGTAATATTGTTGTGTATACAAATATAAAACTTGAAACTTAGACGTATTGATGATAATCCTATAAATTATTTCGTAATTATTAATGATCATGAAGCTATATCTCTCATTTTAAATTGATATTTTATTGTAATAAGTTGTTTGAGTTGATTAGTACAGAACTGTCAATCGGTATTATATTCTTTGAAATAAGAACTAAGAAATACAAATCAAGTGTTGTAAAATTGCTTAAATGATCTTACATATAATGTTTTAAAACTGTTCTATGTAACAATTGTAATTAAAGACCTGTAAAATAAGTTAAATTATGGTAAACTGTGATTGGTGGAAAATGGCGGGATATTATTATTTGACGTTTAAAAAAAGATGTCCATCCACCCGTCGACAGTTTACTATAAAAGGGTTTGTGACCTTTTGGTGAGAAGAATAGTTGTGATCCAGCAAAGCTCACGTAAGTTAATTAACCTTTTGACGTGCGTAATTAGAGACACAATAGTAAGACAATGGCTTGCGGACGCCGGCTACCGCCTGAGCGTTAATGAATTAATATTATATCTTGATTATTGTTATTATTGCTACTGGTTGTATTGATTCTGTGTGTGTCTTACTATGGCTTTTGTTTCTAATTATGTTATACGGTATTTCAGAATACTTATTCAGCTTACTATTATGAAATGACCCAAGACATAGAACATAGAATTTCTTATAGATGTTATTGTGATAAACCATAATTAATGATGTTGTAAAATGTGCCTATAAAATACTATAATTTAAGCTCCCATGGGTTTTCTTGCTTGTTCTTTCCCATGACGACCTAGTTTTGAAACAAGCAACTAGTTATTCGATTAATTGACAAGCCTATTTGAAATAAATATTTAGTCTTGTCTTTCTGTGCTTTTCTTCATAAAACCCTTTCCCTACACACCAGTCATAGGAACTTTGATACACAGTAAATAACCGTTATCCATCTTGACAACTTAGCATGATATGTAGGTACATATAAATATATTAAATCAATGTAGTTATCCTTCCTCCTCCATAATTCTAACACATGCATGCACGATTTGCGCGTGGAGATGTCAGCAAACCGTAGGGGCGCAGCAAGGCCGATGCCCACTAGCTAGGACCGCGGAGAATTTCTGAAAGGGAAACCCGTAGTCCTAGATTGCAAAGGGTAATTACCGGTATTATACAGGTGTGGTTTTAGTCAGTAAAAGTCTGACACGCCCTCGCGCTCCACCCAGAGCGCAAGAATTCATTTTGATGATTTCTCACCTCAAAAAAAAAAAAAACTATGTACTGTACGGGTCAACCACCGTACAGTACGTTTGCCTGGGTCATCATTATTGCGCCACCCGCTCGATACATTTCCATCATTTATATTATTGCGTTTACACCGCAATAGTTTTAGTATGTAATTCGGAGACATACCGTGCGCGTGGCTCATAATCCCATATCTTTCACCATTCATCCTAGTATAAATTAATCTTAATCCTATATTTGTGGAAACAGATAATATAGTGAATTTATTGATCTTAAACTGTCTTTCATCTTTTATCTCTATCTCAATCCAACCCCGAACATGTACAAATAAAAAACTTTTTACAAAAACAATACAACCGACTTCAATGTAAAAAAAAAACACTGAAAAGTGCAAAATAACTTTAATTTCGAAAGTCAGTGTTTTTTTTTATATTGAAATCGGTTGTATTGTTTTTTTGTAAAAAGTTTTTTATTTTACACTTTTTAGTTATGTTACCACCACTAAAAAGTACCCCTCAGCCAAACTTAAATACCTTATAGCCAGAGTGCATCTCATGACAATTCTAATAATCCCAAACATGGTTAGATTACATTAATTTATTACAGAGTTCCGGTGCCTAATTTCAGGCTTCATCATCAGATCAGTTCGATATATTCCCCCTCTTCTTTCGGTCAGTCATCGACTACACGTATAAACAAAGCAATTTTACTTGTTACAACAGTTCTGCTGTGATCCTATGAGGAATTCTGTTCCATATCTTCGAAGTTCATGATCAGATAATAACAATATTTCTATGGGACCAACTTGGAAGCATAACCTTTCAAACAAAATTTCAAAATCGGTCCACAATTGACCGATAAATCGATGAACATACATAATAAAAAAAATACATTCAGCCGAACATAGAACCTTCTTCTTTTTGAAGTTGGTTAAAAACACAAAATACACTCAGGCGTTGAAATACTCCTCCACATCGCTGTCATCCGGAAATGTGCCCAGGAGGCTGGCCGCTTTGCCACGTTGAATGGCAATGCTAATTCTTTGGGCATTCTGTGGGCCTGTTTTCTGATCATGTATATTAACACTTTTATAAAGAAAGTAAGGAAGAATTTTTTTTAATGAAATTATAAAAGTTGGTTGTTGAAATCTCTTTTAGTGACATGCGCTTCATCTCCCCGCATCAGACGCATACCAGGGCAAATGATCATCATCATCATCATCAACATCATTTCAGCCGTAAGACGTCCACTATTGGACATAGGCCTCCCCCAAGTGTCGCCACAACGACCGGTCCTGTGCGTCTCGCATCCATCGGATTGATCGGCAAATGATTCCTTATACCAAATTTAATAAAAGAAGTACATTTTTCAATTAATTTTATTTAAATAACTTAATAGCTACATCACAAACAAATGTACAATAATATTATTTAACAGTAACTCTTCGTTAAACTATTTTGCAAAACTGTGAACTAGTCTTCTATTGTAAAATCTTTCAATATATCATTCTCGACAGAATAAAAAAAAAAAACGTGGTAAAGTCGTAACATATAATTTTTAATAAAATTGTAATATAGAAAAATAAAATTTCATTTATTGTTTGTTTGGAGGTTTTCATGGTTTACATGGTAATCTATCTATTAATATTTATGTATATATATTTAAAAGGAGAAACTGACTGACTGACATATCAACACACAGCCGAAACGATTGAATTGACTGGTCTGTTGGTCTAGTGGTTAGTGGCCCTGACTGCTATGCCGGAGGTCGTGGGTTCGATTCCCACCCAGGACAAATGTTTGTGTGATGAGCACGATCATTTGTTCTGTGTCTGGGTGTAATTTATCTATAATATGTATGTGTTTAGAAATATATAAGTATGTTTATCAGTTGTCTAGTACTCATAACACAAGCTCTGCTTAGCTTGGGGCTAGAAGGCGTTGTGTGATAGTTTTGGAATATATTATTATTAAACAACTCGGAGTAGGAGTACGAAATTTTGCACAAGATTCCCTTTTATGTCGCAGGTGAGCACTAACGGCTCGTTCACAACCTTGCCGCTGTGAGCGGTAGCTAAGCGTGGGGCGGCGAGCGGAAAGAACAAAAGTATGAAAATGTTTGAAACACGCCACGAGACGCCGCTCATAGCGCCGCGCGCCCGGGTACCGATGCCGCCCCGCTCGCCGCGCCGCTCGCCGCTAAGACCGAAGTCGTGAACAGGCCGTAAGAGAGGCTTTTCCAAAATTCAACCCCTAAGTGGATGAAACGTGGGTTCAAAGTATGCATGGAGAAACTCATTTTTACGCGAGCGAAATCGCTGGCAGACGCTAGTAGATATGTAATAAACATTTGATTTCATTCGAAAAATTATTCTTTTTTTTTTAAATAGAATTAAATGATCACTGTAGTCATTAGTGTTTCTTTGGTTATATTAACTTTATTAGAAGTTCTAATAAGCTCACACTGAATAATATTTTATTTTATAAATACAACTCTTTGTACTCCTTAGTAGTCCTGAGTTGGTTGAAGGTCCACTCAAATCTATGTGGTCCTCAAAAGACCTGACTAATCTGCATGGTTCTCATATGATTTGACCATTACTAGTTTGCTGTATGGACTTTAAAAGAAACTGACACTTGAGTTTGTTTCGGTGTTTCTTCTCAGCCCCCCTACCCAAGTTAGAACCGTTTAGTTTCGATTCTCTTTTCGTTGATCACCTCGAGTCGGCCAAGCCTCCTTTTCCTTTGTTCTGACCATGTGACTGAGCGTTGAGATGAAGTCAGAATAAAGGAATCGGAGGCGTGGCCTACTCGAGGCGATCAACGAAAAGAGAATCGAAACGAAACGGTTGTAACTTGGCTAGGGGGACAGGTGGTCAGCTAGATAACACTGGCTTCATATAGTTTAAATTGACGTGTAAAAGAGTTTTTTTTTTTAATCTATTTGCAAAATAAATATCATTTATCACTTTACCAATTATTTCAAAAATTTTTGTTGAATTCTGAGTGTTACGTTTAAATTAAAAATAAAAGTAGATACATTATTTATGTCCTGAAATATCTTATTTTATCGAGAATGACAACCAACGAAAATCTATAGATATGTATACTATTGTTCATTCATGAAACTGGCTGCATAATGACTGTTTTTTTTTTTAATTTTTGGCTAAATTCTTCAGAATAACTAAAGAAGTCTTTTGTGCTCTCAAAAAAAAAAACAGTGGCTCGGCACTGAAAATTCTGCACTCTCGTTACTATTGCTACAAAAATGAACTTTATTCTGTCTAACAAACAACCTATGTTTCTTAGATAAATCTATATTTTGAGCTTTCCTATACCAATGACAAATATTTACAACTTACTTACAATACAATCTGTCTAATTCTGAGTTATATCTATTTTATTATCATTCAATTCTTTTTAAACATAAGTGTAATGTTAACTACAGATAGGTCCACACAACAAAATTAATAAGTTAGCAGGCATATAGTTACAAATTCAGAAATGAAAAAAATAATTATAAGTACCCACAAAAACATCTTTCATCATTTTTTTTTTTCATATTGTATGGTTTTATTAATGATGCATATCTAATTGTAATCATTTTGACACTATTATTTTTACTATTCTTTTTTATTGTAATGTAATTAAATTTTAAGCAATTCAGCATTATTATTAGTTTTTTCTACTTCTGTTTCTAGTTTTTAAGCTATAATAATTATTTGCACAATGTAAATTGTTTGAATAAATCAATCAACCAATCACTCGTTTGATGTGGTCATAAGCATTTTTTCTGGTGAGCGTAGGGCCACAGAATAAGTAATATTACAAGTACAGAAATTTCACTCTATGAAAGAAAACATGCGAATATAAACCTACTATCAACGGTCTTAATGTTCATAATACAATGCACGGAACGGACGTGACCTTTTTATATCTGCCTACCGAGTCTAGTCGCGCTCGTTACGAATCAAAATGCACCTTAAGTCCACGTGTCGGGAGTCTCTTTTATATCGCCCGTTATGCACCTTTGAACAGACCGCTCTTGCTATAGGATTAGGAGTTGTGTGTTTTTTAAAAATGTGAAATAGGTACCTACATAAGTTTTATAACATAAAATATATTAAGATTTTCTAAAATTATATGTTAGATAGGTACCTAATTGATTTGTACATGTACTTTAAAATCTATTTTAGAAAGTCATCTCATATATATAAGTGTCAAGAGATTGTTTACATTTAGTTGTACTATTACTTATTCTGTACATTTAGTTAGGTATCTAAATAACTGAAATAAAATTAAAATGAAGTGGATATAACTTTGTTGATTTTGTGTGTGTGTTAGCTTTGCGTTCATACTCGTATGTCATTTTTAAATGGTGGTAGGCCATTAAAGACGTTATTATACATAATAATTAACATTTTGTAGATGTAATTCCAGTATATTTTGACCTTGCATTAGTAAGGTACCTAGTCACTAGTACTGGGAGATCTACTTATCAATACAAGTAGACCTCCCAGATTGATGATAGTCTAACATTTTATCAATGAAAGAATTTTTGTAATCTTATGTACAAGAGATAACCTTAAACCTACAAACGTAAACAAATATTTCGTTTATTTTAACGATTGTTCGTGTCTGTATTGTGTGCAAAAAAAAACACAATTCTACCTGCACACTTAATAATTATGCTGTGTGTACATTGTCTGACATTTTATTCTGAAAAGTTAATTTTCTACTAACTTTGAGATCCTTTATTATCATCAGTTTTCAAACGCACTATAATATTAAACTGTACAAACTAAATATGTTTTAGTACTTATCTAATATATTTCATGACTTGACTAATTTTTTTTTCACACTCAAATCGTCCATCATTATACTTTTATTATTGCACTTAAAAATAATAGCTACAAGTTGACTAGTTTTCTTATTAAATCAACTATGATTTCTATTTAAATTCTTATTAATTTCTATTATTTAAACATTATTTCAAACACAGCCCCCCCCCTAGCCAAGTTACAACCGTTTCGTTTCGATTCTCTTTTTGTTGGTCGCCTCGAGTCAGCCACGCCTCCTATTCCTTTGTTCTAACCACGTGACTGAGCGTTGAGATGTGTGAGGCGATCGACGAAAAGAGAATCGAAATGAAACGGTTGTAACTTGGCTAGGGTGGCAGATCTTTTTCATTTCTATTTATAGTCCAGCTGTTGTTCTAAAAAAAAAATATTTCCAGAAACACTGAATTTGTATGTTACTAAAGTGAAAAATATTTATTTGTTTATAAACACCATTTTGCAGAAAATCTTATACTTAGTTAATTGTGAATTTTCCTTGAATAGAGTAAAGGAAAAATTCTTGGAAAAAAATGTCATCATGAGGTTCCTGAAAGGCTAATCAGACTGATTAATAGCTAACAATTTTTTATTTATTTTATCATGGATGTGCTGTATTGTCAAAATGACATAAGCGTTTGTAATAAGGAGTAACTTAGGCCTACTGTTCACAGACGCGTAGCTTCATAAACGCGATACGAGGGCACAACGCCGCCCCTTCGTTGATAGAGCTTCACAGTTTTGTATGTAAGCTTCACGCAGGCGTACACCAAGCGTATAGTGACGAATACGCGTCTATGAAGCTACGCGTCCGTGGACAGCAGGCCTTAGGCTACTTTTACTAAATAAAAAGAAAGAAGTTCTTTAAATTGTGAATCTTGAATCTTGAGCATTGCTAGTATACTTATAAATAAATAAAAAATACTTAGACATTATGGTATTATGGGTGTGTTTTTTTTTTTAATAAAGTTAACAAGCTGGAAATAGATCACCCTTTCTTTTGAAGTAAGAAGGTAATTTTTACGTGTTATTTGCAGAATAGTGCTGTGCATAATTCGATTCGCCGACAATGTCGATATCGCTGTCGCTGTGTTCCGTGTCTGAATCTGTCGACATTCTTGAGTTATCAGCCTGGGAACAAGATACATTATTAGTGGCCTCATCTAGTTTCAACTGACAAAAAAATTACGTGTAATTGTGTTTTCTAAAATCTATTTGCAAAATAAATATCATGCGTCATTTATCCCCTTTGGGGGTGAATTTTGGTAAACGCTCTTTTATTCTTTGTATACATACATAAAAGGGACTTCTGTGCAAAATTTCGGAGTTCTAAATCCATGGATTTGACTGGGCGTTGATGAGTAAATGAGTGACTTTGCCTTATAATAATAATATTCACACAACTATCACACAACGCCATCTAGTCCCAAGCTAAGCAGAGCTTGTGTTATAAATACTAAACAACTGATAAACATACTTAAATATTTCTAAATACATACATATTATAGATTAGCTTCTGACAGCCTTTTTGCCCGCTTAAAAGGAGGTCTCCATACAATCTTTGGACCCTCGTTTCACCCCTTTAGGGGGTGAATTTTGGCAAATCCTATCTTAGCGCTCGCCTTCTTCATAAATGGAAGCCTTGTGCAAAATTTCACGCTCCTAGTCCCAATTTTTTCGGCTGTGCGTTGACATGTCAGTCAGTCAGTTTCTCCTTTTATATGTATATATAGATAAATTACCTACATTGATTGTGCTCATCACACAAACATTTGTCCTGGGTGGGAATCGAACCCACGACCTCCGGCATAGCAGTCAGGGCCACTAACCACTAGACCAACAGTCGAAATAATACAGATCGAACTTACTTTTCGACATTCAGAATGCGTCGCTGGATGTTTCGTGGTAAAGTCAACTGCTGTGGCTCCTGAGGACAATAATAAACAGTGGATATTAAACTCAGTAATAAATTACTGTGGGATTGTTTGAAAGTGTTCCGATGGCACAGTGGTGAAGCGGTTGGCTGCTCCGTTGCGTGTAGCGAGTTCGATCCCTGCATGGAAAATTTGTATAACCTATAGATAAGTGTCTGAGTAGCGGTGAATAGAAGAAGATGAATTGTTTCTAAACAATGAAAATAAGAAAGAAAGCAGTTTTTTTAAAAACTAATTATGACTTAATATAATAACTTAATATATATAGGGTGACTGCCAATTAATATATATAGGGTGACTGCCAATTAATATATATAGGGTGACTGCCAATTAATATATATAGGGTGACTGCCAATTAGTGTACGATACTTAAACACGTGATTGTGCTCATGATAACAAACAATTTTTATTATGGGAGCAAAGCCGAAATCGCGAAAAAAATATCAGCTGTTCAGTACATTAGGCAAACATAAATGTACTGAACAGCTGTTTTTTTTTTCGCGATTTCAGGTTTGTTCCCATAGTAAAAGTTGTTGGTTATCATGAGCACAATCACGTGTTTAAGTATCGTACACTAATTACCAGTTACCCTATATAACTTAATGGTGTCGACTAGGATCTTTAATAGCTTTGGGTTCACCTATACTATATAAATAAAAGCGAAATACCACTCACTGATTAATCACGAAATCTCAGAAACTATAACATGTCACACAAGTCCAATAGAAGATATCCGCAGGAGAACCAAGGTCGCCGACATAGCCCGAAGAATCGCCAAACTAAAGTGGCAGTGGGCAGGGCACATTGCTCGTAGAACGGATGGTCGATGGGGCCGAAAAGTTCTAGAGTGGCGAACGCGCACCGGAAGGCGCAGCGTCGGAAGGCCTCCCACAAGGTGGACTGACGACCTGGTGAGAGTCGCGGGAGTGCGGTGGATGCGAGACGCACAGGATCGGTCGTTGTGGAGACGCTTGGGGGAGGCCTATGTCCAGCAGTGGACGTCTTTCGGCTGAAATGATGATGATGAATTCCAATAGTAACCTAAAGCCATAAATGCTCCATGGTACTCACATTTACGAGGCATGCCTTTTAAGTTTTGTCGTTTGAAGAAAAAAACACAATTAGAACCTTATAGTACTTTTTATTGTTTTTCAAAGTATTCACCACGTAGCTTAAGACACTTTTCCATTCGCTCAAACCAGTTATTATAACATTTATTCCACTCTAAAGTGGGGGTGTTCAAAATGGCTGACTTGAAAGCGTCGACTGCTTCTTCACCGGACTGGAACCTTTGACCACGAAGACTTTTCTTAATTTTAGGAAATGTAAAGTAATCTTTAGGGCTTAGGTCAGGACTGTATGAATTTCTACTTTTTCCTTCTTCAAATAATCAATTGTTTGACGAGCGCTGTGTGAGCTTGCGTTGTCGTGGTGCAGGATGATGCGTCGCTTTGAGTCAGATTTTCGAAGTTCGGCGATGACTTGTGGTAAACAAACTGTGGTATACCACTCTGCGTTAACCGTTCTACGATCTTCAAGTGCAATAGTCTCAACATGGCCGGTTTTTCCAACGAACGTGGCCACCATCTTCTTTGAAGTGCTTCGAGAACGAACAACTTTAGTCAGCTTTAGCTCGTCTTGAAAGACCCAGATTGTAGATTTGTTGTTTGGAATCAGGATCATAGGCATAGATCCAAGATTCGTCACCACTGATGATGTCGTAGACGTGATTTGACTCTCCTCGGTTGAACCTTTGCAGAGTTTTCTTACACCATCTGACGCGGGCCGCCTTGCGATCCTCGGAAAGCAGATGCGGTATCCAACGGCAAACTAGCTTTCACACACCAAGCGCTTCATGCAAGATCTTCTGAATGATTGTCCCTGAGATGCCTAATAGAGCCTCTATCTCTCGATACGTCACATGACGATCTTCGAGAATTAGTTGTCTCACAGCAATGATGTTATCTTCAGTGAAGGCGGATTTTGGACGTCTTTCGCGAGATTTGTCACTAACACTAGTATGTCCACGCTGGAATTCTAAATACCAGCGTTCGACAGTCCGCAGACATGGGGCTTCATCACTGAACACAGATTTTAGCTCTTCAAAACACTGAAGCCGTGTCAGGCCTCTTCTAAAGTTGTAGAAAATTATTGCACGAACATTTTCCTTAGAAAGATTCATTTTCGTACGTTACCTGACAGATTCCAATCGACGCTGTGACTAAACAACAGCATTAATCCTAATACTTTCAACTGTTTTAAGATTCAAAATTTAAACACATTCGAATATAGAATAGTTCCAAATTCAAAATTGCCGGGAAATATGGAAACGACAGAACTTAAAAGGCATGCCTAGTACAACCTTGAAAAAATGCTTTTACATTATACAATTTAATACAATAATAAAATAATGTTTTCAAATTGCATGCGTTTCATGTACGAGTCCGACTCGCACTTGGCCAGTTTTTTTAATCATTTAACTATACTTAACATAACTCAGAATTAATGGAAAAGGATTTTTTATAGATTAGTTAGATGAACAAAGTAATGAAAGTCTGGAGTGACTACGTAGGTTGCTACGGCGTAGCAGTCGCTACGTTAACCGCTTTGCTACGCGCTACGAACTATTTGCTACGAGACTTGTCTTATCAAAACTATTCAAATAAACCAAATGTGCGATGTGTGTGTGTGTGTTTGTGTGTGTGTGTGTGTGATGCGATTCAAATCAGAATAGGACCGTCAATGACCACACTACATAGTAGAAAACAAAGTCGCTTCCCGCTGGCAATCCATATGAATGCTTAGATCTTTAAAACTACGCAACGGATAGAGTAATCCAAAAGGAAGGTTTATATGTATAATACATGCATAATATAGTATAGAAACACTGATAATTTTAGAGGTTTTTTTTTAAAATTCATATAAACCAGTGCTTGACTGCGATCCCACCTGATGGTAAACAGTGATGCAATCATAGAAGGTGAGGCGCAATTGTTTATTAAGAGCCTATTCACTCTAGCCTTGAAGGCACCTAAATTATAGTTGGACGGGAAGACCGCAGCAGGCAAATTGTTCCAGTCCTTCGATGTACGCGGTATAAACGACGAAGCGAAACGCTTAGTCCGGACCATTGAAGTTTCAACAACGTAAAGGTGGATACTCGCCGTACGTCGAGTTGTCCGATGGTAGAAAGGAGATCACGGATTCAAGTCATGCAATTCCCGCACACACTCTCCAAAATGCAACCTGTAAAATACCGATAGGCTGGCTACCCTGCGCCTGTGCTCGAGGCTTTGTAGATTAGACTCAACCAAATCTGGATCCCCAATTAGCCTCTGCGCACGCCATTCCACTGAGTCCAAAGCTGCTAGATGGCATTTTGCAGCACCAGCCCATATGTGACTGCAGTACTCCACACACGATCGGACCTATGCTTTGTATAAAATAGATTTCTAATGTGATGTCGTCAATAAACACAGTTTTTGCGCTTACTTTGCAATTGGATTGATTAATCATTAAATGTCTTAGCGCGTTTTCGTGGGATAATTTTGACTAATATAAATCGCTGGCAAGAGCTAGAATTGTACTCATTACATATTTCTCATCGTACATTACTATTTCACTATAGAATATACGAATAAGTTCCAGCGTACATCTTCATCATCATTTCAGCCGAAATGCGTCCACTATTGGACATAGGCCTTCCAGCTACCGTAGGCGTGAGCCTGCGGACGAAGAGCAATGGGTAGCTCGCCGTCCAGCCGTCCGGTAACCGTTCGGAACGAGCCTGAGTCGTCGACGGCGCGACCTTAAAGAGATGTCAGCAAAACCGTAGGGGCCCAGCAGGGCCGACGCCTAAGCCGAGTTTCCCTTTTGGAAGTCAACCCATGGCCCCAGGGTTGACTTCCAAAAGGGAAACTCGGAATTTGGAAAAGGAGGAACATAGGTGTGGTTTTAGTCAGTAAAAGTCTGACACGCCCTTGCACTCCGCCCAGAATCAGAAAAGTAATCGGATGATTTCCCACTTAAAAAAAAGAAAAAGACCTCCGCCAAATGTCGCCACAATGAACGGTCCTGTGCGTCTCGCATCCATCGGATTCCCGATGCACACGTCCATTGGTCACTTTAAAATTCCAAGAAACTATATTATTTAGCAGTAACTATTTTCGTAATTTTATGGTTTTTGCCATTCGATTGGCCATAATATAAAGATCAAGAATTACACACACGACACACAGAAGCTCCGGGTAGGCCCAAAAGTCGGAAGAGCTTTCTCCGCTGCACACAGATCATCCGGGACCGACCATCTACGGTGAGATGTAAGTTGTGGGAGGAACACCACTCACCACTCACTACCGCCCGACTTCTTTCAACCCCAGGAACATCTGCCACTCGGATGCGTTCTGTGGTGGCCTATATGGAAAGCAATCAATAGTCTGCGCATCCAAGTAGGCCGTTGCAAACACAACCAGGTATAATGGGGGATTATAGACCCCCTCCGACACCCAGTGCGAGTGTGGTGCTCTTGACAAGAAGATGGCCCACCTATTAGAGTGCCCAAAATGTCCCTACAAATGCACTCTGGAGGTAGTGCCGTAACTAGGGCGGTGCCACAGGTGCCCAGGCACAGGGCACAGTCCTTAAAGAGGTGCAAAATTTTTATATCTATTCCATTTTGTTAGTATTGTACTTGTTTCTAGAGGCCCAGTTATAGAAACTCGCACCGGGCGTATAAAAGGCTAGTTACGGTACTTTCTGGAGGACCTAATCGCCACTGACGCCGCTATAAACGTGGCAACCTACTGGGCCCAAAAACTTTGAGGGAAACGGAAACCATCGATTCGAGAAGACGATGAAGAATTTATAAAAAAAAAAATTGTTTCAGACTAATTTCAATGCCCATATTATGACTGAAACTTAAAATACGTTAGTATAATAATCAATCAAATGCATTAAATTAGTCAATTAGTTCACAAGAAATTAAATTAAATTAAAATAAATCATTTCAAAAACACAATAATCATAATATTTGTCAAACATAATACACAAAAAATAAATAGTTTAAAAACATGAAGTTTTATAAACCTATCCCACCCTGGTGACTCTGGACTATCAGCGATCATCTTTAAGATTCTGTTACCACTGCCCCTAATTCAACGCATGAGTGAGGCTGACTTATGTATATTAGTTCATTATTTCATGTCCCCCAACGTCTTGAAACGCCTCCATCTTGAAAACCCGAAACCCGACAATACGCACTATAACAAAAATCATTAAACTGCCAAGACGTTCCACTGAAAAGAAACCAAATCAAATTATCATCTTCACACAATTATAACCCCTAACACTGTATAACTAGACCCATTTTCGCATACACACCTTATACCCCTCCCCCAATTGACATTACCAACCGATTTTGAACCCAAATCGTAAAGAGATAAGTTTCGAAATGGCTTGTGAATGGTTCTAAGACGTCGGTTGCCTAGCAACGGCGCCATATTGAATCTAATTTAATTTGGCAACGTCTTGAGTTGCGGCGTTGAGATGTTATTAAATTGAAGTGTCCTGAGGTTTGAGATGGCAATTTAGGGGAACAGAAGATTTTAAGATGCTGGACTTATACATAATGCAACATATAGATGTCAATATAGGATGGTTTTACACCACCTGCTCGATAATTGTCTTTTATATGTCGTACAACCATCACCTACAGCAAGTCATTCTGTCCCTAGAGATCCAATGTAGTATGGGTGTGTTTTCTAGTAAATAATGAGATTTGAATTCGGAACGTCAAAAGCATAATTTAAAAAAAAAACGCTTGAAGTGAATAAAAATTTACGTCAATTTTTTTAAATATATTTTTTTTCATTACCTATCTACATTGCTCAAGCAACTAGAAATATGTAACCAAGATTATATGTAACTTATAATATGATTTAAAAGAGTGTCCAAGGAATTTCCTGCACGTTCTTCTCCATAGAGATCTACGCTTTGGAACGTGCAATTTAGCTTCACATTTTTTTTTTTGAACTGGTCGACATTTGAATATTCAAAAGTGCCTGTAAGTGATCTATTTGAAATAGATGCTTTTGATTTGATTTGATTGATACGTGTAGGTATCAAACAAGTTTCTTTAAAAATCAAGAAAAAAAATGTTGTTACTGACGAGTCTCTAAAAAAAAGTAACGAAAGAGCAATGAATGCTATAGAAAATTAAAACTATAATTATGCAGTTCAATTTCAAAGTAATGAATTTTGTTTGTCAAGTTTAAAATCTCAAAACATGTCGAGTGTCAATACTTATTTAAATATATTGTCTTTTAATTAGAGGAAGTTTGAAAGTGGCGCCAGTGACTGAAAAGTTGAAAGGGAATCGTTTGTCTTGGTATGGTCATGTAAAGAGGAGAGATGAAACGCATGTTACTAAAAGAGTTATGAGTATACATGTGGATGGGTGGAGAGGGAGAGGGAGGCCAAAGAAAAGATGGATGGATTGTGTGAACAGTGATATGAAAGAAAAGGAAGTTAGTGATAGCATGACGGTTGACAGGATAGAATGGAAGAAAAAAACATGTTGTGCCGACCCCAAATAAGATGGGACAAGGGCAGGAAGATGATGTGTCTTTTAATTAAGTATATCACAGAAGGTGTAAAAAGTAGAGTATCCAACACGGGGATAAAGCTGTCTTTGTCTTGGGCGGCTTGAATTCCTCGAACTAGAAGTTATAAGACGATTTCCACCATAAAAAAGCTCAACTCCACTCTGCCCAGCTCCGCTTCAATAGTCATAGTTATAGTCTTAGTCAGTCAGGCCTCTGCCTCGAATCTTGCGGGCAGCGGGGTGGTGGCGGTGGCAGCGCGGGAG
This sequence comes from Mythimna impura, assembly GCA_905147345.3. NCBI lineage: Eukaryota > Metazoa > Arthropoda > Insecta > Lepidoptera > Noctuidae > Mythimna > Mythimna impura. The sequence goes on along the minus strand of LR990368.1, from coordinate 5,658,097 downwards.
CGGGGCGGGCAACGCAGACCCGTTCTCGAAACCAGCGGGCAGATCGCGCGGCACTATAGCGGCGTAGTGTTGTGTTCGTGGTTGTGTCGTCGAGATATTTGTTTTTATTCGCGAACGAAATGTCTGAACAACGGCGACAACCTCTTTTTGATTCAAATTTCAAAAAAAGTCACAAAAATAAATTGCACAACACTGCAATGCAGACGCGCGGGCGGTCGGTCGCCGGTCACCGCTTGGCTGACTGGAGTGCACCGCTTGTTGCCCGCCCCCGCGCCGCTGTTGCGGCTCTTTTTTCGAGGGCCGGTCCAATTGATTTTACGCATTAGATCCTGCCGCTCCCACGCCGCCGCCGCCTCCGCCCCGGTGCCCGCAAGATTCGAGGCAGAGGCCTCATAGTTATTTATTCATGAACAATAAATTATGTTTCAAACTAGCTTGTGCCAGCGCCATCGCACGCGTGAATGGTTTATTCATACAAACTTCAAAACCCCGTTTTACCCCCTTAGGGGTAATGCAAAGGAGGCGGCCGATCGCGTGAGGTAACGGTCCTCACGCCCCAACCGCCGCCGGGATTCCGATCCCGATTTCCGGCCACCGTAGGCACGGGCTTGCGGACGGCGAGCAATTGGTGGCTCGCCGTCCGATCGTCTGGCAACTGTCCGGACCGAGCCCAAGTCGTCGACGGCGCGTAGTGATCCACGCGCGCCTCAAGGAGATGTCAGCAACCGTAGGGGCCCAGCAGGGTCGAAGCCTACTGGGGCCATGGGTGATGCGAAAGTGATCCCCGGGGCCCTGGAAAAATGGCAAAGAAGGAACAGGGGTGGTTTTTAGTCAGTAAAAGTCTGACACTATCTCGCGCTCCGCCCAAGAGCGGGGGATGTCATTAGATGATTTTACCACCCGAAAAAAAAAACCCTTTAGGGGTGGAGTTTCGTAAAATTCGTTCTTAACGGATGTTTACATTTGCACCCTATAAGGAACCTACCTGCCAAATTTTAAGTTTGTAGGTGTTATAGTTTCTGAGATTTCGTGATTAATCAGTGAGTGGTATTTCGCTGTTATATATATGTATACATTAAATTAAATATTGAAACATTTGCCACTATTCACTGCTCTTCTCCGCCCTACTCCGCCTAGCTTCATTTCAATTTAAACACACCCTTACTATCGTAAGTTTAGATGGACATATTACATACTAGCTGTTGCCCGCGACTTCGTCTGCGTTAAGTTCGTAAAACTGTAGGTACAATCATTCTGTGCTTGCAATTCATTCTGAAAGCATCGTAATTATTTATTGTGCTTTCACATAAAACAGTTAAAGGTAAAAACGCAAATTACCTTCAAGATACATGTTATGTACTCGTCCAGATCCAGATGACATGTATGAACGTCAATGAATAGAAAGAGTATGTAAGGGCCGTAGCAGTTGGCATTTCTGCCTACCCCAAGGGAAAAGGCACTAGTTGATGTATGTTTCTGGTTTATGTTCTGGTAAAACAACATTGTCCAAGTGAGCACGTCACAATCGCAGCGGTAATGCCTGTCTTTGAGGAGTGGCTACAGAGGCGTCACGGCATCCTCTCTTTGTGCAGGACTCACCGGATGTGGGTGTTTCGGGAGGTATCTGCATCGAATTCAGCGAAAAGAAACACTCGAGTCTCACCATTGTGCGGATCGCCCGGAGAATACGATGGAACTTACGGTGGAAGTCAGTCCCGCTTGGTAGAAGCGCCGGCGCCGCCGTGTCCTCATGGAGGCGATTAGTGGAAAAAATGCCAACCAGTAGCCTCCTTCAGTGAAGCACTACGATCGAAGAAGGTGGCTGAAACTATGAAGGATGATGAGGGAAGTGTTGAAAGGTGTTGAAAGCCGCAGGGCGATTGCGGTGGAGCCGTCCGGTCATCTGGTCAAAGCAATCCTGAATCGACGGCGCGTAGTAATCTACGCGCGACTCATAATGATGTCAGCAAATGGATAGGGCCCTCTAGGGCCAATGTCTGCTAAGGCTGCGAGATTGTTCGAAAGAGTTACCTCCTGTAAAATTTTCGCCTCAATAATGTTTCACTGAAGAGTTTAAGCCGTCAGACAGCTTTGGTAGAGGTAAACGAAGGAACATAATCGGGACACCGACCTTCAGCTGGATAACGTTTGCACTGATGGTGCAAAGCCAAAAAGCCAGTGAATCCAAAAATTACCATCATCATCAACTATCTTCCTCCACAACAGTACTTATGAAGAATTTGCGAGAGCATGCTTGAATTGATTGTTGCAGCTTGATCATTTGGGGCGTAAAAATTACTTGTTCATTTACCTAGGATTTTTTGGTGTGTATTTGACTGACGTCCTCGTATATCAGACAAATGTTATTCCATAGTGGGAACTACCCTATGAAGAGTCTCCAACTTTTGAATGAATTTCGGTGAAATCTTGAACGCGTGTATCCCTGTCCAATCGAACTCGCATATTGATGGCCAAACCGAGAGGTCACTGACGCCGATTGCCTCTATGAAGACACGGCGGTTCACCCAAGCAGGATAGACCTCCACCGCATGCTACAACGGGTCCTCCGGGCGATTTGTAAAATAATAATATCAGGGTACTTCCAACCGAATCCGGAACAGAAACCGCGTGAAAAACCTCAACAGTCCTGAGCTTGTGTATCCATAAAACAATGAAATTCCGGTAAACAAATGTAGCAGCCGATTAGTGTTATCCCTGAGACTGGCCTCCCTCAGAGGGTGGTTCCAGTGTTGGTCACCACTCACTGCAAGGAGGTAACGTACGGATGTTGACGTAAGGCTGCAAGGAATCTGAGATACATCATACGTTGTCGAACTGTGATCAGGAACGTAAACCTTTCGACCCAGTTTTATATGAAGCAGTGACTGCTAATAATAAAACACACCATTATTAGGCCGCAAGGTGCCATCATCCCGGAGGACACAGTGGAGCACAAAGAGGTGTGTGTTGTCCTCGTGGAGGCAATCGGCGTCAGTCACCTCTCGCGCCGGGCCTTGTGACTTTGGGCTATGGTCCAGAGCGAGGAGGAATGGCAGGCGGTCGCCTCCTCCTGCAAAGCCGTAATGCTAGTGAAGGAGGAGGCCGCACGCGTGAGGGAACGAACGTCCTCACGCCGAGCCGAGATTCTGACCCCGACGACCAGCCACGGTAGACGCGGGCTCGCGGACATCCAGCAATGGGTCGTCCACAGCCGTCCGGCCGTCCGGTAATTGACCGGACCGAGCCCAGTCGTCAACAGCGCGTAGTGATCCACGCGCTCCTCAAAGAGATGTCGCAAAGGGCAACTGAAGGACACAGGTGTAGTTTTAGTCAGTAAAAGTTTGAGACGCCTTCCCGCTCCAACCAGAGTGGGAGAAGTCATTGGATGACTTCCACCCTTAAAAAAAAGAAAAATAAAGGTGCCATCATTATCATTATCGTTTCAGCCGAAAGACGTCCACTGTTGGACATAGGCCTCCCCAAGTATCACCATAATTACCGGTCCTGTGCGTCTCGCATCCATCGGATTCCCGCGACCCTCACCAGTTCATCGGTCCACCTGGGGGCCTTCCAACGCAAGGTGCCATGCTACCCGTTCCGAAAATTTAGCCGTGTTATTTTAAAATCAATAATTAAATACATATAAGTATTTACTTTTATCGCCTTTGGTTGGTATCCCTTGAATAATCACGGTCAATTAGTTTGTTACAACCACGGGGAAAAAAAGCAGTAGGATTAAAAATGTCTCCGTCTAACTCCAGTTTAACCATAACGGTTTTCGTCCAATTTTAAACAATAAAACTGTCTGCAAACTTGGGCGATAGTCTGTAGCGACATCTATGGCGTCACATAAGAACTAATCCTGCATCGCGCAATCAAAGTTCTCCGCGCGATTAGAACATATAGAACAGCCCGAAATCATCTATCGGGCAATAGCCCACCAGACATAACACCCGTCTGGTTGGAGGATCCTCCCTTTTCAACGGAGGTTTGCGGGACTTTACTCTCTGTTCCGCATACCTCCATACTGGTGACCCTCGACAACGAACGTCAGCGCAGCCTTCGTGCAGCTACTACTTCGTGACGTCATCATCACTTCCTCAAGCTTTCGAGCAGCGAGCCATACAGCCAGCACCCACGGCTATAAAGGGTATCCTGACCACCAGCATGCCTACCTGGTCATACCTGGTCATCACCCTCAGCCTCATCAGCGACCTTGGCGAAGCACACTGCACCTTCGGCCAGTCACATGAAGAGCTACAAAGAACCTCTCCCGGTCGACGCCAGCAGTCAAGCCACTACGTTGCACAGCACCGCTCCGACTCACTGGAGCCAGCAGCACTACTCCGACTCACTGGAGCCTGCAGCATCATCCCGACTCACTGGGACATCATCACCCCGACTCACTGGGGCATCATCCCGACTCACTGGGACATCATCACCCCGACTCACTGGGGCATCATCCCGACTCACTGGGACATCATCACCCCGACTCACTGGGGCATCATCCCGACTCACTGGGACAGCAGCACCCCAACTCACTGGGGCATCACCGCAGACAGTTCCGACTCACCGAGAACTATGCGGCATTCGTTTCCGAGCCACTGGAACCAACCTACCACTGGTCTGGCACGCATCAAGAAGCATCAAGAACCATCGATCTCCGATCTCCGGAGGGGAGTGATGTAGCGACATCTATGGCGTCACATAAAAACTAATCCTGCATCGCGCAATCAAAGTTCTCCGCGCGATTAGAACATATAGAACAGCCCGAAATCATCTATCGGGCAATAGCTCACCAGACATAACACCCGTCTGGTTGGAGGATCCTCCCTTTTCAACGGAGGTTTGCGGGACTTTACTCTCTGTTCCGCATACCTCCATAAGTCATTCTTCCGCCACTCAGAAAATTACGTAAAATACACAATGCCATCTATCAAATATAACGTTCAACTATCATTGTCATCATTATTTCTACTTTCAGTCTTTATATGGCGTTGCGAGTATCTGAATTGCGTGTGGTGCCATATTTACAACATTTTAGTACGTGATTTTACTCGCCGCTTTGATTTTATTATGTGTTTTGATTAGTTTTTACAAAATATTTAGAAGATATCGAATAGAAATGTAAATTTTATTTTGAAAAAATGGTAAAAGTTATTTTATTACAAAAAAGAAGATAAAATAATGACAAAATTTTTAACTGTAGCTGGGGATCGAACTCGTGGCAAATGTCGTTCAATGATGTCGACATTTTGGATTATTGCTCACCCCCCATAGCAAATAGCGTGATAATATGTAGCCTAACAGTTGACCCGGCCTATAAGGATTATGTATGCAAAATTTGAACAGGATTGGTTCAGTAGTTTTTTCGCCAACTAATACCAACGCTCCACCATTTTACTGTTTTATTATATGTATAGATAAGCACATACGTCACTTCTCAAAATTACTAGGAAACTATACACACAAAATTCTCTCACAAATATGAGTTAATTGCACAAGTTTGGAGCAGAACTTTGCGACAAGAAGGTATTTCTTGGTAACTTTGAACTATGCCGCTCGCTAACTTGGTGTTATTAGAAAGTTTGGCCACAACTGTGCAAGGTAGGGAGAATATTGCTATCGATACATGAAAATTAACAAAGCGGTAGGTGAAAATTAGATGTGAATAGTAGAATCAAGGTATATTTGCTATCCAACCGTAGACGAACGACGAGCAATGGGTAGCTTGCCGTCGGGACGTCCGGTGAGAAACGAATGCCAATCGTCTATGACGTAGTGGTCCACGCGCGCCTCAAAGAGATGTCAGTAAAACCGTAGGGTCCCAGCAGGGCCGAAGCCCTCTAGGGTCACGGGGAGTTTCTAAAAAGGAAACTCGTGGTCCTACAACGCAGAGGGCAACTGAAGAAACATAGGGTTTTAGTCAGTAAAAGTCTGACACGCCTTCTCGCTACATCCTAGAGCGGGAGATGTCATTGGATGATTTCCCACCTTAAAAAAAGTATATATTATATTTACTGCAAAAGTGGAGGTGGGCAGGTCACATAATGTGAGATAATCAGGAAAATTGGAGCAAAATACCTACTAATAGATACCAATCTGTTAGTAGGTATTTTACCGGAAACCCCGGGAACTTGACGGAATAAGGAAAACACCTGATGAGATGAGAGGAAGAGTTGAAACTGACAGCGGGCCCCATCTGGAGGAGAGTGACTCGTGATAGAGGACAGTGAAAACAGCCGAGGCCGGGAGGCATGCTGGAGTAAGAGACATTCTATACCAAACAAAGACGAAAAGAGAGTTCTTCTTCTTCTTAGCGTATCGATGGCAAAACTAGTTAAATTCCTTGCCTGGCCCAGTTATTAGTTATATTCGGCCACGGCAATGCCGTCCGCTGATGCTGTCATTAGGTCCCTACGTGAACAGGTAACAGGGCACGTGATGCAGGATCGAAGGTGGGACATGGTCTGTGGAGACTTACGCCGGGAGCAGCAAACACTGCGTTACCGTGCTTCGGCTGCATGAAAGGAGTATCCCCGAGCGACGTACCATCCGATTTACTGTTACGTCCGGTGCACCACTGCTCTCAAACGGTGAAGGAAAACATCGTGAGGAAACCGGCATGTCCTAGAACCAAAAATTCGAAGACATGTGACATCCACCAACCCGCACTGGGCCCGCGTGGTGGATTACAGCCCTTTCCCTCTCGTAGAGAGGAGGCCTGAGTCCCAGCAGTGGAAACATTAGAAGGCCGACTATTCTATATGCCGGTGCACCCTGGGCAATCGACTTCGGTCGATTGGCAAATCCTTTACCACGATGGCAAACTTAAACTCTAACAGGCCTTTCTCAGGGTTTAGCAGTCCACTGACAAAAGAGAGTTAATTCAGAATAATAAGGCTATTATATTATTGCCAAGAAAAGAAAGCCAAACTGAGACAATTGTGAAACAAGCCTACTGCAAAACCTTCTGTCAGCCAAAGATGATTTCGATAACAAAACTGATTTTCATCCGTACCATTAGAGCCATTATATCTTCGCAGGTACGATTCTCTTACAGAAATAAACATAATGACGGTCCCTTGTCAATACATATTTCAACTTCAACTCTTCATTATGGCATTTGCGGAAAAGACACCACAATTTTGCCAATAACACGTGCAAACTGTTAATAGACTATGAAACGCTGGAGAGTATTTAGCGTGAATTAACTGTAAAATAAATATATATCTCTAAACATTAAAGATCAAAATAAAAGAATTTCTTCGCAGACGCAGACCGACATTATTGCCAGACCACAGACTAAGACTATATAAGTACTAAGTACATGACTGAAACTCGTAAGAGTGAAATAAAGAGAAAAAAGAAGAAAAAAAAAACAGTCATAATTTTATTTTATTAATTTCAATAAATTTGCATAGTTTAAATATAAAACGAGTAAACACAAAAGAAAGAAGACATTTGACCGAGGTTGGACGAGGAATATGAGCAGGAATGATTTCATGAAAGGAGAAGCGCAATTTAGGACAGGAGAAAAATAAATGGTCCACGTTTCCTTCATCACAAAGAGAGTTACAATACATATTTATGAAAACACCAGCTTCAGCCAGTGGTTACGCCCACGTGAAAATAGGTTCCCCCACACCAACGTTGGACCCCCCTTTCACCCCCTTAGGGGTGAATTTTGGAAAATCCTCTCTCAGTGCTCGCCTACGTCATAAAAAGAAACCTTGTGCAAAATTTCACGTTCCTAGTCCTAGTTTCTGGTCTGCATTGTGTACAAGTCAGTCAGTTTCTCCTTTTATATGTATAGACTAGCTTCTGACCGCGGCTTCGCCCGCGTGAAAATAGATTTCTCCATACAAACTTTGGATCCTCGTTTCATCCCTTTAAGGGGTAATTTCGGAAAATCTGTTCTTAGCGAATGTCTACACCCTATAAGGAACCTACCTGCCAAATTTTAAGTTTGTAGGTGTTATAGTTTCTGAGATTTCGTGATTAATCTGTAAGTGGTATTTTGCTTTTATATACATAGATAGATTATGTTTCGGAAAAATATTCATCTTTGTACTAAGATAAGTGACGGGCACATTTTTAATTTAATACCTAGATCAATCTCGATTCAGATTGGATAAAGTACATAGTTTATTTATGGTATACTGTGTAATCACAGAAGCTATTTGATTCCGTCATACTCGAGGGAAAAACGCCACAGGCGTGGAGCAGAGGCGTGGTGGTACTCTTCTTTAAGAAGGGCGATAATGCCCTGCTTAAGAATTATAGGCCCATCTCGCTTCTGAGCCATGTCTACAAGCTGTTTTCCAGAGTCATCACGAATCGTCTCGCGCGCAGGTTCGACGACTTCCAGCCTCCCGAACAAGCCGGATTTCGAAAAGGCTTCAGCACCGTGGACCACATACATACGCTGCGGCAGGTTATACAGAAGACTGAGGAGTATAACCAGCCTCTCTGCTTAGCGTTTGTGGACTACGAGAAAGCCTTTGATTCGATTGAAACTTGGGCTGTACTGCAGTCTCTCCAACGGTGCCAAATTGACTATCGGTATATCGAAGTGCTGAAGTGTTTGTACAAAAACGCCACTATGTCAGTCCGACTACAAGACCAGACCTCGAAACCTATCCTCTTGCAGCGGGGTGTGAGGCAGGGAGACGTTATTTCTCCGAAACTGTTCACGGCAGCAATGGAGGATGTCTTCAAGGTTTTGGAATGGAGAGGGCTAGGCATTAATGTCAATGGCGAGTACATCACTCACCTTCGGTTTGCCGACGACATAGTAGTCATGGCTGAGACTACGGAGGAGCTCAGTACAATGCTTGGTGACCTCAGTAGAGCTTCCGAAAGAGTGGGACTTAAAATGAACATGGACAAAACCAAAGTCATGGTAAACAGCCATGTAGCACCCACTCCTATCAAGGTCGGGGACTCTACACTCGAAGTTGTAGACGACTACGTTTACCTGGGACAGACGGTCCAGTTGGGAAGGTCTAACTTCGAGAAAGAGATCAATCGTCGAATCCGACTCGGCTGGGCAGCGTTCGGGAAGCTGCGCGGTGTCTTCTCGTCCAATATACCACAGTGTCTCAAGACGAAAGTCTATGACCAGTGCGTGTTGCCAGTGATGACATATGGCTCAGAAACGTGGTCGCTTACAATGGGCCTCATTAGAAGGCTTAAAGTCACCCAAAGGGCAATGGAGAGGGCTATGCTCGGAGTTTCCTTGCGTGATCGAATCAGGAATGAGGATATCCGCAGGAGAACCAAGGTTGCCGACATAGCACGAAGAATCGCCAAACTAAAGTGGCAATGGGCAGGGCACATTGCTCGTAGAACAGATGGCCGTTGGGGCCGAAAGGTTCTGGAATGGCGACCACGTACCGGAAGACGTAGCGTTGGAAGGCCTCCTACAAGGTGGACCGATGACTTGGTAACGGTTGCGGGAGTCCGATGGATGCGAGACGCACAGGACCGTTCGCTGTGGAGACGCTTGGGGGAGGCCTATGTCCAGCAGTGGACGTCTTTCGGCTGAAATGATGATACTGTGTAATAATTTAAAAAATTAGTAAAATTTTATTTTTTTATAAAATACCACTTGAGATTCTCCATCTTAACGAGTCTTTTTTTATCCAGAAAAAGCGTTTTATTTCCTACACATACATGGTACATGGTGGACATCCAACCTATAGGTACGCACAAAACGTTTTGAGAACACATTCATTGTGCGTACAGCTAGGGAGTGGTAATCCTTGCCGGAGTCTGTGTTTCCTGATGGCTACAACCTTAATCCGGAATCTTTAAGTCAAGAGTGAATAGGTTACTTCTAGGTAAGCGCGCTCCATTCTCGAACACATCTTCGCTTTCCATCAGGACAGATAGCGGTCAAGCGCGAACGTATCAACAATAAAAAAAGCTAGTAGAACTAGACATTCTCACCTCTCTGCTGTTGTTGCTTCCTCATCTGCTTCTTATGCTTCATCCTCCTGTTCTGGAACCAGGTCTTGACCTGCGTCTCTGAGAGGTTCAGGGCTCCTGCCAGTTCCACTCGCTCAGGAGTGGACAGGTACCGCTGCGATTCAAAGCGCTTTTCTAGACCTGGATAAAGTAAATTATCATTATGGCAAAAAACAAAAGCGACAAAGTACTCCTCCACATCACTGTCATCTGGAAATGTGCCCAGAAGACTGGCAACATCGCCACGAATGATCGTACAAATGTTTCGTTTTTTGCAATCGGTCATACGGAACTCTAATCTATATCTATACTTCTATAAATATATAAACTGTAAAAATACTGGACCGATTTTAAAAATTATTTCACCAGTGGTATACTACAGTCCTCACATATTAGAAACGACAAGAAATATGTAACCAAGATTTATGTAACTCATTAATATGATTTAAAAGAGTGTCCATGGAGTTTCTTGCACGTTCTTCTCCATAGAGATCTACGCTTTGGAACGTGCAATTTAGCTTCATTTTTTTTTTTGACTGACCGACATTTTGACAATTCAAAAGTGCCTGTAATTGGTCTATTTGAAATAAACGTTTCTGATTTCGGATTTCTGTCTCACTGAGTGACATATTTTCAAGCAAGCGAAGCCTCTAGCAGGAGCTACTAGTGATAAAAAACCTACCGGTTAACTGTGGGTCGGAGAACACCGTCCTTGCTTTCCTCCGTCGGCAATGTTTTAGAGCTGATAACGATAATTCTGATGGAGTGAAGAGTGCATGATATGGTACTCCTGAAACAAAAAATAACATTTATTTGACACAGTTGAGACACGATACAAGAATATTAAATAATTAAAAAACCGGACAATTGCAAGTTGGACTTGTACGAAGGGTAAGAATAAAATCGAGCAAAAAAAAAACACACAAAATAATGTTTCTTTTATGGGAACCCCCTTTAATTTTTAGGGTTCCGTACCTCAAAAGGAAAAACGGAACCCTTATAGGATCACTTTGTTTTCCGTCCGTCTGTTTGTCTGTTTGTCTGTCTATCTGTCTGTCAACACCCTTGATCTAGGGAACGCGTGGAGGTATCGAGTTGAAATTAAAACCATATAGTCAATTTTGCGGTTTCTTGATGCTGTGAAAAATTCAAACCTCTAAGTTAATGAAAAATAAAGATACGGCCGTTTATGTCGCAAAAAACGTATATTTCGACACTCTCAAGGAAATCAAAATTCATAGAGTAGGTCCCGTTGACCCAGAATCCTGAAATTTAGCATAAAGCAAAGTCTTTTATTACAGATATAGAAATAAATCTAAAAACAGTAAATTTGTTGTTACGTCACAAAAAAAAAATTGCGATTCGAAAAAATCTTCGAAACTTTATTCAGGAATTGAACCGTTTACATAGGTAGGTTTGTATGGAACCCTCAGTGCGCGAGTCCGACTCACACATGCCCAGTTTTTTTTTATGATTTGATTTTGTGAAGGCGAAAAAATACACATTCTGTGATAATTTCAAGTGTCTACCTCTAACGGTTTATGAGATACGGCCTGCTGACAGACAGACGGACAGACAGACAGACAAACATACGAACGGACGGACGGATGGACGGAAGGACAGCAGAGGCTTAGTATTAGGGTCTGGTTGGCACTCTTTGGGACGGGTATGGAACTCTAAAAACTATAACCCGACTGCAAAACAATCGCAGTCTGCAAAATGGAAACAATTTTTTGTTTAGAGAATAGACGTGATTGTATACCACCTGCGGCAGTACAAAAAGTATAAAAAACAGTCAAGTGCGAGTCACACTCGCGGAACGTGGCCTCGTACAATCTTACCTATCTTTATATAAATGTTACCGGCAATCTGTACAATTCAGGTATTCTAAACAAAATACCTAGACAATGTATAGAATACCTGGGGCGTCCAGGCAATGTATGAAATGTTATGAATATTACATAATTTACCAAGGTAATGTAGGTATATGTCATGGCCAGATCTTAGAATTGATCACTACATGATATGGCCAACTAAAACTGGCCAGATCGTTGAAACGTTAATATTTGATGACATGTCAATCCTCATTTGGCCATATCATTGATGTAAGATTTCAATGTTAATAAAAGGTGTAAAGAAATTAAGCCAAACGAAGATTGAAAAATTGAGCAACGTTTAAAACGACCTGGCCAGTTTTACTTGGCCATATCATGAACTGATCAGTTTCTAAGATCTGGCCACGACATATACCTACAATTCCTAGGGATTGTATAGAGTACCTTCTGGTCCACTGGTAATGTGTAAAATAAATAGATTTTGGTCTATATCTAACAATGTTAACCGACCTATCCATAAAATGACGGGTAAATGAAACATGTTCTATTATTTAAAATCAATGTGTGTAAAAGACGAGAGCAGGGAAAGAATTGACGTAATTTTAGGGTACCCCGACAAGGACAGGTTCCTTCGTGGTAGCCCGCGGATAGAAATAAGACCTAGGTACTTATACACACAATAAAATTAACGTGAACTTTTAAAAAAATCTGGCTTTAAGTAACTTCATGTATTTTGCTTACAAGTACAACAAAACAACCCAAGCCTTACATTGGCCAATTACAACTTGGTGTCTCCATCTATCTATCTAAAAAGCCTATTATGACCCACTGCTGGGCGAAGGCCTACCTCCAGGGGCGCCGACTCCGTGGGTGCTCGGGGGCTCGAGCACCCATGAGAAATAAACAGTGGGTGCCCCTGAGAATAGACATCAAGAAACAGATCAGTAATCACCTTTTAGGTTACGTATAAATTATAATATTTCTTGATACTAAAAACTAGTTTAATTTTTATATAATGGTTTCATTTTATGTTTTTATCAAACATTATGTAATTAAGTATGCAGTATCGTAGTAGGACATTTATTTATTTGTCGGTCGATCAGTGTGCATTTTTCTTTTCACACTTCGTCACTTTTTCGAGTTCAACAAGAACATGAGCACCCATGAGGTTTTCTAAAAGCCGGCGCCCCTGCCTCCCTCTTCCTTTTCCGCACACGTCTTCTGCCATTGCGGACCAGTCCCTACTCTAAGATTCAAGTTCAGTGTCTCAAACATACAAACTTCCTACAGCTCTGTGTCTCAAAGACTAAAAATTCAAAATAAAAATGCAGGAAGCGTGAATCCGTCTCATGTTATCATATTGGCGAGGTAGACCTTTTGCGAGAAACGTTTAAACCTCCATCGAGCCAGGCTTGATTTCATCGAGCCGTCGGAGAGCCTCTCGCCTGGACTCAGTTTGCAAGGTCAGCTAGTATTTGTATAAAAACTAACACCCCTTAAACCGTATTTTGAGGGTGCTTGTGAATAAGTAATAGTTACAGTCTTTATTATATACTTATATACACCCTTATTTATTAATTAGTACAAAAAAAAAAATGAGCTCTATCTGTATCCGTTACTGATCATATTTATGTAGTCAAAAGTAAAAAAAACGAAATCCCAAAATTGTCCACGAAAATTTGTCATAATTGGTAAATTCATAATTGAAACAATTACTACTAGAAAATACTACGCGCAGTGTTTTTCCATTGTTTTTCATTCATAATCAATAGCCTGTACAATATTTCCATAAATTGAGTGACATTTTGGGATTTAAACAAACGCTAATAACTTTGCTGTTTATGAATATTATTTATTGAGACTTTACTTAAATAATAACAAGACCTTTTCTAATAAGCTCTTTAAATATTTGTACTAATTAAAAACTAGTGGTGTATACTATACTTTGCCAAAAGGCTTTTTACAATATAAAGGACTATGTCGAGGACGAAAAGGCTTGGGAATGACCTGCTCCAGTACGCACTACAACTGTTGTCTTATTTTTTTTCTTTTGTTTTTATTTTCAATTGTGCTTTTTATTATTATTATTTTTTTTACAGTTTGACATTGATGTTTAGTTTTACAATTTGACATTGTAGATTATTTTTATTTTACAATTTGACTTTTTTTTTCAATTATTTTTTGACATAAATATATACTTTATTAAGTTTACATTTTGTTAACTATATATTTCCTTTTATTATTATGAACGTGAGGACTATGTTGATTCCTTTTTTTATCCTTTTCATTAATTTTAACGTATGTCTGGCAATTTGATTATTTTTTGCTACCCAAATTTCCTTTTCTTGGTATTGTTCGTCAAGTCGTTGAGCTCTTTAATAGTCCTGAGTTGAACTTTGCGAATACTGACAAATGCTTGCATTGACTGGACAGGTCCACTCAAAGACCAATCTGCATGGTTCTCATGTGATTTGATCATTGCATGTTTACTGTATGGACTTTAAAAGAGATTTTGACCCCTGAGTTTGTTTCCCTGTTTTTTGTCAGGGTAGTTAGCTAGGAAACACCGACCTCATCTAGTTTAATTTGACGAAAAAAAAAATTGAGGTGTATAAGTGCTTTTTTTAAGCCTATTTGCAAAACAAATATCATTTATCATTATTATTCATTTTGACTAGAATTAGTGCCAAGTTTCTAGTTTATTAACCTAATAAATAAGAATCCCCCAAACGATCTTTAAAATCCCCTAAATTGACCTGTTGGGGGTAGCTCTGAAAACAAATAATGAGAACCTTTCTTATTTACTTAGATAATATTTGTGCTAACTTTCAAGTTGAAACGGAATGAAATTCCTCCTTTTCACCCTCTTATAGGTATTTTTTTTAAGGTGGGAAAATCATCTAATGTCAAATCCCGCCCTTGGGCGGAGCGGGAGATAGTGTCAGACTTTTACTGACTAAAAACCCACTCCTGTTCCTTCTTTGCCTTCGCCTCCGGCCCCGGGTTTCACTTTCACACTACCCGTGGCCGCAGTAGGCTTCGACCCTGCTGGGCCCCTACGATTTGCTGACATCTCCCTGAGGCGCGCGTGGAACAGTACGCGCCGTCGACGACTTAGGTTCGGTCCGGACGGTTACCAGACGGTCGGACGGCGAACCACCCATTATTCGCCGTCCGCAAGCCCGCGCCTACGGTGGCTGGAAATTGAATTTCTAAAAACCCCTACTTAGTGCTCGCCTACGTCATAAAAACGCCTTGTGCAAAATTACACGTTCTGTCTTAGTAGTTTCGGCTGCGCGTTGATAAATGTCAGTTAGTCAGTTTTTCCTTTTATAAGTATAATTTCCTTTTATGTATAGGATACCAAAATCAAAAAAACTGGCCAAGAGCGAGTCGGACTCGTGCCCTGAGGGTTCCGTACAAACTTACCTACCTATGTAAATAGTTCAATTCCGGAATGGAGTCTCGGAAGATTTTACCGAATCGCAAAAAAAAAATGTGTGTAAGATAAATTTCAGGATTCTGGGTCAAAGGGAAGTACCCTATGAATTTTGATTTCCTCGAGAGTGTCGAAATGTACGTTACACATAAACCGAAGTATCTTTTTTTCTCGTTAACTTATAAGTTTGATTTTTTTACAGCTTCAAGAGTCCGCAGACCTGAGTATATGATTTTAATTTCAACTCGATACCTCCACGCGTTCTCGAGATAAAGGGTCTTGACAGACAGACAGACAGAGGGACGGACAACAAAGTGTTCCTATAAGGGTTCCGTTTTTTCCTTTTGAGGTACGGAACCCTAAAAAAAGGGTCCAAAATATGTAATAGGAACTTAACAGGAGACCTTTTAGTATCGCATTTTAATTCCTTTCCTTTAGACAGTCGTTGTCGCTAATACGAGCAACGTGGTGTCCTAAGTACGTGAGGGTGAACGCGAAGCGATGCGGCGCAAATGGAACAAATAATTTATACTCTATTACGGAGGCTTACGTGACCAAGATTTTTGTAACTCAAAACATGATTTTAAAGAGTGTCCATGGAGTTTCTTGCACGTTCCTCTCCATAGAGATCTACGCTTTGTAACGTGCAAGTTATCTTCACTTTTGTTTTTTGACTGACCGACATTTTGACAATTTAAAAGTGTCTGTTATTGGTATATTTGAAATAAAGTTTCTGATTTCTGATCGACCGCACATGGGAGCGGTAGGAACGGCGACGAGCGGACCCGATTAGTTGGTTTGATATTTTCGCGCGAAATCTTGTGGTGCGGTAACTTGTTTTATATAAATGGCAGCTGAAGCAGTGACTTTGTGCGCACGTAGGTAATTCGCGTGAACCCCACCAGATGATCGTTTCGCAACGGTAATCCCGTTAGATCGAGCGAGGAGGAATGGCAGGCGGTCGTCTCCTTCTGCAAAACAGTAATGCTAGCGAAGAAAGCGACCGCACGCGTGAGGGAACGGACAAACTCACTCCCCAGCCGCAGGAAGTCGGGATCCTGAGCCCGACTTCCAGCCACCATAGGCGTCGGCTTGCGGACGACGAATAATGGGTAGCTCGTCGTCAGGCCGTCCGGTCATCGTCCGGACCGAGCCCGAGTCGCTGACGGCGTGTAGTGTTCCACGCGCACCTTAAAGTGATGTCAGCTAAACCGAAGCCTACTGGGGCCATGGATTGGCTTCCGAAAGGGAACCCCGGGAACACAAGGCAAAGAAGGAACATAGGAGTGGGTTTTAGTCAGTAAAAGTCTGACACACGCTCTCGCTCCTCCGTAGAGCGAGAGAAGTCATTGAATGTATCCCAACTTAAAAAAAAATACGCAGGACACCGCATTACTCTATCTAGGCCCACCCTTTCATTCCTATGTAGATCTTGTTAGGTATGCCAGCGTTTTGATGTGATACATCACTCAGAACATTGACGAAGCTCTATGACATTGATGTTCTTGTCCATGGAAGGTTGACGTTTCTGTCGTCATTCTTGAGTCCTCAAACGTCAATCAGAGCTAAAATCACCTAGGCCAAGTGTAAAAAACAAAAACTATTCACGCAGAAGTTATAATCGCAGAATCGATTAAAGAATAAGAATTACTCCATTTATAACCCAATAACTTCAGTCAAACACTTTAAAGCTCATTTCAGTATATAATGCTATTTGGAAAACTGTGACACAATATCTAAATACCAAATAAAAACTTAAAAAAAAAAATTTATAAGTCAACGCAATCTAAAGATAATAAGGCCGTTTATGGCGCATATTTTGACACCCGCAAGGAAATCAAAACTTATAGAGTACTTCCCGTTGACCTAGAATCATGACATTTGGTAAGAAGCAAAGTCTTAGAGCACAAGTAAAGAAAAAGTCTGAAAACCGAAAAGAGTAATGGCAAACTCTCGAACAAAATTGTGCTGGCATATTTTTTTTAGCTTCAAGTCATGAAAAATATACAAAAGTATGTAGATTAAATTTCTAAACAATTTTGTCTTAGACATTCTATATTAGTGGCAACATTAAAACTTTAGTTTAACCAAAAGTCATGAAGCCAGCACCAAAAAACTAAGCCACGCGATTATTTACTATCGTAAAAAATCTAGTCAATTCATTTTTTTTTTTGCGTAACAGACTGACCATTAGCTTGATTTGATAAAACTTAGAAAATTATTTCGCCGGTATATATCATAGTGGCAATATGTAAACATTTAATAATTTCATCGACAATTTCCTCGCCGTCGTTCTTTGCAGTTACCTAAATCATAAAATTATCACTTTTTGACGATACAGAGAAATCTTCGAGATGTTGATTGTATGTAGATTGAAAGTAAAACTTTGACACGTCGATTTTTTTAGCATCCTAGAAGAAACAGAAGTCCTGACTCTTTTAGTCAGATCATAATTATGAAGAGTTAATGTCCGAGGTTTTTTTTTCGAGTGGGAAAATCATCTAATGACATCCCCCGCTCTTGGGCGGAGCGTGTCAGACTTTTACTGACTAAAAACCCACTCCTGTTCCTTCTTTGCCATTGTTCCAGGGCCCCGCGGATCTCTTTCGCATCACTCATGGCCCCAGTAGGCTTCGACCCTGCTGGGCCCCTACGGTTGCTGACATCTCCTTGAGGCGCGCGTACGTGAAACACGATGCGCCGTCGACGACTTGGGCTCGGTCCGGACGGTTACGGTCGGACAGCGACAATACTAATAGGTTTCAGTTATCTTATAGCTCAATTCAGACCTTAAAGAACTCAACTATCCGACGAAAGATATCAAAATATACCTTTTTTTTTTACGTAGCAAATAATCAAACAACTTCGGGAGGAGTGTCAGATTTATTACTGCCTAAAACAAACACAAAACAACAAAGACAAAGACATAAACTATGCTTTGCTTTTTTGACAAAGACTATGCTTGTGCAAACTTTAATATTCCCTATAATCGACTATGGTGACGTGTGCTACTTTGACCTGAACGCGGTGTTACTCGATAAAATTGACAGGCTCCTCAACAACTGCATCCGATTCATATATAATTTGAGAAAATATGACCATATTTCGAGCTACAGATCTGAGCTCAAATGGATGCCCATTCGCCAGAGAAGGAGTCTGCGCACTCTGACTACTCTTTACTCTCTGCTCAACTCTCCCACCCCTCTTTCTTATCTTATATCACACTTTAAATATCTATGTTCTTCTCACGCTAAGAATCTGCGTTCTTCTAACAATCTTCTACTGCTTTGTCCTTCTCATACTTCTGACTTTGTTCATTCTTCCTTTCATATACAGTCCATACTTCTGTGGAATGCGCTTCCTCTCGAGATCAGGACGGCCACCAGCCTATATGCATTTAAGCGGATGTTGCGAAATTACTTTCTGCACGAACAGTGAAGTCGTCTCAATAACCCCTTTCTTTTACTTTATATAAATATATATGTATATATTATAGTAAATTATATATGTATGTTTATTGTGTATATATATATTCTTTTGAACTATTATTTTCTTAATATTCTTTTGTATTTTTATGCACCTGCCACATTTTCTCTTCACCACCCTAGGTTGACTGGTAGAGAATGCCTACGGCATTAAGTCCGCCTTTGTACTTTTGTGTTGCATGAAGTTTTAATAAATAAATAAATAAAACCCACAGTTTTTCTTTTTTGACGGCTACGGTAACTCCATTGAATAATTCGCAGTCCTGGCAGACATCGGCCGTAACTGGGACGCCAAAGAGATGTCATCAAAATAGATGGGTAACAATTTCGCTGACATGTCTTTGAGACGCGCGTGTCGCAACGGGCCGTCGACCCGAGCCTAAGCACTAATGCTTACCGGACGGCCAGCTACCTATGGCTCGCCGTCCGCAAACCCGCTTTTACGGTGGCTGATAGTCATTCTGCGACTTCTCAAGACGGGGTCGTCTCCTGCGGGGAGCAGGGGCGTGAGGTGTGTCTCCACCTCAAACAAAGTATGCCTGATAATTAAATTAAAAGAATATTATCTAACTGGCCAATGACTCAACTATTACTCAAACTGCACTAATAATGTTGAATCTGTTCAGGCCCGTTTTGTTAGGTACATATGTATGGAGAATGGGATCCGAAAAGGTTAAGGCACTATATATGTATAAGATGGTTAGCTTAAAGGTAAAGAAAAGGTGCATGTAGCACATCACTAGCAAGAGGATAAACTAGAGAATTTTTGAGGAAGTTGGAAGATTCCGGTCGCTTTTGTTTTTTTTTTTTATAGCCATGTAAATAGCTGTAACATGGACAGCTTTAATTTAAGTCCAAAACTTTGCAAGTAAATTTAAAAAAAAACTAGATATCTAATGTCACTAATTTTAAATTTAAAAGGACTCTAATACAATACACATCTAAATAAAATTAAAATTCAGAGTCTACGCCTTATATATTTTTTTAAATTTGTATTTAAATGAAAAATTTTGGGCCTTATTTTCATAAAACAATAAAAAGTCGATGAAAAAAAGTCCGTCCACAGGGCATAAGAAGTTTTTAGGGGTCTGAAAGGATAGCAGATGACCCTTCCCGTCGACCGTTTCAATTTGGCATACGATGCACCAAACACCCTGTATAATGTTAGTTATTCCTATTTTCATGAATGTTAAATAATTATCTTGTTGACTTGTATTGTGTACAATTCATATGTTTTGTAAGGAGCAAACTTGTTGATAAGCCATTTAAAAAAAAATGTAAAATTGTTTGAAATAAAGTTATGTTTATTTAAAAAAAAACCATTTCATTTGCCAACCTAAGTGTTTAGTACTTACCTTACAATAATCAAATTTATCTCAGTAGGTAATGCTAAAATTTTATATTGAAACCATTATTTATTAAAATTATTTGAATTTAACTCGAAAAATAAATGTTGTGCACACCTGCTTCTATGAACCTGATCTTTTGCCTAATGCTATCCTGAATGGAGTATAGTGTTCTGGATTTAGGTTTACTGGTCACACTTTTTGTTTTTTCTGGCCACGGGTAGTGTGATACTGGAGCCACGGGTAATGTGGAAGCGAAACCCAGGGCCCTAGGACGATGACGAACAGGAGTGGGTTTTTAGTCAGTAAAAGTCTGACACTATCTCCCGCTCCGCCCAAGAGCTAAATTTGTCATTAGATGATTTTCCCACATTAAAAAAAAAAACAATTTCAATATCATACAAACCTGTTATTTGTATAGTTACTAAAATGCCGATTTTAGATGTAAGCTTTTTTGAATTGTAAGTGACAGTGATGTTGGTGTGCTTATTATAAATAAATTAAATTACATAAGAATATATGTGAATTTAAAACTCTTTACTTACCTTGTGACAAAAAATATGGCGCTTCAACAGCTTTATAAGTATTAGGCGTATGTAAATAGGCCCCTAAAGCACCCATAGCGACCTGGAGGTAAGACCCTTCTCGCCCCGGGACATGAGGCCTCATCTCATTGGGTACCGGGAAAAAAGGTTTCGGATCCCTGTCGTAATCAAACCTTCTTTGTTCAGGGGTCTTAAACGTACGGGTCTCATGGCTTCGATATAATATGTCTTCGATTAAAAATGATGTTTTCGATGTGTGTTCTTGACGGTTGCTGTCTGTTGGTGACTCGCTTCTGGTTTCTGGGTCCATTTTCTGGTTATTTTCGTTTCATGAGTGTGCCTAAAACCACCAATTTTAAATATTGAAGCGTCTTTTTTTATTATTTTATCTGGTTATGTCACTTTCGTTTTCCCCACTATGTCACTGTTCTTTTTTTTTCTTCGTGTTTAAGTTCTTTGATTTTTTTTATTTTTTTGAAGAAAGATTTGTGTAGTTTCTTTTAGAATAATTTTCACTTGCAATCTAAATAAGTACAACGAAATGTAATCATTTTAGCAAAAGTTCTAGAAAACAAAATAATCAAACCACAGTTTGAGATTTTGGTTAGATTGAAGTCTTTTTTGTTTAAATAAATAATTACTTTGTCTTTAATTTGTAATATGAAACACTTTTATACGTTCACAATTAAATAAAACAACAGATTATTAACATTAAATCATCACCAATAGAAACGCAATATCAAACAAGAATTTAAAAAAATACTCCGAAATAAAAAACACAAAACTTCAAAATAAAAATCCTTTGCCTCCAAAAATTCGAATTTGGAACCAATTCTTTTTCAACGATTACGTTAATCGATGACAATTATTTGAGTAATCGGCCGCTTTGAGCTGTTTGAGTGAAACTGCCCGAATAGGGCGAAACGCCACGATAAACTGTCGTTACTGGGGTGAAATGGGGGTGGGGAAAAGGGGATGAGCCGTCGCACGGCGGTGGGATGCCACTCTTGGTACTGTGTATTTTTTTAATAGAGACAAAGTCTTTATTGGTCGGTGTAGAACCGTTTTTGTGGAGTTCCTTTTTTTTAAATGTGAGATTTCTTTTTTTAATCGCGATGGAAATGGTAGTCACTGGCATTAATTTCGCGTTTATTGATGATGATGTTATGACTGAATTTAGCTTTTTGTTTTAAAATGGAAACACTATTCGAATTTCCTGGTGGAGGAGGTTATATTAGGCTGTATGTATTTTTTTATATATATTTTCACCGATTTCTCGGTCAATTGTGGAACAATTTTGTTTTTTTTTTTTATTAATTTAATGATAATAATTTTATTTCAGGTAAACAGTACCCATACCTTATTGACTAACATACATAACTATATCAAATTATTGATTATAATTATTATTGTTATTTATTTTTCAATATTTATAATTTCTTCATTGATTTTTTTTTTAAGATTGTACCTACTCCCGAGTTGGTCCCATAGAAATATTGTTATGATCTGATAATGAACTTGGAAGGTAACAAGTAAAATTGCTTTGTTTAGATATACGTGTAGTCGATGACTGACTGTAGAAACAAGGGGAGGGGATACATCGAACTGATCTGATGATGAAGCTGGAAGAATATTTCTTTTCTAATAATAAAAAATAGATACTAATGCTTACACTACAAAGTAGTGGGCGGCCTAGTGGTAACGGCCCCGACTTACGACTTGTATATCGCGGGTTCAAATCCAGGTAAGCGCTTTGCTCGTGTAATTTATTTCATCACCACTGCTCTCAAAGCGGTGAAGGAAAACATTGTGAGGAAACCGACATGTCCTAGAACCAAATATTCAAAGAACATTATAATTTCAAAATCATTCTTACGTAAACCCACATTTCTGGCGAGGGTGAGCCTAATTGTAACTAACCGTTATCGTAAAACCCAGTAATGCCACACACATATTGACTGGCCTGCCGGTCTAGCGGTTAGTAGCCCTTACTGCTATGCCGAAGGTAGTGGGTTCGATTCCCACCTAGGACAAATGTTTGTGTGATGAGCACGATCATTTGTTCTGTGTCTGGGTACCTAATTTATCTATGATATGTATGTATTTAGAAATATATAATGTATGTTTATCAGTTGTCTAGTAGGTACTCATAACACAAGCTCTGCTTAGCTTGGGACTAGTCAGCGTTGTGTGATAGTTGTGGAAAAAAAAACATATAGGTGCCTCATTGGTGCAGTGGTTTCAAGCACTACTACTAAGGATGAGTCGCTAGTTCGATTTCCGGGTCGGGTAAAAAGTTTTATTGAGTTTTTCCATTAGGAATTACTCTGTAGCTGCCCGTAGTTTGGAAGTAAAAAAAAAAGAAGAAAGAAGAAAGAAAGAAAATCATTTTATTTGCCGGAAAAGGCGCAAACTTATAACTAAACATATTGCAAACATTTTGCAAGACAAAAACATAAATTAATCAGAAATAACATATATGCGCCACATCCGAGCAAAACGGCCGTACGCTCAGCATAATGCCGTGTCCACAACGCAAAAATGCGACGAATCCATAGCGCTGTAGTAGTATCTTTATTCATAAAAATACTTGCTTCTGCCAGTATAAAAGTAGGTTTGTACATACGAACTTTGGAAAACTGTTTCAACCCGTTAGGGGATGAATTTTGGAAAATCCTCTCTTAGTGCTCGCCACTGCAGGTACAGACTTACCGCTCGCCGCCCCGCGCTAAGCTACCGCTCACCGTTCCGCGCTTAGCTACCGCTCACAGCGGCAAGGTCCTGAACGGGCCGTTAGACCTTTACTGACTAAACCCACACCTAAGAACCACAAACCACAAACTACCTGCGTATCTTTTTCTCCTTCTCTGTCAAATCCATCCAAAGGTTGTCTGTAAAAAATCGCTTTTAGCGATAAGACCGCCCATTGTGACAGCCTATTAATTTTAAGTTCCTAATGTAATTTGTATTTTTGTTGTAAGTACAATAAAGAATATCTATCTATCTATCTATCTAAGTTCCTTCAGTTGCCTGTTGTCGTGCCGTCGACGATGACGAGCGGAGAGCGAACTAAAATCCACTTGTGTTCCTTCAGTTGTCCTTTACGTTCCAGTGCGCGGTAATTCTGTCGATCAATCCCGAAGCCTAGCACCTCTGTCTACCCTCCGAGGAACTTATGTGTGAGGTTATGTACATATAGGTAAGTAATATAAAGTAAACAAGATTAAACTCTCGAGTGCAAATAGGGCCGGAATTTGGAATCAAATCGAGAGATTCCGCTGCAAATTGATGGAAGAATTCAATGTAAGGAGTAGAACACATTGGCTGAATGTTTTTTTTTACTTGGTATAAAGTAAAATAATAGCTGGGCTGGCTTTTACCTTGGACAGAGGGTAAACTTTGCCATACAGCGTGACAATGCTGCCAGTCTATCCCACACACTTTTTATTTTATTTTTGTTGTGTGACTGTCACCGTAAATGTATATTTTCTTTCTTTCTTCAGTCTTTTGGGCACATTACCAGTCGACAGCGATGCGTAGAAGTCTTTTGACGCCTTATTTTATTATATTGTTTTCAGTTAATTATAATTAGTTAAGAGTTTTTTTTTGGTGTAGGTTTATTTAATTCTAATTTGTTAAGTATTTTATTGGCGCAAATAAACTGTTTTTCCTTGTAGCTTTTCATTTGGTAGAATCGTGCGATGACTATTGAGTTAATTAACATCCAGTTTCTGAATACTTTTTGAAATTAACACCGGTTGATTGGCTAAATATTTTTTTAAGCTAGGGAAAAAAAATAGAAATAAATGATTTTTTTATTTCATTTCTTTATTATTTATATTTGTGGATTAAGCTCGCCTCAGCTGTCCTACTTTTCATTATAATATATAATTATGTAAAAGTTTTTGTATAATAAATAATTTAAGAAATTTCTTAAAATCAACACAAAAACCAACCAAGAAAACAGAAACCATGGCAGTTCTTTCAGCCAGCCTATCGGTATTTTACAGGTTGCATTTTGGAGAGTGCCATCTCCTTTCTAACATCGGACAATCGATGTACGGCGAGTATCCACCCTTACGTTGTTGAAACTTCAACTGAGCGTTTCGCTTCGTCGTTTATACCACGTACATCGAAGGACTGGAACAATTTGCCTGCTGCGGTCGTTCAACTATAATTTAGGTGTCTTCAGGGCTAGAGTGAATAGGCTCTTAATAAACTAGTGCACCTCACCATCAATGATTGCAACACTGCTTACCATCAGGTGGGATCGCAGTCAAGCACTGGTCAATCTTGTTTTCGTCTAAAATTCATACTTTACTCCGCCAGTGTCAACTAAGCTTGTACTGGTTTACTCGTACACCCTCGTATACATGTCTGTACATATACATACGCCTGTGTTCGCCTGTATAGCGGGATAGGCAGCTAAATTGATGTAAGACGGTGTAACCCACTCGCCGGATCATCCCTAGAATGCAAAATGGGATACTGCGATGGAAGATTCTTGATACTTGATTTTTTTTTCTTTTTTTTGTGAGATTAGGTTAGTGAGAGTATTGTTAAACGTTTGAAGGGCTGTGAAGTACAATGCAGACACCATGACATCTAAGAGACCTGTTGGTCTAATTGTCAGTTTCCCTGGCTGCTGGTCGTGGGTTCGATTCCCATCCAGGACAAATATTTGTGCGATGAGCAAGATCATCTGTTCTGTATCTGGGTGTAATTCATCAGTAATATGCATGTATTTAAAAATATATAAGTATGTTTAACAGTTGTCTAGTACTCATATCACAAACTCTGCTTAGTTTGGGACTAGATGGCGTTGTGTGAAAGTTGTGGAATATTATTATTATCTTATATTTATCACGAATCGGGTGTGAGAAAGGGATAGTGCTATACGGCTTATATAGCTCCGTCTTTCTCTCACACTGGGATTATGATGACTTATCAGACACGGTTGTTTTGAGAGGTTCCTGTGTCGGATTCAGCGGGAACAAACGCCTGGAGCCCAGCCAGTATTGTATTTATCGTGTCAGGCTGTACGCTAAACGACCCCCACGAGTCGCTGGTCAATCCTGGTTTATTTATTATTACTTACATAGAAATAATAAATAAACCAGGATTGACCAGCGATTGAAAAATGTCGTTTGACACTATTACAGTACATAGTACAGTAGTAGTTCTATATCACCCTCGCCTGCGACTCGGGTGAGTTTCATCTCGGTCGCTATGACAAACTTTCTCCACTTATATCAAAATGTACTATTTATTTTAATTGAACAAAACCATCCGAACATTACCTACTTTGATATTTAATAATGAAACTTAAGATTCCCTACTCGTAATATCCAGCTATTATTTTAAAATATAACGTTATCAATTTTACAATCACACTTTACCTATATGATTTCTTACCAATACAAACCAATAGTAAATTAAAAACACTTCTTCAATTACAAGAAGAAAGCAAAAATTAACTCATTATATACGAAAAAATCCTAATCCTCTACGATCAAGACAGTTTACTGGTTAAGCCATCGTTTCACCCCCGACCTGTCCCCCTAATCCACAAATAGGGGCGGGACTTGTTACAATTGACCAATAGGAACGCTCAGCGCGCGCAAGTGTCTCGTCTAGACCAATGAGAGACCGCCAATTACGGATCAAAAGCTTGCCGATTTGGGGTTGCATTTCAACGTTTGTCGTTTTGTTAACGTCACTTATTGTAGACTAGTTGTGGGGTTCCCGGATTTGTCTGCGGATATTTTTCATTTCATTATTTTTTATTAAATAATATTGTAGTGGTGGCGCAGTGGTAACGGCCCCGACTTACGTGTTGTAAGGTCGCGGGTTCAAACCCAGCATTACAGGAAGATGCAGCATTGAAAGTCCTCCCACAAGGTCACCGATGACCTGGTGAGAGTCACGGAGATCCGATGGATGCGAGACGCATAGGACGGTTTGTTGGTTTACAATGCTAAGACAGGTATATTTAAATAGTAGGTCTCTTTTTTTCTTTTTTGAATGTATATGTTTCTCTATAGATGATGTACAGCAACATTCTTCAAACTTCCATAAATAAATTTAATTTAAATTTCATTTACTTTAGTCGACTTTAAATTTCCATATTAAGTTAGTGACTGAAACTTAAAAGCACGTTAGTAGAGTATTCAAATGCATAAATTAAATAATTAAACAAAAATATCATCATCATCATCATTTCAGCCGAAAGACGTCCACTGTTGGACATCCTGTGCGTCTCGCATCCACCGCATTCCCGCGACTGTCACCAGGTCGTCAGTCCACCTTGTGGGAGGCCTTCCAACGCTGCGTTTTCCGGTGCGCGGTCGCCACTCTAGAACCTTTCGGCCCCATCGACCATCCGTTCTACGAGCAATGTGCCCTGCCCACTGCAGCTTTAGTTTGGCGATTCTTTGGGCTATGTCGGTGACCTTGGTTCTCCTGCAGATATCTTTCTCTCAAGGAAACTCCGAGCATAGCCCTTTAGATTGCTCTTTGGGTGACTGTAAGCCTTCTGATGAGGACTATTCTAAGCGACCATGTTTCAGTGCCATCTGGCCCAACGCACTGGTCATAGACTTTGTCTAGAGACCCTGTGGTATGTTGGACGAGAACAAAAATATCAGTTATAATTAATTAACAATTCACAAAACAAAAATAAATAGTCCATGAAATATACAGTTTTATAAACCTATCCCGATGACTTCGGGCTTTCAACGATCATCATAAGGATTCTGTGATTCGACGCTTGAGTGAAGCTGACTTCATCCACACTCGCTTCCGCAAACATGCCCGAGGCACTGCAAAATCTAGGAAGTCGCACCAGAACCCTAAAGGCGTTGTTAAACTAAACTCTCAAGCCTCGGAAAAAAATGAAATAAATGTTGTTTAAAGTTAAACACATCAACATTTTGACAGCGCGTTTCAGTGCCCACGGTAACCACAAATTATTGGGATAATAGTCCAGACCCACAGCGACTTTTTAAATATAGCCTGCGTACAAACTTGCTTTGTTCAATGTAATTTATATTATTAATAAATAAAATGGGGTACGTGTGCGTATAATAATCGAGTGACACATTTAATTTAGAGACATTTTTTTAAATTTTTCTTGTCTCTTTCTACGAGCTGTAGATCGCGAGTTCAAACCCAGCCTGGCACATTATTTGTGTAATTTATTTCATCACCACTGCTCTCAAAACGGTGAAAGAAAACATCGTGATCTACAAAAAATCGAAGACATTTGACATCATCCAATCTGCACAGAGCTCGCGTGGTGGATTACTGTACATTCCCTCTCCTAGAGAGGAGGTCTGAGCCCCAGCAGTGGGAACATTATAATGCGAGTGGCTTGTTGGTCTAGTGGTTAGAGGCCCTGACTGCTATGACGGAGGTCGTGGGTTCGATTTCCACTCAAGACAAATGTTTGTGTGAAAAGCCCGATCATTTGTTTTAAGTTTGGGTGTAATTTATCTATGATATATATGTATTTAGAAATATATAAGTTTGTTTATCAGTTGTCTAGTATCCATAGCATAAGCCCTGCTTAGTTTGGGACTAGATGGAACGCCATGATGGTTTCTTTCACACAACGAACGGTGTGAACATTAACAACGGTGTGTTTTGGAACATTATTATTATGCTATCAGTGCTATGCTATGCTATGTATGTTTTATTGAAAGCCAAAAAGCTGCAAGTGCACCTCCTTTCACCCTCTCCCAGCAGCCATGAGTATAGTAATTACCTAAACACAACTTTGTTTTAAAAACACTTCTCTCAATACAAAAACACTAGGTCCGAGATACAGCATCTCTCTCAGTGGCACGTACAGTGAACTCGGCCCACTAGAGAGGTGCCGAGTGGTACTATAGTGACAACAAAGCCGGCCTGATAGCGCAGTGGTGATAAAGCCGTGCTCATTAGCGAATGGAGCGAGTTCTCACCCTTTACAATTAGGGCGATAGGGTCGTGGTGAAATGTGAGAGTTGGGGCTTTAATACGATGTGTGAAAATTTCAATCGTGCGAGCGAGAAAGTGAGATGGAGTTATACACCATGTACACGGTTTCTTTAACATCGATGCACAATGGAATACCATGGCTCCAGTACATGATTCTGGATCAAAAAAGCCGACGAAAAATTCTACCACTGGGGAGTGGTAGAATTTTTCGTCGGCTTTTTGATAATTAAAAAAAAAATCTGTATTTTTTTTTAATTTAAACTGTGTAAAATCGTTATTGTAACTAACCCCGACATCCACCAATCCGCATTGGGCCCGTGTGGTGGATTACAGCCCATTTCCTTCTCCTAAAGAGGAGGCTTGGGTCCCAGCAGTGGGAACATTATAAGGCTGATTATGCTACAAAGGTAACAAAAGTAATAAAATTATCGACCAACGATAAAAACGTCCAAATTAGATTACCCTTAACTTTTTATCATCATTAGTGTATCTAAAACTTCAATATCAGATAAGACATCTGCTATTTTGACACAACTAAACAGGCCCTGAGTGGCACTTCGCCACCCCACGGAGTATACAGACTGTCAATTAAGTACCAAAGTGGTACTACAGTGATTGTCGATAAGTCACGCGCATTTTGTTGACAGTTTTCATTCTATAACCAAGATGATTTTAAGGATTCCTTAGCCAAAAACGGGCTGTTGCTAAGACTCCACTGTCCGTCTGTCTGTCACCAAGCTGTATCTCATAAACTGTGATAGCTAGATAGTTGAAATTTTCACAGAGAATATATTTCTGTTGCCGCTATAACAACAAATACTAAAAACTGAATATACAACAAATGTGATTTATTTGCCGTTTATTTTTGCTTCTGACGGTACGGAACCCTTCGTGCGTGTGTGCGTGTGTTTTTATGATAGTGCAAGCAATGTGCCACATGGAATTTTCCATTGGCAATAATGACGACCATGACGCAAGGTGGACCGATGACCAGTGACGGATTAACCCTTAATCAAATTAAGCAATTGCCTAGGGCATCACGTCTGGGGGGGGCACCAGAAGAAACACAAAAACAAACCGTCCTTAGGGCATCACGACTCACTCTCATGTCACCAAAAACCACACCAAAAAATGTTTCTAGGACTAATTTGAAAATTCCGCGGGTTTTCAGTTGACATAGAGTCCGACCTAGAGTCATAATCCTGCTCCCGCTTGCCCACTCGCTGCCCGCTAGTGCATTCGGCAATTCAAATGCACCGGAATTGCGATTAGCCAATCACAAGCCACACCTACCCCGCGCCCCCCCGCAAATCTGTGTCAATAAAATGTTTTGTTTTTTGAGTAATTGTGCCGGCCGGCTTCTATGCATACGTAATAATAGGGGTCAAAGTATGAAATTGCCGTTTTATTGTAATAGGTACTTCGAATTGACATAAGACCTTCATGGTTTGAGATTTTTGAGTGAAACTTTTTTCACAGTCGGTTATTTTTTTTTTTCACTAAAAAAAAACACTAACAGAATCAAAATAACTTTAATTTCGGAAGTCGGTGTTTCTCGGTATTTTTTGTTTCTTATTTAACATCGACTTCTGAAATATATTTTTTTTAAGTTTTTTTATTTCACATTTTTTAGTTGCGATACACTTATAACCAGAGTGCCTATTCTCATGACAATTCCAATTAACCCAAACACTGCTAGGTTACATTGTTTTATTATGAAGTTCCTGTGTCTACCTTCTACCTTCCGGCTCCATCATCAGATCAGTTCGATAGTACCTTATAGCCAAAGTGCATCTCATGACAATTCTAATAAGCCCAAACACGGCTAGGATACATTGATTAATTACGGAGTTCCAGTGCCTACCTTCCAGCTCCATCATCATCATCAGTTCACTTCGAGTATCATTTTCAACATAACTATACAGAACCATTTATTTATTTGTATTGTCATAGTCGCTTAACTATCTTCATTGTGATATCTATGTGAGTATGAAGTTCCGTTGGTCATTTCTGGTCTTCTTCATCAGTTTCACTTCATCAAATGTTACTTTTTGACTGTAAATGCTTAAGTCCTCGATGAAAATACCAAAATAACTATATGGTTGCCTATAATATTTGAGGAGTTCACTCGATTCCTTATGGATTCATCAGGAAAACTGGATTTTGAAAAATGGACCAATCTGGAAGCATATCCTCTAAGGGGAAAAAAAAATTGCCAATCGGTCCATAAACGACGGAGTTCTGAGGTAAGTAACATAAAAAAATAAAAAATAAAATACAACTGAATTGATAACCTCCTCCTTTTTTGGTAGTCGGTTAAAAAATATGCAACATTCGATTATCAACTTTCAATTGTTTTTTATTCAGCTTAAACAATAAAGATGGATAAGTACTTCGAAAATTCGAGTGATTTTTGAATACCGAATGAGTTCCGACGCGGAACTAACGCGGCAGAAACAGCTCGCATATCAATGTTGCGTTTGGAGAGGGGACAGCTAATGAGCGCACCGTGCGATTTTGGTTTAAACGCTTTCGTGATGGAAACTTTGATTTGAAGAACGAACCACGTGGAAGACCGCCCACACAGGTGAATAACAATGAATTGAAAGAGATGGTGGAAGCCGATCCGAGCCAAACTACCCAGGAATTAGCGGCATGGTATAACGTTACCTTACCAACAATAAAAAAATATGAAAAATGGGTGCCTCATGATTTGACTTATCTGCAGAAAGAAACGCGTGTTGAAACTTATGTTCCCCTGTTGAATCGATACAGAAATGAAGGAATATTGGATCGAATTGTGACATGTGATGAAAAGTGGATTCTTTACGATAACCGTAAGCGAAAAATGCAATGGCTGACCCCAGGTCAAACGCCGCAACAGTGTCTTTAGGACACTGTTGCGCAAAGTTTACCAATAAAAAGGTAATGGTAACTGTTTGGTGGTCTCAGCATGGTGTTATTCACTATAGCTTTCTCCGACCAGGTTAAGCAATAACGGCAGATGTCTACTGTGCCGAACTCCGAACAATGATAGCTAAACTAGCAGTGAAACAGCCCCGACTCATGAATCGATCATCACCATTATTGCTCCATGATAACGCGAGACTTCATACAGCACGAGAAACCGTTTTAACTCTACAGGAACTGCAATTAGAAACCATTCGTCACCCTCCGTATTTGCCAGACCTTGCTCCAACGGACAACCATATTTTTTCCCGTGATTTGGACAATTTTCTACGTGATAAAAAGTTTTCTTCTCAAAAAACGAATTTCAATTTTTCAGTACAAATCGGCAATTTCATACTTTAACCCCTAATAAATAAATTATGCTTTGGTTTTTATTGTTGTCGCACCTATTCCACTTCTAAGGTACGTTACATCTCGTCACCTTATTTTACAAAAAACTAATGTTTTTAGGCGGTAAAGGTTTAAAGACCGATTTTAGTTGACATATGGATAGGGGGGCCCACAGGCGTAGATTGCTTAGGGCATCAAGTAGTCTTAATCCGTCACTGCCGATGACCTGATAAGAGTCGTGGGAATCCAATGGATGCGAGGCGAGACGCACAGGACCGGTCGTTGTGGCGACACTTGGGGGAGGCCTATGTCCAACAGTGGACGTCTTTCGTCCACAACGCGGGCCCAGTGCGGATTGGTGGATGTCATAATTATGTCTTCGAATTTTTGGTTTATTTGCTACTCGAAGTTATTACTTACCCCCTCCCCTCCCTTCTCTCCTTTCCTCTCTTTTCTTTTTTTTTCCTTTCTTTTTTTTTTCTTTTTGTTTCCCTTTAAAATACCACCTTTATTTTAGGACTAGCTACCGTAACTTACCATTCAACTCACGCCGTTCACAAAGCGTTTTGATAAAGATAATTTCAGTCGCGTGCATCCAATAAACTCGTCACTTTCGCTCACAAAATATATTTTGACAGTTCTAATTTAATTTCCCGCGCAATTTGACAGGGGGATACACTATCCCATAGTGAAATCAGCCATTTTTATTTGACCCATCATGGCGGTGTTCCATTCATAGACAATTGTCAAACAAAATTTTTGGCACAGACTAAGATAAAGTGGTCAGATTTAATTTAGTAAATTAAGCTTTTATTAAACAATTAATTTGTTTAAGTTTTCCTATACAGCTGATTATTTCTTTGATAGTTTTGATAAGGGGGAAATATTGAGTATGACAGAATGGCAAACGTGATTTTAGGGAGCTTTGATGTATTTATATTGAAATGATTTTGTTAGAACAGTAATGTCAGTAGTTTAACCCAGCGTTCCGAATTGCGATAAAAGTTATTAAATCACGAATCCGACCAATTTTAGTAGTCACAATTTAAAAGGGCTACTAAGTAATAATTGTGACGTTGCGCGTTGGTCGGATTCGCGATATTATCGCCTTTGTCACATTTCGGAACGCAGGGTAAGAAACATTGTGTCGAATTAATGACACTGCTGACCATGGGGTCCTGAGATAATGCCTTTATTCTTTTATCTACTACTAGATATAGTTACATTTATGACATCACGATTGGGCGAGTTCGATTCCCACACGGAACAAATCTTTGTATGGTATGGCCCAGAGGCGCCGACTCCGTGTATAGATAATATTACCGTGCCGTGGGTGCTCGGGGGCTCGAGCACCCACGAGAAATAACTGGTGGGTGCTGAGCACCCCTGACAATAGAAACAAGAAACAGATCAGTAATCGCCTTTTAGGTTACGTATAAATTATAATATTTCTTGATAATAAAAACTAGTTTAATTTTTATATAGGGTGACTGGTAATTAGTGTACGATACTTAAACACGTGATTGTGCTCATGATAACCAACAACTTTTACTATGGGAACAAACTTGAAATCGCGAAAAAAAAACAGCTGTTCAGTACATTTATGTTTGCCTAATGTACTGAACAGCTGATTTTTTTTCGCCATTTCGGCTTTGCTCCCATAATAAAAATTGTTTGTTATCATAAGCACAATCACGTGTTTAAGTATCGTACACTAATTGCCAGTCACCCTATATAATGGTTTCATTTTATATTTTTATCAAACATAATTAGTAATTTAGTACGCAGCATGTAAGTAGGACATTTATTTATTTGTCGGTCAATCAGTGTGCATTTCTCTTCTCACACTTCGCCACTTTTTCGAGTCTATCAAATGAGCATGAGCGAGCACCCATGAGGTTTTCTAAAAGTCGGCGCCCCTGGTATGTCCTATAGATGGTGTTCCGGGTTTCGGTGTCTTATGTATGTGAGTTTACTTGATTGTGAACATACCCAGGATTCAGGAGTAATTCCAAGAGTAGGGTAACTTTCAATATTAAAAAAAAATACATGGCACGTGACTTGTAAAAGAGATTTTGGCGGGATTTCTGCGAGTGAAGTTCTGTGGCTGTTTTAATTATTCGCAAATTGATTTCTAGTGGATATTGTGATGTGAAATTGGTGTAGTTTTGGAACTCAAGTATCTGCGCAACTGGACAATAGGTATGTGGAATCATTGAAACAGGTGCGATTTCGGTAAAATGGAGCTGAGAATTTTATTGTTGTGTTGACTACTTACCTCGAATTTTGCCGACAGGGTTGACTTGATACATTTGCTACCAAATACTCTACAAAAACTTAGAGGGACTGGAACAACTTGCCTGCTGCGGTCTTCCCATCCGATTATAATTTAGGTGTCTTCAAGGCTAGAGTGAATAGGCTCTTAATAAACTAGTGCGCCTCACCATCAACGATTGCATCACTACTTACCATCAGGTGGGATCGCAGTCAAGCACTAGTTTATAACAATTAAAAAAAAATTAGAATGTGTACATTCCGGTACATTCGTGTTACATCTGTAAGTGCCTCTCAGATACTTCATCACCATACATTCGGTCACTGTGAATGGATTGCGCAACCCCACTTGATGCATCCAATAAAACTAAGCAGCAGATTCGGCGCGGGGCCTTCCATCACATACATCGGTCGTTAGGAAAACCTCTTAGTACCTACTCACCTAATATTAAGAATTAATTGTAATTATTTTTTCAATACACTTACTCGAAAACCCGCTCTTATCCCACCGCTTTTAGGCACGCAATAGACTGTTTCCCGCACTAGTGCAGAAATAGCGCGTGCTCTCCCCCGCCACAATGTTATTACATGTATCGCATCAGGCTGGGCGCGCGTCGGCCCCCACGAGTCGCCGGACAACCCCCGTTTATTCATTTCTTCGTAAGTGTATTGAAAAAAGTCGTTTGACACACGTGCAAATTTGTCACTGCAGCCCTCGCCTCCATAACACACTCGCCTGCGGCTCGTGCGAATTCCACCTGCCACCACATATTAAATTCATTTAGTGGAAATTTTGGTTTTTTTTTTTGGACTCCTTCGCTGCCCATCACATAATTTTCGTGTTCTAATGGGAAACAAATAAACTATTTAGAAACAAGTAATCTCTATTATTCCGAATGAAGGACTTTGTATGCATGGACAAGAAAAAAAAATGAAACTTGCAAAATTTGTGAAGGTCCTATAACTTCTGCTCCGCCTAATTAAAATGCTTACGGGTAATATAGGAGTGAGGTAATCCTTAATGTTATTTTATTTGCAGTATTTAGATCCCACCACAATTTTAATAAAAAAATACATTACTTCCATCTTCAATTAGGGACCTCACCGTGACATGTTATAATATCAAACGTGTGAGCGAGAGAGAGGGATGGAGGTATACACCTTATATATGTAGCTCCATACAACAGTACAGTTGTCCTCAAATGGATCGCGTTAAGGAGATGCAACTCGACATACATTTTCACTGTTTTTCATACAACCGCTCTTACGCGATTATGACGTTATTACACATTTTTCATTAGATATTTTGAAAACACATTGTCTTGTGGAGGCTCTAGGCTTCTATTAGAAGCCATTTATTTACATTTAAAAATACTAACTATAATTATAAAAAAATAAAATAAATAATAATAAAAACCCTAATCTAATTACAACTAACTAAAACTAAAATATGGCGTCAAAACTCTTCCACATCGCTGTCGACTGGTAATGTGCCCAAAAGACTGGCGGAATTGCCACGCTCTATAGCAATGCTTATCCTCTGTCCGGCTTCTATTGAAATCAATTTATAAATTTGTGTGTAAAACTAATCCAGTAAAGTCCTCTGAAAATCTGCTATTTTGCATGAAAACTTCATAATTTACTGAAAAATTTAAAAAGTCAAATAAGTAATAATAGAAGCCTTGCAATTTTAATCAACATTGAAGAATGACGACAATTTTTTTCAAAAACTTTTAAATGCTTGTTTAAAAAAAACACGTTTTTCCTGGAACAATTTTTGTAAAATATTCGAGTAAATCACGGAATTACCGAATGCTAACAGAGTTTTCAGGCGTTATTTCTCTTTTTTCGAGTTACCTTTTCGTCAAACATCACATTGGATTGCGTTAGATGAAGTAACAAGCTTTTAAACCATGCTCGAAGTTGACGATAGGCGAGTGGAAAAGGACCCTCTTAAGAGCTCGTGGTAGGGCCTCAGAAAGCCACAATCAACCCTAAACAATTCCCACCGCTAAATAAACACAATTACAAAAAACTAACACACAACACAACCAAATAATCATTATTTACAAAATCAAATTCGAATCCTTTAAAACTGCTAATAAAGTCCGCCATTGTTGAGAGCTTAGTTCCGCTACTCGCCGCGTGGCGCGCGCGTGTCGCATCTCAGATTTCTTGAGGGGCTCCTCAAATTTGACGTATTGTTTTCCGTTCCTTTATTTAAAAGGGAGATTTTTGACGTCGTGATATACTTAGGATAAAGATGTCATCCGTTTAGGCTTGAAGGGTTCTGGAGACAGTCAACGGAAGTCGGTTGAAGTCTTTTGTTTCTTAATTATCTTTTAAGTAGTGTATATTTAAGTGTGTCTTCCTCGGGGATTATAAGGAGGTGTTCAAAGAGACTGCCCTCGTCGGGACTCTGGCTCGTAGCTCTAAAGACCATAGACCATAGCGCATAGCGCTGATCATAGGGACTATAAGGCTTGATCTGTAGATCTGACAAATTTATATAATTAATAAAACTTTATTGACTTGCACTATCAACCTTTTGAGTAGCGTAATTAGAGACACAATAGAAAGACAATGACCGAGCGATCGCTTGGTTCGCTTGGGGTTTAATGAATATAACACTACAATGGTGGACTTAATGCCTTAGACATTTTCTACCAGTCGAGACCTTAGGGTGGTGCAGAAACTTAACATGGCAGGTGCAACTTAATAAATAGACAAACAGAAAAGAAATAAGTAGAATAATAAAAACATACTTAAATACATACATATAAATAGCAATTTGTCTGCTGCGGTCTTCCCAACCGATTATAATTTAGGTGTCTTAAAATGCTTGAGTGAATAGGCGCCTTATAAACTAGTACGCCTCACCATCAACGATTGCATCACTACTTACCATCAGGTGGGACCGCAATCAAGCAAAACTATATCAATTAAAAAAAATGAGTTGAAAACAATGGCATTAGACTGGACTATATTGATAGATATACAACATTATTTTTAACATATGCGAAACCTGAATAAAGTTTATTCAGAATCAGCAACTGAATCGATTCCAATAATTTTTACACCATGTTATATTTTTTTACAAAAATATTCGAAAAAGGTCACAAGTTGGACACCACCGGCACTAAGTACAACACAGGTCACGGCAGGTTATAGCGGCCATTAGACACTAGCGCACATCTGGATGCGGGAGTAAACAACCCGTCAGTCGTCTTAGTGGCCCGGTGATGTATTTGTGCGGCCAACCAGGTAACATAACAAGCTTATTACATTCTGATTTTTCATCGTACAATAATGAAATTTTGTACATAGATTCTTTACATAAAAATACTAGACACGTGTTTCGGGTTTCGCATAGCATAGCATAGTCGGCCTTATAATGTTCCCACTGTTGGGACTCAGGCCTCCTCTCTAGGAGAGGGAATGGGCCGTAATCCACCACGCGGGCCCAGTGCGGGTTGGTGGATGTCACATGTCTTCGAATTTTTGGTTCTCGGGTTTCGCATATAAGTACTAAAACATTAGCTTTATAGCAAATATTACCCAAATGATGGGGCTGACATGCTCTTTGAGATTAAAGTCCCTAAAAAATAAAGAGAAAAAAAAAATATTACCCAAACATTTTTTTCTTTATTTTCTTGAAATATTAGTGCCAAGGCGCAACTGAAGGAACACAGGTGCGTTTTTTGGTCGGAAATCAATGAAAATCTGACACAGCGAGATCTCGGTTCAGAACAGGAAAAGTCATTTGATGATTAAAAACTGTAAAAACGACCTATGTAGAATTCAGACATAATGTTATATAACGTTGAAACTGTTGTGTCTTCTACTAACAAAAAAAAACAAGCCGCAGTAAGGGTCCACGTTAAGCTGGTTGTTGTAACAAGGGGTGAGCGCTCGGGTTACAAACAAGCCGGTTTTTTACCGCGCTTATTATCCCACTATTACTTCAAAATAGGGTTGGCACGGAAAAACAATTCAATTTTTTTATTTTGTAAAAAAAATATTCGCTACCTAGAAAATCAGACGTCGAAATTAAAAAATAGTTTAAATAAAATAAAATTAATTTAAATATTTCAAATGATCTCGGTCGGCTGTTAATAATTCAGTCAATCACGACACGCATTTGACAACTTTTTAATAGAAAAATTTTATGTACCTACACTGCTATGTCAGAAACCTGATGTAAGGCACGCCTTAGACTGTCTTGTTCAGGTACGTTTACGAATTCAGACTAAGTATCAAAAACCAAATAGTTGCCAGTAAAAATATCAGTTCTTTTTTTCTAAAATTCGCGGTTTTAACACGATTCCACGAGTTCCTATTACATTTTTCATTTTAAGCTATTTTTTTATGAATCGTTCAGCTGAAACACGAGGAAATCCGACACAGTTGGTATAGTGGTTTTGTGATTGGCTACTAGCGCAGTAGCGCGCATATCGTTGGTACGATTCCCACACGGAAAATAGGTATATTTGCATGGCCTACTATAACTATAACTACTATAACTAACTATAAGTAGGTAGTTGGGTCTCTGAGTCTTGTGTATATCCACTTCTTTGTGTTGTTCCCATTATTTGGGGTCGGGTGTCCTCACTAATCGGTGCCAGGATATTCTATCCTGGGTTGTTGGCTCTGAGGGCTAAGCCAAGTTGATAATGTACAATCGTTAACGCTAGTAGAAAACTTCAAATGTATGGGAATGATATCATCTCAACGTTAAGTCTCGTGGTCAGAACAAAGGAATCGGAGGCGTTAACGACTGTAAAAAGAGATTCGAAACGAAAAGGTCGTAACTTGGCTAGGCCTGTTGGTGTGTCTCGTGTATATGAGTTTACCTACATGTTTGTGAACGCACCCACCATATACCTAGGAGTAATTCTTAGTGTGAGGAAAGTTATTGAAAAAAAATGGTGCAATTCGGGCGGGCAAATTGGTGGGTTGCAAAACCCCGCCAATTCGCCCGCCCGAAATGCGATTTCGACATTCAAAAAGTTTTGGTATTCAGTTCTTTTTATTATTATTATTATATGACTATAAATTTCAATTTGGAAACACGTCATCTCGGTATTTCTCAAAACGGAAAAATACAAAATCAATTATTTTTTTACAAAATTGCCCGTCTCCAATTTCGCCAGCCCTATCCCGCGCGTGCTATTACGGTGTGTTCACGCTAGATTTGACCGAGTACGCTTCTCTAAACTGCGCGTAAGATGACACCCTGTTGTTTGAGTTTCACTTTTAATTGTCATTTTAAAAGTAATTGGTCTTCCGGGAAGTTTGAAAAGTGAAAAGTTGAAAGGGAATCGTTTGTGTTGGTATAGTCATGTGAAGGAGAGAGATGAAAACTGTATTTCTCTGTTCTGTGGATAAAACGCATGCTAAATAAAAGAGTCATATGTATATGTTGAAGATAATGTTATGAGCGCAGAACATAATATTCTAAAATGGAATGGAACGTATGGCATGTGGTGCCCCTCCCCCTAGCTTCTAACGGCTAATGTTGATTTGATGTGCTCTGTAATATTTTAAATAGTTTTCCGATACCTTGCTTTATTCCATCAGTATACATGTGGATGGATGGAGAGGGAGAGGGACACCAAATAAAAGATGGATGGATTGTGTGAGGAGTGATATGAAAGAAATTTTGATGCCTACTCCCTTTTTTGATGTCAAGAGGAAGCACATTCCAGTTTTATGGTAGAGACAGCATAAGAATTACCTACACATACCAGTTTTTTTTTGGGTCATCTAATGACATCCCCCGCTCTCGCCTTGGGCGGAGCGCGAGGGCGTGTCAGACTTTTACTGACTAAAAACCTGTTCCTTCTTTGCCATTGTTCCAGAGCCCCGGAGATCTCTTTCGCATCACCCATGGCCCCAGTAGGCTTCGACCCTGCTGGGACCCTACGGTTGCTGACATCTCCTTGAGGCACGCGTGAAACACTACGCGCCGTCGACGACTTGGGCTCGGTCCGGAACACTACGCGCCGTCGACGACTTGGGCTCGGTCCGGACCGTTACCGGACGGTCGGACGGTGAGCTACCCATTGCTTACCGTCCGCAAGCCCGCGTACACATACACATACTAGTGCGGTTTAAATCTAAACCTTTTTAGGTTTTACTTACCTTCTATCATTTTGTTCTTTTTTTTTATTCTTGATAGGTTCGCGCTTGACCGCTAACTCACCTGATGGAAAGCGACGATGCGGTCGACGATGGAGCGTGCTTACCTAGAAGTAACCTATTCACTCTTGACTTAAAGATTCCCGGGTTGTAGCCATCAGGAAAAACAGATTCCGGCAAGGAATTCTACTCCTTAGCTGTACGCACTATGAATGTGTTCCCAAAACGTTTTGTGCGTATAGGTGGGATGTCCACCATGTACCGGTGGCGCATTGCCGTACGCCTGGTGGTCCGATGATGGAACATGTTCATGGCGGTGCAGCGTCAAAAAGGGACTGTAACGCCATCTATCTTCATAGTTGTGACTTACGTCTAACCATTCAGTTAGCTACTACGGGTTTTTGGCTGGTTGAGTATCTTATGGGGTATTTGTGTCACCAGTTTCAATAAAGAGTGAGTTGGTAATGTGAAGAGTTGCAATTGACTGGGAGGTGGCTCTGCAAGTCCGTTCTGTGTACCTCGCAAGGATTGGCAAAGGTACAGTATAGATATATGGAACAGTACGGAAACTACCTACAAATGTTCGAAACGGCTCACTCACACAAACATACGCATCGACGAGACTCCTAAGCGGCATTCGCTACTGACAGGACCGCGAGAAACGCTTAGGAGTCTCGTCAATGCGTATGTTTGTGCGAGTGTGCCGTTTCGAATATTTATAGTTAGTTTCCGTACTGTTCCATATATCTATACTGTGGCAAAGGTGAATAGTTAAAGAAAGAAAATGTGTTTATTTGTGGCTCACACAAGAACTTATATAATAATACATAGGAAATAAAAATTAAATAAAAAACTGCGAGGCTCAAAAGGCGCCTAACTCAGTATAGAACAGCGTTAGTATTTTGCTAGGCCCAGATATAATGCACCAATGACTATACAACCACTTGACTGCTCATACGGGCAACTCAGGCTCACGACACTTATGTGCAGTTGCACTTATATTAGATGCCAATATTAGTGCTTTTTTTAGTTCTGACCAGTTAAAGGGTTACGGTTGAAAAAGGAGAAAGAAAAAATAAAACACTTTAAATAAGAGAAATTATATATATTTCATAATATTTCCACGAACGTACGTCGTCTACGTCACACGCACTTAGTATAGATCACATTTGAAACGCACACAGTCCGTCTAATAAATAAATATTGCTAAGTTTTTACAAAGCACTAACTCTAGCCTGCGAACACTTCTTTATAGAGAAAGTTTTAATTTTGATGCAATAAACGCCTTAGGGGTGACGTCATACTGAGGCGTTAGCACGAGCTCTTAGCTTGATACATTTGACAACCTAATCTGAACTGTTAAAGGAATGGAGCTATATACTAGGGTGTATAGCCCCATCCGCCTGACATTCTAACACGTCATGTTAAAGCCCTGTAAGGATAAGCGCCATTAATACAAAAATATAGTACAAGTTAAAAGTACATATACTTTCGAAAACAGGCTTCCATCGTACCGCTTTTAGGCTCACAATGAAGTGTAATGCGTAGTGCGTTCCGTTTTCTATTTCTGCACTAGTGCGAGAAAATGCGAAAGTCAGGCCCTCCCTGTATTAAATTGGTCAGTCCCCAAAAAAATATACGAGCCCCTTCTTACAGTATTTGTTAATAAATGTTTTGTTATACAGAGATGCAATTTGCAACAAAAATAGTACATTTTGATACAAATGGAGAAAGTTTGCCATTGCGACCGAGGCGGAATTCACCCGAGTCGTAGGCAAGGGTGTTATGGAGGCCATGGTCCGGAGCGAGGAGGAGTGGCAGGCGGTCGCCTCCTTCTGCGAAGCAGTAATGCTAGCAAAAGAGGCGGCCGATCGCGTGAGGCAACGGCAACGGTCCTCACGCCCCAACCGCCGCCGGGATTCCGATCCCGATTTCCGGCCACCGTAGGCGCGGGCTTGCGGACGGCGGGCAATGGGTGGCTCGCCGTCCGACCGTCCGGTAACCATCCGGGCCGAGCCCAAGTCGTCGACGGCGCGTATTGTTCCGCGCGCGCCTCAGGGAGATGTCAGCAAATCGTAGGGGCCCAGCAGGGTCGAAGCCTACTGGGGCCATGGGTAGTGTGAAAACGAAACCGTGGCCCTGGGACGAAGGCAACGAAGGAACAGGAGTGGGTTTTTAGTCAGTAAAAGTCTGACACTATCTCTCGCTCCGCCCAAGAGCGGGATTTGTCATAAGATGATTTTCCCACCTAAAAAAAAAAAAAAAAATATAAAAAAAAAAAAAAGGGTGTTATGGAGCAGAGTGCTTCAGTGACAAATTTCCACGTGTATCAAACGACGTTTTTCAATACACTTATGAAGAAATAAATAATCGGCGGGTGACGCGTGACTCGTGGGGGTCGGTTAGCGCCCAGCCTGATACAATAAAGACAATCAATTGTGGCGGGGGCGTACTTACGCAATTTTCCGCACTAGTGCAGAAAACAGTCAATTGCGTGCCTAATCGGTAGGGATAAGAGCGGGTTTTTGAAAATAAATAAAAAATATTATGTAATTTTTATAAATGCACCTCAGGGTATAAAAGATCTCCCAGCAAGACGTGTAGCACCAAAGTATTAAAACTTTCTCTATAAAAATAATTATCGCTACAAAAAACTAAATTACTGACTTGAATATTAGCAAGAATTGATTTTTATTCGTTATCAATCACAAATTGTATGTATTTGGTTTTGAGATCTGTACAAATAATATGGAAGCATTGTTTGACTTGTTTCGTTTTCTGAAAACTTAACTATTATTAACTCCCAGTTTCTCAAACGAAAATCATCGCAAAATAATGTCAGACTCGCGTTTAGCTGTTTTTAGCTATTGACAATTAATTTAACCAAACAGAAATTTTCCCATCAAATTAGCGATCGTTTTCATTCGAGAGTAATCCCCGGTGTTATTCTCCCGTCAAGCATTTGATTGGCCGTTGTCACAGTGACGAAAATGAGATTTTTAACAGAATTATTTCTTGAAAAGTCTTGCATTTTCCAGAAATATTTTTCATAAAAGTCGAGAGTGAATAGGTTACTTCCAAGTAAACGTGCTCATTCACAGTCACTTCTGCTCGACCACATCATCGCTTACCATCAGGTGAGATAGTAGTCAAACGCTAGCATTACAATCGAAATACTCTAAAACCAGATACATACAATAAGTTACAAAAAAATATAAAGCAAATATATCACTGTTATTTAAATTATAATTATATTTGAATTTAGAATTCGAGATAATTTGTGAATTTTTGGATAAACAACCCTATCTTGTACTAAACAAAGTTCAAAATTAATTACAACCCATCACTTATGGGTGTTTTTAATCGAAATGGTTACTTGAATTTCAATTTAAGATACACGTTGTCACACAAACTCCATACGTCAGTCGGTGACGATGGTTTCAAATGATCTCGAATTAAAAACTCAAGTATATACACACCATAGTTGCGACATCTCCTATAAGATTTAGTTACCGTTACATTTTACATTTTAGCCTCGAATATGACACAGCGAAAATAATAATTTTACTTTTTTTTATTAAAAATCGTGCTTCCACATTTTTTTTTTGTTACAGAAAGAATTATGCGAATTTCAAGTTATTAAAACACACTAAAGTGACTCAATTAATTTTTATCAGGTTAGTCGAATTCTAATCGAGATAACTTAGGTTCAATTTCTTGGAGGAAAATTATCGCTAAAATGATGAGAAATATTTTCAAACGCGTTACCTGCTATGATTGGTTGACTATATATTCAATAACCGCCTACGTCGAATATACCCGACAAACACTCTCGCGTAATTCCACCAAGGTCGCACATCCACGACCAAATTCTCCATCTCGTCAGCTTCTCTGTCACCTATGGGGATTAAAGAGCTAAACGAGATGGAGTACCCAGTCGCAAACACACGACCCCAGCGAATATGACATGAAAACACTCGTCGAGCCAATCCGACGTGGGCTGTTTATGGGATAACCAATCATATCATTTAACTTGCGTTTAATTTGTGACTCTATCGATAAATTCCTTCCAGACACCGGGTGTAAAACTACACCATTACTTTGTATTTGTAAAAAATATGTGGAAACACATAAATTTGACAGCCTCACAGAAACATTCCTAAAACGAGTATAGTTAACAAAAAAAACATGCGATATAAAAAATAACGCACGTTTCTTTAGTAACTCAATTTATTAATTTAAATACAATACCTAATAATTCCAAAATCCTAACACAACTACCATTGAGATTTTTATATCTATTTTTAAGTTGTTAATTATATTTTTTCCTATTCGCTGCCGATTTACAA
This sequence comes from Mythimna impura, assembly GCA_905147345.3. Taxonomy (NCBI): domain Eukaryota; kingdom Metazoa; phylum Arthropoda; class Insecta; order Lepidoptera; family Noctuidae; genus Mythimna; species Mythimna impura. The sequence goes on along the minus strand of LR990368.1, from coordinate 5,613,431 downwards.
TTTAAGTTCTGAAATGGTCACTTACCTACTTAGAAAAGGCATTTTTTTTTTCATTGCACGTTTTTTTTATATTTAGCGCGTTATTTTATTTTATTTTTTTTTCAATTAGAATGCGAATGTAACACATTCTAAGTAATATTTTGATTTGGATATGATATTTCATTCGTAGTCCTGAGTTGAGCTATACGAATACCGACAAATGCTTGCATAGATTGAACAGGTCCACTCAAATCTGTGTGGTTCTTTCCTCAAAAGGCCATCTCAGACACTAATCTGCATGGTTCTCATATGATTTGACCATTACATGTTTACTGTATGGCCTTTAAAGCAGACCCTGAGTTTGTTTTGGTATTTCTTCTCAGGGTAGTCAGCTAGGAAACACCGGCCACATCTAAAAATGTAAAATGCTGGCCTTCAGCTGCATCTGTTCAGACTAGAAGGTGTGGATAAGGTTTTCTCATAAAGTTCAAGACGAAAAAGTAAAAAAAAAAAAAATTGAAAAATTCTAGTTACAGCAATATTGAAAAAATATACTTGTTAAATGTAAGTAAGTAACCATTTCTTCAAGTGTGATCGACTTATAATATTCTTTAGTTACAATATTTATTTTCAAATCTTACAAAAAATAAATACAACTAAAATTCTAATATTACAGTCGTTACCGTTTTCGTATGCAGTGTTGCCAATATAACCCGACGATAGACAAATTAAATCACCATTTGTCTAGTACTGGCAACACTAATAAGTTTACAAATTATTTTTGGTATTTATAGGATGTGTTACAGATTGGATTTAATTTTCAAATATTAATTAATATTTTAACTTTTTACTTAACCCTTTAACCCTTTTACTGCCTGCTACGTCGGATATATCCGACAAACACATCCACGATCAAAAATACTTCATCTCGTCAGCTCTTCTGTCACCTCGAGATGGAGTACCCAGTCGCAAACACACGACCCTGGCGAATAGGACAAGAAAACACTCGACGAACCAATCCGACGAAAGCAGCGAAAGGGTTTAATCGAATTTTCAAACTTGCGAAGAACAAACAGAAAAAAAAAATAGAAATCAACTTCTTAAACCCAAACATGTAACATAACCCAAAAAATAAACAAAAAATCTTCGACATTTCACTTACATTAATTAATATTTTTTACACAGTTACATAATATTATATATCTACAGTTGTATCATGACAAACTATTGCATAGAATAGTTTTGTCTGATTGCCTGAGCTATCTTTTACTAACAACAGTATGTGTTTCGGTTCAGCAGTTCATTATCATGTCAGTACGTTATTTCAAGCTTTTAAAAATAATGCAAAATGACAACAAACATAACATAAAAAAAATATCACCATTAAAAATTAACGGTTCATTTTGAAAAGTCATTTTGCATGTTTTTAAAAAAAGCCTGTAAGTTAGAAACAAAATGATCTCGACACCAATGCAAAAAAAAACTAAGTATGGCTAACGATGCTTGTAGAAAAAATAATGACACAGACAGCCATTATCTGAAAACCTCACTGTACTTCATTCGCAATGAGATTAGACATTAATACAAATCTTTTTTTACTGTCCGTTCAACCGATATTGACTTTTATTGCGTTGGTGGTATGTATTATTGTAACAACTTTTATGCCTTTTTTTTGTATGTATTATGTGTGTATGTAGTATTGTAACGTGTAGTGAGAGCAGTAATGGCCAAGTGGTAACGGCCCCGACTTACGAGTTGTAGGTCACGGGTTCAAACCCAGCCAGGCGCATTACTTTGTGTAATTTATTTTATCATCATTGCTCTCAAAACGGTGAAAGAAAACATCGTGAGGAAACCGGCATGTCTTAGAACCAAAAATTCGAAGATATGTGACATTCACCAACCCGCACTGGGCCCGCGTGATGGATTACGGCCCATTCCCTCTCCTAGGGAGGAGGCCTGAGTCCCAGCAGTGGGAACATTGAAAGGCTGATTATGCTATATATGCTAGTATTTTAACACTTTTAATGCTATCCTACATCTACGGAATAAAAGTCAAAATCTGTTGAATAGACAGTAAAAAACATTTGTTTAGATGTCCAATCTTATTCTGAATGGAGTATAGACACTCTGATTTTATAATAATTTAGAAGTAATCAGTTCTATATCCAAGGATTAGAATCAATTTGAATTCTTAGTATTAAGGTTAAAACAGAACCAATAATTAGTTATTTACAAATAATATCTATGTATAATCACACACAAAACATGGTGTTAACTTACTGAACGCACGAAATATTATTTTAACCACCTACGTCGGAAATATCCGACAAACACTCTCGCGATTATTTCGCCAGGGTCGCACATCTACGACCAAATACTCGATCTCATCAGCTCTTCTGTCACCTATGGGGATTGAAGAGCTAAACGAGATGGAGTGCCCAGTCGCAAACACACGACCTTGGCGAATAGGACACAAAAACACTCATCGGAACAATCCGATGCAAGCGATTCAAGGCTGGCTGGGTACTTGCACCTAATAAGTAAATGTGTAGTCATAATGAAGATATAGTTCATATAAATATATTTTGTTTACAACGAACTCAAAGATATTCTGATACAGTCATTATATGCCGATTTCCGATATCTAAGTTGAATACATAATCTGAAATCGGTGGATTTTATACTCCATTCGCGTTAAGATTAGACATTTAAACAAATTTTTTTACTGTCTGTTCAACCGATTTTGACTTTTATTGCGTTTGTGGCATGATAAATGGCGGCTGAAGTTAATAGTTGGTATTGTAACCACTTTTTTTTTGCTTTTAATGCAATCCTTAAGCCTACAGAATAGAAGTTAAAATCGGTTGAACGGACAGTAAAAAAAGTTTGTATAAATATCTAATCTTAGCGCGAATGGAGTATAAACGTTATTATTGAAAACTAAAATATTTAAATACTGTTTTGTAGACCGATTATATAATCATAACACATTTTCGATGTAGTTACACGATATTAGGAGTCTTGAATTAAATCACGTTTGTTTATTATATTTCTTCTGTTGTCCTCTACTATTATCTAAATTAAATGACTACATAAATACAGACTAGTTTATTTATAAAACAAAGTAAATGTAAATATTAATACATGCGTTGCGGATAACTAATTCATTATATTTTTATACAAAAGTTTGTTCGTTTTGAGATCAGACGCTTTTTTTCGGTCGTATTTCTATTGATACTTTCATTACTAACCTTTTAACCGTCGGATATATCCGACAAATAGACCATCTCGTCAGCTCTTCTGTCACCTATGGGGATTGAAGAGCTAAACGAGATGGAGTACCCAGTCGCAAACACACGACCTTGGCGAATAGGACACAAAAATACTCGTCGGACCAATTCGACGCGAGCGGTTGAAGGGTTAACTTCTTGAATGAACTGACGGGCTTTTAGAGGGCCTATTACACTACTCGATATTCAGACAGTTTTAGTCGATGTTGCGTAGTGTAATAAGGGTTAGACCCGGTCTTACTCGGAACAAAAAATAAGACAGTCTGCATATCGTGTGCTGAATATCGCGTAGTGTAATAGGCCCTTTAGATTAGATTATGTAACGTTAACTTGTACTATTATTGAAAAAAAAAATTTTTTTTAAATCGACTGTTGGTTGAGCATCTGGTTACAAGTCCTTTAAATCGTTAGCAATAGAAATACACCGAATTTCATTTTCACACCATATTTCGAGAAACGGCCTTAAAAAAAAATTGTACTGTTTTTTTTTGTATTTAATAAAAAAAAAATGCACAAATGAAAAACTGTTCCCAAATACATTTAAAGTAGGAAGTAATAATACTGACGTTTTTTTTGTAGAAAAAAAAAAATTGTTTATTAAAAAAGTAAAGCATTTGTTGTTTATAAAGCGATGCGAAGCTATAATACTTTTTTAGATTTTAGCAGCACCTTAGACTAGATGTTTTTGCATTTCTATGACTTTCTGTAAAATCATGAAAATCATTGTGTACCACTATAGACAATAGCATCTCAGTCATTTGAAACTTTACAATAGTTCAATGGATCTTATACTCCATTCGAAACAAGATCAGACATTTTAACAAACATTTTTTACCGTCCGTACAACCAATTATGACTTCTATTCCGTAGGCATAAGGGTGGAATTAAAAGCAAAAAAATGGTTACAATACCAACTATTTACTGCAGTTGCCACTTATCATGCCACCATCACAATAAAGGTCAAAATCGGTTGAGCGGACAGTGAAAAACGTTTTCTTAAATGTCTAATCTCGCTTCCAATGGAGTATAGTCTTGTTGTCAATGCAAGCGAACTTCGACCGTTACGGTGATAACAAAGGGGAATGTAACTTTTCCCTTACATTGCTGGTTAATTTTTTTTTCTTTTCGTCAAAACTGAAACCTAGGCCATATCTTAAAGGACTGCATGATAAATCAATAGCAAAAAGAATTATGTCTACCAACTGTAACCAAACGAAGTAAGAGACTATTTAAAATATTGCTATAGTTTGTTATCAGGCGTTATTTTTTCTTAAATAAAAATACTGTGTCTGATATTTTAAGTTTCCCATTGTTAAATATAGTTTTAGTTTCGATTTTTATGGTGAGTGCGCATTAAATAGTGTCAATTACTATTACAACACTAACGCGCATCTTTTCGATTCGTTTATACTCACGTTTTTTTTAAAGTTTTAGTGATGAAAAACTGCGAGTGTGAAAAAAATATAACAGTAATAACCAATTTAATCTATTTTAACAATGGAAACCTCAAAATATTACGTATTATATTTCCATTTCATTGTAATATAACAAAATAGATAACGCCTGAAAAAAATATTCTAGCAATGCTTCTATACGTATCTTCGTTCGGTTACGGTTTAAAGACCTGGTTCTTTTTGCTATTGATTCCTCGTATTGGCCTCTAACATATAACCTAGGTTTCATTTCTGGCGAAAAGAAAAAAGTAAATCATCATCAATAGTTTGCATTGGCCTTTATTTCCCTGAGAGTACATTTCTTAAATTTTAAATTAAAAGTTTTTCTATGAAAATAATTTATAGTTTCGCATCGCCTAGTAATGTTAAGTGAGTAAATAAGCAGTCTAATATTGAACTCAAATACACAGCTAATATCAAACTGCGTGGAAAATATTCTATGACTTTTTTTTTTAATTTTTAATATGAATAATACAAACATATTTGTTTTTTTGTTAAATTAGGCCTATATTTGAAAATACTTGCTTTTATTATTGTTAAAAACAACCAATCAATTATTTATAGTTTCATTTTCAAACAATTAGATTTTTTAACACACATTTTGTATAATATTGCCAATATACACCTACTAATAATCATGAACTTTACATTATGTATATTTATATTATATACACGTTCTTATGTATATAGTTATATATCCATTGACCATTTGCTTGGGTCTATTTGAGGGGAATGAGCATATAGAACTTGATGTCAAGGCTAGAGTGAATAGGCTCTTAATAAACTAGTGCGCTTCACCATCAACGATTGCATCACTGCTTGCCATCAGGTGGGATCGCAGTCAAGCACTAATTTATATCATTAAAAAAAACCCCACATTTCACCTTACATGTTTAGTTTCATGTGATCGGAAGCGAGATAATAACCATCAGCCAGTTTCGAATTTAGACTCCTGATTGCTACTGAAGAATTGTTGACGAAAGAGCCAGTCCTGGGTATTGTACCCAGAACGACAACACTCAGTAATCGCACTTGCAACAACTTCACCATCAAGGCTGTCGTTACTCAATTTACGACCTTATTTATATTTAAAAAAAAAACTTTTTAGTTTAAACACTAATTAGTAGATTCTCAATGCACCAGGACTGTGAGATTGTTGTAAAGAGCTTGGAACGCAAAGGGCAACTGGAGGACCACAGGTAGGTAAAGCAGCAGCAAATGCAGCAGGCAGTAAAAGTCTGACACACTCTCTCACTTCATCCAGAGCGTGAGGAGTTATTTGATGATTTCTTAACCTATTAACCGTCTACGTCGGAAATATCCGACAAACACCCTCGCATTTATTCCACCACGGTCGCACATCCACGACCAAATACCCCATCTCGTCAGCTCTTCTGTCACCTATGGGGATTGAAAAGCTAAACGAAATGGAGTACTCAGTCGCAAATACACGACCCTGGCGAATAGGACACGAAAATAATCGTTGGACCAATTTAACGCAAGTGGTTAAAGAATTCACTAATCAGTATTTAAACTAAGCATATGGCTATCGGGTTTTATAAAAAAAAGCTGTTGTTGTTTCGATAGAAAAATGTCGGTATTTCATAATTAACCCTTTTCTCTTAAAACAGAATTATCTTTCGCTTTCAATTACATAAATATTAATCACATAAATACTACAAGGAGTAGGCGCCATTGAAAAATCAATTACAACTCTGCAAGTCCCGATTGATCAATTTAAAGTACAGTACTCGAGTATAACACTTCGGATTTTAGAAAGAGACGGTCATACTGTACCTATGAGTGACAGAGACAGCGCTCTATAAAGACGATTTTAAGATTGTGTTTACGTTGTAATTAATTTGTTTTTAGACTCAAAAAATAATGTTTTTTTTTTAAGTTTTCAATATGACTTCTACTCATAATCTTTTGACAGCAATCTGAAAAAAGAGCGTACATTCGAAAATAGTCTTTATGATCTTTCAGAAAAATACCCTTATCACGGGTATTTTTAAAACCATTGTTACCATGGACAGCTATATTTTTTGAAACAAATATTGTACCGTCCTTCTATCTCTTTTCTTCTTATAGTGGCGTTTCTTTCCTCCATTGGAAGGCGTTCGTTTTGACGGCTGGGTTGTTCGAACTTGCGCTTGCTGCTAGGGCTACGCCTGTACGACGTATGTTTGCAGCTGCGCTATCTGTAATGGAAGGAGGCATTTAGAACATATACCGGTATACTACATGGACGACGAGCAATGGGTAGCTCGTCGTCCGGCCGTCCAGTAGGGACCAAGACCGAGGTGTCGATAGCTCTTAGGACCAATGCCCGCTAGGGCCGAGAGAATATTTGAAAGAGTTTGTCCTGGATGGCAAAGGACAACTGAAGCTCACAGGTGGGTTTTGTCAATAAAAGTCTGACACAGCCTCTAGCTCCATCCTAGAGCGAGAAAGTCATTTGATGGTTTCCCATCTCAAAAAAAAGGTATACTACATGCCTTGTATTTCTCGAAAGGGTCAGCAGAAATGTATCATCATCGTCATCATGCTATAGCAGTCCTATGCTGGTTATAGGGCTCCCCTATCTTGTCTATTTTGGTGTACAATAATGTTTATTCTATACATTTCGACAGGCCTTTTGATCCAGTGGTTAGTGACCCTGACCTCTATGCCGGAAGTTGTGGGTTCGATTCCCACAAAGGACAAATGTTTGTATGATGAGCACGATCATTTGTTCTGTGCCTGGGTGTAATTTATGTATAAGTATATTTATCAGTTTTTTAGTACCCATAGCACAAGCCCTGCTTAATTTGGGACTCGATGGCGTTGTGTGATAGTTGTGGAATGTTGTTATTCTTATTATTATTTAGCATGTTCCCTTGAGATATTTTCTAATTTCAGAACATTTTTTAATAATAGCTGGTATATATAACTTACCGAGACCATTTCTAACGTTGGCGACCAATCGCATCGCCGGATTCGTCACTATCCCGTTCCTCTTGCTCTTACTATAAACAATAACAACACATTATTAGAACAGATAAAAAAAATCTGTCGTTCTTGCTAAATCATTTACTTTTTAACCACCTACGTCGAATATATCCGACGAACACTCGCGTTTATTCTGCCAAAGTAGCATCCACGACTAAATACGCCATCTCGTCAGCCCTTCTGTTACGGATGGGGATTGAAGAGCTAAACGAGATGGAGTACCCAGCCGCAAACACACGACCTTAGCCAATAGGACGCGAAAACACTCGTCGGAAAAATCCGACGCAAACGGTTAAAGGGTTTGAGGGTTTGCTAAAATGGCGTTCCAGGTGGCAACAATGAGTCGTCAGGTCCAGTGACCGGTCAAAACGCTAAGGGCTATATTTAACCGGGACACCATGGCGGCACGACCAGTCGCCACTACCAACAAATTGTATACAGCTCTATAGAGAGTTACTCACCTGGTAGCGACCAGGGGCCCAAGTCTGCTATTTTTATAAATTCGTCATTCGAACACGATCCTGCGATTTTGCTAAAACTTCGTAATCTGCTAATTCATAATGATCGATTATTGATCGGTCAATGGTCTCGTAATAGAGTTGTGTTAGAATGACAATATCAAGCTTATAAAAGAAATGACTGCACAATGACGTTCTAACGGTAGGTCACTGATCTTAGGAACTGTAAAAATTTTAGCAGATTATCGCATACGTCAGATATTCAGTTTTCAATATGTAAGTGTATTACCACTCTATGCCACTTCTTTCAATAGAGTGTCAGTGGTTGACCATTTACTTGACCATTGGAAAGTCATAATGACGCCATTATATTAGTAAATTATCAAACTTGTCAAAATCAACAATTATGAAATCAATGATAGACCATTCTAACACTATTGTAATAGCAGACTTGAGGCCCTGCTCGGAAGCCAGTCCGGCCGCCAGTGACGCCCCAACCAAAGAGTATGTTAGGGCTATATTTCACCGGGACACAATGGCGGCGCAACTGGTCGCGCCGCCATTGTGTCCCGGTGAAATATAGCCCTTATATTAATGACATTAGTTAAATTGACGTCATGTATACGTTTTCAAAAGTAGAAAACCTCTCGGCTAAGTGGCGCCAACTGGTGATGTGAATTTTCTTGAAAACCCTCATTCCATGGTTGATTTAGCATAAGAAACAACCACAAAAAATCAGAACCAAAGAACAAATTATCGAGCCGCTTAATAACCAAGCACGAATCTTGAGCGGGGATCGCTTTACGCATCGTACACATCGGCAAGCCTATCACTAAAAAGACCAGATATTTGACTTCTGCGCAAGTGAAAATGAGCGCTCAAGATCCGTGCCGGTATCTATACTCCTTTTGAAGCAGTGTCGGGGATAAAATTGTTTGAACTGATAGAAGCGCGACTGACCCCCTGGGAGTCGAGCAATACATTTGGACAGGTTACATGCTTATAGCACCGGTTACACTATCATCTGCATGCTACCCACAGTTATCTTAATTTGAAAATACCAGCCCTGGTATTTTATTTCCTGGTATTTATTATACTTAAGAAAATTTTAATTTCGGGGTTGCCCAACCCCGAAATTAAAATTTTCTTAAGTATTTTTGTATTTTACATGTCAGTATAAAGTTATTTTATTTATTTATTTTTATTTATTTTTTTATTTGGAAAACTCACAGCTATGTCGATTAAAATATTATTTGCGACCGTAACACATATTATTAACAGAATTATTGTCATTAAAATCTATATAAATATAAAAGCGAAATACCACTCACTGATTAATCACGAAATCTCAGAAACTATAACACCTACAAACATAAAATTTGGCAGGTAGGTTCCTTATAGGGCAGACATCCGCTAAGAACGGATTTTACGAAACTCCACCTTTAGGGGGTAAAACGGGGGTTGGAAGTTTGTATGGAGAAACCTATTTTCACGCAGACGAAGCTGCTGGCAGAAGCTAATTATCAATATAACTCTCTCAGCTCGTCTAACACTGTTGAATGGCTAGTTCATGAGAAAGTCAAAAAATTAAAAAAAAAAACATATAGCCTACATGGGCACTTATAAAACGTCAGAAGCTAGTGCACGGTTCCAAATTGGTCGTTTCCTATGGAGAAGAACCAGGAAGAAACTCCATGGTTACTCTTTAAAAAAAAAAGTGGTTGTTTACAATATTTCCATATTACAGTATTAATAGATATTATGTAAGGACAGTGTGGACCAGTCATTATTGTATACAAAAGCACAATAAAAATAATCATATTAAAAAAAAGTGAGTCGTAATAGGAAGTATTCAAAGAATTCGTGGAGTCTAGTGTTCTCACATTTACATTATAAAAAGAGGCTATATAAAAAAAAGTCATTCAATAGGGTGCTGCTGAACTGAGAGAATTGTACTGATGACTTTTAACGATTATAACTCAGTGAAACCATATCTGTTACGGTCGCTAATCATATTTTAATGAACATAGATAACTTGACACTGACCTGCAAAATGCAAAAAACGTAAATAAATTTGAATAAGTGAACAACGCCTAGACCTGACAAAGACACAGTCATAAAAGCGGGAGTGAGATGACGAGACTCAGATTTTATGACCACGATAGCTATAAGTTTAGGCGTTAAATTTTATAAACAGTAAGACATAGCACACACGAGCGACTTTAGTCTCCGCAACTAGTTTGTTTCTCACATTAAATGCGCGCATATAGCGACGTGACAGCAAGGAGACTTTTTGTCCGCAGGTTTGGCAACAGGCCGGCGACGCAACTATCGCCCCGTCTATTAGTAACAATGGCGGATCAGCGATGTAGCAAGAATAGAAAATGCTACGGGCCACGCGCATCTAGATGGACCCCGCTTGGACGTAAAAAAAACAAGTCAAGATACTTGTGCCATACGAAATCTAACCAATTCCGCATTTACCATAAAGACAATGAAGCAAAAATAAGTTGTTAAAGAAGTTTTAATTTGTGATAATTTATAAAGATAGAAAGGAAAGAAAGATCCCCTTGGTAGAACTTGCTACCGGCCCCACACTGATTTAATCCGGTACTGATTGGTAGCATTTTTTTTACGAAAATGTCGCATCAGTGTCGCTCCCGTGTGTGCATGTTCCAAGTCTCGGGAGGAGACAGCGTCAGAGATTAAAAAGTTGCTGAGCCAAGTTGCTCGTGTACGCTATCCCTTACACAATCTTAAAAAAATGCCTTTTCACACTCGATGATTATTTATGTTAGTTTTTATTCGTGCAGCCAACCACCCTTAGTTAGTGCAAGTTAAAGAGCCGCAAAGCTTATTGTTAAATGCATGGATTAATAATTTTACTGCATGTTAATAACGAATGTGAAAAGAAGGACTGAAAAAGATTTTTTAAAGAGATTTTTTATTTTAAGTATTTTTTTTTTTTGGCAGCACAGTTGGTGCAGTGCAATTGGTTGCTGCGACATGTCGCGAATACCCGAAGGGCCAATCGTTCAACCACTGGCCGACTATATCGTCAAAAAAAAATATTACTTCAAATAAAAAATACAACTTAATATAATTCCCGAGTTGATATACACGTACTGGGTACAGGGCAGTGTATGTCGTACATATATAACACGCCATATTACTAGGTGCACCGGATTGAAAAACGTCTCTATAATGCAATGCGGCTACCTCACGTTTAGCCGGATTGTGGTGGCAATACGTTCTGCAAAGTGACGTCCAACGTTTAGCTTTATTGTCACTGTCAGTGTAGGACGACTATAATTTATGAAGAATCGATCCAAAAAAGATCGGGGAGAGTCTCCTAATTCATCTTGTTATGACACTGTTGTCAATTGTGACACCATTTTTGTTGTTTTGCAGCGCCATTTGCAGCGATTATTGGAATTAAAACTTTCAAAGCGTAGCCCGATGCGATAATGTGCCCGTTTGTATGTGGGCTCCACATTTCTAAGCCGCTTTGACCTCACGAATTGATCATCATTTCATAGCCGCTTTGACCCCCATCTAACACGAAGTGTGCGTACAATGCGGCGTACTTTTATCACTAAATCTGGCTGAACGTGAGGTAGCCGGATTACATTACAGCGATGTTTTTCAATCCGGCGTGCCTACTTATAATACGGCGTGCTATACCGATATGGCTGCGCGAATTACAGCCTTATGTATTACTATTACTTAGCATTTCCCTTTGTCACAGACAGGGCTATCATAGCCCATTTTATCTAATCGTTCTCTTCCCTGAGATAAACTTTATATAAAACGAATTATGGAAACTTATTCCTAACAGCATTTTTGTATAAAACGATAATAATGAATGATGATGATGAAGCCTAAGTAACCTATACCAGCCATTTAGCCAATCCCAGCCGAAGTACAAGAGGTGTGACTGAAGTGTCCGTCAACATACTACTTATTGAATAAACTATTTTAATTTTAAAAAAGTATATATCCCAGACCAAGTAACAAACTACGATTTTACCAAATACTTTTTGAATATTATAAAGGCGAAAGTTGACATGTATATTATTATTGTGTCCTGGAACAGAACATACTTTTTATCCCAGAATTTCCTTGGGATAATTTACTATTCTCACGCGGGTAAAGTCGCTAGGGTTTTTATAAGGCCAACAATCTGTCGGCCTACCGGCGAAACTGCCTTAGGACACTTGTACACACACGTTTTTTTTGACGTGAAAAGCTCCTGTTAACTCGCCGTGTGTAGGTACGGTCGTCAGTGTTGTATAGATCACTATAAAAGCTTGTTGACAAAAAAGTTGCATAAACCGCGGTGGAGCTATCGTGCCGGGGACAAAACGTGCATGAACAACTACGAACGGTTATTAATAAACAATAGATTTTTACGGCAAAAAAACGTGTGTGTACAAGCGGCCTTTTATGAACACCTGCTATACTAGTAATACCCGAGGTTTTGCCATCTTGGATTCAAGACCAAATTATCTCATGTCATCAAAACTGAAAAAAGCAACGCTGTTTTGCGGCAGTTACAAGTTCAGCCCCCCTAGCCAAGTCACAAACGATAAACGTAAACTCTCAGTAGTCTTTTATGTTATTGGATATAAAGTTGAAAATCTATTGAAGATTACATAGTGTTTTCGTTCGTTCCGGTCGCTATCGCTCAGTAGTCTTTAATAGATTTTCAACTTTATGCTCTTAGGTATAAAGTTGAAAATCTATTGGAGATTACTAAGCGTTCACGTTTATCGTTTGCAACTTGGCTAGGGGGGCTGGTAGCACTTCCATGTGCTTTTTCAAAACAAGCTTTACTAAGAGTTCTACATAAGATTCTATAATGATATTCTTGAGTTCCAGCCGTTTGAGCAAAGTATCACATCAGTGATTGGACAAAGATTGCTTGCTTTATTTCTTATTTGTAAAGAGACTTTTCACTATACATTTTTTATAGTCCTCATCCGACGGCAACCTACCCATTACTCGTCGTCTGTGACCCACGCCTAAGGAGACTGGGAGTCGCCTTGCGATTTCCAATGCCACGAGCGTCTCCTGCCACTCATTTCTATGCTCATTATCTTTGTAAGATCGACAACAAAAACCAAGAAACAGACAACATTACACAAAATGCTCATCTGTGTGTGTAAATTCCACCCTAAGGCCTACTATCAACGGACGCGTAGCTTCAAAGACGCGTATCCGCCATTATACGGACGTCGTTAGACGGGCCTACAATGGATAGGTTTATCAAGCTTCATGTCAGAAATGCCGCTTGATAAATCTTCCTCAAATTGATTGCCGTTTTTTTTATTTGTTTTTTCTTTTTGTACTTAAAGAAACAAAGAAAGAAAACATGTTTATTGTTTATTCTGCCCAAATAGACGCACAATAAAATATAGCAAACTGTCGGGCCATGTGCAAACCGGGCATAACTGTGCTGCACTATAGACACACAATAAACACAGTTGACTGATGTCTACATAGTCTGTGGTTGTCTACATAAAACACAGTCTGATCTTACAGCTTACGTCTGTGGCAGCGTTGCTAGACGTACGAGAAATCTCGTAACTTTACGAGATGCTAAGTCTCTGTACGAGAAAAAAAAAATCTCGTACACTTTTTTACGAGATTTTAACAATGTTATCCGGAATCAGTAGTACATGAAAAACTATACAATAAAAACGAAGATGATTTTACCAATAGCCCTGACATACTTATGTGTGCCTAAATTATACTAGATACTAACATAGTTTTTAAGTTTTTTCGGTAATACTAACACCCTATGGGCCTACATTGCCTGAGGATAAAAGGTTTTTTTTATTATACGCTTTTTGTACGTCTGCTCACAGCTTACATACCAAACTATGAAACTCTGTCGACGGAGCGGCAACGTCGTGCCATCGTGCGTTGCCACTTCGTCAACGGACAGTAGGCCGTGTGCAATAAAAACCCAAAGGACACCACAGTCACACTTCACAAGCCACCCTCAGTGTACAACTCACGTTTTCTTCAATATGCGCCCCCTGGCTCGTCCGATACTGCCCAATAGCTTGCCGTACGCAACGAGACCCATCGCTTTCCACACCTCGCTATGTTACACATTGTTTGTTGTAAGTGTTATGTATTTACTTTTGAAATGTTAGAGGAAATTCGGCTTTCGGGATAAACTCATAAAACACACTTCAAGATCTCGATGGGTAGTCTGACCCTTTCAGACTGAGAGGACCCCTCGGGGTCCTAGAGCGCAAGGCAAAGAAGGAACATAGGAGTGGGTTTTAGTCAGTAAAAGTCTGACACGCCCTTACGCTCCACGCTAGAGCGAGAGAAGTCATTGGATGATTTCCCACATTAAAATAGCCCATATTTTTCTTAGGTGGCATATCAACATATGATTTCTCCGCTCTGGGTGGAACGAGATATTCTTTTTCCCTTTACGTTCCAGGCTCGTGGTAATCCCACAGTCCTGGCATACTTTAAGGCCTGAATCAATTTATCAGCATTGATTCGCAAATATTTATACTCCATTCATAAGATTAGACACTTAAAGAAACCCTTCTTACTGTCCGTTCAACCTATTTTGACATTTATTGCGTTGGTAGCATGGTAAATGGCGGCTGCAGTAAATAATTGATATTGTTACCAGTTTTTTGGGTTTTAATGCCATCTTTATGCCTACAGAATAGAAGTCAAAATCGGTTGTACGGACTGTAAAAAATTTTTGTTTAAATGTCTAATCTTACCGGGAATGGAGTATAGGCCTTCAGCACTTTTTAGAAAAAGAGTTTCTTTAGACGCTCAAGTGATAAACAAAACTGGAAATACATTTTATTCAAGATTTTCAAAACAATACGCACAGTGTTTTTTTTTACAACGAAAGCCGAATTCCCATCAAACATTTAACATAATAATTTGTTAGGAATTATCAGACACATTACAGAAGCATTATTTTTCAACATTTATCCATTCTACTAACTTTGTTTCCCACATCTATCAATAACAGTTCTTCCTGCTAATATTCGGTACTTGACATACAGAATAAAGTTTTTACAATAAAAAATAATCACATGCTAGGTATGGTATATAGTCCCAAAAAACAACTACTAACAGAAAAGCAACTAGAGTAAGCTGTATTACAAATTTGATTTTATCTCTTAATTATTAGCTCCCAAAACAGTGAAGGAAAACAACGTGTAAAAACGCATGTCCTAGAACAAAAAATCGATGTTATGTGACATCCACCAACTCCCGTACTCTTGGAGAGAAGAGGCCTGAGTCCCAGCAGTGGGAACATTAAAAGGATTATAATGCCTGGCCTGTTGGTCTAGTGGTTAGTGGCCCTGATCTCTATGCCGGAGGTCGTTGGTTCGATTCCCACCCAGGACAAATGTTTATGTGATGAGCACGATAATTTGTTCTGTGTCTGGGTGTAATTTATCTAAATATAATATGTATATATTTAGAAATACATAAGTATGTTTATCAGTTGTCTAGTACTCATAACACAAGCTCTGGTTAGCTTGGGACTAGACGGCGCCGGCGTTGTGTGATAGTTGTGGAATATAAAAAAAAAAATATCCTTCCATTGCAGGGACTCCGGCCTCCCTCTGAGAGAGGAAATGGGCCGTAATCACGCGGGTCCAGTGCGGGTTAGTGGATGTCACATATCTTCGAATTTTTGTTCTAGAACATACCGGTTTACTCACGATGTTTTCCTTCACCATTTTGAGAACCGTGGTGACGAAATAAATTACACAAAGTAATGCGCCTGGCTGGGTTTGAACCTACAACTCGTAAGTCGGGGCAATTACCAATTACTCTGGTAACATATAGAACTTTAAAAAGAAACTGACACTTAGCTATGAGTGACAGAGTCTTCGAATTCTTTCTTTAAGTGTATAAACCGTGTTAAGGGTCGGATATTATCCTCTATCTCGCTCTAAAAATACTGACCTCTCACTCCGGTCCTGCTGAGGCTTGCTGTCTCGTCCCAGTATGATCCTCATGTGGGTATCTCTGTTGAAGTGGGTGTCTGTTTGCAATGGCTGGACTGCTGTCAGACTTGGCGGTTGAGATCCTGTCAAAAATAATGCCAATTTTAATATTGAACTACTGAGCTTGGTGTAGTACGCCCGGAAAATATTCTAAAAACGAATGGGCTTTATGTTTACGCAATATTTGATAAAGAGGCAACGCGAAAAAAAGAGAGATAGCGCCTGAATGCTCTATGGTAATTTGGTAATTCCGTCATTCATTGAATATTTCACAAAACTTGTTCTAGAAAATATGTGGATTTTTGAAACTTTAAAAATTTAAGGAAAAAAATATTCGTCATTCAGAATCTCAATTAAATGTGGAAGGTTTCTAGTTACATTTTCTTTATTTTTTCAATTTATGAGTACATTATGAAGGGTCAAAGTTCACGCAAAATAGCAGATTTTCAGAGGTCTTTACTGGATTAGTTTTTTATAAATCTAGAAACCTAGATATCTGTGTTTTTGAAATATCTAGAGAAAGATGTGTAATAACGTCATAATCATGTAAAAGCGGTTGTATGAAAATGTACCTCGGGAAGGACGCTTTTAATGGATGAAATCGCCGAAATTGCCCGTTGGCGCTGAAAGCACGCTTTTGTTTTTTTGACGTGGCGGTCTAAAAATTAAAGTTAGAACTACATAGGGCACACGCGGGCCACGTACGTCGATCTTGGCGTTTCGGTCTCCATTCATTTTATATGGCAACTAGACTTATAGAGCTAAATTAGAACCACGCCACGAGACGCGCTGCTACGTATAATACAGGCGTCGCCCATCAGTCATCAAAAATATGAGTAAATCGTTACCAAAAGCCACGTTCGGCTGCGTGGGGCTGCAGATGTCGCTGACGGGCGTGCGCGGCGGCGACGCGTACAGCGGCGAGGCGTCCCCGCGCCAGCGCGCGCGCCCGCCCGCGCCCGACCACGCGCCCAGCTCCGCGTCGCGCTCGTTCGCCAAGTAACTCCTGAACGGAAACAGACGACTTTTGTAACTCTCATCTAAGACTACACAAAGCGTTCTCTAAGGCCTACTGACCACAGCCGCGTAGCTTCATAGACGCGTATAAATACAAAACGACACGATGGCACGACGCAAACCGCTTCGTCGTCAAAGTTTCACAATTTCGTATGTAAGCTAAATACGCGAATACGCGTCCATAGACAGTAGGCCTAACAAAACAATGCAGTCATGTAAGGGTCAAAAACTGACAGTCGTTTAAAAATTATGCGTTTTTAGCTGTAGAGTCAAACATCTAACGCAATCGACAAGGTAACAATATATTTATGTATATTATTGTGACGCACCCGTCATATTACAATCATATTAAAGCGATACCACATAAGCAGGAAACTTATACTAGCTAGGAGGAATTAAGTGTCAAACACATACAGAAGAATAGGGTATTTCGAGAAAAAATCTAACAATATATTATTAAGATAGCTTAAGCAAAAAGCAGTCGGTAAGTGTTAGTTTTACTTCATAAAATAACAAAATAAATTTTAAAGTTTTCAGTCTTTTTATCTATTCTTTATCACCATGAAATAGTAGCCACCATGTTATTACGTCATTCGGCTGTGTAAACTAAAGTGACAGCTGTCAACTGATCGGCCATACTGAGCGCATTTGTTTACACAGCCAACTGACGTCACGACCACAGAGTAAATATGGCGTCCACTGCGTTCTGCATTATCGTCAAATTACTCGCGAAACTTGAAAATGTAAATTTTAAATGCATTTTTAGGGTACTTAGTGACTAAATATTTTTCTTTTTTTTAGTGGTTTATTAGCACTAGAGAATCTAATTGAGACACTTTTCAAAAATGAGTGTAATACCCTATTATTTATATAGAGATTATATGCACCAAAAAATCATTAAAATTCGTCTCGTCTCGTTGATTTAGGTGGCTAGTCGAACGCAAGTGCGACTACATAGTTTTCTGGTTCCATCGCCAATATAGTAGTAGTTAGGAATATTTCAGTAGCAGACCAAATTCAAAAATTTTACGACTACCAGCTTTCCCCATCACCTATGAAGCATAAAGCAGTGTTTTTCAATTTGTGGGTCGCAACCCTCAGGTGGGGCACAAAGTCTTGCGTTGCGAGTCATGTAAATGTGAAAAGTGTTGTACTTGCTGACCCAACGCTACAAAAACAATACGTAATGTAACGTGTAACAATTCAATAACAAAGCTGTGCTTGTTTATGCATCAATACCTTTTTTTTTTTATTGACAACCAAATTGTGTGCCGTTTGAAACATATTAGACTTAGACTTATAAATTCAAAAATCAGTCATAAGAATGCAGTGGACCCATCCGCTCACCGCGTTTTTACGGTCCTAGGGAGTCGCCACTACTTGTCAATTTAATGTGATCACTCTTCACTCACTCATTAATCACGAAATCTCAGAAACTATAACACCTACAGACTTAAAATTTGGCAGGTAGGTTCCTTATAGGGTGTAGACATTCGCTAAGTACGGACTTTACGAAACTCCACCCCTAAGGGGGTAAAACGGGGTTTGGAAGTTTGTATGGAGAAACCTACTTTTACGCGGGTAAAGCCGCTGACAGAAGCTAGTATTAAAATAAAGGTGTCGTCACGTATTCAAAAAGATTGAAAAACACTGACCTAAAGTAACTGACGAAGTGAGGAGGGCTCCTTCAGGTATAAGGTATAAATAGTGTTGGTAAGTCCTTACAAACCTCAATTTCGAATCCTTCTCCACGACCTGATGTTCAGGTATTTCAGTGTGTTCAGGAATATCCCTGCGGCCGCGGCCGCAGCGCGCCACTTGCTGCGCGAATGATAGTGATAGGTTAGCGCGGTTTGCCTGTAACAAACATGATAAATGATTTTATTTTATTGATATGCCATATAAATATAATTCCTTTTACATTACCAAAATCTAAATAATTTATCCAAAACTTGTTACTTACTATTAATTTAATTGTCAATATTCGACCAAAAATTTATAACTAACGAAATAAAAGAGTGTTAAAAAATGGGACATTATTCCAAAAAAAATTTGAACACCATTATGATATATCTAAAAAGAAAGCATATTTATTAAGCTACTCGAAAATGATTTAATATGAATTTTTCAGGTCTCCGTTTTTGTAAAAGCTGAAAAATGTTTCAGTAAAACAAAACCACCTTTTTTCTTTATTTATTCTAAAATTGCAGTATCTATAAATACCTCAAATTTTTATTATTATTTTAGCTGCAGCTTTATGCAATTATGACCTAACATATTATTATGATGATAATGCAATATAAAAACGTGTCGAAAAAAGGTCAAATCCGTAAATGTCAGATTAACGATTTGTCAACTTGACGTTGAAATAATGGTTTATTACAACGTCAAGTTGACAAATCGTTAATCTGACATTTACGGATTTGAACGCGGGGATGATTCCCCGCGTTCCGAGTTACAATTACGTCACTGCGCGGCGCGCTATCATCGATGTTAACGTGACCCGGAACGCAAGCATAAGGCACACATAGATTCACAACAATACTGTCACATCAATTGCCACAAGGTTGCCAACAGTTTAGCCAATTGCCAATATTTATAATTATACAAGCTTATATTATTTCCAAATTTTAAAAAAAAAACGAGGTCTGAAGCTAAAAAAATCAAAATACGCTTTTTCAGCTTGTAAGTCAGACTGCTGTTCAAGTTTTTAACCAGTTTATGTTGATTTAATTTTATAACATTCGCTGTGCCTGTGGAGAATCTCACATAGGCATACTCCTACCGAAGGTGCCTCACCTTTTCAGCAGTAGTATCATTGGCTTCTTGGTGTGAATGCGACCTCGCCGAGCCGCCGGTCATGTTGGACGATGATTTCGTCGAGTTTGAGCTGTGCACGCTGCGACGTTTGTATTCTGGTGACCCTGTATGGGACAGACATATTACTACAATATTTTGTAACACTAAAAATAAATCTTTATTTCTGAAAACCGCATCAAATAAATAGTCAAAATACTTAAGTTTTTCTTATCAAACTTAACGAAAAATTTAAGTGTTTCAATTATTTTAAACGTGATTCAGAGGCTGTTTCTTTTCTTCTTTCTTTCTTTTCTACTTACCGGCGCTAGTGGGCCTGGGTGTGGGTAGGTCGTGGTGTGCAGGCGCCGAGGGGGCGGCGGGAGCGATGGGCGCTTGTGGCGCGGACGTGGCCCAGCGCTCCAGCAGGCGGCAGATGTTGGCGTGTCCAGCTCGCCACGCCACCTTGGCGGGCGTGCGGCCTGCCACACAGAACGATTGTTGATAAGATTATTCTGTATCATCAACCTGCAATTTACTCTTTAACTGAAGGGTAAACAGCGGAACCCTATTTTTGAACCTCCGTTGTCCGTCTGTCTATCGAAACTACAACATATAACTTAAAGATAACTTTAGATTATAAACTTGTGAACGCTTAAGTTATCTTAGGTCTACGCAGCCTACCCTGTAAAGACCTAACCGTCACAAAAGAATGTGAATATGAACGTCTTCCTTTAACTTACCACAATGATCCGCCTGCTGGGGATCAGCTCCATGTTGTAGCAACCACAGCACACATTCTTCATGGCCTTCCTGAGCTGCGATACCTGGAAACAACCATGACATGAGTCATCTGTGTTTGCGAACAAACTTGTGCACTATATTAGCTCCTGCGTACTTGATGTTCGAAATTCAATAGGGATAATACAGAACCTAGGACTCCTCTTTGTGAGCAATGATAGATAGTTGACGAAATAAATTGCTACATTGCACAACAGGTGCCGCCGGGATTCTGATCCCGATTTCCGGCCACCGTAGGCGCGGGCTTGCGGACGGCGAGCAATGTGTGGGTCGCCGTCCGACCGTCCGGTAACCGTCCGGACCGAGCCCAAGTTGTTGATGGCGCGTACTGTTTCACGCGCGCCTCAAGGAGATGTCAGCAACTGTAGGGGCCATCAGGGTCGAAGCCTACTGGGGCCAAGGATCTGATTCTGAAAGGAAGACTCGGCCCTGGTACGAAAGGCAACGAAGGAACAGGCGTGGGTTTTTAGTCAGTAAAAGTCTGACACTATCTCCCGCTCCGCCCAAGAGCGGGGGGTGGTGCTGATGGTCTTACTAGGTGGGTAGTGTTGGTACAGATGACTTACCTAGTGGTGTAGCGCCTTGAGTACAGACCGCGGATGGCGAGGCGCCATGTTTGAGCAAAGTCCGCAGCACGTGCGTGCGGCCGCGCCACGCCGCCGCGTGCAGCGCCGTGCGCAGGCAGCGGTCTCGTCCGTCTACTGCCGCGCCTCCTACACACACGATACTAATAAGCAAACAGGTTGCAGTTTTCACCAATAAACAGAGTGATTCATGAGAAAAGTAAATGCATATTACAGGAGAGAAAAACCGAGAATTTCAAAGATTTGTAACACCCGTCAAAACTTGAACGGGGCGCCAGTTATTAGTGTAGTATGTGTGTGTGTGTGTGTTATGGTGTGTGTGCTGGTGTACGCAACTCCACTTCCAAGCACATATTTCGCGTACAAATGGGGCAAGTAATCATTTGATCTATCCCCATCTTAAGGAAGGCCAGCAACGCCTAGGTGTTACCGACTACCTATAATAAACAGTAATGCTGCTGCACCCTAAAGGTCATAGCACACATATCAACTCGAAAATGGATCGTCACCGTATCCCCTTTCGCCTCGCCGTCAAACAAGTGTAAACGTAACGTAAACCAAAGCGGACTAGCAGCTCTGATACGTCAACTCGGCTACAGTTAGGCGACGCAGCGTTTACGGCACGCTAGATCAGTTTGAATCCGAACGTGAAGTGTAGGGCGCGGTTATGTCCCCGTTGACAATACGCAAGATGGCTTATAGCCATAGCACTGGACGAAGAGGAAAAAAAAATTTCCACTTCGTTCTCCAAGGGTGGACGAAGTGTGCGGGCATGAAACGGGCGACGGCGGAGCGGGGCGATCAAGAGATGCTCTGGCGACGGTGGAACGACGGCGACACAGCAGCGACGATTATTAATTTCCCAGTGAGCTTGTCCCGAGGCGAATAGTTTACGTTACGATTCCGATTAATGTGCTTTTCAGTAGGGACTTTCATATAAAGAATACTAAACGGCTCGAGTTGATACGGGCACAACCCGTTTCCGAGTTGATATCTGTGTTTGTGTATGTAAAGTACACGAACCGCAAATTGAAACGCAAACTGGAGTAGACGATACAATAGTAATAAAAACCCTGGCATTACTCTTAATTATGAACGTATGTTACTATGGCACTAACACTAAGCCACAAAAAAAAAATAGCCTCATAATAAATTTGTGGTTGCAGAACTCGATAAAACAAACAACAAAAAGTAAATTTATCCAAAATCGCAAATAGAAATAAATTTTCAGATTCAATCAACATTAATCAAGTTAGAAACCTTTCAAATCTGGTAGAAGGTGAAACTGTCAAATAACAGTAAAAGGAATAAGGATGCACATACTGAAATGTGACGTCACCGCCATTAGGTTACGTGTGCTCAAAAGAGATAGCGACATATTCCCCCGACGACCACACTTTTCCTCAAACCAATACTAAATTGCTTTATTTAATAACGAATTATGATGCTTTATTAAATAAAAAAGGTTTCATTTTAGTGTTAATTGTTTAGTATATATTATTGTACAAAAATAAATACAGCCAAATAGCCGGTGTAAATAAAATAAATAAAAATAATGTTCTTCACAGTTCATTTTTTTGCACGATTTCTTGTTTCTATGATGAGCATTGCCAGTGTTTTCATTATACACTGGAAGCGTATACTATGACGCGGCGTCCTACTCGAATGTGGTTGCGAAACGATCCGATGCAATTCAAGTGAACCTTGAATTCAATGCAACGAAACGCCGGCACCGTCGGCATTTCAACCGCCATTTATATAAAACAAGTTACCGCACCACAAGAGTTCACGCAAAAATATCAAACCATTCGTGCCGCATCGCTTCGCATTCGTCGTCGCCTACGTAGATGCGGTGTGAGAAGACGCATTTGATCACGGAACGCAGCTATGAATCAGGGACGTGCGAGCAATTGCATTGCGAGAAAAAAGAATTAAATAAAATGAAAACCCAAACTTTAAACTTCGCGCGTCTGACGTCCTATTACACCCCGCATACAACTAGTCGACGCAGTTGCCAATTTGCCATTCTGTGTTCTATAATGCAACGTTACCGCTCTGCACGTAATCTACACGTAAAAAAAAAAAAAACGGCTCTACGTAAAAATCTTTAGCTTACACAATCTCACACTAAACATCAAAAAAGAAGAGATGAACGCTACTGTGTTGCTTTCTCCTTCAACGTGTTGGCTTTTGTACCTGGCTTATCTACTTTATCTATTTTCCGTATAAAAACATAGTTAAAATTTGATAGTATGAGTAAGTGCTCATTGGGGACTTTGTTCTAATATTATGCCTGGCTTTGGAAAAAGTATGAATGAAATGATATTTTTCGTGTGTGTAAAATTACAAAAGTCCTCTATGACAGCGGCTACTGTTGTTTTGATAGATTTTTCAGTTTTCATTCATTTCAAGTTTTGTGATTAGTTATTGCTGTAACTTGCTTAATTTTGAAGTGATTTAAGTTTTATCTTCGAAATGATTTCGGAAACGCACGCAATCGTTCCATGTGAAGCATTGAATTGTGTGCAATCGTTACTCGGCACGTTAAATACTTTGAATTTATCTCTTTAGATCAAAGTTTTTCTGGTTGTTTCATCACTCTCTTTACTATTTAACAAATGTAATAAATGTAGCAATAAAAAATCAACATTACAGCAACTTGGGATAAACACATGTAACTTTTATATTTCCACTCAAAGTAATCGGTGTAAGGCGCCATCATTATTTTATAGTTAGCACGCCGCTGTTATAAACCGTCTTCGTCTATGTTACAAACGTAAAAAAGAAAAGATAAACTCACCAACTTTGATCAGCAAATTCACCATATCCGTATGTCCTTGCCACGCTGACACATGTAATGGTGTTCGACCCTGTAACAACAGCATTCACTTTAGTTTTGTACAGATTTAACCACACAAAGGGAAATGCCCATTTGATAAACAAGTTTTGGCCAAGTAATGCCCAAGAAAGAAACCAATGATAGGTATTAGGACTGATATCGTAGATAAAGAAATAACCGCTATTTTTTACCTAGAACTTGGTGGAA